>CM023857.1:17746996-18346996 GCA_013389735.1 Phaseolus lunatus
AGCATGTCGCCTAGAGTACACCTAATCGCCGAAACTACCCTTAGTGTGTAGCCAAAATGTTGGATCAACCCTGGTACGTCCCAAAAGCCACGCGTATCAAGGTGTGGGTTAAACCTTGGATACGCTGGGCAGGCGAAGCTCTATACTTGAGCATAAGAGAATCATCCTTAACGTTACACGCTTGGGCGCACGAGGACTTGTGCTAATCAACTCTTGGAAGTGTGAAGCTACCGACGTCACCAAGCCTTGTGGAGAGAATACCTTGGATGTAACTAGTGGAATGAAGAACTCCAGGAGGGAGTGGCGAGTGTCAGCGGGCATCGCGGGCGCGAGGCATGCTGCGGGGTGTGTCTTCGCGCGAGGGGTCATCGGTCGAGAGTCTTCGCGCGAGAAGTCATCGGTCGAGAGTCTAGCGCGAGAGGTCATCGGTCGAGAGGTCATAGCGCGACGTTGAGTCACCCAGAGAACGTGGGACCCAGATTTCCAGCATGAGACGCGCGGCACGCGAGACACGTAGGCAAAAAAGCGTTGGTTCAGAACAGTGACATCAGAATGTTGGCATGCGCAGGAAAACTCGCGGTCGTACTGTTCAGAGCAGCCGTTGGCATGCACAAGAGACAACAGTGGTAGTACTGTTCACAGAGCAGTGGTTTGCATGCACAAAACAAACCGAGGTCGTACTGTTCAGAGGAACGTACGCCCAGGCTTTTGCAGAAAGGGGGAGGGCAGCGTATACGAGGACAGGTATGGTTGGGATCAAAACCCACTGAAGGAGGCAAAGAGCGTTACAAGTGACCCAAGAGTGAAAGAGCGAGACTATCTTCATCCTCCTCCTTTCTCCCTTCACGCTGCGTTTTCCAGGCATCCTCAAGCACCAGTTTGACGTTTGCCCTTAGAGCACCCTGGGGAATTCTCTGCAAGAGCTTAAGGCATCCTCGAAGCTCGTGGAGTTTGAGCTCTTAGTAAGGTTGCGCAAGTCCAGGTAAGGGAAGCTAGACCTCTTTTCCATACAAGCCATAGCGTAGTCTTTCTGAAGTGAGGGCGACGTGGTCGCCATTTCGTTTTTATCTGTGTGAAATACCCTGTTTGTGTGCTTGGGCGACGTGGTCGCCGGTTTTGATATACAATCTTTCGAAACACCCTATTTTTGAACCAGGTCGCCGATTTTGGCGCTGTTTACGAACTCCTATGTTTTGATATGTGTTTTGAAACTACTTGAGATTTACATGAGATATTCGAGATCTGAAGCTTTGAAATGTTTGTTGATGTGATTTGAATCATTTATTTGAATGGTGTGATGTGTTGAATGTTATGAGTGTGAGATCGAGGCATAGTATTTTCATCAGGAAAGAAAATACCGTGTAAGATCTTGTAGTAGGTGCATTGTCGGTGATTAAGAACGAGATAATCCTGACTCTGCTGAGATAATGGAATCACACAGAGGGAAAGTTACTCAGTTGGGGAGAGTCGAGGAGGTTCACCTGTATGGGTGGGTTTGTTTGAAAGAGAACAAACCGACCTGTTTTGCGTGGATTAACCCTGTCATGCTGTATGGTGATGTGTGAGATTCATCGTACGCTTGTGAATGTGAGAGATTTCACGGCGACCCTGTGGATGTGTGAGATTCCACAGTGGGCAATATGACAGGTGCAGATCTCTGAGTCTAATCAATGCACGAGTATTCCGGAATTAGTGTCTTGTGTCTATGTATTGTGAAGTCAGTGGAAAGTCTGACGTGAGAATGAGAAACATTGTATTTTGATAGACACCTGATGCATTATGTGATATAACTACTCTTGAGGAATTGTGAAATGTGGGTTTTTACTTGATGGTATGTGGGAAGAATGAGAAAGCTGATGTTTTTATGTGGGTGCCTTAAATTAGTTTTATCTGATTTTAAAGTTCATATCTAAATCTCTTTTAAAACTGTCTAGCTTACCCTGCGTTTTCGTTTGTGGATGTGTCTTCTTAAAACTTGTGATGATCGTGTATGATTTACACGGGAGCAGATGACGTTGCAGGAAAGTGAGATCGCCGGTCTGATAGGAGATCGCCTGGCTGATAGGAGATCACCTGATTGATTAGGAGATCGCCCTTTTGTTGCATATCGCCCGATTTGTCTTTTGTTGTATTTTTGTTTAAGTTTTTTTTGGAAAGATTCACATTTATGTATTAACTCCCGATGAGGAGAAACTCCATTATATATATATGATTATTTATTTCAAAATACTTGTTATCTTCATTTATATTATATAAATATGAAATGTATTGGTGGGATGTTACATTAATGGTATCAGAGCAGTTCGTCCTTAGGATGACCTGAGGGCTGTGGATCCATTGTGTTTCTTCTTCTGCTCATAAAAGTTATTTGAGTTTTTAAATAACAACTATAGTGAAAGGTTTTCAAACGTTTTGCATTGAAAAGTTTGTGTGTGCTTCTGTGCTTTAGTGAACGTATGCTCTAGCTGAAATCTTAGTATTAAGGGTGAGAAGATCTTGATGAAGTAATGAGGGTGCACACTCATAACTGGATCGAGATTATTCTCAATCTTAATTCCAAGATTTGATGTTTAGTATACATTGAATGCTGGTGTGATCTAGTTTAGCTTATTGAGTGTTTTTGCAATTGACTGAAAATGGTTGTTTGATCTGATGGTGATGATATCAGTAGCTGTTCTAATACCTTGCTTGAGATTCTAAGTATTACGATAGTATGTTGATAAACTCAAATTCCTTATGACTTTGAGATGCTGACCTTTGTAAGGTCTAGTTATTACCTCCTGAATGAATTGATTTCTTATCAATCTCATTCCTGTAGTTGTAGGGAATATAGAAAACTCATAGCTTCAAGATCCGAAACAAGAGAGATGGCACGTAGACCTCTACCCCTCCCCAACCTTCTTCTGAAATGGGTCAGATCGCCAAGGCCATCGAGAGATGGGCAAGTGCCATCCAGCGCAGAATGCGGCGATGTCTCAAAATCACCAAGCTACAATGCAACAGTGGGAGACCGCCAGATCGGCCGCAGCAACTCCCAACGTCGGTCAGCCTCAGGAGCATATGGGACTGACCGAGTTCCTCAGGCACCAACCCCTAAGTTCAGTGGGAACGTTACCCCTGATCAAGCAGATCAGTGGGTCAGGGGGTTAGAGAAGATATTCAGGGCGACTTCCTGCCCTGAAGACAAGAAGCTGGTGTTTGCCACATACCTCCTGTCTGGGGAGCTGAGTTCTGGTGGATGGGAACTCAGCAGATGATGGAGGCCCGAGAGGAAGTGATGGATTGGGAAAGCTTCAGAGTGAGGTTCCTGGAGAAGTACTTCCCAGACAGCGCAAGATTTGCGAAGGAAGCTGAGTTCCTGAGGTTGGAGCAGGGGGATATGTCTGTGAATGCCTATGCTGCTCGGTTCGAGTACCTCGCCCGGTTTTATACCCAAGCCACCTCTGAGGCTTGGAGGTGTAGGAAATTCGAAGAAGGACTGAAGCATGGGCTGAAGAGGACCATAGCCCCGATGTGCATTAGAGAATTTCATGCCTTAGTGGAGAAGGCGAAAATGGTGGAGACTCTAGAGAAGGGCGAGTCTCGGGTGAGCAGGTCCCACCCAGGCGGTTCCTCCAATGGGAAGGCAAGGATACAGCAACAGCAGTTTAAGCCTTATGCGAGGCCTCCACAGCATAGGGCGAGGGCAGCACCCCCCCAGTCTCATCAGCAGCACAAACCAGGAAATTTCAATGTTTCCATTGCGGTGGGCCCCACACAGCCAATTGTGCCCCAAGAAAGACTCAGAGAGGAGATGCTTTACCTGCCAGAAGACGGGGCACGTTGCCAAGTATTGTCCTACTCAGCACAGAATGACTCCACCCAGTGGTTCCCAGCAGATGAGGAACGAAGGCAACAGACCTCAGGCAACCGGGAGGGTGTTTGCCATGTCAGGAGCTGAGGCGTCCCAATCAGGTAACCTTGTGCAGAGTGTTTGCTTTATAGCTGGTAGAGGTGTAAAAACTTTGTTTGATTCTGGAGCGACACACTCCTTTGTGTCAAGCATGTGTGTAGCCGAGTTGGGCCTTATGGTGAGAGAGTTACCCTTCGAACTGTTGGTCTCTACACCTGCGTCAGGACAGGTGTTGACCTCCACAGTTTGCCCTGAATGTCCAGTGATAGTAGAGGGACGTAGATTCAAAGTGAACTTGATCTGCCTACCTCTTCAGGACCTGGATGTTATCCTGGGAATGGATTGGCTAGCTGCCAATCATGTTCTCATAGACTGTGGTAGGCAGAAGGTAGCGTTTCCAGACCCCCCAGAATCAGAGGTGTGGCCAGTTCAAAGAGGGCGATCAGAGTTGGAAGAAGGGGCGAGGTGCTTCGTGATGCTAGCTCGGTTGGAAGTGAGGAATGAAGGGGACGTAAGCAGAATACATGTGGTGAAGGATTTCACGGATGTATTTCCAGAAGAGGTGCCTGGGTTACCCCCTAAGAGAGAATTGGAATTCTCTATTGACTTGGTACCTGGAGCTGGACCAATATCAATGGCACCTTACAGGATGGCACCAGCCGAGTTAGTAGAGTTAAAGAAGCAATTGGAAGAGCTGCTGGAGAAACAGTTCATCAGACCCAGTGTATCTCCGTGGGGAGCTCCAGTGCTCCTAGTCAAGAAGAAGGATGGAGGGTCTCGGTTGTGTATAGACTACAGGCAATTGAACAAATTGACCATCAAGAACAAGTACCCCCCCTACCTCGGATTGACGATTTGATGGACCAAATTCATGGGGCCTCGGTTTTCTCCAAGATTGACCTGAGATCGGGGTATCACCAAATCTTGGTAAAAGCTGAAGATGTTCAGAAGACAGCTTTTAGGTCTCGGTATGGGCACTACGAGTATGTAGTGATGCCATTTGGAGTCACCAATGCTCCAGCTCTATTCATGGACTACATGAATAGGATCTTTCGCCCTTTCTTGGATAAGTTTGTGGTGGTCTTCATAGATGACATCCTCATTTACTCAAGGACCGAGGAGGAGCATGAGGAACACCTGAGGACAGTGTTGGAGATACTGAGGGAGAAGCAGCTCTATGCCAAATTCTCTAAGTGTGAGTTCTGGCTAAAGGAAGTCAACTTCTTAGGGCACGTGATATCTGCCCAGGGGATCTCGGTAGATCCAGCCAAGGTAGAGGCAGTGCTGCAGTGGGAACGCCCTAAGACAGTCACAGAGATAAGGAGCTTTGTGGGGTTGGCGGGCTACTATCGGAGGTTCATTGAGGATTTTTCCAAAGTTGTGGCTCCTTTAACACAACTGACCCGCAAGGACCAACCCTTTGCTTGGACCGACCGATGTGAGCAGAGCTTCAAGGAACTAAAGGAGAGGCTGACCAGTGCTCCAGTGCTGGTGATTCCAGAAGTAGGAAGACCTTTTGATGTCTTCTGTGATGCCTCACATCAAGGCTTGGGATGCGTCTTGATGCAAGAGAAGAGAGTGGTTGCATATGCTTCAAGGCAACTCAAGGTGCATGAGAGAAACTACCCTACTCATGATTTGGAGTTGGCAGCGGTAGTGTTTGCCTTGAAGATCTGGAGGCATTATCTTTATGGAGCTCGGTTCCAGGTATTCAGTGACCATAAGAGCCTGAAATACCTGTTTGATCAGAAGGAACTAAACATGAGGCAAAGAAGATGGATGGAGTTCCTAAAGGACTATGATTTTCAACTCATGTATCACCCAGGGAAGGCCAATGTAGTGGCAGATGCGTTGAGTAGAAAATCAATCCAAGTCGCCACCATGATGATGGAAGAGCAGAAACTGATCGAGCAGTTCAGGGACTTAAACCTTGGGGTGGAATTCCACGCGAATCACATTAGTTGTAGTAAGCTGACTATAACTAATGACTTCCTGGGGATGTTGAAGGATAAGCAATTGGAGGACCCTAGCCTGAAGCGTGCTGTAGAGTCACTGGGAACCGACCAGGCGAGAGACTTTGTGATGGGCGGAGATGGGATCTTGAGGTTTAATGGCAGAATTTGCATACCTGCAAATGATGAGTTGAAGAAGATGATCCTAGACGAAGGTCACAAGTCGCCTTAGCCTACACCCAGGTATGAATAAGATGTATCATGACTTGAAGGAGTCATTTTGGTGGGCGGGCATGAAGAAAGACATCGCCCAGTATGTCACTACCTGCTTAACGTGTCAAAAGGCAAAAGTAGAGCATCAGAGACCTGGCGGGTTGTTACAGCCATTGGATATCCCTGAGTGGAAATGGGACAGCATTGCCATGGATTTTGTCACCCATTTACCCAGATCAGCGAAAGGGCATGATGCAATTTGGTCATAGTAGATCGGCTGACAAAGAGTGCCCACTTCCTCCCAGTAAATATGAAGATGCCCATAGCCAAGTTGGCACAGCTGTACATCAAGGAGATTGTGAGGTTACATGGAGTGCCTTCCAGCATCATTTCAGATAGAGATCCCAGGTTCACTTCACGGTTTTGGCAGACCTTACAAGAGTGCTTGGGAACTAAGTTGAGGATGAGCTCTGCATACCATCCTCAAACAGATGGACAGTCTGAGAGAACAATTCAGTCCTTAGAAGATCTGCTGAGGACGTGTGTCTTGGATCAATTGGGGAGCTGGGATGAAGTGTTGCCACTGGTGGAGTTTACCTACAACAACAGTTACCACGCCAGTGTTGGGATGGCACCATATGAAGCCCTGTATGGGAGAAGATGCAGAACTCCCTTGTGTTGGTACCAGGAGGGCGAAGCAATCTTGGTTGGACCAGAATTGATTCAGCAGACAACCGAGAAGGTGAAACAGATACAAGGCAGCATGAGAGCTTCTCAAAGCCGACAGAAGTCCTATGCAGATCAGAGGAGAAGACCTTTGGAGTTTGCTGCTGGAGACCATGTGTTCATGAGAGTAACACCAACCAAGGGCGTAGGAAGGGCGATCAGACCAAAGAAGTTGTCCCCTAAGTTCGTGGGACCATATCAAATCTTAAGGAGGATTGGTCCTGTGGCCTATGAGATCGCCCTACCTCCCCATCTGGCGAATCTGCACAATGTCTTTCACGTGTCACAGCTGAGGAAGTACATGGCAGACCCCAGTCATGTACTGGATATCGACGACGTGCAGATCAGAGATGACTTGTCCTTTGAAGCAAAACCTGTTAGAATTGATGACCGGCAGGGTAAACAACTCAGAGGCAAGACCATCAACATGGTGAAAGTAGTGTGGGATGAGAAATCGGGTGATTCAACGTGGGAGTTAGAAGAACCCATGAGGGAAGCCTGCCCATACCTCTTTTCCTTGTAATTCATTTTCGGGGACGAAAATTTTTCTTGTTGGGGAGATTGTAAGAACCGAGAAGTTTATATTGGAATAAAAGTGTTATATTATAAATGAATTCGAAGCACGTGTTTATTTAAATATAAAGGAAGGAATGTATAGCTGAGAAGCCTACAAGATCGCCGTTATTAAGCGGGTAGGCGATCTCCAACTTCTCTGGCACTTGGTCGCCTATCGCCTAGCTTACGTTTGGTCGCCTATCGCCTGTGTATACCTAGTAGCATGTCGCCTAGAGTACACCTAATCGCCGAAACTACACTTAGTGTGTAGCCAAAATGTTGGATCAACCCTGGTACGTCCCAAAAGCCACGCGTATCAAGGTGTGGGTTAAACCTTGGATACGCTGGGCAGGCGAAGCTCTATACTTGAGCATAAGAGAATCATCCTTACGTTACACGCTTGGGCGCACGAGGACTTGTGCTAATCAACTCTTGGAAGTGTGAAGCTACCGACGTCACCAAGCCTTGTGGAGAGAATACCTTGGATGTAACATAGTGGAATGAAGAACCTCCAGGAGGGAGTGGCGAGTGTCATCGGGCATCGCAGGGCGCGAGGCATGCTGCGGGGTGTGTCTTCGCGCGAGGGGTCATCGGTCGAGAGTCTTCGCGCGAGAAGTCATCGGTCGAGAGTCTTAGCGCGAGAGGTCATCGGTCGAGAGGTCATAGCGCGACGTTGAGTACACACAGAGAACGTGGGACCCAGATTTCCAGCATGAGACGCGCGGCACGCGAGACACGTAGGCAAAAAGCGTTGGTTCAGAACAGTGACATCAGAATGTTGGCATGCGCAGGAAACACTCGCGGTCGTACTGTTCAGAGCAGCCGTTGGCATGCACAAGAGACAACAGTGGTAGTACTGTTCAGAGCAGTGGTTTGCATGCACAAAAGACAACCGAGGTCGTACTGTTCAGAGGAACGTACGCCCAGGCTTTTGCAGAAAAGGGGGAGGGCAGCAGTATACGAGGACAGTATGGTTGGGATCAAAACCCACTGAGAGGAGGCAAAGAGCGTTACAAGTGACCCAAGAGTGAAAGAGCGAGACTATCTTCATCCTCCTCCTTTCTCCCCTTCACGCTGCGTTTTCCAGGCATCCTCAAGCACCAGTTTGACGTTTGCCCTTAGAGCACCTGGGGAATTCTCTGCAAGAGCTTAAGGCATCCTCGAAGCTCGTGGAGTTGGAGCTCTTAGTAAGGTTGCGCAAGTCCAGGTAAGGGAAGCTAGACCTCTTTTCCATACAAGCCATAGCGTAGTCTTTCTGAAGTGAGGGCGACGTGGTCGCCATTTTCGTTTTTATCTGTGTGAAATACCCTGTTTGTGTGCTTGGGCGACGTGGTCGCCGGTTTTGATATACAATCTTCGAAACACCCTATTTTTGAACCAGGTCGCCGATTTTGGCGCTGTTTTACGAACTCCTATGTTTTTGATATTGTTTTGAAACTACTTGAGATTTACATGAGATATTCGAAGATCTGAAGCTTTGAAATGTTTGTTGATGTGATTTGAATCATTTATTTGAATGGTGTGATGTGTTGAATGTGATGAGTGTGAGATCGAGGCATAGTATTTTCAGGAAAGAAAATACCGTGTAAGATCTTGTAGTAGGTGCATTGATCGGTGATTAAGAACGAGATATCCTGACTCTGCTGAGATAATGGAATCACATAGAGGAAGTTACTCAGTTGGGGAGAGTCGAAGGAGGTTCACCTGTATGGGTGGGTTGTTTGAAAGAGAACAAACCGACCTGTTTTGCGTGGATTAACCCTGTCATGCTGTATGGTGATGTGTGAGATTCATCGTACGCTTGTGAATGTGAGAGATTTCACGGCGACCCTGTGGATGTGTGAGATTCCACAGTGGGCAATATGACAGGTGCAGATCTCTGAGTCTAATCAATGCACGAGTATTCCGGAATTAGTGTCTTGTGTCTATGTATTGTGAAGTCAGTGGAAAGTCTGACGTGAGAAATGAGGAACATTGTATTTTGATAGACACCTGATGCATTGTGTGATATAAACTACTCTTGAGGAATTGTGAAATGTGGGTTTTTACTTGATGGTATGTGGGAAGAATGAGAAAGCTGATGTTTTTATGTGGGTGCCTTAAATTAGTTTTATCTTGATTTTAAAGTTCATATCTAAATCTCTTTTAAAACTGTCTAGCTTACCCTGCGTTTTCGTTTGTGGATGTTCTTCTTAAAACTTGTGATGATCGTGTATGATTTACACGGGAGCAGATGACGTTGCAGGAAAGTGAGATCGCCGGTCTGATAGGAGATCGCCTGGCTGATAGGAGATCACCTGATTGATTAGGAGATCGCCCTTTTGTTAGCATATCGCCCGATTTGTCTTTTGTTGTATTTTTGTTTAAGTTTTTTTTGGAAAGATTCACATTTTATGTATTAAACTCCCGATGAGGAGAAACTCCATTATATATATATGATTATGTTTATTTCAAAATACTTGTTTATCTTCATTTATATTATATAAATATGAAATGTATTTGGTGGGATGTTACATAACATAGTGGGATGAAGAACCTTCAGCAAGGCGTGGCGATGTGTCGTCGGGCATCGCCGGGCGCGAGGCATGCGGACATCGCCAGGCGCGAGGCATGCGGGCATCGCCAGGGCGCGAGGCATGCGGGCATCGCCGGGCGCGAGGCATGCTGGCATCGCTAGGGTGCGAGGCATGCGGGCATCGCCAGGGCGCGAGGCATGCGGGCATCGCCAGGCGCGAGGCATGCGGGCATCGCCAGGGCGCGAGACTTGCGGGCATCGCCAGGGCGCGAGGCATGCGGTCATCACCAGGGCGAGACATCGGTCGTCTCCCAGGGAGAGACATCGGTCGTCCGCCAGGATGGGGCATCGGTGGTTAGTCATCGCGCGAGATGTCATCGGTGGAAGGTTATCGCGCGATGTCGAGTTTCACACAGATAAGGTGGGACCCAGGCTCTCAGCATCAGACGTACTGCACGCGCGACACGTAGACAAAAAGGGTGGTTCAGAATAGTGACATCAGAGTGTTGGCCTGCGCAGAGGCACGCGTATTCGTACTGTTCAGGGAAGCGTACACGCAAACTTCCCTGCAGAGTGGGTGGTGGCAGCAGCTTTTGTGGACAAGTTGGTTTAGATTCAAAAACCCACTTCTGAGAGGCGAAGAACGTTGCAGTGGTTTAAGAGTGAAAGAGTGAGTCCACCTTCATCCTTCTCTTTTCTCTCCTTCGCGCTGCGATTCAGGCATCCTCAAGCACCAGTGCGACGAGCGACGACTGCCCTTAGAGCACCTGGGAGGTTCTCTGCAAGTTCTACAAACCAGACGCAAAAACAGAGCTAAGGCATCTTTAAGCTTCGGTGGGTTTTGGAGCTCTTGGTGTTTTGCGCAAGTCCAGGTAAGGGAAGCTAGCCTTATTTCCAACGAAAACCTTATATTAGATGATTGAGATGATGGGGCGACGTGGTCGCCGGTTTTCAACTGTTATTGCATAATCCCTTGTTTTTGGGCGAGATCGCCGGTTTTGGCGTTGTTTTCGAACTCCCCTGTTTTTGTGTTGTTTGAAACTGTTTGAGATTTAAATGTGATATTCGAAAATGTGAACCAGGGAATGATTGTTGTTGTGATTGGAATCATTCATTTAAGTGTTATATGATGTGTTGAATGTTGTGAATGTGGGATCAAGGCATAGTATTTTCAGGAAAGAAAATACCGTGTAAGATCGTGTAGGATGTGCATTGATCGTTGATTTCTATAATGAGATATCCTGACTCTCCTGAGATAATGAATTCATATAGATGAAGTTATTCAGGCGTTGAGAGTCGATGGAGGTTCATACGTATGGGTAAGTGTTTGAAAGATAACTACTTGACCTGTTGTGTGGATTCACCCTCTCATACTGTGAGAGTGATGAAATTGAGATCGAGATTGTGTTGATGCGCATAGCTGTGGAAACTTTACAGCAGTGTAGTATGATAGGTGTAGATCTCTGAGTCTAGTCAATGCACGAGTCTTCCGGAAGTAGTGTCTTGTGTGATGAGTCAGTGGAAGTCTGACGTGAGAAATGAGGAACATTGAAATTGATAGACACTTGATGCATTATGTGAATAGAACGACTCTTGAGGAAATTGTGAAATGTGTGATTACTTGACGGTCATGTGAAGGGAATGAGAAAATTGATAGTTTTACGTGGGTGTCTTAAATTTGTTCTATCTTGATTTTAAAGTTTCATATCTAAACTCTCTTTCAAATATCTAGCTTACCCTGTGTTTTGGTGTTGTGTTTGGCTTTTTCTTAAACCTGTGATGATCGTGTATAATTTACACGGGAGCAGATGATGTTGCAGGAAGTAGAGCGCCTCAGTGAGTGGTCGCCGGAAGGAGATCGCCTGTTTCTATTTCTGTTAGGCGATCACCCCTTTTCCTTTTTCTGATAGGAGATCGCCTTTTGCTGTTAGGAGATCGCCTGTCTTTCTATTTTACTGTATTTTGTTTAAGTTTTGGAAAATTGACCGATTATGTATTAAACTCCCTGTGAGGAGAAACTTCATTACATATATATAATTATGTTCACTTCAATATATTTGTTTACCTTTATTTTTACTATATAAATATGAAAAGGATTTGGCGGGATGTTACATCCCATCTTTGGCATTTGTAGCATCTTTTCTCTGAATTCCCCTTGGAGCACACGTTGACGTTATGTGGCCCACCACAATGGAAACATCTTGGTTTCCATGGTTGTTGCTGCTGAAACTGGGGCGGTGCTGCACCTGCCCTATGCATCTCGAATAAGGCTTATTCTGCTGCTGCTGCACCTTAGCCTTCCCACTGGAGGAACCCCCTGGGTGTGATCTGATTACCCTGGAATTACTCCTCTCCAGGGTCTCCACCCTCTTTGCCTTCTCCACTAAGGCATGAAACTCCCTGATCCACTGATCTGTTTGGTCTGGAGAAGCATTCCCATGGAACTGGGGTGGGTTGTGCCTCATGAACTCGGTCAGTCCCATCTGTTCCCGAGGTTGACCGACGTGGGAAGCTGTTTCAGCCGACCGAGCAGTTTCCCAATGACGCATTACAGCCTGATGAATCTGAGCCATTACCGTATTCTGTTGTTGGATAGCACTTGCCTATTGTTCCTGCCGGTTGACTCGCCTGTCGGTTGACTCACGACACTCACACGCCTCCCTTCCCACGTTGATACGTGCTTGGTTCTTTCGAAGCAATCTGCACCTGCAAAAGAGAAAGGGGGCGCCCTAGAGGCCGTTTGCACTCCGACGCTCAAGTCAGTGTAGGGCAAGCAACACCAAGTGTATAAGTTTCTCACTGTGTCTAGGTCTAGAAACTGCGTACCTTTGTGAAGTATTTTACTGTCCCTTATATAGTCTAGGGTTCACAGCACCGCTAACCCTAATTAGGGTTCACTGCGCTACTAGCCATATTTAGGGTTTACTGAAATACCCTTGCGCCGCTATCACCCAATCTTAGGGTAATCTAGCACATAAGGTTTCCTTCTCTGGAGTGCAAACTCTCACAGGGTGACCACCTGGGTGCCTCCTTGTGCACCTAGTCTCTGGGGCCACCTGTTCTGGGAGCGCCTTCACTGTTCACGTGCCATGCATGTAGCTTCACTGGGAAAACCCTAGCTCTGGTGAGTACTCGTCCCCTCAGGACTCTACACCCAACTGTGCTCTCCCTGCTACCCGCATAGGCACTTCGTGATACAGGCCTCTCCCTAACTCTGGGTGTTTAACTGATCATTGCCCCATTCTGGGAACCAATCTTAGCTGTTCTGTTTACGCTGTTCAAATCACCCAAGGCCAATGTCACCTCGCCACATTCTGTTGCCGAGGACTCCTCGTCCTGCTGAGTGACGATGACACCTCCGCCCATCCTGGTGCTGACGACTACTCACCCGTCTCTGTAGTCTGATGACTAGTCACCCCTCTCTGTAGTCTGATGACTAGTCACCCCTCTCTGTAGGCTGATGACTCGTCACCCTTCCCTGTAGGCTGATGACTCGTCACCCCTCTCTGTAGGCTGATGACTCGTCACCCCTCTCTATAGGCTGATGACTCGTCACCCTCTCTGTAGGCTGATGACTCGTCACCCCTCTCTGTAGGCTGATGACTCGTCACCCCTCTCTGTAGGCTGACTCGTCACCCCTGTGGGGTCTATTCCACGTGCCTTTGACTCATGCTGTGGGACCCAGCTAATGTCCGAGGACTGGTCAGTACACAAGCCCCCCAGTCTCGAGCTGTTAACTTGTTTCAGCGAAGAGACTAAGCGATAGGCGAGGACTGATCGGTACATTTCCTGCGTAGGGACTAAGTCATTGTCTTGGGCGGCCTACGTGGCTCTGCGCGTAAGTACATGAATAGTACGCTGAGAAGACACTTCACCAACCCCCTCCCATCTGCTAACACATGGTCGTATCAACGGTTTGAGATTCATAACGTTTACGCTCCCTAGGGCTACGTTAAACCTCTTCAAAACCTCGCGCCACTTCACTGTTTCATCACTTTGCATTCTTACCTTTGCATATTCTAACTTCCAGCGCACGCTCTCTTCTTCCCAACAGATCCTTCGCACTTCTCCGTTCTTCATCAACCAAAGGTATGATTTTTATGACTTCTCCTTCTTTATAATGTGAACTTGATCATCCATACGGTATGCTGTAACTGTTTACGGGCCTGCGTGCGGATTATGCATTCTAGGGTTTTGTTCTTCTTTCCTGGGTTCATTCCACCTTTGAGTCTTCGTCTGCCATTGCTTTCTTCTGAGTCTTTCTTCTTTTCCTGCCTCTCATTTGTTTAGATTCGAGATGGCCAGAACCAAAACCACCTCCAACCCTCCTCCAACGGTAGCGGTTGATTACAAAGCCCTCTACCCCTGGGCTTCTGAGGATCTTCTTGCAGAGACCTCAAAACTCACATCCTGCGACGATCTTCGCAAGCACCGGGATGATGAGAATGAGATTAAAGGACGCGTCTTCGGCAGGGAAACAGACGCGTACGTCTCTGTGCGCCCCTGTACAGTGAATGAGCCCGTATGCGCTGATAGTCGTTGCAGCAATGGGGAACCCTTCTTCTTCTTCTACGCCACCATTTTCAAAAGAGTCAAAGTCCGTCTTCCCTTCACAGGATTTGAAAGGGCTTTGCTCACAGAGTTAAACGTGGCGCCCGCTCAACTGCACCCCAACAGTTGGGCCTTTATCAGGGCGTTCTCCATTCTATGCAATAATCTAGGGTTCACCCCCTCCGTCGACGTCTTCCTTTACTTTTTCGAGGCTAAGAGCCCCGGTAAGAGGCTTTGGGTGAGCCTGAATGGGGTGGCAGGGAGAGTCCTGCTAACACTCTTCTCACAATCATACAAGAACTTCAAGGGAAAGTTCTTCAGAGTCTGCTGCAGCTCCTACGACCCCACCATGCTTGATGGGTTTCCCTTATACTGGGTGGGGGAGTTGAAGTTCAAGAAGCCGCGCAAGCTCGAGGAGTTGATGATTCCCGATCAAGAACTCTGCCAAACCATTTCCAGCTGGGGGGTGGTGTTTGACTCCACCCAGCTGATTAGGCATGAGTATGATGCTGAGACTCTCAGCGTATACCTTGGTATCTTGCATTTAACTGCTTCATCTTGCATTTACCTGTTCAATACTTCGCCTTTCTGACACTTTCGAATTCACTGCAGGTATGGTGCTCAGCGCCGATAAGAAGAAGAGGCTGGCAGATGTGCTGAATCGTCGCAATGCTAGCGGTTCAGCCCCTGCAGGTCCGTCATCACCCGCGGGGGTTGCCCTGGAACCCATCGCTGAAAACTCCAAGAGGGTAGCCCCTGTGGAGGTTTCTGACGACGAGGACACCTGCTCCGGCCTCGTCTTTAAAAGGAAAAGGGTGGAGACAGCTGCAGAGGTCTCTTCTGCCACAGAAGGGCACCCTTCTTCCTTTAGGGAGCACCCTCCCAGCGCCTCCTCCCCTCCTGAGCCAATCCTAACACTTGAGGGGGGTGGGGAGAGTGCTCCTTCTTCTGGTCCGATGCCTTCTGCCCCAGAGCTGCCTTCTCTGCTCCAAAGGTCGCTCGCTCAAATGCCTGGCAGAGCTGTCTTGGAAGCCATGGACAGAAACTCTCTCGAGAGCCTCCTCAGCCATGGCCTCGGGGAGTTCTTGGCCGCTTCCAACTCCTTGCTGGTCAAGGGCAGTGCTGAGGCGGAGCTACTAGAGGAGACCGCCCAGTTGAAGAGGGAGTTGGAAGAAAGGCTAGAGGAGGCCGCCCAAATGAAGAGGGAGCTGGAACAAAAGGATCTCCAACTTCGTCAAGCGACCACGCGAGAGACTGCCCTCAATCAAGAACTGGGTAGTCTCCGTCAATCCGAAAAGGAGACCAAAAAGCTTCTCTTCTCTAAGGGGCAGGAGGCCCTCCAGCTTGAAGCTAAAATACTTCCCCTCCGCAACAGGATTATTGAACTGGAAGAGCAAGCAGAGGGGGCTCAAGCTAAAATGGCCAAGCTGGAGGAAAGGGCGACCACTCGAGAAGTTCAGCTGGGCAAAGTTGAGGAGGAACTTGCCCAACAGATCGAACTGTTGAAGAAGACCGAGGCTGAGCTTATTGATGACGCCGCCGACGCCTATGGGGAAGGCTTTGGTGATGCCCTTGCTCAGGTTGCCTGCGTGCATCCTGAGATGGGCCTCTCACCATACTCCGCAACTCTGCAGGTGGTCGACGGGCAAATAGTGCCCAGATAGGTCCTCTTAAACAGTTGTACTTTAGCTGAACTTCTTGTAATTATCCTCTTTGCAATATAACATTTCATTTATGCATTGTTCATCTTTTCTTCGTGCTTTGTATTTGATGGGCTCACGATCACAAATAATGCACCTTTGAAATAAACCTCAAGTAACATGCTTTTCCGCTAACTTCATTAATGAACCTTTACCTTAACTTGGGCGTTCTCACTTGGAGGGGAAAGTGTTCTTTATGAACCCCATTCCCCTCACAAGACCTCTAACCCCACTTGTAGGTTCTGACTGATCCGTCATCGTTCATGGTCGATGGAGGATTTAACCAAGCGAACCTTTCTTTCACATTGGAAGTTCTCACTCGAAGTGGAGGTGTTCTCTACGAACCTACCTCTCCACTTGCGAGACCTCTAACTCCACATGACAGGTTCGAACTGACCTCACATCGCTCACAGGCGAGGAGGATTTCTCTGGGCGAACCCTTCTTTCACATTGGAAGTTCTCACTCGAAGTGGAGGTGTTCTCTACGAACCTACCTCTCCACTTACGAGACCTCTAACTCCACGTGACAGGTTCGGACTGACCTCACATCGCTCACAGACGAGGAGGATTTCTCTGGGCGAACCCTTCTTTCACATTGGAAGTTCTCACTCGAAGTGGAGGTGTTCTCTACGAACCTACCTCTCCACTTACGAGACCTCTAACTCCACGTGACAGGTTCGAACTGACCTCACATCGCTCACAGACGAGGAAGATTTCTCTGGGCGAACCCTTCTTTCACATTGGAAGTTCTCACTCGAAGTGGAGGTGTTCTCTACGAACCTACCTCTCCACTTACGAGACCTCTAACTCCACGTGACAGGTTCGAACTGACCTCACATCGCTCACAGACGAGGAGGATTTCTCTGGGCGAACCCTTCTTTCACATTGGAAGTTCTCACTCGAAGTGGAGGTGTTCTCTACGAACCTACCTCTCCACTTACGAGACCTCTAACTCCACGTGACAGGTTCGAACTGACCTCACATCGCTCACAGACGAGGAGGATTTCTCTGGGCGAACCCTTCTTTCACATTGGAAGTTCTCACTCGAAGTGGAGGTGTTCTCTACGAACCTACCTCTCCACTTACGAGACCTCTAACTCCACGTGACAGGTTCGAACATCATTGTACAAACACACTAAAAAACATATATCTTTAACTGAATTTTATTGGGTGACCTCATTAAAAACCCTTAGAAGGGAAAAAAGAGTGTCCCCTGTATTGTGTTGCATACATGATTACATAGCTTTAACTGAAATAAAACTTCAAGTGAGTCGCATTCCATGTTCGAGGAATCGGACCTCCTTCTAAAGTTTCAAGTCTGTATGCTCCATTCCCTAGGGCCTCGGTCACTCTGAAAGGACCAGTCCACTTAGGGGATAGCTTGTTCTCTATCTGGTATGGAGATGCCTTCCGCATAACAAGGTCTGCCGCCTGGAACCGCCGAGCTCTCAGCTTGGAACTGTGTTTGAGCTCGACTCTCCTCTTTATCGCCTCAGCCTTGACTCCAGCTTCTTCCCTGGCTTCATCCAAGAGATCAAGATTCACCTTCCTCTCTTCATTGGATTCCTCAGCTACAAAGTTTTGGAAACGTGGCGAGCTCTCCTGGATCTCCACAGGGATCATGGCATCTGAACCATACACCAAACTAAAGGGAGTCTCCTTAGTAGTGGACTGGGGGGTAGTATGGTAAGCCCATACTATTCTGGGAACCTCCTCAGCCCACCTTCCCTTTGCTTTCTCCAGCCTTCTCTTCAATCCTCTAAGGAGGACTCGATTGGCGGACTCGACCTGTCCATTGGTCTGTGGGTGCTCGACTGATGCAAACACCTGCTTGATTCCTAGTTCTGTACATAGCTTTCCCAACTGTTGGCTCGCAAACTGAGTGCCATTGTCAGACACCAAGCGCTTTGGTACGCCGAAACGGCAAACTATGTTCTTCCACACGAAGTGTTGGATCTTTTGTGCTGTAATCTGTGCTACTGGCTCAGCTTCAATCCACTTCGTGAAATATTCTATGGCGACCACAAGGTATTTCATCTGCCGTATCGCCAAAAGGAAAGGCCCCAGGATGTCGATTCCCCATGTGTGAAACGGCCAAGGGCTGTATATCGATCTGAGCTCTTCTGGTGGTGCCTTAGGCCAATCAGCATGCAACTGGCACTGCTTGCATTGCTGTGCATACTTGGTACAATCCTCTCTCATTGTCGGCCAGTAATACCCTGCTCGTACGGTCCTAGAGGCCAGTGCTCGGCCTCCGATATGACTACCGCAGATACCTTCATAGAGTTCCGCCATTATCCTCACGCACTGCTCGCCATGCACACAGACTAAGATGGGGTGAGTAAACCCATGTCTGTACAACTCGCCTTCAATGAGCGTGTACTTGGACGAGTTTTTCTTTATCTTTTTTGCCTCCTCCGGCTCTGCTGGGAGCATTCCATCCGCTATATAACGCTTGTAGGGTGTCATCCATGTCTCACCATCTTGCAATAGACAGATCTGTGGCGCTTCTACCCCCAACAGCATACATGCGTTGACTCGTGGCTTTCTCAAAGTTTCCTGAGTCAACGACCGATGACTCCTCTTCCTGCCATCTGATTGGCTGATCTGATGGACTCCCACCAAGTTATCAGCTGTATAGGTACGAGGCGCCCTCAGGGTCTCCTGGATGACTGTCCTCTGTCTGCCCCCCTTGCCTGAGCTGGCGAGTTTGGCCAACAAGTCAGCTCTGGCATTTTGCTCCCTGGGCACGTGTACTAGTTCAAATATTTCAAATGAACTCTTCAACCTTTGGACATACTCCAAGTAAGAGGCCATCTGAGGGTCTTTGGCCTGGTATTCCCCTGCCACCTGACCAGTGACCAACAATGAGTCACTCTTGGCCATAAGGCTTTGGGCTCCCATCTCCTTTGCCAACAACATCCCAGCAATCAAAGCCTCATACTCCGCCTGGTTATTACTGGCTTTGAAGGCGAACCGCAGGGCCTGCTCTATTAACAACCCCTTGGGTCCTTCCAAGATCACCCCCGCTCCGCTGCCTTGCTGATTCGAGGACCCATCTACTGACAATACCCATTTGAAATTGGGTACCTCTTGCTGGGCTTCGGTTGAAGACATCTCTGCCACGAAGTCGACGTAGACCTGTCCTTTGATCGGGCCCCTGGGTTCATACTGGATGTCAAATTTCGACAACTCAACTGCCCAACGCACCATCCTTCCTGCCACATCGGGCTTCTGCAAGACCTTACATATCGGCAGATCTGTCATCACCACCACTGTGAAGCTTTGGAAATAGTGGCGTAATCTCCTGGCTGAGAACACCACTGCTAATGCTGCCTTCTCTAAGGCTTGGTATCTCGTCTCGGGTCCCTGTAGCACCTTGCTGACAAAATAGATGGGCTTCTGGCTCTGTTGTTGTTCCTGTACCAGGACAGAACTCACCGCCCTATCTGTAACCGCAAAGTACAAACGCAGGGGTGTGCCAAGTTGAGGCTTGCACAAAACTGGTGGGCTGGCCAGGTATTCTTTGAGCTTGAGGAAAGCCTGCTCACATTCCGCCGTCCAGGTGAATCTGCTACTCCTCCTTAGGCACTGGAAATAAGGATGACCTTTATCTCCCCCGGCTGACACGAACCGGGAGAGTGCAGCCATTCGTCCTGTCAACTGTTGCACCTCTTTCACCGACGTCGGGCTCCTCATGGCTATGATTGCTGCACACTTGTCTGGGTTGGCCTCAATTCCTCTTTCCGTGAGCAAAAACCCAAGGAACTTGCCTGCCTCCACCCCAAAGACGCACTTTTCGGGGTTCAACTTTAACCTGTACTTTGCTATGGTGTTGAACAGTTCCTCCAAGTCGTCAATATGCTGACCTCGGGCCTGGGACGTCACTACCATGTCATCTACATATGCCTGCACGTTGCGTCCCAGCATGGGTGCGAGGACCTTGTCCATTAGCCTCTGGTATGTGGCACCCGCATTCTTCAAGCCGAACGGCATGACTGTGTAGCAGTAACAAGACAACTCTGTCATGAACGCCGTCTTGCTCTCATCCATCGGGTGCATCTTTATCTGATTGTACCCAGAGAAAGCATCTAAGAAACTCAGCAATTTGCAGCCTGAAGCGCTGTCCACCAGCGCATCTATGCTGGGCAGAGGATAGGAGTCTTTCGGACACGCCCTGTTAAGATCTGTAAAGTCCACGCACATCCTCCATTTCCCGTTGGCCTTTTTCACCAGGACGACATTCGCAAGCCACTCAGGGTATTGTATTTCCCGTATGTGACCTGCTTTCAGCAATTTGTGTGTTTCCTCCTTGACTACCTGCCTTCGTTCATCATTGAACTTCCGCCTCCTCTGGCGGACCGGCCCGGCTTGGGGATTCAGCGCCAGGCGGTGGCACAGGAAATCAGAATCTATGCCAGGCATGTCTGAGGGGGACCAAGCGAAAGCATCCAGATGCCTTTCGATAACTCTCGCTACTTGATCCTGGGTCTCCTGAGATAGGGATTTACCCATCCTGAAGATCTTCCCTCCGATCTCCTTCTCTACGACCTCCTCCGCGGGTTCTGGTCGCCTCGTCTGGGCGATCTCTGCTCGGGTGACCCCGACATCACCTCGAGGCATATCTGTCTCATTGGTTCCTCTTCCCGGTGGTGAGGTGGTCACCATGCAGACTCCCCTCTTCGTTTTGAGGCTATTTTCGTAGCACCTTTTAGCCTCCTTTTGGTCCGACTTGATGGTTACCACCTTCCCCTCCATCGATGGCAACTTCATCTTCATGTGCCTTGTAGACACCACGACCCCCAACCGGTTCAGGGCCGGTCTGCCCAGAAGTATATTGTAGGCAGAGGGAGCGTTCACCACAAGGTACCTGATATTCTCTGTGCGGGACGCCATTCCGTCGGTGAACGTGGTCCTCAACTCTATGTATCCCCGCACTTCTACCTGATCTCCTGCGAACCCATATAAACAGCCGACGTAGGGTCGCAGCTGATCAGGGGACAACTGTAGTTTATTGAAGGTCGACCAGAACATCACATCGGCCGAGCTCCCCTGATCGACCAGCACCCGGTGCACCTTGCGCGCGGCAGTGACCACTGAAATAACCACCGGATCGTTGTCATGGGGAACAACATCTCGGCGATCGGCTTTTGTAAAGACGAGGTCGATGTCCGGAAAGTGATCTTCCTCGCAGGCCTCTACTGCCATCACTGAACGCGCATACTTCTTTCGTTGTGAAGAGGTACATCCTCCTCCTGAAAACCCACCTGATATGGTGTGGATCTCCCCATGAATGGGCACTTCATGCCCCTGGTCTGCTCTTGGCGCAGCAACGGTCTCACCTTCCGACGCCTCCTTCAGATAGTCATTCAAAAACCCACTCTTCACCAACTCATCCAGTTGATGAGCCAGAGCCAGGCAATTTCGAATGGGGTGCCCAAAAGCCTGATGGAACTCGCACCATGCATTTTTATTGGGCCCCAACCTCTTGTCACTCTGCGGGGGCACTTTCAATCTTTCTGCCACATTAGGAATGGCAATCAGCTCCTTCAATTCCACCACGAACTCATGCCTAGGGGGCATGTCATCTTTGTTTCGCCCCCTAGGCTGCGGTTTTCGGGGCTCATAGGGCTTCTGTTTCCCTTGAGCCTTTTTCTTCGTGGTCGCCTCATGTACCCTCAGCGGTTGAGGCCGGCTAGGCACTCGGGGCCTTAACGAAACCGCACTTTCTCTCTTCTCGCTGAGCTCCCCCTCAGCGACAATGTGGGCCACAGCACGCCGTTTTATGTCACTGAAGGTTTTGGGGCGGCTGCGTATTAGGGACTCGCTGAAAGGCCCTGGCAATACGCCCTTCCTGAAGGCGTGCACCACCATGTCTTCATCCTTGGTGCAGCCTCACCACCATCGCCCCAAACCTATTAAGGTAATCTTTGAGGGACTCTCTCTGATGCTGTCTCACATCAAAAAGATCGTAAGACACTGGTGGGGGGGCCCTGTTGACAAGATATTGTTCCCTGAACAACGCGGAGAACTGAGCGAAAGACGTGATATGTCCTTCTGGCAAACTCACGAACCATTCTAGCGCAGTCCCACTCAGTGTAGCCATAAAGAGTTTACAGTGCACTGCGTCAAATGTTCCTGCCGGTTGACTCGCCTGTCGGTTGACTCACGACACTCACACGCCTCCCTTCCCACGTTGATACGTGCTTGGTTCTTTCGAAGCAATCTGCACCTGCAAAAGAGAAAGGGGGCGCCCTAGAGGCCGTTTGCACTCCGACGCTCAAGTCAGTGTAGGGCAAGCAACACCAAGTGTATAAGTTTCTCACTGTGTCTAGGTCTAGAAACTGCGTCGGATCCTCCTGACAACATCATCTGCGTGTGAAAGGCAGTGAGATGCGTTTCAGGATCTTCCTTCCCGGTGAACACGGTTTTGGGTCCTACAAAGGTAGCTGGAACCACCGTGTTCATGATTGCTTGGGAGAAAGGCATGGGAAAGGCCCTTGGAGGCACTGGTGGGGCTTGTTCCTGCCGGTTGACTCGCCTGTCGGTTGACTCACGACACTCACACGCCCCCCTTCCCACGTTGATACGCGCTTGGTTCTTTCGAAGCAATCTGCACCTGCAAAAGAGAAAGGGGGCGCCCTAGAGGCCGTTTGCACTCCGACGCTCAAGTCAGTGTAGGGCAAGCAACACCAAGTGTATAAGTTTCTCACTGTGTTTAGGTCTAGCAACTGCGTACCTTTGTGAAGTATCTTACTGTCCCTTATATAGTCTAGGGTTTACTGTGCCGCTAGCCCTAATTAGGGTTTGCTGCGCTACTAGCCATATTTAGGGTTTACTGGAATACCCTTGTGCTGCTATCACCCAATCTTAGGGTAATCTAGCACATAAGGTTTCCTTCTCTGGAGTGCAAACTTTAACAGGGTGACCACCTGGATGCCTCCTTGTGCACCTAGTCTCTGGGGCCACCTGTTCTGGGAGTGCCTTCACTGTTCACGTGCCATGCATGTAGCTTTACTGGGAAAACCCTAGTTCTGGTGAGTACTCGTCCCCTCAGGACTCTACACCCAACTGTGCTCTCCCTGCTACCCGCATAGACACTTCGTGATCCAGGCCTCTCCTTACCTCTGGGCATGTTTACTGGTTTACTGATAACTGGTCTTCCCCCAAGGCCGATGTCACCTCGTCTCCACCCAAGGCCGATGTCACCTCGCCATACTCTGTTGCCGAGGACTCCTCGACTTGCTGAGTGACGATGACACCTCAGCCCATCCTGGTGGTCTGACGACTACTCACCCTTCCCTGCGGGAAAATGCTGATGACTAATCACCCTTCTCTCAGGGGACACACCGACGACTGATCACCCTACTCTGAGGGGAATGACTGATCACCCTTCTCCAAGGGAACACACCGATGACTGATCACCCTACTCTGAGGGAACACACCGATGACTGATCACCCTACTCTGAGGGAACACACCGGTGACTGATCACCCTCTAATGGGGTCCATTCCTTACGTGGCTTTGGCCCATGCTGTGGGACCCAGCTGACGTGGTTCGCCCTTTACTACCTGTTCTCGGTGTCCGAGGACTGGTCGGTACACAAGCCCCCCAGTCTCAAGCTGTTAACTTGTTTCAGCGAAGAGACTAAGTCATTGGCCCGGGCGACCTACGTGGCTCTGCGCGTAAGGACATGAGTAGCGCGCTGAAGGGACATCTCACCACCTTGTCATCGCCCACATCTCTTACCCTCTGAGGACTTCATTGGTGAGCTCTCTGTTCGAATTGAGGACTTCTTTCTCGACAAAGAGGTGTTAATCACCCTTCTTCCTGATGACCTTGCACCGATGACTGACCAGTGTTTCATTGCTTCTCGTGCTCTGCTGTCAGGCGCTCATCTAGGCACTGGTCTGCTGGTGGTGGTCACTTTAGCAACTGACCACCGATCACCGTTCTGAGTGATCTCCCCTCTGATTCACCTGCTATCTTCTACCACGTGTCACCCTTTGAATGGTCCACGTGGTCGTCTGCTGCTGACGTCATTAGCTAACCGACCGGATCACAAGCCCCCCAGTCTCGAGCTATGAAATCGTTCTCAGCGAAGAGACTAAGTGATCGATGACAAGATCATTCCTCCTCCTTGAGCTTCTCCCTTTGCAACTTCTTCTTTTCTGCGTAATTTCTTTTTCTGCTTCATAACTTGTATAAACCTTTTAGCTGTAAAGGCTCACTGCATTGACTTCAATATGAATGAAATCTTTGCTCCAGCTGCATGTCCCTTTCCATTTTTAACTCTCTGCATGTGATTCAACATTGTCTTTAACAACTTTATGCATTCATGCTGGACGACTGACTTGAAAGGCCTAAATGCTTCGGCTTCTCGCAGCAGAACTTGCTTCTACCACCGACCACCGACTAGCATGTTGGTGCACCACCGATCAGTCATCGTGCTTCAGGCTCTGCTTTACTTCTCTGTTACTCCAGCGCTAAGCACATAGAGGGCCTGAACGCCAAAGATGATGCTTGTGTTTTGGGGAAGAAAAGTGCTTCTCGATGACCTTTCTTGCCTCAGCCTCGCTGTCAGAAGTCGAGGTGAGGTCTTTCTCCTCTCGCCTCAGCCTCGCTGTACAAAGTCGAGGTGAGGTCTTTCTGATCTCGCCTCGGCCTCGCTGTACAAAGTCGAGGGTGAGGTCTTTCTTATCTCGCCCCATCCTCGCTGTACAAAGTCGAGGTGAGGACTTTCTTATCTCGCCTCAGCCTCGCTGTACAAAGTCGAGGGTGAGGACTTTCTTCTCGCCTCAACCTTGCTGTAAAAAGCAGAGGAAGAGGACTTTCTCTGCCTGCACCTCGCTGTACAAAGTCGAGGGTGAGGACTTTCTTCTCTGGTGAACTTTGCTGTTCACATTGGGTGTTCTCACTTGAAGGGGAGGTGTTCTTCGACGAACCTACCTTCCCGCTTACGAGACCTCTAACCCCAAGTGACAGGTTCAATCTTGCCTCGCATCGCTCACAGGCGAGGGAGGACTTAACTGGTGAGCCTGGCTGTTCACGTTGGGCGTTCTCACTCGAAGGGGAGGTGTTCTTGACGAACCTACCTTCCCGCTTGCGAGACCTCTAACCCCCAAGTGACAGGTTTGATCTTGCCTCGCATCACTCACAGGCGAGGGAGGACTTAACTGACCTCACATCGCTCATAGGCGAGGAGGATTTATCTGACCTCACATCGCTCATAGGCGAGGAGGATTTATCTGGGCGAACCCTTCTGCTCACGTTGGAAGTTCTCACTCGGAATGGAGGTGTTCTCTACGAACCTACCTCTCCACTCACGAGACCTCTAACTCCAAGTGACAGGTTCGATCTTGCCTCGCATCACTCACAGGCGAGGGAGGACTTAACTGACCTCACATCGCTCATAGGCGAGGAGGATTTATCTGACCTCACATCGCTCATAGGCGAGGAGGATTTATCTGGGCGAACCCTTCTGTTCACGTTGGAAGTTCTCACTCGGAATGGAGGTGTTCTCTACGAACCTACCTCTCCACTTACGAGACCTCTAACTCCAAGTGACAGGTTCGATCTTGCCTCACATCACTCACAGGCGAGGAGGATTTCTCTGGACGAACCCTTCTTTCACATTGGAAGTTCTCACTCGAAGTGGAGGTGTTCTCTACGAACCTACCTCTCCACTCACGAGACCTCTAACCCCAAGTGACAGGTTCTATCTCGCCTCAACCTCGCTGTAAGAGTCGAGGGAAGAGGACTTTTCTCTCGCCTCAACCTTGCTTTAAGAAGCAGAGGAAAAGGACTTATCTCTTGCCTCAACCTTGCTGTAAGAAGCAGAGGAAAAGGGCTTTTCTCTCGCCTCAACCTTGCTGTAAGAAGCAAAGGAAGAGGACTTTTCCTCTCGCCTCAACCTTGCTGTAAGAAGCAGAGGAAGAGGACTTTTCTCTCGCCTCAACCTTGCTGTAAGAAGCAGAGGAAGAGGACTTTTCCCCACTGTTCTCTGAGTGGGCGCATGCTCCCAGGAGAGCACCTGGTGTGGCTGGTCTGAGCGCACTCTCCAGGCGCATCCTACCTGCATGGCCTCATCACACTGTTTCATGCACGTTCCCACCAGCGAGGAGCTCTTCTTCTGGAATCATGCGAGGTGCATGCGTAACGCTCTCGCTGGGAGCTTGGGTCCCAGCTTAACACATGTTGGCAAGACCCCGATGACCATGCGCCAATGAGTGATCGTGCTTTCATGGGGCGATGACTGATCGTGCGATGAATAACCACCGATGACCTCTCGCACTCTGCTCCCAGGCGCTTGTCTAGGCGCTGATCTGTAGGTGGTGGTCACTTGGTACTGACCACTTATCACCTACACTTGTGCTTGGGGCAAGGGGAACTTTAAACTGGAAAACACACACTTTATGTACTAAAGTCTTTTTTTTTTTTTTTATTGGGTGACCTCGTTAAAAACCCTCCTTAGGGAAAAGAGTGCCCCCTGGTGTATTCAACTGTTTACAGTGTATAGCGCGAGAACGCATCTACTTTACATCTTAACTGGGTGTATATATGTTGGGTCCCCTTTCATTGGCGATGACCGACCTCACGAGTAGCGATCATGCCCTCTGCTTCAGTTTCCCCCCGAGCTACCTGGGAGCCCCCTTAGCGTAGCTCCCTCCATCACCTGATTTCCCCGTGCACAGGGATCTCATGCTGCTGGTCACTTGCCTGGGACCCCGAAGCGCGATCACCTTGCGGCTCCCTCAGGTAATCGGTTAGGAGACCTGTTCTGACCAACTCAGCAAGTTGATGCCCCAGCGCCAGGCAGGTGTAGAGTGTGTGTCCATAAGCCTGATGGAATTCACACCAGTCATCCTTCCTACTTCCAAGCACCTTGTCAGTTTTCTCTGGTACTCGGAGTCTTGCAGCTACAGCGGGAATTGCAATCAGCTCCGCCAACTCTATCATGAAATCATACTTGGGGGGTGTATTGTTCTCCCTTGCACGCCCCCTGGCCTGATCCTTCCTGGGTGTGTAGGGGCGAGACCTGCCCTGCGCTTTCTTCCCTTCTCTGGCCTCATGCACCCATGTGTGTCGCTGCTGCTTCTGTAACATCCCGCCAAAGTAATACATACATACAGGTATAATGAAATTAAATGTAACCAAATAATATTGAAGAGAAATAACATGATAATATATATATTTGAAATGAAGTTGCTCCTCTTAGGGAGTTTAATACATAACCAAATCAAATGTTTGCAAGATTTTACGAAAATAAAAGAAATGCAGTAAGACAGGCGGTCTCAAAAGAAAACGGCGATCTCCAACTTCAAAACGGCGATCACCAGAAGTCCCCAAAAATGGGCGACTTGCTAGCCAGACATAAAATCGGCGATCTCATAACAGGCGACCTCAAAACAGGCGATCTGATAGTAGGGCAAAATCCGGCGATCACCACCGAGAGGTGGAAATGGGCGATCTCTGCCCTCGGCGACCACCCCTTTAGGGAGCTCTTCTTCCTGGAAGGTCTTCTGCTCCCGCGTAACAATTACACGATCATCACAGTTTTGAGAAGGCAACCAAAATGACAGATAAAAGGGTAAGCTAGATAATATGAAAGGAGTTTAAATCATGCATATGAAAAAACCCAAGTAAACCAAGTTTCCAAAATATCCAAGTAAACGTAGAGCTACTCATAGCATTCAACTAATCGCCCAAATTCACAAATTCACAAACATTTCCCATAGTCATTCCATTTCACACCACAGCATCAAGTGTCTATCAGTATTCCAGTTTCTCATTTCACCATTTCACATGTCAGACTTTCCACTGACTCACCACACAAGACACTTGACACTACTTCCGGATTGACTCATGCATTGATTAGACTCGGAGATGTGCACCTGTCACACTGCCCACTGTGGAATCTCGCACATCCACAGGGTCGCCGTGAAATCTCACACATTCACAGGCATATGATGAATCTCAACACATCACCATACAGTATGACAAGGTAAATCCACGCAATACAGGTCGGTATGTTCTCTTTCAAACAACCCACCCATACAGGTGAACCTCCTTCGACTCTCCCAACTGAGTAACTTCCTCTATGTGATTCCATTATCAGCAGAGTCAGGATATCTCGTTCATAATCACCGATCAATGCACATCTAACATGGTCTTACACGGTATTTCCTTTCCTGAAAATACTATGCCTCGACCCCACATTCACAACATTCAACACATCATACCATACTCAAAGAAATGATTTCAATCACAGCAATAGCCATTTCAAAGGATTCATATTTTCGAATATCTCATGTAAATCTCAAGCAGTTCTCAAAACAACATCAAACACAAGGAGTTCGCAAAACAGCGCCAAAACCGGCGACCTGGTTCAAAAACAAGGTATTTCGAAAACTGTATATAAAACCGGCGACCTCGTCGCCCAAGCACACAAACAGAGCATTTTACGCAGATGAAAACGAAAATGGCGACCACGTCGCCCTCACTTCAGAAGATAGTTAAACTATGGCTCGTATGGAAAAGAGGTCTAGCTTCCCTTACCTGGACTTGCGCAAACACCAGGAGCTTCGAAATCCAACGAAGCTTGAAGAATGCCTTGGCTCTGTTTTGAAGATCTTGCAGAGAACTGCTCAAGTGCTCCAATGGTGTTCCTTCTCGTCGTACTCTTGTGTGGAGATGCTGAAATCGCAACGCGGAGGAGGAAACTCACTCTTTCTCTCTTCGAGTACAACAATGCTTTCTTTCTCTCAGGTGTGGATTTCTGCAACTTAAACCCCTTTTATCCCTCCAAAAGCAGCTGCCACCACCCACTCTGCAGGGAAGTTTGCGTGTACGCTTCCCTGCACAGTACTACTGAGCGTGCCTCTGCGCAGGCTACGCTATGAGGTCACTATTCTGAACCACCTTTTGTCTACGTGGCGCGCGTGCAGAACGTCTCTTGCTGGGAGTCTGGGTCCCACGTTCTCTGTGTATAACTTAACGTAGCGCGATGACCTTTTCACCGATGACCACAGGCGCGAAGGCTAACAACCGATGAGCTATCGCGCGATGACACCCACTGATGAGCTATCGCGCGATGACAACCCGCTGATGAGCTATCGCGCGATGACAACCCGCTGATGAGCTATCGCGCGATGACAACCCGCTGATGAGCTATCGCGCGATGACAACCCGCTGATGAGCTATCGCGCGATGACAACCCGCTGATGACCTCTCGCGCGAGCGACCGATGTCTCTCTTCTCTGGTGACGCCTGCATGCCTCGCGCCCAGGCGATGACGTGTGGTCTAGGCGACCGGCGATGATGTATAAACAAGAAACTCTTATCGTTTTTCCTAGACTACACTTTCCTTCCTTTTTAACTTAGATAAAACATACATAGAATTTACTTAACATACTCATTCATTTCAATAAATCTCAGGTCCTTACAGCTTCCCCTGTCCTTTGTGCGGCTTGGGCGGTGCAGCACTGCTTTTCTTCTCAGAGACCTGCGTCTCTGCTACAATATGCGCCACCGCGCGTCGCCGAATCTCAGTGAAGGTGGCAGGGTGGTCTCTGATGAGCGATTCACTGAAAAGACCTGGCAGCACACCTTTCTTGAATGCATGCACCAGCATGTCCTCGTCTTTGCTGGGCAACCTTACTACCTGCGCACCAAAACGGTTGAGGTAGTCCTTCAACGACTCCCCCTGGTACTGGCGCATGTCGAACAGGTCGTAGGACACCATCGGTGGCGCTCTGTTGACGATGTACTGCTCTGTGAACAGCTTCAAAAACTGCTGGAAGGAGGTGACGTGGCCCTCTGGCAGGCTCACGAACCACTCCATAGCTACTCCACTCAGCGTACTCATAAACACTTTGCAGTACACAGCGTCTGAGCCTCCAGACAACATCATCTGGGTGTGGAAGGCTATCAGATGCGCTTCTGGATCTTCCTTCCCCGTGAACGACGCCTTCACTCCCACCAGGTTGGGAGGCACCACTGTGTTCATGATCTCAGGGGAGAAAGGCATAGGGAAGGCCCTTGGGGGCGTCAGTGGAGCCTGATCCTCTCCCACGCGACCCCCAGCTTGCTGCATGTGGTGCAGACTCGAGCGCATCTCCTCATTTGCCTTGTGCAACTCCTCATTCCTGGCCTGAGAGGCGGCCAGGTCCTCCTGCATCCGCGCCTGTTGCGCCCTGGACTCTGCCACCGTCTCTTGGAGGACGCGCATCGTTTCCATGATTTGTTGCATGGTAACGCCGTCGGCTCCATTCGGCGGAACAGATCCATGTCTGGTATTCCTCATTCTCTGCGATTTCTACTCTCGCTCTTGTGTATGGGACCTTCGTTTTACTCCGGCCCCACGGTGGGCGCCAAATGTTCCTGCCGGTTGACTCGCCTGTCGGTTGACTCACGACACTCACACGCCCCCCTTCCCACGTTGATACGCGCTTGGTTCTTTCGAAGCAATCTGCACCTGCAAAAGAGAAAGGGGGCGCCCTAGAGGCCGTTTGCACTCCGACGCTCAAGTCAGTGTAGGGCAAGCAACACCAAGTGTATAAGTTTCTCACTGTGTCTAGGTCTAGAAACTGCGTACCTTTGTGAAGTATTTTACTGTCCCTTATATAGTCTAGGGTTCACAGCACCGCTAACCCTAATTAGGGTTCACTGCGCTACTAGCCATATTTAGGGTTTACTGGAATACCCTTGCGCCGCTATCACCCAATCTTAGGGTAATCTAGCACATAAGGTTTCCTTCTCTGGAGTGCAAACTCTCACAGGGTGACCACCTGGGTGCCTCCTTGTGCACCTAGTCTCTGGGGCCACCTGTTCTGGGAGCGCCTTCACTGTTCACGTGCCATGCATGTAGCTTCACTGGGAAAACCCTAGCTCTGGTGAGTACTCGTCCCCTCAGGACTCTACACCCAACTGTGCTCTCCCTGCTACCCGCATAGGCACTTCGTGATACAGGCCTCTCCCTAACTCTGGGTGTTTAACTGATCATTGGCCCATTCTGGGAACCAATCTTAGCTGTTCTGTTTACGCTGTTCAAATCACCCAAGGCCGATGTCACCTCGCCACATTCTATTGCCGAGGACTCCTCGTCCTGCTGAGTGACGATGACACCTCCGCCCATCCTGGTGCTGACGACTACTCACCCGTCTCTGTAGTCTGATGACTAGTCACCCCTCTCTGTAGTCTGATGACTAGTCACCCCTCTCTGTAGGCTGATGACTCGTCACCCTTCCCTGTAGGCTGATGACTCGTCACCCCTCTCTGTAGGCTGATGACTCGTCACCCCTCTCTGTAGGCTGATGACTCGTCACCCCTCTCTGTAGGCTGATGACTCGTCACCCCTCTCTGTAGGCTGATGACTCGTCACCCCTCTCTGTAGGCTGACTCGTCACCCCTGTGGGGTCTATTCCACGTGCCTTTGACTCATGCTGTGGGACCCAGCTAATGTCCGAGGACTGGTCAGTACACATATCATCTCTATAGCCCTGGCAATCTGGCTCATTTCCGAAGAAGGTTGGGGAGGGGTAGGCGGTCTAGGAGCCATTTTTCTTCGTTTCAGATTTTGAAACTATTGGTTTCTATATTCCCTACAACTATAAGAATGAGATCAATAAGAAATCAATTCATTCAGGAGGTAACATCTAGACCTTACAAAGGTCAGCATCTCAAAGTCATTTAGAATTTGAGTTCATCAACAGAATCATAATGCTCAAAATAGAAAGCATAACACCGAACAGTCATGGGTACAAAACTACCAATCAGATATCACCACACTTAATAATTGGGATAAAACACACCAGAAGTGAATATATGCTCAACATCAAACTTTTAGAATGAAGATTGAGAACATCTCGATTCAGTTATGAGTGTGCACCCTCACTACTTTATCAAGATCCTTTCACTCTTAATACTAAAATTTTTCATTTAGAGCCTATATCTACTAAAGCACAAACAAGATTTCAATCAGAAAACATTTGAAAACCTTTCACTATAGCTTTGATTAAGACTCCAATAGCAGAAGAAACACAATGAACCCACTCTCCTCAGGTCATCCTAAGGACGAACTGCTCTGATACCATTAATGTAACGCCCCTCAAAATATCGTTCATTTTTATATATATTAAAATAAAGGTGACACAATAATATCAAAAATTTAACATAGATATATACATAATATAATTCATCCATTAATACAAATGTACCTCAAAATAATATCCCTTTTTGAGGAAGTTTTAATACATCTCCATACCGGAGTTTTCAAAATAAAACAAAACAACAGCATTCAAAACCGGCGATCTCCTCCTCCAGAAATGCTCACTGAGGAGCTCTACTACCTGCAACCTCATCTGCTCCCGTGCAAATATACACGATCATCACAGGTTTAAGAAAAACAACCACGATACAAAACAAAAGGGTAAGCTAGATATTTTTAAAAACTTTAGATATGAAACTTTATATCAATAGAAAGCATAAATCTTCACACCATTCATAATCTATATCAATTTCAACCATCAATATCCCCATATTCCACAAACTCGTCAAGTGTCTATTCAATACATTCAATACTCATGGTTCACATGTCAGACTTTCCACTGACTCATAACACATAGACACATGACTCTACTTCCGGAAGACTCGTGCGTTGAACTTAGCATCCAGAGACCTGCACCTGTCATATTTCATTGCTGTAAAGTTCCCACAGCTATACGCATCAACATAATCTCGATCTCAATCTCAATATCCTCACTCTCTCAGTATGACAGGGTTAATCCATATAACGGGTCAAGTTAGTTATCTTTCAAACTGTAACATCCCGCCAAAATAAAGCCATACATACATGTATAATGAAAATAAAGGTGAACAAATAATATTGAAGAATGATAATATATATATATAAGTAATGAAGTTGCTCCTCTTAGGGAGTTTAATACATAACCAGCCAAATGTTTTCAAAATTTAACGAAATTCAATCAAATACAACAAGACCGGCGGTCTCCACACATGAACCGGCGATCTGGTAACAGAAGGCCCAAACAGGCGATCTGCTAGCAGGACATAAATCCGGCGATCACCACCAAGAGATAGAAAACCGGCGATCTCTTCCTCGGCGACCACTCACTAAGGAGCTCTACATCCTGGAAGATCATCTGCTCCCGTGTAAGTTATACACGATCATCACAGTTTAAAGAGAAAAACAGCCAACGAGCAAAACACGCAGGGTAAGCTAGATATTTTAAAGAGAGTTTAAATAAGAATACTTAAAATAAAATCAAGGTAAACAATTTCAAGATATTCACGTAAAGCTATAGATTTTCTCAATACCCTTCACCTGATCGCCCAGAAATCACACATTTCACAATATTCTCAAGAGTCATTCTATTTCACAACTGCATCAAGTGTCTATAAATTTCAAGTTCCTCATTTCACATGTCAGACCACCACTGACCCAGCACACAAGACACTTGACACTACTTCCGGAAGACTCGTGCATTGACTAGACTCAGAGATTCTGCACCTGTCATACTAAGCTGTAATGTTTACCAGCTATGCGCATCAACACATTCTCGATCTCAAGTTCATCATTCTCACAGTATGACAGGGTTAATCCATATGACAGGCCGAGCTCGTTCTGTTTCACACGACTCACCCATACATATGAACCTCCTTCGACTCTCAACGCCTGAATAACCTCATCTATATGAATCCATTATCTCAGGAGAGTCAGGATAATCTCATTATAGACATCACCGATCAATGCACATCCTACACGATCTTACACGGTATTTTCTTTCCTGAAAATACTATGCCTCGATCCCACATTCACCACATCCAACACATCACATAACACTTAAAGGAATGATTTCAATCACAGCAAAACTCACTCCAAGGTTCTTATTTTCGAATATCTCATTTAAATCTCAAACCGTTTCAAAGCAACACCAAAAACAGCGAGTTCGCAAATAACGCCAAAACCGGCGATCTAGTTCAAAAACGGGGTATTTCGAAGTCTGTATATAAAACCGGCGACCACGTCGCCCAAAAACACATAGAAACAGAGCATTCACGAAGATGAAAACGAAACCGGCGACCACGTCGCCCTCACTTCAGAAACAGCTAATCTATGGCTTGTATTGAAAATGAAGTCTAGCTTCCCTAACCTGGACTTGCGCAAAACACCAGGAGCTCCGAAACCCAACGAAGCTTAAAGAATGCCTTGGCTCTGTTTTTGCGTCAGGTTTGAAGGACTTGCAGAGAACCTCCCAGGTGCTCTAATGGTGGCTGTCGCTCGTCGTACTCTCGTGTGAAGGTGCTAGAATCGCAGCGCGAAGGAGACAACTGGAGGAGAAGGGAGGTAACTCACTCTTTCTCTCTTTGAAGGCTGCAACGTTTCTTTCTCTCAGCAGTGGGTCTCTGCATCTTAAACCAACTTATCCACCAAAAGCAGCTGCCACACCCACTCTGCAGAGAAGTCTGAGTGTACGTTTCCCTGAACAGTACGACTACAGTTGTCTCTTGCGCAGGCCAACAACTCCCTGAACAGTACTACTGAGCGTGCCTCTGCGCAGGCTAACACTCTGAGGTCACTATTCTGAACCATTCTTTTTGTCTACGTGGCGCGCGTGCAGGACGTTCCATGCTGGAAGTCTGGGTCCCACCTTCTCTGTGTGTAACTCGACGTCGCGTGATGACCTTTCACCGATGACCACAGGCGCGAAGTCTATCCACCGATGACCTCTCCCGCGAAGGCTATCCACCGATGACCTCTCGTGCGAAGGCCATCCACCGATGACCTCTCGCGCGAAGGCTATCCACCGATGACATCTCACGCGAAGAAAATCCACCGATGACCCCTTGCGCGAAGACAATCCACCGATGACCTCTCGCTGGCGAACGACCGATGTCTCCCCCTGGCAAAGCCCGCATGCCTCTCGCGCCCTGGCAATGCCCGCATGCCTCGCGCCCTGGCGATGCCCGCATGCCTCTCGCGCCCTGGCAATGCCCGCATGCCTCGCGCCCGCGCGATGCCTGCATGCCTCGTGCCCTGGCGCTCATGTGTAGCAGGGGACCGGCGATCATGTACTACTAGGCGATCTCATAGTCTTCCAAACTACACTTTCCTTCCTTTTCATTTTAAATAAAGACATACTTAGAATTCATTTAAAATATATCTCTATTTATTCCAATTCAATTTTACAGGTCCTTACACAAACGACTTACCCATACATATGGACCTCCTTCGACTCTCACCAACTGAATGACTTCATCTATGTGATTCCATCATATCAGCAGAGCCAGGATCGTCTCATTCACAGGATACTCACTGATCAATACACCTCATAACCAATCTCAACACGGTATTTCCTTTCCTGAAAATAGTATGTCTTGATCCCACATTCACAACATTCAACACATCATATAACACTTAAATGAACGATTCCAATCACAGCAACAATCATTCCAAGGTTCAGATTTTCGAATATCACATGCATTTCACATTTCAATCTCAAACAGTTTCAAATGACACTAAAACAGGGGAGTTCGAAATCAACATTTAAAACCGGCGATCACGTCACCCCACACATAAAAACAGAGCATCGTGAAAAAGAATATGAAACCGGCGACCACGTCGCCCTCACTTCAGAACCTACTCGCCTAAAGTTTTTATAAACGAAAATGCTAGCTTCCCTTACCTGGACTTGCGCAAAATCACTAAGAGCTCCAAAATCCACCGAAGCTTAAAGATGTCCTAACCTGCACCATGGAGCCTTTATCACAAAACTAACTATACTACTCATTTTCTACGCTAACAGAGACGATTTCTGGAGTTAAGGGAGTCGCCGGCAACGCCTATGCAGAGGCAACCTTCTCAAGCTCAGATTCGACTCGAAAAATAGAGTAAAATGACTTACTCTGTTCTAGCGTCCTGACAGGAGAACTTGCAGAGACTTCCCAGAAGGACAAAGGCAGTCGCCGATCGTAGCACTGGTACGTGAGGATAGCTGCGTCTTCGAGTGGATGAGAAAGGAGAAAGGGGAACTAAATGAGCTGATTCCCTCAGCTCTTAAGGTCGAACGACTCTTTAGCCTTCACTGCCATTACCCACTCTCTGAGCAACCTTGCGTGCACACTTCCTTGAACAGTATGACCACGTAGGTTTCTGCGCATACCAACTCTCTGATGCTAACTATTCTGAAACACCCTTTTTGTCTACGTGTCGCGCATGCAGGACGTCTGATGCTGGGAGCCTGGGTCCCACCTTATCTGCGTGAAACACGACATCGCACGATACCTTCCACCGATGATTGCTCGCGCGATGACTATCCACCGATGTCTCATCCTGGCGGACGAACGATGTCTCTCCCTGGAAGACGACCGATGTCTCTCCCTGGAAGACGACCGATGTCTCTCCCTGGAAGACGACCGATGCGTCCCTTATCCTAGCGATGACCGTCTGTCTCTTGCCCTGGCGATGCCCGTGTGTCTCTCGCCCTGGCGATCCCCGCGTGTCTCTCGCCCTGGCGATGCCCGCGTGTCTCTCGCCCTGGCGATGCCCACGTGTCTCTCGCCCCGGCGATCTCTCATCATCCTTGATGTGGCGAGGACACATCGCCTTGCTTCTGTCGACTGATGCCACATCGTCACACCCTGTTGAGGCTCGTCCTACCACTACTCCACGCCTGTGTTATCACCCCCACATGGCTTAGTGACGTCGGTAGCTTCTCCTGCCCGAGGGCAGCTCAGTACTCAATCCTTATGTGCCTAAGCATGCAACACTAAGGTAAATCCTTTAGGTCCAAGCGTAAAGTCCCGTAGTTATTCTGCATGCATGGCGCTCCTAAGGTTCAAATCACACCTCCCTACATGTGATTTCTGGAACCCACTATGGTCCACCGACCGACCTCTACCACGCCGCCCTCAGACCTTGGGCGACATCCGAGGTCTGACCACCATGAAATTTCCATTACAAGCTCTTTTCGTTTTAAGTAATAACATATTCAGAATTCATTAAAATTATACTTCTTCTATTCCAAATAATTATCTAGATCCTTACAGTGCACATCTGGGATTACTTGCTTCAGTGGATGTCTTCTTATTCTTGTTCGAAGCCAAAAATCCTAGAGATCGCCTCTGGGTAAGCCTGAACGGGATTGCTGGACGGTCCTTCTTCTCGATATTCCAGCAATCTTATAAGGATTGGAAAGGAAAGTTTGTAAAGGTTTGTAAAAACGACGAGGACCCTTCTTTGCTCGATGGCTTTCCCTTGTACTGGGTGGACAAGGGAAATAAAGGCTCCAAGGATAGCTTCAGGAGGGCAAGGAGCCCTGACAACATGGGAGAACTGGACAGAGACCTCTTCCTTTTCTGGAAAAGCGTAGCCGCCTCCAACATTATTCTTCCCAGAGCGTCTATCATCAGCTTTGAGTTTCACGAAGGCCAGCTAGACAAGCATATAGGTTATCTTTCGCTCTCTTCACTTAGCCTTGTTTCTTAATAACTGTATTGTTCTTCTACTGGGTTTTTCAACTTCTGTACCCTAAGCTTGCATAACTACTCAGATATACCCCGTGCACGACCGTCTTCACTCATATTTACTTGAATTGCGAACTGCTGCTGTTGTCTGATTGCTCATCTCTTTTGCTCTTGCTTTTGCCTTATGCAGACATGATGCTGGGGGAAAACAAAATAGCTCAACTTCGCGCTCTGGCTAAGAAGCACAAACTCGCGGCGGGCTCCCAGACTATTCCTAACTCGGTTGCTGAGGACGCCGCTTTTCATGGGAGAACCCCCCCAGGAGGCTCTTCTCCTGCCACAACTCTGCCTCCTCAAGCTAGGAAGAAACTGGCTCCCAAAAAGCTTAAAAGAAAAACTCCTCAAGTAGTATCTGAAGATGAGGAGGAAAATGACACCGAAGATGGCCTCATTACTAAACGCCAAAGGCCAACTGCCACCAAACCCCCCGACAACAGCACCATCAGGTCTTCCTCCACTACCTTCAGATCTTCCCACTCCAACACTCCCTGAAAACAACATACCAACCACAGACCTTCCCTCACTAACCTCACCAGACCATACGACGCCACCACCAGTCCTTCCCGCTCCCTCAGAAATAATCCAAGCACCTCCACTAGCCACCGACCACCTTCAACTGAAAGTGGCAGTCCCAACTTTGCAGAACACCCCCCAAGTGCTTCCACTCCTTTCCATTCTGCCGGGGAGGGGCCTCAATCTTAGGCTTCTACTGCTAGGCCCATCCTGATTGAGATCGAGGATACTGAGGCCTCTCCCCTCCCTGCCGCTGGAAACTCTGCCTCACCGCCACCCCGAGAAGCCCCCCTTGCCATCCAAGCAACAGAGGGTGGTGGTGAGGGTCAGCCTCAGGTGCTTCCAGAAGGCCAAACTCCTATCTTGCCCATTCCCAGTTTCCTCACCGAGTCGTTGGGGTCTTTATCTTCCCAAGTGGGCAAGCTAATAGAAGGGCAAGTCAGTTTGATCTTCGAAGGCATGCAAGAGTACATCCACAAGCTCCAAAGAGAAAATCTTCGCTTACAGGAGGAACATCACTCCTTGAAAGCTGAAGCAAGCAAGCTTTCTTGTGATATGATGGTGCAAGAACTCGTGCACACAAGACTGGAAGACGCCTTGAATGCTGAAATTCGAGTAGCTCGCCACGAGACAGCTGACTTTCGCCAAAGACTCCAAGCCAAAACTATTGAAAACATCGAGCTTGAGAGCAAACTCGCTCCCATGCGGGCCCAAGTGGCAGACCTGCAAGTTAAACAGAAGGAAGATGCCACGAGGGTAGAAAAGCTGGAGAAGAAGTCAACTGAACGAGAAGTCCTCTTGGGGGTGGTCGAGAGCAATAGGGATAAGGCCCTCGCCGAGCTTGCCAAGGCTCATGAAGAAAATAACAGGATGACCTCAGAACTTGGCAAGGCTCAGGAAGAAAACAAGAGAATAACCGCCGGGTTGGACAAGGCCCAAGAAGAAGCTCAAAGACTTACTGCAGAACTTGCCCAGACTCGGGAGGATCAACAGAAAACCGCTGACGATCTCGCTCAAGCTCTCAAGGAGAGAAAGGAACTGACCCAACAGATCGACGAGCTTGACCAGAGTTCTGCACAAATCCTCAACTCAGGGTTCGATGCAGCTTTGGAGCAAATGGCGTGCCAATACCCCGAGCTGGACCTCTCCATGATCTCTATATGCAACGAGGTGGTAGACGGGAAGATTGTACCTTCTGTTGATTAGAAACCCCCTTTACCGCCTTATCTCCACGCCCATATCTATCTTTTAATTTGCATAACTGTAATTTGAACATCTTTATCAATTTCAACGTTCACCTTTATTACCTTGTCTTCGGCCTCATATTTGTTTCTTTGTGCGTTTGACTAATGTAACAGGTGAAACACACTTAACCGAATGTAACTCAATGTAACTGAAACTTTGACCTTTCACGCCCTGCTTGAAACTAAACAAACTACTAATTTAAAATTATCAATTTGTTCAGATATTAATTCTGGGCGATGACATCCAATAGAACTCGTGAACTTAAGGTGAAAAACCTCAACACACAAACCAACTTCACACTAGGCAACAAGCTTTAATCTTATCTGGCATTAAAAAATACAACTTACCTGACCTGCCAAGTGTTCTGCAACATCGCCAAAAATTCTTCTGATCTGGTACTCGCCGAATTAATTTTGGGTGATGTTGCCTTCTTCATCCAAATAAGGCGTCCTTTGTGGGATCACCTTTTGCAACCTTCTATTCACTTTTTCACCTGTCGTTCCTTTATATGAACTCTTCTTGCCTGCACCTGCTCGAAGGCAAGGAGGACTTCCTCTGTCGCCTACACTTGCTCACAGGCAAGGAGGACTTCTTCTGTTGCCTGCACTTGCTCACAGGCAAGGAGGACTTCTTCTTTCTTGCCTGCACTTGCTCAAAGGCAAGGAGGACTTCCTCTATTGCCTACACTTGCTTAAAGGCAAGGAGGACTTCCTCTGTTGCCTACACTTGCTCAAAGGCAAGGAGGTCTTCCTCTGTTGCCTACACTTGCTCAAAGGCAAGGAGGACTTCCTCTGTTGCCTCAAGATGCGCCAGAACATCGAGGACTTTGAACTTCACTGGATGCCTCCGATCGCCCCAAGACGATGAGGACTTTAAAAACTTTTCACTTGTGCCACTAATCGCCTAAGGGCGATGAGGTCTTAAAAACTTTTACTTAAAACGTGCGAAATCATTTTACTTCTACCTTGAATCACTTTAGGTGATAAGGTTTTTCAAAAAACTTCTTTAAAACGATATGCACACAAACTTTAGTATACTTCAAAATTTCAATTTTGAATATGTTATTTCTTGGGTGGCCTCGTTAAAAACCCTCCTTAGAGAAAAAATAGTGCCCCCTTGTAACTATTTTTACAAAACTGTTTATGATTCCCCTGAGTTTGCACTACTTACAAAGCTTTAACTGAAATAAAATTTGAGGTGTGTGGCGTTCCAAGTACGAGGAATCGCCCCTCCTTCTAGGGTCTCCAAGCGGTAGGCGCCGTTCCCGAGTGCTTCGGTTATTCTAAACGGTCCTGTTCACTTAGGGTGACAACTTATTCTCCATCTCGTACTGGTGGGCCTTCCTCATCACCAGATCGCCGCTTCTAAACTGCCTCGGTATTACTCTAGAATTGTACCTTCGTTCTATTCTTCTTTTCACCGCTTCAGCTTTCACTCTTGCTTCCTCTCTGACCTCATCTAGTAAATCCAGGTTCAATCTTCTCTCTTCATTTGATTCTTCTGCTACAAAGTGTTGAAATCTCAACGAGCTCTCCTGGATTTCAACTGGAATCATCGCGTCACAGCCATACACTAAACTAAAAGGGGTTTCGCAGGTGCCTGACTGCTCAATTGTGTGGTACGCCCAAATTATGCGAGGTACCTCATCAGCCCACGATCCTTTAGCTTTCTCTAATCTCCTCTTCAAACCTCTCAACAGAACCCGATTAGCGGATTCTACCTGGCCATTCGTCTGTGGGTGCTCAACGGATGCAAACACTTGTTGAATTCCCACATCCTCACACAACTTCTTCAATAGGTGGCTTGCAAACTGAGTCCCATTATCCGATACTAGACGCTTAGGCACCCCAAATCGGCACACAATGTTCTTCTATACAAAGTTTTCAATCTTGGGTGCTGTGATTTGGGCAACTGGCTCTGCTTCAATCCACTTAGTGAAGTACTCGATCGCCATCACCAAGTATTTCCTCTGCCTGATTGCCATCGGAAAGGGCCCCAGAATATCGATTCCCCATGTATGGAATGGCCAAGGGCTATAAATCGACTTAAGCTCTTCTGGGGGCGCCTTGTGCCAGTCGGCGTGCTGCTGGCACTGCTTGCAACACTGGGCGTACCTCTTGCAATCCTCTCTCATTGTCGGCCAGTAATATCCTGCACGAAGAGTTCTAGCGGCTAGAGCTCGACCCCCGATGTGACTTCCACATATGCCTTCATGGAGCTCAACCACAATCCTCGTGCATTTCTCCCCGTGTATACACACTAGGAGTGGGTGTGTGAACCCAAACCTGTACAACTCGCCATCTATCATGGTAAACCTGGTAGAGTTCTTCTTGATCTTCCTGGACTCTGCCGGATCTATTGGGAGCATGCCATCGGCTAAGTAACGCTGGTACTGTGTAATCCACGTATCTGGCTTATGCGTGGCACAGACCTGCGCGACGTTCACTTCAACCATAGGGGATGCCCTTATCCTTGGCGTTCTCAAGGTCTCTTGAGTCAAAGACCTGTGACTCCTCGCCGTTCCCTCTGTCGACTTGCTCACTTGAAGCACCTGGTGATCTGCCACAAATGCCCTAGGTGTTTTCAATGTTTCTTGAATAACAGTCCTCTATCTACCCCCCTTGCCCGAACTGGCGAGCTTGGCCAGCAAGTCAGCTCGGGCATTTTGCTCCCTTGGTACATGCACTACCTCAAATGAGGTAAAAGAACTCTTCAACTCCTGCACATATGCCAAGTAAGCCGCCATCTGCGGGTCCTTGGCTTGGAACTCGCCCACTACTTGCCCTGTGACCAGCAACAAGTCACTTTTAGCCACCAACACTTTAGCCCCCATCTCCTTTGCCAGCAAAATACCTGCAATCAATGCCTCATATTCTGCTTGATTGTTGCTGGCTTTAAAAGCGAACCTTAGGGACTGTTCTATCAGCACGCCGTTGGGCCTCTCCAGAATGACTCCAGCGCCGCTACCTTGCTGGTTCAACGATCCATCTACAGAAAGGACCCAACGAAAGCCGTCTCCTTCGACATGAGTTGCCTCTGACGAGAGCTCGACGACGAAATCAAAATCTGCCCCTTAATTGGCCCTTGGGGTTCATATTTAATGTCGAACTCTGACAGTTCTACTGCCCACTTCACCATTCTTCCAGCTACATCAGGTTTCTTCAGAACCTTCTGAATGGGCAAATCTGTCATTATCAGGAGGTGAAGCTCTGAAAGTAATGACGCAACCTCCTCGCCGAAAACACAACTGCTAGAGCAGCTTTCTCCAAGGCCTGATACCTCACTTCAGGACCTTGTAGCACCTTACTCACAAAATAAATAGGCTTCTGGACTTGATTTTGGTCTTGGACAAGCACCACACTCACCGCTCTCTCAGTCACAGCGAAATACAACCTGAGAGGCACTCCTACTAACGGTTTGCACAGCACCGGCGGGCTTGCTAAATATACTTTAAGCTTCACGAAAGCTTCTTCACACTCCTTGGTCCAGACAAACCTGTTGTTTCTCTTTAAGCATTGAAAACACAGGTGGCCCTTCTCGCCGCTAGCTGACACAAAGCGTGAGAGAGCAGCCATCCGACCTGTCAGCTGCTGCACCTCCTTCACCGTAGCTGGGTTTCTCATCGCCATAATAGCAACACACTTATCAGGGTTTGCCTCTATTCCTCTTTCAGTCAAAAGAAAACCTAAAAATTTTCCCGCCTCCACATCAAAAATGCACTTCTCTGGATTCGGTTTCAGCTTATATTTGGCTATCGTGACAAACAACTCTTCTAGGTCCGAGACGTGCCTGCCCCTCTCTAGGGAAGTCACCACCATATCAACAACATAGGCCTGCACATTTCTCCCCAGCATTGGTGCAAGTACCTTATCCATTAACCTCTGGTACGTGGCCCCAGCGTTCTTCAGCCCGAATGGCATTACTTTGTAGCAGTAGCACGATCTCTCTGTCATGAAGGAAGTCTTCTCTTCATCCATAGGATGCATCTTGATCTGATTATACCCCGAGAAGGCATCCAGAAAGCTCAACAATTTGCACCCTGCTGCGCTGTCAACCAAGGCATCTATACTTGGCAAAGGATATGAGTCCTTTGGACAAGCCTTGTTTAAATCCGTGAAATCGATGCACATGCGCCATTTCCCATTGCTCTTCTTAACCAGTATGACATTAGCGAGCCACTCAGGGTATTGGATCTCCCGAATGTGACTTGCTGCGAAGAGTTTCTGCGTTTCATCTCTGATCGCCTGCCTCTTCTCCTCTTTGAACTTTCGCCTTCTTTGTCGCACCGGTCTAACCTGGGGGTCCATCGCCAGGTGATGGCACAAGAAATCAGGGTCGATACCAGGCATATCCGAAGCAGACTACGCAAACGCGTCCTGATGCCTCTCTATCACCCCGACAATCTGGTCTTGTGCTTCACGATCCAGAGATTTCCCCAGCTTGAAGACCTTGCCTTTTATCTTCCTTTCAATCCACTCTTCCACTGGTTGAAGTCTCCTTTCACTGGCGATCACCGCTCTGGCGATCCCTGTCTCCCTAGCCTCTTCAGGGCGATTCCTCAGCTCTCCTGCTCGATCGGCATTTCCAACTCCTTCCTCAACATCTACCATACGTGCATCCCCCTCGGCGATCACCTCCATCGCAGCATCAACGACTTGCCCCCCTTCTCGCCTAGATTCCACGCCAGGAGGCGGTGTGGTTGTGACGTAGCTTACTGATCGCTTGTTCTTAAGACTGTTTTTGTAACACTTCTTTGCCTCCTTTTGATTAGATCGCAGGGTTATTACCACACTTTCCATTGAAGGGAGCTTAACCTTCATGTGCCTTGTTGAAGGCACCGCCCCTATCCGGTTGAGAGTTGGCCTCCCTAACAGGATGTTGTATGCTGAGGGGGCATTCACGACAAGGTACTTGATTTTCTCCGTTCTTGAAGCCGCTTCATCCGTGAATGTGGTTCTCAACTCAATGTACCCCCTGACCTCCACCTGATCGCCAGCGAAACCATACAAGCATCCTCCATAAGGTCTCAGCTGGTCAAGGGGTAGCTGTAATTTGTTGAAAGTTGGCCAGAACATAACATCAGCCGAACTTCCCTGGTCGACCAGCACTCGGTGGATCTTCCTTCCTACCATGACAAGCGAGATCACTATAGGATCGTTGTCATGTGGTATAACATCCTTAAGGTCTTCTTTGGTAAACGTGATGTCCACATCGGGCGAGTGGTCCTCGAATGCTTCCACTGCCATCACAGATCGAGCATATTTCTTGCGCTGTGACGCGGTGCACCCACCTCCTGAGAAACCCCCAGCTATAGTGTGGATTTCCCCGTGGATGGGCACTTCATGTTGTTGGTCCTCGCTGCTCGTCGGCTGGGAGCTCGATGCATTTGCTGCCTTCTTCTCCAGCAAATAGTCCTTCAGAAATCCACTTCTAACCAACTCGTCGAGTTGGTATCCCAGCGACAGGCAGGAGTCAAGGGTGTGGCCAAAACTTTTGTGGAATTCACACCACGCGTCTGACTTTGGCCCCAACACCTTATCCGACACCTTTTCAGGCACTTTCAGCTTGGCAGCTATATTGGGAATGGCGATCAGGTCCACCAATCCCATCACGAACTCATGCCTCGGAGGGCGCTTGAATTCCCTCGGGCGACCTGGCCCTCTTCCTCTACTATTGCCATCACCTTTGTTTTTCTTCGGATCATAAGGACGGTATGTCCTTTGATCCTTCTTCACCGCCACCGTCTCCAACACCCTTTGAGGCTGAGTCTTGGCTTGGGCGCGTAGTTTCGCAGGAGCCATATTCCCTCTCTTCTCTATCACTTCATTCTCAGCGGCGATGTGAGCCACAGCACATCGCCGAATCTCTGCAAACGTTGCAGGGTGGCTCCTGATTAACGATTCGCTGAAGGGTCCAGGTAGCACGCCCTTCTTGAAGGCGTGCACGAACATCTCCTCATCTTTACCTGGTAGTCGGACTATCTAAGCTCCAAACCTATTCAGATAGTCCTTCAAAGATTCCCCCTGGAATTACCTTACGTCGAACAGGTCGTATGACACCATAGGCGGCGCCTTATTCACAATGTACTGATCGACGAAAAGCTTGGAGAATTGCTGGAAATTGGAAATGTGTCCAGTAGGTAGGCTTACAAACCAATCCAACACTGTGCTGTGGAGAGTGCTCATGAACATCTTGCAATAGACCGCATCCGATCCTCCCGACAGCATCATCTGCGTATGGAATGCGGTAAGGTGAGCCTCTGGATCTTCCACTCCAGTGAAGGAGGCCTTCACCGCCGTGATGTTTGTAGGAATCACAGCATCCATGATCGCCTGCAAAAATGGCATTGGAAAAACTCGTGGCGGAGACGGTGGTGCACCTCCACTGGTCGCAGCACTCTCCCTCTGCTCGCGAAGAGCCTAACGTAAGTCTTCATTAACCTTACTCAGCTCTTCGTTCCTGGCCTGAGAAGCGACCAGGTCGTCGTTCATCTTCGTCTGCTCGACGCGCGATGCTGCCACATTTTCTTGCAAAGCACGCATCATCTCCAGCATTTGCGACATCGTCACGTTATTCTCTCCGGATTGTGGCGCAACTGAACTAGATCTGGTTGTCCTCATTTTCCTCATGAAACTTCTACTAATTTCACACAATTGCCTTTGAACACGCAAAAGCTATCTCACAACAACGCTAAAGAAACCTTTCAACTTCCTTCGCACAACGATTGATCCGGGAATCAATCGGTAGAAACCTCCAGAAAACCACTCTTCACCGATTGAACTTCGATTCAAACGGTCAAAACCTCCAGAAAACCACTCTTCACCGATTGAACTTCGATTCAAACGGTCAAAACCTCCAGAAAACCACTCTTCACTGATTGAACTTCGATTCAAACGGTCAAAACCTCCGAAAAACGTTTGCGGCAGCAAGCAATCGAACAGAAACTACTGAAAACCTCACAAACTCAACTGTGGATGGGAATCACAGTTTACACGGCCCCACCGTGGGCGCCTAATGATCCAGCCTCTTGACCAAAGCGTTAGAACTTCTCCTTCTCGAACCTCGTCCTCTCCAGCTTCACGCCAAGTACACCAATGACCTTCACCTGATAATCCTCCAAGAAACCTGAAAGAAAAGTATGGCGCCTCTACGGCCGGTTGCGCTCCGACGCTCAAGTCAGTGATTGAATCAACAAAGAATTTCAAAGAAAACTCAGAACCGTGTGCAAGTGAATCACCACCCAATGAATCCTCCTCCCCTAAATTCCGTTAAGAATTCAATATATATACCTGAGTCTTTCTCTCTCCTGACGGTTATTCCTCTTGACACGTGGATAACATCTGGTCATACACGTGTCACCATCTGGAGTACTTGCAGTTGAAACGTTACTTTCACTTTGCTCCTGCGACTAAGTTATCCACACAGGGAGTAGCTTAGTGCACAGGCTACTCTGGGCACAACCTTAACATGGCGAGCTAGTTAACACTGGGTATCACGGCTCACACTACACATGGTGGCAGATATGCCACTTATCTTCTCTACTTTGGCGGCAGACATGCCACTTATCTTCTGCATTTAGACCATATAATAAGTGCTTACCAAGTCTTCTCAAATACTCGGCGATGTGCTCCTTTCGACGACTTGTTGACCACCTGATCTCCTAATCTTTGCACACGGTGATCATGTGCAATCTAGGCGATTACTGATTACATACGAGAGAAATCGGAGACCGCCGCCTTCTTTAACAAACGACGATCTCATCGACTTCTAAGCTACACTAACGGCGATCTCATCGACTTCTAAGCTACACTTTCCTTTCTCTTACTCTTCTTGATCCACGTGTCCTCCTCAAGCACGCCCACAGGATTACCTCACAACTACGTCATCATACTTGACTACTTGGTTAGTACAATTAGGATTTGAAATTTCTTACTTAAAAGTACTATAAAATTTTTTCCTGTATTTTTGCCTAAGTAAATTAGGGTTAGGGTGAGGTTTCTAAAACCTAGCCAGGTATAATTAGGCTTAATCACATTAAATCTTAGGCCGATCATTAAACCTAATTTAGTCACATTATTCACACACCATCACACTTACCTTGGAACATAGAATAGACACCAAGTTTGAATGATTTTCATTTCAAATTTCTCACTCTTTTTCCTTGTATCCTTGGCCAGCCCTTCTTCTATAAATGGAGGTGTTGGGTATGGAAAATTCAGATAAAAAATACGTAGTGTTATGCTACCAACATTGTTAGCAAAACTCTTCTTGTCTCCACTTTCTAGGTAGAGTCCTTCTTGATCTCTCTTAAATTTTCAAGTGATTAGGTCTAACGTATCACTCTCCATAACCTCTTGACACTCCTAAGAACCAAGAGCTCTTCGCTGCTCCTCCTTGACCTACATTCTTCATTCTTTCCACCAATCACTCCATCAAACCAAGAACCAAGCCAATCCATTAAACCATAAACCCTAAACCATCAACAAAAGTTTTGGAAAATTTGATATGTTCACCACTAGAATTTCTATTCACACCACTATATTTCTTTTTGCACCACATAATTGTTTTAGAAAATATTTGAAATTTTACAAAACTAAAATTTGAAGAAGATGATAATGGAAACTTGATACAACCCAACTCAACAAGCAGATGACTAAGGACAACACAAACACTTCATAATTAGGCAGGTCAGTCATCTTAGTATCCAAGACAAGACCCTATCAAACATCAGAAGGACCTCAGCAGAAGAAGAACTGGACTTAGGCTAGAGCATCAAATGTTTTTTCTTCTCGTCTTTTTACAACACAAGTTTATGTAAATAATTTTGGATCTTTCTGGGGTCCAAATAGAAGAATAAGCCAGAGTAGGGTGTACTTAGTAAATTGGGCTTGTGCCAACCCACCTTTCATGACATGTGCACTTAGGTTTAGGGTTTCTTTGACCTACCTTCTAGAAGGTTTCTCACAAATTACGCTCCTACCCCTCTCACTCTTGCTCCCAAGTCACTCTCTCCTATATAAAGGATGTCTTGCCTCATGTATTTCACACATTGAATTTTGAATATAACAGAAACTTTGTCAGAGTGTTTAGTGAGCCGAGTCTCCTAGAATTTGGGTCTTATCTTGAGTGCTCTACACTTCAAGTGGTGGCTCTTCACCACCCATCTTTGAGTCTCCTTGCCCTCCTAGTGGTGTGACCACACCTTCATCATCCTTAGCTTTTCTTTCCTTTCATCTTTTTATTTTTCCATTCCTTTATGTTCTAGTGTTCATCTTTTTCTATTCGGATTCCATCTTATTTCTTTCCCTTATATGCTCTTCAATTCCGCACCTTTTCATCATCAACACCATATAATTGTGTTTTCTCTTTGTCCTTTAAAAGTGAACCTTCACACATATGTAACCACTTGGTTAAGTTTGTGTCTAGTGGGAATCTTCTTTGGTTTTTTCACCATACTTTGCTTAAAATAAAAAATCATAAACAAAGTGCAACCCATAAAATGTGCAATCTTAAAATCAACTCACATCATGTGGTATTCAGAGCATGGTTATCTTGTGCTTAATTGCTTTTGAGTTGATTTTTGCCTTTAAATTTCAACACATTTCAATTAATGCTTTTATCTTCAAGCAATTTCAATTTCGCCTTTAAATTTTTCATTTACAATTTTGCCTTTTTATTTATTAAGCAATTTAAATTTTGCTTTTGAATTATTTTGTGTCTTTTTTTTCCCTTACCTATTTTGCTGAGTCTTGTGTTTTTAGTGTTCTAGGAGTCTTTAATTCCTTTCTTCTTATTTTGCTTTTAATTGTGAAAAACTATAAGCAACTAGAAATTGTTTAAGTGGTAGTTGATTTAGTTCCAAACAAAGAATTCAAGTGATCATATGAATTGAATCCCATTTTCTTTGTGAAAATTTGAAAGTGAAGTAAAATATGCATGTCAAGAATGTAGACATTTTAAATCCATAAAAAAACAAATACAAAAACAATTTGAATGCAATTCACTTTTCAAGATTAAAATATTAAGATGATTCTTTTTATGTGGCAAATTGTTTTCACAATTGTGGAACTTGTTGATCAAGGATGATCAAGTGCTCTGATGTCTCCAAATCCATGAAGTTTGGTGGAAGGCTTAGTTGTTGCTTGTGTGGGTGTGTTCTGGGTAGATTGAACTTGTAATCCGCTCCTTGTTTGAATCTAAAACTGATTTGAATCAAAACCTTTTTGAAAAATGTAGTGGCCAGACCTCAGTCGTCGGCCATTGAGCGAGAGGTCGGCAGAGGAGAGGTGGGCATGATGGGACCCATAGAGGGGCCCACAGAATCACACTTGTAAGAATATAAATAAGGTTCGTGGATGTGTCACGCAGGCAGGATTTCTATGTGACGTAAGACTTTGGCATAGGGGATCTATCCTTATGAGAAAGAAACAACATAAAAGGCACGTGCGTACTAATTTAAGACAGAAGATTTGGCCGTGCGGTGCTAGGGTTACAGTGTATGTCCTAGCGCCCACGCTTAAGTTAATCACTCCAGAAAAGGAAGGTTTCCACGAGAGTTGCACTCCAAGAATGGAAGGATGCCACGAGACACACAGGGAAATTGTATGATGGAGTCCCAGAAAGGTAACCCTAAATTCACTAAGAAGGAACGCAGGGACACAAGGATAGGCGCGGCAGGAACCCTAGAAAGGCTACAAAACAAGTAGCAAAGCATTCAGAAAGGTACGCAGCATTTGAGACTAGAACTCTTTGCTATACATTGGTGTTTCTTGCCTCAATCTTGACTTGAGTGTCGGAATGCAAACGACTAGAAGAGGATTTTACTAATGGAGGAAGAGGTCATCCACCCAAGCATTTAAAATTCTTCTTACTAGTCTTCTTAAAAAGTAGAACAGTTTGGGTTCTCTTGAAAATTCAAAAGATAGTAGTATAAATAAATCTTTATAAATACTCTTGTATAAATTTGTAAATAATATAGAAATATCCTTAGGAGTATGCCAAAGAGGAAAACCAAAAGAAACCTCTAAATGTAAGGCATTTTAGGCACTTTCTTTAGGAAAAAGTGGAAAAAGTGACTTTTCTACTCCTTTCTCTCTTAGGCACTAGAAGGAGCTAGAAGAGTGACTCTTCCCACTCCTTCCCCTTTGTAACATGACCAGCCCTCTCCATTATAAATAGGGGTGCTTGGTACTTTGAATAAAAAAGTTGAAAGTTAGAAGAAAAGAAACTATCTTGAAATTGAGAAAGAGTGAGTTTGTGAGACTTGACTCTTCTTCTCCTTCATGTCTTATCTTGTGAGCTTTGGAGACTCTCAAGTGGCGGCACCACCCACTCATCTTGGAAGAACCACCCTCCAAGTGGCGTGAATCACATCTCCAAAAGGCTACAACCACATAAGTCATTTCTATTCATCTTCTAAAAATACCCATTTGTGTTTTCTTGTAGTTTTTCCATTTTTAATCGGTTCAATCTTTTCCATGAGTTGTTTCCTTTCATTTGCTGCCATTGTTCTGCACTTTGTTTGGTTTATTTCCTTGTTTTCTTGGTGTTTTAATTTCGTCCAAACCATGGGTTTCCATATACATGTGTTGTTCTTGTTTTCCATCCATGGGTTTTTGTTCTTTGATGAGTTTCTTGTGATTTTCTAATTCCTATTGAATTTCAATCAGTATTTTCACTTCTTCTTGGTGTTCTTATGATGTTCTTGTGTTTCCTTTGAAGTTTGGTACTGTTCTTGAATTACCCATTCATATTCCATTGTTATCTTACACTACAAGTTACCTATTTATGTGTTTTTAGTATGAACCTTTGTTTTCTTGAGTAGAAACTCTATTAATTGCTCTTTAGAATTTTGATCCTAATTCTTGAAAGTGTCATGAATACAATGAAACCTATATCAACTCAACCCAAACCAAGAAAGGTTCATGAGAGACTCACATCATGTGGTATCTAGAGCCATGGTGTTGATTTGTTGATTGTGAGTTGAATAGACACTTTCTTTTTGGGCAATTTTTTTTCCAGCACCTATAATTTCGTGTTTCTTGTTTTTCCAGAACCTTATATTCATACTTTTGTTTGGTTTGAATATGTTTTAGTTGTGCCTTTTCATTGATCATACTTTTTGCTTTGAGTTTTATGTTCATAGTGTTCTAGGTGTCCAAATCTTGTCTCTACTTGCTTGCTTTTGATTTTGAAAGTTTGTGTTTCTCTTGAATTTGTTTTAGTACTTGTGATTGGAGGTTCCAAACATTTGATTTCAAGTGTTCAGTTGTCTTGAATCCTTCATAAAATTTTTGTGCAATTTGATTGATGTTTCAACTTCCATATGATGCATATTATGGTTCTTTCACTACATAAGTTCCATTTGGTATAAAAAAAAGAAGAAAAAAAAAACAGAACTGAAACAGGACAAAACAGAACCAATTCTGTTTTTAAATCCTTCAAAACAGTTTGGTATTTGCATCTATTCATTCTTTTGCACATTAATTTTCATACCAAAGTTGGATTCATAGTGATTGGCAAATTGTTGTCTACTTTGTGGAACTTTTGATCCTTGTATTTTGACAAGTTTATGAGCTGTACTTTCTTTATTGATTATAAAGTTTAGTGAGTATTCTTTGAGTCTCATTGTGTACCTTTTATTGCTTGTCTTTCATTCCTTAAGTTTTGTCATATATCTTGTATTCTTTTTGCACTACCCTTTCTTGTTTTGTACCTTTTCTTGCTTGTCTTTTATTGTTCTTTAAGTTTTGTGGTGGTTATTTTTGGATGAGTGGTTGAGTGCTTTGGCATCTTTCATTTGAGGTTACTCCATTCCACAAGAGAAGCTTGATTGAGGGAAGTATAATTTCTTGGAGTGATTTTGAGTGCCTTAATTTTTTTACCAAAACCGCACCACTTATTTCTTTGTTTTCTAACCTTGTTTTCTTTAATTGTTTGCTATTTGTGTTTGCTGTACTGTTTTGAAAATGGCTCAATATTCAAAAAGCTTTCATTCTTGGTGAATTAAAAGAAGCCAAAAGGTCACTTGCACAAAAAGATGAAGCTATAAGACAATTGGAAGAAAGATTGCAAAGGCTTGAAGTGACTAATGAAAGGTCCAGCCATACACACCATAGAAGACGCCATTCTTCAAGGCATTCATCAAGAACTTCTTCCAACTATCATGGATATAAAGATGAAACCGAATGGAGGAGGCATCATCATTATGAAGAAAGGCGCCAACATGTGGCAAAGCCTTATATGCCTTTTGTAAAATTACCTAGCTTTAGTGGTGAAGGTGATCCAAATGTATATTTGGGGTGGGAAGCAAAGGTTGAACAAATATTTCATGTACATGAGGTCCAAGAAGACCAAAGGGTAAAACTAGCTACTTTAGAATTTCTAGACTATGCCATGCAATGGTGGCATAAAACTCTTATGGACATTGGGCTAAACAAGAGACCTCCCGTGGTTTCTTGGAACAATTTGAAAGAGTGTATGCGCGCTAGATTTGTTCCCCCACACTTTAGGAAAGACCTATTGTTGAAGCTCCAAAGGCTTCACCAAGGCACGCTAAGTGTGGATGCTTATTTTAAAGAGCTAGAAACGCTTATGCTTAAAGTTGATATACATGAAAGTGATGAAGCTAAGATGGCTAGATTTGTAAGTGGTCTTAGAAGGGACATTCAAGATGTTGTTGAACTTTATGAGTACTCTTCTTTAGAAAACTTGGTTCACCTTGCCATCAAGGTTGAAACCCAAATTGCGAAGAAACTTGCTTTCAAAAATACTCATAATGATGGCTATTACAACAACTCTTGGAAAAATAAAAACAAGTCTTTGTCCAAATTTCCTTATAAAGATTCATCTTTCAAATCCAAGGATTCAAAGCCTTCCACTTCAACTAATAAATCACCAACCAAAACCTCAAGTAAGAAATGTTTTAAGTGTTTAGGTTATGGTCATATAGCCGCAAATTGTCCAACAAAAAGAACCATGATGGTAAAAGGGGGTTTAGTTGTAAGTGAACATAGTGATAATTCTTCTAAATCTAACTCCCCTTCCCCTAGCCCTAGTGATAATGAATGTGAAATACCATGTGAAGGTGACTTATTGGTGATAAGGCGCATGATGGGCACAATTGAAAAACCTTTGGATGATACCCAAAGAGAAAATATTTTCCATACCCGGTGCCTTATCAACAAAAAGTTATGTTCCATGATAATTGATGGGGGTAGTTGTACAAATGTGGCTAGTACAAGAGTGGTGGGTAAGCTTGTTTTACCCACTATCTCTCATCCCAAGCCCTATAAGCTCCAATGGCTTACTAAAAAGGGAGAAATCATGGTTAATAAACAAGTCCTCATAAATTTTGAAATAGGAAAGTATAAAGATGAGGTTTTATGTGACGTTGTGCCTATGGAAGCAACCCATATTCTTTTAGGGAGGCCTTGGCAATTTGATAGACATGTTTTACATGATGGCCTCACCAATATAATGTCTTTTTCCTTCCAAGGGCGCAAGGTTACCTTAAAACCCCTCTCTCCACAAGAAGTTCATGAGGACCAATTAAAAATGAAAAATAAAAGAGAAAATGAAAAAGAAGAAAATGATAAAACGAGTCATAATACCTTATCAACTAAATCAATCTTTTTGACTCATGCTATGCCTCAATTTGAGCATCCAAGGTATTCTTCTTCTTTGTCTTTTTCATTACCAAAAGTTCCTACTTGCACTCCATATTGGTTGAAAAATGTTAGGGATGATTTTTCCATACCTACTAATGGTTTTTACCCTTTAAAGGGAATTTTTCCTAAGAAAATAATCATTCCCCCACATTTTTTTCCAACATGGTCTGTCTATAGGACTTCTTTTTCCGACATCCCAATGATTCATAATGCTAAGTCAAGTTTGCCTTTATTATCATCCACTACTTTATTTGATAGCAAACTGACTTTGTTATATGTAGGGATTCTGAATTCGCGGACGAATTCTCTCCAACCTGGGGAGCATGATGGAGATCAAGTAGAAGAGGATTTTACTAATGGAGGAAGAGGTCATCCACCCAAGCATTTAAAATTCTTCTTACTAATCTTCTTAAAAAGTAGAACAGTTTGGGTTCTCTTGAAAATTCAAAAGATAGTAGTATAAATAAATCTTTATAAATACTCTTGTATAAATTTGTAAATAATATAGAAATATCCTTAGGAGTATGCCAAAGAGGAAAACCAAAAGAAACCTCTAAATGTAAGGCATTTTAGGCACTTTCTTTAGGAAAAAGTGGAAAAAGTGACTTTTCTACTCCTTTCTCTCTTAGGCACTAGAAGGAGCTAGAAGAGTGACTCTTCCCACTCCTTCCCCTTTGTAACATGACCAGCCCTCTCCATTATAAATAGGGGTGCTTGGTACTTTGAATAAAAAAGTTGAAAGTTAGAAGAAAAGAAACTATCTTGAAATTGAGAAAGAGTGAGTTTGTGAGACTTGTCTCTTCTTCTCCTTCATGTCTTATCTTGTGAGCTTTGGAGACTCTTAAGTGGCGGCACCACCCACTCATCTTGGAAGAACCACCCTCCAAGTGGCGTGAATCACATCTCCAAAAGGCTACAACCACATAAGTCATTTCTATTCATCTTCTAAAAATACCCATTTGTGTTTTCTTGTAGTTTTTCCATTTTTAATCGGTTCAATCTTTTCCATGAGTTGTTTCCTTTCATTTGCTGCCATTGTTCTGCACTTTGTTTGGTTTATTTCCTTGTTTTCTTGGTGTTTTAATTTCGTCCAAACCATGGGTTTCCATATACATGTGTTGTTCTTGTTTTCCATCCATGGGTTTTTGTTCTTTGATGAGTTTCTTGTGATTTTCTAATTCCTATTGAATTTCAATCAGTATTTTCACTTCTTCTTGGTGTTCTTATGATGTTCTTGTGTTTCCTTTGAAGTTTGGTACTGTTCTTGAATTACCCATTCATATTCCATTGTTATCTTACACTACAAGTTACCTATTCATGTGTTTTTAGTATGAACCTTTGTTTTCTTGAGTAGAAACTCTATTAATTGCTCTTTAGAATTTTGATCCTAATTCTTGAAAGTGTCATGAATACAATGAAACCTATATCAACTCAACCCAAACCAAGAAAGGTTCATGAGAGACTCACATCACTATGGTTGTGGTGAACAGGGACACATGAAGGCTGAATGCCCAAATAAAGAAAGCAAAGAAAAGAAGTCAAGCAAGAAGGTTGAAAATAAAGGCAAATCAAGAAGAGCCTACATTGCTTGGGATGAAAATGATGTGTCTTCATCAAGCTCCTCATCAAGTGAAGATGAAGAAGTCAATTTGTGTCTAATGGCCAAAGGAGAAGATGATGCATGTAGTGTAAGTTCGTGCGCTTCCTTAAATGCTGAAAATTATAGCCAACTCCTTGAGGCTTTTAAAGAAACACATGAAGAAGCTAATAGATTGGATCTCTTGAACAATTGATTGAAAGGTTTGAATAATTGGCTTGAAAATACAGTCAAAGCATTGGAAGAAGAGTTAGAAAACTCGAAAATTAATTTTGAAAATCTGGAATTGCTTTACAAGAACTCATCTTGCAAGTGTGACTCAAATGTTTGTGAAAATTGTGAATCTCTTGAAAAGAAGGTTCATTATCTTGTGAAAACTGTGGATAAGCTTTCAAAAGAAAAATACAACTTTGAAACTATCTTGGCATCTCAAATATGTGTTTTTGGAAAATCTGGTTTAGGATTTAATCCATGGAGTAAGAAGAATGGGATTTCAAAGCCTTTTTCAACTGTTCCAGAAAAACAACTGTACCGACCAATCCTCGGACATCGACGAATGCTAGTAGTAGTAGGCCACGTAAGTTGGGTCCCACAAGTGGCGTGAGATAGTGTCCCTCAAGTGGCATGAGCCAGTGTGCCGATTAGTGGTCGGAGATCTGTAAGGACCTATAAATTTATTGGAATAGAAGTGATAGATTTTAAATAATTTCTGAGTATGTTATTATTTAAAATAAAAAGGACATAAAAATAGAAAACTTATCATAGTGGTCAGACCTCGGACGTCGCCTAAGGTCTGGGGTCAGCTGGTAGAGGGCAGTCGGTTGACCATTGTACCAATCAAGTAGTCAGGTGTGATGACTTTATCGTAAGGTAATCACGTGGGCGTGCTTGAAGGGAGGGGGCATGTGAATCAAGAAGGGTAAGAGAAAGGAAGGTGTAGCTTAGAAGTCGATGAGATCGCCGTTTGTTGAAGAAGGCGGCGGCCTCCGACTTCCCCCGTATGAAATTAGTAATAGCCGATTTTGCGCATGAACGCCGTGTGCGAAGATTTCACATGATCGCCAATCGCCTATGGTGTACATGATCGCCAATCGCCTATGGTGTACATGATCGCCGAAAAGAGCACATCGCCGAGTATTCGAGAAGACTTGGTAAGCACTTAGTATGTGGTCTAAATACAGAAGATGAGTGATATAGAAGACAGGTGGCATATCTGCCACCATGAGTAGTGTGAGCCGTGATACCCCAGACTTAGAGGAATGGGAGGATGAACCTTCAGCAAGATGTGACGATGTGACATCGGTGACTAGAGTAAGGCAATGTGCTCTCGTCACACACAAGGGCGATAAGAGATCGCCAACAGGATGAGAGGAACATCGGTCATCAAATAGGATGGGAGACACATCGGTGGTCTGCCAGGGTGAGACATCGGTTTTCTGCCAGGGTGAGACATCGGTGGTCTGCAAGGGTGAGACATCGGTTGTCTGCCAGGGTGAGGAATCAGTCGTCCGTCAGAAAGAGGAATCAGTCATCGCCAGTATGAGAGGCATCGGTCATCACCGGTATGAGAGGCATGGTCATCGCACGAGCAGTCATCGGTGGATGGTTATCGCACGATGTCGTGTTTCACACAGATAAGGTGGGACCCAGTGTAAGGACCTGTAAAATTAAATTGGGATAAAAGGAATATATTTTAAATGAATTCTAAGTATGTTTTTATTTAAAATAAAAAGGAAGGAAAGTGTAGTTTAGAAGACTATGAGATCACCTGGTTAGTACATAATCGCCTGTCGCCTAGATTACACATGATCGCCAATCGCCTATGGTGCACATGATCGCCGAAAGTGCACTCAGTATGTGGTCAGGATACTGGATCAACCATAGTGGGTTCCAAAAACAACGCGTATCAAGGTGTGGGTTAAGCCTTAGATACGCTGTGCATGCGAAGCTCTATGCTTGAGTATAAGAAACCATCCTTAGTGTTGCATGCATGGGCACACGAGGAGTAGTGCTGATCTACTCTTGGAAATGTGAAGCTACTGACGTCACCAAGTCATGTGGAGATCATACCCTGGACGTAACATAGTGGGATGAAGAACCTTCAGCAAGGCGTGGTGAGTGTCGTCGGGCATCGCCGGGCGCGAGGCATGCGGGCATCGCCAGGGCGCGAGGCATGCGGGCATCGCCGGGCGCGAGGCATGCCGGCATCGCCGGGCGCGAGGCATGCGGGCATCGCCGGGCGCGAGGCATGCGGGCATCGCCGGGCGCGAGGCATGCGGGCATCGCCAGGGCGTGAGGTATGCGGGCATCGCCAGGGCGCGAGACTTGCGGGCATCGCCAGGGCGCGAGGCATGCGGTCATCGCCAGGGCGAGACATCGGTCGTCTCCCAGGGAGAGACATCGGTCGTCCGCGAGGATGAGGCATCGGTGGATAGTCATCGCGCGAGCGGTCATCGGTGGAAGGTTATCGCGTGATGTCGAGTTTCACACAGATAAGGTGGGACCCAGGCTCTCAGCATCAGACGTACTGCACGCGCGACATGTAGACAAAAAGGGTGGTTCAGAATAGTGACATCAGAGTGTTGGCCTGCGCAGAGGGCACGCGTAGTCGTACTGTTCAGGGAAGCGTACACGCAAACTTCCCTGCAGAGTGGGTGGTGGCAGCGGCTTTTGTGGACAAGTTGGTTTAGATTCAAAAACCCACTTCTGAGAGGCAAAGAATGTTGCAGTGGTTCAAGAGTGAAAGAGAGAACTTATCTTCATCCTTCTCTTTTCTCTCCTTCGCGCTGCGATTCATGTAACATCCCGCAAAATAAAACCATACATACATGTATAATGAAAATAAAGGTAAACAAATAATATTGAAGAGTACATGATAATATATATATATAAGTAATGAAGTTGCTCCTCTTAGGGAGTTAAATACATAACCAGGTCAAATGTTTTCAAAATTTAAACGAAATTCAACCAAATACAACAAGACCGGCGGTCTCCATACATGAACCGGCGATCTGGTAACAGAAGGCCCAAAACAGGCGATCTGCAGCAGGACATAAATCCGGCGATCACCACCAAGAAATAGAAAACCGGCGATCTCTTCCTCGGCGACCACTCACTAAGGAGCTCTACATCCTGGAAGATCATCTGCTCCCGTGTAACAATTACACGATCATCACAGTTTTAAGAGAACAGCCACAGCACCAAAACACGCAGGGTAAGCTAGATATTTTAAAGAGAGTTTAAATAAGAACATTAAAATCAAGGTAAAAACATTTTTCAAGATATCCATGTAAAACATAGAGTTGCTCATACCCTTCACCTGATCGCCCAGAAACCACACATTTCACAATATTTCCCAGAGTCATTCTATTTCACAACTGTATCAAGTGTCTATCAATTTCAAGTTCCTCATTTCACATGTCAGACCACCACTGACCCAGCACACAAGACACTACTTCCGGAAGACTCATGCATTGACTAGACTCATAGATCTGCACCTGTCATACTGCCCACTGTGAAATCACACACATTCACAGGGTCGCCGTGAAATCACACACATTCACAAGCGTATAATGAATCTCACTATCATCACCATCCAAACATGACAGGGTTAATCCACACCACAGGTCGAGCTCGTTCTCTTTCAAACAACTCACCCATACGTATGAACCTCCTTCGACTCTCAACGCCTGAATAACTTCATCTATGTGAATTCATTATCTCAGGAGAGTCAGGATATCATGACGAATCACCGGTCAATGCACATCCTACACGATCTTACACGATATTTTCTTTCCTGAAAATACTATGCCTCGATCCCACATTCACAACATTCAACACATCATACCACTCTCAACTAGATGATTCAATCACCGCAATAGTCATTTCAAAGGTTCATGTTTTCGAATATGTCATTTGAATCTCAAACAGTTTTCAAAGCAACACCAAAAACAGGGAGTTCGTAACCAACGCCAAAACCGGCGATCTAGTTCAAAAACAGGGTATTTCGAAGTCTGCATTTAAAACCGGCGACCACGTCGCCCAAACACATAGCACAGAGCATTTTACAAAGATGAAAACGAAAACCGGCGACCACGTCGCCCTCACTTCAGAAATAGCTAAACTATGGCTTGTATTGAAAATGAAGGCTAGCTTCCCTTACCTGGACTTGCGCAAACACCTAGAGTTCCGAAACCCAACGAAGCTTGAAGAACGCCTTGGCTCTGTTTTTGCGTCTGGTTGAAGGACTTGCAGAGAACTGCCCAGGTGCTCTAATGGTGGCTGTCGCTCGTCGTACTCTCGTGTGAAGGTGCTAGAATCGCAGCGCGAAGGAGATATCTGGAGGAGAAGGTAGGTAACTCACTCTTTCTCTCTTTGAATGCTGCAACGTCTTTTTTTCTCTCAGCAGTGGGTCTCTGCATCTTAAACCAACTTATCCACCAAAAGCAGCTGCCACACCCACTCTGCAGAGAAGTCTGAGTGTACGTTTCCCTGAACAGTACGACTACAGTTGTCTCTTAAGCAGGCCAACCACTCCCTGAACAGTACTACTGAGCGTGCCTCTGTGCAGGCTAACACTCTGAGGTCACTATTCTGAACCACTCTTTTTGTCTACGTGGCGCGCGTGCAAGACGTTCCATGCTGGAAGTCTGGGTCCCACCTTCTCTGTGTGTAACTCGACGTCGCGCGATGACCTTTCACCGATGACCACAGGCGCGAAGTCTATCCACCGATGACCTCTCCCGCGAAGGCTATCCACCGATGACCTCTCGCGCGAAGACAATTCACCGATGACCTCTCGCGCGAAGACTATCCACTGAGGACCTCTCGCGCGAAGGCTATCCACCGATGACCTCTCGCGCAAAGACAATCCACCGATGACCTCTCGCGCGAAGACTATCCACCGATGACATCTCCCTGGCGAACGACCGATGTCTCCCCCTGATGATGCCCGCATGTCCCGCGCCTGGCGACGCCCGCATGCCTTGCGCCCTAGCGATGACCGCATGCCTCGCGCCCCGGCGATCATGTATAAACAAAGAACTCTTATAGTTTTCTAGACTGCACTTTCCTTCCTTTTTAACTTAAATAAAAACATACTTAGAATTTATTTAAAATAATCCTTTTTATTCCAACTTAATTTTTCAAGGTCCTTACAATTCAGGCATCCTCAAGCACCAGTACGACGAGCGACAACTGCCCTTAGAGCACCTGGGAGGTTCTCTGCAAGTTCTACAAACCAGACGCTAAAATAGAGCTAAGGCATCTTTAAGCTTCGGTGGGTTTTGGAGCTCTTGGTGTTTTGCGCAAGTCCAGGTAAGGGAAGCTAGCCTTATTTCCAACGAAAACCTTATATTAAATGATTGAGATGATGGGGCGACGTGGTCGCCGGTTTTCAACTGTTATTGCATAATCCCTTGTTTTTGGACGAGATCGCCGGTTTTGGCGTTGTTTTTCGAACTCCCCTGTTTTTGTGTTGTTTGAAACTGTTTGAGATTTAAATGTGAAATGCATGTGATATTCGAAAATCTGAACCGTGGAATGAATGTTGCGGTGACTGGAATCGTTCATTAAGTGTTGTATGATGTGTTGAATGTTGTGAATGTGGGATCAAGGCATAGTATTTTCAGGAAAGAAAATACCGTGTAAGATCGTGTGTAATGTGCATTGACTAGGGACTTGTCTAGAAGAAGATATCCTGACTCTGCTGATATAATGGAATCACATAGATGAAGTTATTCAGTTGCGGAGAGTCGAAGGAGGTTCATATGTATGGGTAAGTGGTTTGAAAGATAACTGACTTGACCTGTTATATGAATTAACCCTGTCATACCGGGAGAGTGATGATATTGAGATTATGTATGCGCATGGCTGTGTGGATTTCACAGCGACCCTGTGTGGATTTCACAGTGGTGTGGTATGACAGGTGCAGATCTCTGAGTCTGAGTCAACGCACGAGTCTTCTGGAAGTAGAGTCATGTGTCTATATGTTATGAGTCAGTGGAAAGTCTGACGTGTGAACCATGAATATTGAAAGTAGTGAATAGACACTTGACGAGTTTGTGGAATATGGGAATGTTGATGGTTGAAATGGATATGGATTATGAATGGTGTGAAGATTTATGTTTTCTATTGATATAAAGTTTCATATTTAAAGTTTTTAAAATAGCTAGCTTACCCTTTTACCTAGTATTGTGGTTGTTTTTCTTAAACCTGTGATGATCGTGTATATTTGCACGGGAGCAGACGAGGTTGCAGGTAGTAGAGCTCCTCAGTGAGTGGTCGCCGGAAGGAGATCGCCTGTTTCTGTTTCTGTTAGGCGATCACCCTTTTTTTTTCTGTTTTTTGATAGGAGATCGCCTTTTTCTGTTAGGAGATCTCCTGTTTTTTTTCTATTTTGCTGTATTTTGTTTAAGTTTTGGAAAACTGACCGGTTATGTATTAAACTCCCTGTGAGGAGGAATTTCATTATATATATATACATATGTTCACTTCAATATTATTGTTTTACCTTTATTTCGTTTTATAATTATGAAAAGAATTTGGCGGGATGTTACACCCAGGCTCCCAGCATGAACGTTCTGCATGCGCGACACGTAGACAGAAAGGGTGTTTCAGAATAGTTAGCATCAGAGAGTTGGTATGCGCAGAAACCCACGTGGTCATACTGTTCAAGGAAGTGTGCACGCAAGCTTTCCTGCAGAGTGGGTGGTGGCAGCGGCATTTCTGGGCAAGTTGGTTTAGATTCAAAACTCACTCCTGAGAGGCAGTGGACGTTGCTGTGGTTCGAGAGTGATTGAGTGAGTTAGCTTTGGTTCCCTGTTTCTTTCCTCTCCTTCTCCCTGCGTTCAGACGTCCTAGCGAACCAGTTGAAGATCGGCGACTGCCCCTGGATTCATGACGTTGTGCCCTGCAAGTTTTCTGATCAAAGCCGTGAAACAGAGTAAGTTCTTCGTGCTCTGTTTTTGGAGTTGTTTCTGAACTTGAGAGAGTTGCTTCTGCATGGGCTTTGCATTCAACTCTTTTAGCTTCAGAATTAGCCTATGTTAACGCAGAATATGGGTAATGTAATTAGTTTTATGACTAAGGCTCCATGGTGCAGGTTAAGGTATCCTTAAGTCTCCGTGGGTTTGGAGCTCTTAGTGAGATTTTACGCTAGTCCAGGTAAGGGAAGCTAGTTTTATTTTTCAATAAAACCTTAAGCTAGAAGATTCTGATGTTTGGGTGACGTGATTGCCGATTTTAATGCAAATTTCGAAATCCCCTGTTTTAGTGTCATTTTGAAATTGTTTGAGATTGAAAGGTGAAATGCATATGATATTCAAAAATCTGAAATTTGGTATGATTGTTTCTGTGATTGGGCGTTGTTTAAGAAAAGATTCAAAATATTATATGATGGAATTGTGCTTTTACGTGTGGTATGATGTACTGGATGAATGTGAAATTGTGATCAAGACATAGTATTTTCAGGAAAGGAAATACCGTGTTGAGATTGTTTATGAGGTGTATTGATCTGTGAGTATCCTGTGAATGAGACGATCCTGACTCTACTGATATAATGGAATCACATAGATGAAGTTATTCAGGTGTTGAGAGTCGAAGGAGGTTCATATGTATGGGTAAGTTGTTTGAAAGATAACTAACTTGACCTGTTATATGAATTAACCCTGTCATACCGGGAGAGTGATGATATTGAGATTATGTTTATGCGCATGGCTGTGTGGATTTCACAGCGACCCTGTGTGGATTTCACAGTGGTGTGGTATGACAGGTGCAGGTCTCTGGATGCTAAGTTCAACGCACGAGTCTTCCGGAAGTAGTGTCAAGTGTCTATGTGTGATGGGTCAGTGGAAGTCTGACGTGAGAAAGAGAAATATTGAAATGTGATAGACACTTGATGGATTTTTGTGGAATGATTGATACTTGAGGAAATTGTGAAATGTGTGAATATTTGATGGTTATGTGAAATGAATGAGAAAGTGATGCATTTATGTGGGTGTTTAAAAGCTGGTTATGTTGAATTTAAAGTTTCATATTTAAAGTTTTTAAAATAGCTAGCTTACCCCTGTGTTTTGTTTTGTGTTGGTTTTCTTAAACCTGTGATGATTGTGTTAATTTACATGGGAGCAGCTGATGTTGCAGGTGGTAGAGCTCCTCAGTGAGCAGATGGAGAAAAGGATCATTTTATATTTGAATGTCTTGCTTTGGAAAACTTTTGATGTATAAATTTAACTCCCTGCGAGGAGGGATGTTCCTTTTGAAAAACACATTGTATGGAAGGGATGTATTTTATTATATATATATATATATATATATATATATATATATATATATATATATATATATATATGTTAATTTTGATATTATTGTTTTATGTTTATTTTATGATATAAATATGAATAAGATTTTAGGGGTGTTACATTAATGGTATCAGAGCAGTTCGTCCTTAGGATGATCTGAGGGTAGTGGATCCATTGTGTTTCTTCTACTTACAAAAATTTATTGGAGTTTTAAATAAAAGCTATAGTGAAAGGTTTTTAAATGTTTTCTTATGGAAATCTTATTTGTGCTCTAGTAAATATATGCCCTAACTGAAAATTTTAGTATTAAGAATGAAAGAATCTTGATAAAGTAGTGAGGGTGCACACTCATAACTGGATCGAGATGATTCTCAATCTTAATTCTAAAGGTTTGATGTTTAGCATATATTGAATTCTGGTGTGAATTATTTCATTTTATTGAGTGTTTTTGGTAATTGATTGAAACTGGTTGTTTGGATTGATGGTTTTATACCAGTAGCTGTTCTGGTGTTATGCTTGATGTTATAAGTATCATGATCTTGCTGATAAACTCAAAATTCTAGATGATTTTGAGATGCTGACCTTTGTAAGACCTAGATGTGGTCTTCTAAATGAATTGATTCTTGATCAATTTCATTTTATAGGAATATGAATAGAAAACGATAGTTTAAAAATCTCTAGAAAGTAAAAAATGGGTAGTTACCAATAAGCATAGAGTAAGTGCAAGTTAGATTTAGTTGTACCAAGGTTTGGTTTCAGATACATATAAGTTATGAAGAAGACATAAGCAGTATGTTAAGGGTTTAAAGATTTAAACATGTGTATCCATGGGAAGTACCAGAGTTAAGTTCCAAGATGAAAGTATGAATTTTCTTTTATCTAAAGCTTGGAGGTTGTTAATGTCGATAACAAAGCATAAGATGGCTCTAACTGAACAACAAAGCTTAAAAGGAAATTTTAGACTTGGTGGAGAAAGAAGTTTACAAGTTGATTATATCATCTTAAGAAGTATCAATGATATTGAGAAAGAAGAAAGATGAGATATCTTAATTGTGTTTAAAGTTACAGTTAGACAAAGAAAATTCTTGAAAAGCAGCAGGCAGAGAAATTACTTGGATAAAAGAGAAAGTTTCATGCAGAATGGATGTTGTTTAGTTGATTTGGATTTGAAAGCATTATGCGATTCGAATTTGCACACTAGTTTATGTCAAGTATGTAGGAGATGAATTGGATGTTATTCCAGGAATGGATTGGCTATCTGTCAATCACATTTTCAAAGGTTATGCTCAACAAAAGATAGTGATCCCGCCGCGGACTCGAGCGTGGATGGGCTCTGCGTTCCTCCTGCGTCCGTGTCTATTCCTCCGGTTGGCTTCCCTTCGAACGAAGCAAACGGTTCCTGCAAACACAGAGGGGCGCCCTAGCGGCCGGTGTAGCTCCGACGCTCAAGTCAGTTTGGGCAAGGAAACATCAAGAACTCTCTTTGTCTAATTTCTGGGTTACGTATCTCATACCTGGTTCGGCGTTCTTCTTCCTCATATAAACTCACGTCGCCCCCTACTGGCTAGGGCCATTTGATTGCTCTACACCGCCGCTGTCTACCCCCCAGGCCTACCTTGCGTGCAAGCCTTCCTCACTTGAGTGCAAAGTCTGACAGGGGAGGCTGCGTGGGTACCTCTGTACCCCTCGATTTCTGTGCCTATCTGCCCTACCTATTCTCTGGGAACATCTTCACGGTCCACATGGGAGGCATGCAACCCCACTGGGAGACTCTAACCTTGATGGGTTCTTGTCCCAGCAGGATTCTGCACCTAACTGCGTCTTCTCATCTTCATGCGTGGTCGTCTCGCGACTAAGGCCACTCCCTGCCTCTGGGCGCTTTACTGATCACTGGTCGCGTTGTTCACATCGCGCGGCCGATGTCACCTCGACACACACTGATGACCGAGGCATCTCTCATCCTGGCCGATGTCCGATGGCGCTTCTTCACGTTGTCGTGCTCTGCTTATGGAATCAGGCGAGGTCCTTGAGTAACGTTCTCGCTGGGAGCCTGGGTCCCAGTTTAACACGTGTTGGCAAGGAACCCCCGACGACTGATCACTCTGCATGCACCGATGACTGATCACTCTGCATGCACCGATGACTGATCGGTGCTTCTTCACTTCTCGCGCTCTGCTTCCAGACGCTTATGTAGGAACTAATCTGCTGGTGGAGGTCACTTGGTAACTGACCACTAATCGCCGTTCTTGAACGATCTCCACCCTGGTTCATCTGCTATCTCATGCCACGCGTTGCTCTGTGACTGGCCCACATGGTCATCTGCTGCTGACGTCATCGAGTACCGATGATCGACCGGATCAGATAGTGTTTCCAAATTTCAGCTGAGTTGATTAAATTGAAGAAAACAAGTGGAAGAGTTGTTAGAGACGCAGTTAGTCAAGCCCAATATATCTCCATGGGGTTTCCAGTGTTGTTGGTTAAAAAGGAAGATGAAGGGTCTCAATTGTGAATGGACTACAGGAAGTTGAATAAGTTGACCATCAAGGACAACTATCCTCTACCCGTAATTGATGATTTGAGGGATCAGTTATATGAAACCTCAGTGTTCTCAAAGTTTTATCTGAGATCTGGATAAAACCAGATTTTGCTAAGGCAGAAGATGTGCAGAAGACAAGCCTTTTGAGGTTTAGTATGATGCTTCACATCAAAGATTTAATTGTGTCTTAATACAAGAGAAGACAGGAGTTGCATATGTTCAATGCAACTCAAATTTCATAAGAGAAATTATTCTACTTAGGATTTAGAGTTGGCAGTGGTGGTGTTGTTTTGAAGATTCGAAGACAGTAATTATATGAAACTCAATTTCAGATGTTCAATGAATACTTGTTGATCAGAAAGAGTTGAACATGAGGTAGAGGAAAGGGGTGGAGTTTATGAAAGATTATGATTTCCAACTGATGTACTATTCAGGGAAGGTTGATGTAGTTTCATATGCTCTTAGCGGGAAGTCGGTACAGGTGTCAATGATGAGGATTGAAGAGCAGAAACTAGTTGAGCAGTTCAGAGATCTAAATTTGGGAATGAAATTCCATGATTATTAGTGGTAGTAATTTAATTATAACCAATGATTTTCTTGGAATAATAAAGAAAAAGCAGTTAGAGGATTCTAGTCTGAAGCGTACTGTGGAGTTAATAGGTACAAATCAAGCTAAGGACTTTGTAATGGGTGAAGATGTGATATTGAGATTAATGGCAGAATTTGCATACCAGCAAATGAAGAATTCAAGAGATATCAGAAATTTTAACTTTGCTCTTCTGGCGAAATGGAAATGGTGGATGAGGAGTGATGAAAAAGGGAAATGGGAAGATATTCTTGTATCCAACTATGGCTCAGAACTTGGAAGGAGCCAAGCTCATTTGAAATATCAATCGTGGTGGTGGAGAGACGTATGTAAAGTGTGTGAAGAGGGTGAAGATGATGGTGGGTTCCAAAATGTTATTGTTTGGAAAGTTGGAGACGGAGAGGATGTTAGATTTTAGGAGGATGCGTGGGCCACTAACTCTAACCTTAAATCTTTGTTTCCTAGACTTTACTCCATTTCTGTGGACCAAGGCAAGACGGTGGGAGAGGTAGGTTTTTGGGAGGATTCTGGTTGGCAATGGCGGCTAAATTGGAGGAGGGATAGATTTGAATGGGAATTGGGCTTGGAGAAAAAAAAAATTTGTTGACGTACATAAACAGGGGCAACATCAACAAGGAATCCAAGGATCGTCTTATTGGGAAGCTGGGATGAGATGTTGCCACTGGTGGAGTTTACTTATAATAACAGTTATCATGCCAGTATAGGGATGGCGCCGTATTAAGCCTTGTATGGAAGGAAATGCAAAACTCCTTTATGTTGGTACCAGGAGGGCGAAGCAGTCTTGGTCGGGCCAAAGTTGATTCAGCAAACGACCGAGAAGGTGAAACAGATAAAAGACAGAATGAAAGCTTCTCAAAGTCGGCAGAAATCTTATGCAGATCAGAGGAGAAAACCTTTGGAGTTTGCAGCTGGAGATCATGTGTTTATGAAAGTGACCCCGACCAAGGGTGTAGGACGAGCTATCAGATCAAAGAAGCTATCCCCTAAGTTTGTTGGGCCATATCAGATCCTAAGGAGGATCGGTCCAGTGGCTTATGAGATCACCCTACCTCCCCAATTAGCAAACCTGCATAATGTCTTTCATGTATCACAGCTGAGGAAGTACATGGCAGACCCAAGTCACGTGCTAGAAGTGGATGAGGTGCAGATCAAGGATGACTTGTCTTTTGAAGCAAAACCAGTTAGGATTGACGATCGGCAGAGTAAACAGCTCAGAGGCAAGACCATCAACATGGTGAAAGTGGTGTGGGATGACAGATCGGGTGATTCAACTTGGGAATTAGAAGAAACCATGAGAGAAGCCTATCCCTACCTCTTTCCTTACTAATTCAATTTTCGAGGACGAAAATTTTTCTTGTTGGGGAGAATGTAAGGACCTATAAATTTATTGGAATAGAAGTGATAGATTTTAAATAATTTCTGAGTATGTTATTATTTAAAATAAAAAGGACATAAAAATAGAAAAATTATCATAGTGGTCAGACCTCGGACGTCGCCTAAGGTCTGGGGTCAGCTGGTAGAGGGCGGTCGGTTGACCATTGTACCAACCAAGTAGTCAGGTGCGATGACTTTATCGTAAGGTAATCAAGTGGGCGTGCTTGAAGGGAGGGGGCACGTGAATCAAGAAGGGTAAGAGAAAGGAAGGTGTAGCTTAGAAGTCGATGAGATCGCCGTTTGTTGAAGAAGGCAGCGGCCTCCGACTTCCCCCGTATGAAATCAGTAATCGCCGATTTTGCGCATGAACGCCGTGTGCGAAGATTTCACATGATCGGCAATCGCCTATGGTGTACATGATCGCCGAAAAGAGCACATCGCCGAGTATTCGAGAAGACTTGGTAAGCACTTAGTATGTAGTCTAAATACAGAAGATGAGTGATATAGAAGACAGGTGGCATATCTGCCACCATGAGTAGTGTGAGCCGTGATACCCCAGACTTAGAGGAATGGGAGGATGAACCTTCAGCAAGGTGTGACGATGTGACATCGGTGACCAGAGTAAGGCAATGTGTTCTCGTCACACACAAGGGCGATAAGAGATCACCAACAGGATGAGAGGAACATCGGTCATCAACCAGGATGGGAGACACATCGGTGGTCTGCCAGGGTGAGACATCGGTGGTCTGCCAGGGTGAGACATCAGTTGTCTGCCAGGGTGAGGAATCAGTCGTCCGTCAGGAAGAGGAATCAGTCATTGCCAGTATGAGAGGCATCGGTCATCGCCGGTATGAGAGGCATGGTCATCGCGCGAGTAGTCATCGGTGGATGGTTATCGCGCGATGTCGTGTTTCACACAGATAAGGTGGGACCCAGGCTCCCAGCATGAACATTCTGCATGCGCGACACGTAGACAGAAAGGGTGTTTCAGAATAGTTAGCATCAGAGAGTTGGTATGCGCAGAAACCCACGTGGTCATACTGTTCAAGGAAGTGTGCACGCAAGCTTTCCTGCAGAGTGGGTGGTGGCAGCGGCATTTCTGGGCAAGTTGGTTTAGATTCAAAACTCACTCCTGAGAGGCAGTGGACGTTGCTGTGGTTCGAGAGTGATTGAGTGAGTTAGCTTTGGTTCCCTGTTTCTTTCCTCTCCTTCTCCCTGCGTTCAGACGTCCTAGCGAACCAGTTGAAGATCGGCGACTGCCCCTGGATTCATGACGTTGTGCCCTGCAAGTTTTCTGATCAAAGCCGTGAAACAGAGTAAGTTCTTCGTACTCTGTTTTTGGAGTTGTTTCTGAACTTGAGAGAGTTGCTTCTGCATGGGCTTTGCATTCAACTCTTTTCGCTTCAGAATTAGCCTCTGTTAACGCAGAATATGGGTAATGTCATTAGTTTTATGACTAAGGCTCCATGGTGCAGGTTAAGGTATCCTTAAGTCTCCGTGGGTTTGGAGCTCTTAGTGAGATTTTACGCTAGTCCAGGTAAGGGAAGCTAGTTTTATTTTTCAATAAAACCTTAAGCTAGAAGATTCTGATGTTTGGGTGACGTGATCGCCGATTTTAATGCAAATTTCGAAATCCCCTGTTTTAGTGTCGTTTTGAAATTGTTTGAGATTGAAAGGTGAAATGCATATGATATTCGAAAATCTGAAATTTGGTATGATTGTTTCTGTGATTGGGCGTTGTTTAAGAAAAGATTCAAAATATTATATGATGGAATTGTGCTTTTACGTGTGGCATGATGTACTGGATGAATGTGAAATTGTGATCAAGACATAGTATTTTCAGGAAAGGAAATACCGTGTTGAGATTGGTTATGAGGTGTATTGATCTGTGAGTATCTTGTGAATGAGACGATCCTGAATCTACTGATATAATGGAATCACATAGATGAAGTTATTCAGGTGTTGAGAGTCGAAGGAGGTTCATATGTATGGGTAAGTTGTTTGAAAGATAACTAACTTGACCTATTATATGAATTAACCCTATCATACCGGGAGAGTGATGATATTGAGATTATGTTTATGCGCATGGCTGTGTGGATTTCACAGCGACCCTGTGTGGATTTCATAGTGGTGTGGTATGACAGGTGCAGGTCTCTGGATGCTAAGTTCAACGCACGAGTCTTCCGAAAGTAGTGTCAAGTGTCTATGTGTGATGGGTCAGTGGAAGTCTGACGTGAGAAAGAGAAATATTGAAATGTGATAGACACTTGATGGATTTTTGTGGAATGATTGATACTTGAGGAAATGGTGAAATGTGTGAATATTTGATGGTTATGTGAAATGAATAAGAAAGTGATGGATTTATGTGGGTGTTTAAAAGCTGGTTATGTTGAATTTAAAGTTTCATATTTAAAGTTTTTAAAATAGCTAGCTTACCCCTGTGTTTTGTTTTGTGTTGGTTTTCTTAAACCTGTGGTGATCGTGTTAATTTACACGGGAGCAGCTGATGTTGCAGGTGGTAGAGCTCCTCAGTGAGCAGATGGAGAAAAGGATCGTTTTATATTTGAATGTCTTATTTTGGAAAACTTTTGATGTATAAATTTAACTCCTTACGAGGAGGGATGTTCCTTTTGAAAAACACATTGTATGGAAGGGATGTATTTTATTATATATATATATATGAATGTTAATTTTGATATTATTGTTTTATGTTTATTTTATGATATAAATATGAATAAGATTTTAGGGGCGTTACAAGATCGATTAGGAGGGTATGCCGATGTGTACTCGGCAATAGAGTGAGGCCAATGTGACATCGGGCATCGGTGATTCAAACAGCTAAACTAGGCCACGAAAGGCAAACCTTAGGAAACACACCAGTTATCAGTGAAATGCCCAGAGTTAGGGAGAAGTCTGAGTCACAAGGTGCTCGTGCGTGTGGTGTGAATAGCGCATTTGGGCGTAGCACCTGCAAAGGACCCTGGGAACACTAAGGCCCGTTAGGGTTAGGGTTTCCCAGGGGCAGACTGCATGCATGGCACATGAACAGTTAGGGCACCCCCAGAATGGATGGCCCAAAAGATTAGGTGCACAAGTTGGTACCTAGGTGGCCATACTGTGAGAGGTTGCACTCCAGCAAGGGAAGCTTTACGCGCTAGATTACACTAAGACTGGGTAATAGCGGCGTAACGACATTCCTCCAGAAACCATAAATGCGGGTAACAGAGATAGGGGAAACCCTAGACTATATAAATAACAGTAAGAAACCATAAAGAGGTACGCAACTCTTGAGACTAGAACTGTTACACACATACAAACTGTTTCTTAGCCCCAGTATTGACTTGAGCGTCGGAGTGCAAACGGCCTCTAGGGCGCCCCTTTGTCTTTGCAGGTACAGAGTGTTTCGATCTAGTGAAGCAGCAACTTGAGAAGGAAGAAGAGGGTGCGGGATTGTCGTTAGAGTCAACCGAGAGGAGAGTCAACCGGTGAGAACAACAACCGATTGAAAAATCGAAACAAACAGTTGTTACATGCTTTTATTGTATGAAGAGGGACCATTTTGTTAGGTTCTGCAAAATTAGGAAATTTTCTATTCCTAAAGGTGTTATGAAATGGGTTCCTAAGAATTCTGAGGTTCCTAATGATCAAGTTAATGCCAAAGGACCCAAATTTTTAAAGGGACCAAATCTTGTTGCTTGATTTTATCTCTTGTAGGGATGCTTGATGGAAAATATGGAGATGTGGTACCTAGACTGATGTGAATTCAAGAACATAAGATGAAAGGTTCTTGACATTCTTAGGAAACATCTTGAGTTGGTCATTTAGAGAGGCACTTTTTCTTAGAATTTGATCAATGTTCTAAGTCAAGAACTCACCAAAACTATTGCCAAAACACAAACTCATATGGAAGTTCCAATTATTGTCAAATTGAACCGATTAAAGTGATAGGAAAAACCATAGCACCAAATAGAATTGGCATAGAAGAGAATTGAACTGAACAAAAAATGAAATTAAAGGCAAGGAAACTGAATATAAGTGCTGGAAATACAAAACAACCGAACCAACACACAAGAACACAAGCTAAGACATGAAAATTAGAAGAGAAGGAAGGAAGGAGAAGAGAATGCTCATGAAGATGGAGGTATGGTTGGATGATCACGCCACTAAGAGGATGAAGGCTCCTAGATGAGTGTGCAAGCTGCCACTTGAGGTAACCATTGAACCTTCAAGATAAGACTAGTGAAGAAGATGCAAAGCTCTCCAATGCTCACTCAAAAATTGAGTAAAGTTTCTCTAATTCCAAATTCAAATCTGAAAAATACAAGGGCAGCACCTTAATTTATAGTGTGAAGTTGCTGAAATGCAAGCTAAAAGAATTTAAAAACTCCCCCCAAATTCAAATGAAAATGGTGCCTAAACAAGTCATGAGGAAGGTGTGACTTCTTCTCTTACTTTGGCACCTCCTATTTTAACTCCTACACCTATCTACTAACGCACCCCCTCCTAATGCTCCTAACTAAAGACCTAAAGATGCTTTAACACAAGAGGTTTCTCATGTTTTCCTCTAAGCACCCTCACACAAAGAAATTACAAAAAGGGAAAATAAACGTCCCCTTACTCCTAAAGCTTTGAACATGCTTCTTGTGAGCCTTTTAGGTTGACTTTGATCTCCATGAACGTCCTCAACCTCTTCTTCTTCGTGATGATTGGCCTCCATGTCCTCTTGAGCTTGATCTCCATCATACTCCTCGAGTTGGAGAGAATTCGACCACGAATTCTGGAGACCTACAAAAAAAGGAGTTAGATCGCTGATATTAAAAGTATGACTACCTAAGAACGTATCAGGCATATCTAACTCATAAGCATTGTCATTAATCCTCTTAAGGATTTGGAAAGGTCCATCTCCTCGAGGCATAAGTTTGGACTTCCTTTGAGTAGGAAAACGTTCCTTCTTCAAATGAAGCCAAACCCAATCACCCTCATCAAAGACCAATGCTTTTCTCTTTTTGTTGGCAAGTTCCGCAAACTTGCCAACCTTCTTCTCAATTCTCTTCTTGATGTCTTTATGCAAAGTTTTCACAAAAGAAGCCTTTTCATCACCATCTTTGCACAAGACATCCTCAAGAAGGGGAATAGGAAGAAGATCAAGAGGTGTTAAGGGATTAAACCCATAGGCAACCTTAAAAGGAGAATGAGAGGTGGTAGAATGTACTACACGGTTATATGCAAACTCAACATGAGGTAGTAAATTCTCCCACACTCTAGGGTTTCGCGAAATAAAGCATCTCAATAGTTGGCCTAATGTTCTATTAACCACTTCGGTTTGACCATCAGTTTGGGGGTGACAAGTGGTAGAAAATAAAAGCTTAGTACCAAGCTTGCCCCACAAGGTCTTCCAAAAATGGCTTAAGAACTTTGGGTCTCTATCGGACACAATAGTCCTAGGTATCCCATGCAAGCGAACCACTTCTTGGAAGAAGAGATTTGCTATATGACATGCATCATCCACTTTGTGGCAAGGAATAAAGTGAGCCATCTTTGAAAAACGATCCACTACCACAAAAATGGAGTCCTTTCCCTTTGATGTCTTGGGTAATCCTAAGATGAAATCCATAGAAATATCAACCCAAGGCATTGAAGGGATAGGAAGGGGAGTATACAATCCATGGGGATGCATCCTAGATTTAGCTTTGCGGCAAGCTATGCATTTATCACACAAACTATGAACATGTTTATGCATATGAGGCCAAAAGAAATGTTCATGCAACACATCCAAAGTTTTAGCAACCCTAAAATGTCCCATCAAACCCCCTTCATGTGCTTCTCTAACAAGAGATGATCTAATAGAACCATGAGGAACACAAAGACGTTTTCCTTTAAAAAGAAATCCATTTTGTATAGAAAAATCTTTGTGTCCTCCCTTAAGACACTCTTGAAAGATTTGAGAAAAATCAAGGTCATCATGATAAAGATCCTTAATGTGATCAAAGCCAAGAAATTGAGATCCCAAAATGTTTAGCAAAGTATATCTTTTAGAAAGTGCATCAGCCATAATGTTTACTTTGCCTTGCTTGTGCTTGATCACATAAGGAAATTGCTCAAGGAATTATACCCATTTGGCATGCCTCTTGTTGAGCTTGTTTTGGCTTTTCAAATATTTAAGAGATTCATGATCACTATGGATCACAAACTCTTTAGGAAAAAGATAATGTTGCCAAGTATGCAAAGCTCTAACAAGTGCATATAACTCTTTAATCATAGGTAGAATAGTTGAGATGACTACCTTTCAATTTCTCACTAAAATAGGCTATGGGGTGGCCCTCCTGAAGGAGGACAACCCCAATGCCTATATTGGAAGCATCACACTCTATCTCAAATGTCTTAGTGAAATTAGGAAGAGCCAATATGGGATCATTAGTCAATCAGTCTTTTAAAATCTCAAAAGCTTTTTGTTGTGCTTCTCCCCATTGAAAGACCACATCCTTTTTCACTATGTCATTGAGTGGTGCAGCAATTGTACCAAAGTTAGGTACAAAGCGTCTATAGAAAGACGCAAGTCCATGGAAACTTCAGACTTCATTGATGTTTGAAGGTGTAGGCCAATTTTGAATGGCCACCACCTTAGCTTGGTCCACATGGACCCCCTTGCAACTCACAACAAACCCTAGGAATTCTATATGATCAAGAGCAAACATACATTTAGCAAGGTTAGCATACAAATGTTCCTTCCTAAGGGTTTCCAAAACTTTCCTAACATGCAACCTATGTTCATTCAAAGATAAGCTATAAATGAGAATATCATCAAAATAAACAACAACAAACTTACCAATGAAAGGTCTCAACACATGATGCATGAGGCGCATGAAAGTACTTGGTGCATTGGTCAAGCCAAAAGGCATAACCAACCACTCATAGAGACCAAAGTTGGTCTTAAAAGCCGTCTTCCATTCATCACCCGGTTTGATACGGATTTGATTGTAGCCGCTTTTAAGATCAATCTTTGAAAATATTTTAGAACCATGCAACTCACCCAACAAGTCATCAAGCCTAGGTATTGGATGCCTATACTTAATTGTTATGTTGTTTATGGCCCTACAATCCGAACACATCCTCCATGATCCATCTTTCTTAGGCACTAGGATGACAGGCATAACACACGGGCTCATACTATCTTGGACCCACCCTTTCTCTATTAAGGCTTCTACTTGTTGGCGAATTTCCATGGTTTCACTTGGATTGGTCCTATAGGCTGGACGATTTGGTAAAGAAGAGCCCGGTATCAAATCAATTTGGTGCTCAATCCCTCGCAAAGGTGGAAGTCCTTTTGGAGGATCTTGAAACACCTCTTGAAACTCTTCTACCAACTTTTCCAAACTATGAGGACTATCAACAAGTGGTTCTATCTTAAGAGTTCTAGGGATGGCTAAGAAAAGAGGATGGTGTGCCACTATGAAGCTCATGCCTAGACACAAGGAGTGTAGGCTTGGAACTCTTATCCTTTTTATCTTTTTTATCTTTTCCTTCTTTTTCACTATCCCTCTTTTTCTTCATTAAGATTTTGTCCTCTGTTCCGACCGCTTGACTCGAACGTGGAGGACTGCCTCGTCACTCCTTCGTCTAGCCCTCTGTTCTGCAGGAACGCTCCAAGAACCACCGCCGGAACTCCAAACGCTGCCTGCAAAACACACAGACAGCGCCTCTAGCGGCCGTTGTAGCTCCGACGCTCAAGTCAGGCAACAGGAACACCAAAACTATATCTGAATCTCTCTGTGAGACCCGTGTGTGACTGGAACTCTCAAGTGTGTAAGTTGTAAGAATCTGTAAAAACCTCCCTTCAATTTCGTTAAGAGTTTGTATATATACCTGAGTCTTTCTCTCTCCTGACGGTTATTCCTCCTGACACGTGGATAACATCTGGTCGTACACGTGTCATCATCTGGAGTGTCTGCAGCTGAAACGTTACTTCCACTGTGCCCCTGCGACTAAGTTATCCACACAGGGAGTAGCTTAGTACACAGGCTACTCTGGGCGCAACCTTAACATGGCGAGCTGGTTAACCCTGGGCATTGCAGCTCACACTACACATGGTGGCAGATATGCCACTTATCCTCTGTACTTAGACCATACAACAAGTGCATGCCAAGTCTTCTCAAAACACCCGGCGATGTGCTCTTTCGGCGACTTGCTGACCACCTGATCTCCCAACCTTAACACACGGCGATCATGTGCAATCTGGGCGATTACTGATCTTACCGGCGACGACCGACTACTCATCCTCAAGGCGATAGGCGATTACTCACCATCACAGGCGAGAGGCAATTACCATTCTGAGTGATCGCCTCCCTGATTCGCCTGCTATCCTCTACCACGTGTTACCCTGTGAATGGTCCACGTGGTCAACTGCTGCTGATGTCATCGACTACCGATGACCGACCGGAACACAAGCCCCCCAGTCTCGAGCTGTGAACTTGTTCTCAGCGAAGAGACTAAGAAATCGTCTTCTGGCGGTCTACCGGAGTGCACACTCTGGTACTAACACTGTTTCATCCCTTCTTCTTCGCCTTCAAACATTCAAAGCATCTCTCTGGATCATGTAGAGATTCACCTTCTCTGTTTTCTTCTTCTCAAACGCGCTGGAGTTCGCTGCGTTTCTTCTCTTTAACTCTCTGCATGTGACTAACTGTTAACTAGCTCAGGCTTTAGCGCGATCTACCTGCAACCCCTCAAACTTGGCCTCTGACTTGATCGCGGCTAACTGTTGCCTTAGCATTGCCTTCAACATAACTTTGTGCTGGATGACTAACTTAATGGGCCTAAACGCTTCGGCTTCACGCAGCAGAACTTGCTTCTACCACCGACCACCGACTAGCGTGTTAGCGCACCACCGATCAGTCATCGCGCTTCTGGCTTCGCTGCACTTCTCTGCCACACCAGCGCTGAGTGCATAGAGGGTCTGAACACCAACTATGACGCCTGTGTTTTGGGGAAGAAAAGTGCTTCTCGATGACCCCTCTTGTCCCAACCTTGCTGTAAGAAGTCGTGGGTGAGGTCTTCCTCTGTTGCCTACACTTGCTCAAAGGCAAGGAGGACTTCCTCTGTTCTCGCCTGCACTTGCTCAAGGGCAAGGAGGGCTTCCTCTGGTGCCTCAAGGGCAAGGAGGACTTTCTCTGGTGCCTGCACTTGCTCAAAGGCAAGGAGGACTTCCTCTGTTCTCGCCTGCACTTGCTCAAGGGCAAGGAGGACTTCCTCTGGTGCTTGCACTTGCTCAAAGGCAAGGAGGACTTCCTCTGTTCTCGCCTGCACTTGCTCAAGGGCAAGGAGGACTTCCTCTTGCCTCAACCTCGCTGTATAAAGTAGAGGAAGAGGACTTTCTCTTGCCTCAACCTTGCTGTATAAAGCAGAGGAAGAGGACTTTTTCTGTTGCCTCAACCTTGCTGTAAAAAGCAAAGCAAGAGGTCTTTCTCTTGCCTCAACCTTGCTGTATAAAGCAGAGGAAGAGGACTTTCTCTCGCCTCAACCTTGCTGTATAAAGCAGAGGAAGAGGACTTTCTCTCGCCTCAACCTTGCTGTAAAAAGCAAAGGAAGAGGACTTTCTCTCGCCTCAACCTTGCTGTATAAAGCAGAGGTGAGGACTTTCTCGTGGGTGAACGCTCCTAGGGGGGTGCCAGGCGTGGCCGTCCAAGCGCACACACTGGGCGCGCCCTACCTGCATTGCCTTATCGAGCGTTCACCGACGTCCCGATCGGCGAGGACCTCTTCTTCTGGAATCATACGAGGTGCATGCTTAACGCTCTCGCTGGGAACTTGGGTCCTAGCTTAACACGTGTTAGCAAGACCCCGATGACTGTGCACCGACCAAGTACACACTCTCTACATGCACCGACAGCTGATCGCGGTCTGCATGCACTGATGGCTGATCGTGCTCTACATCCCAACGCCTATCTAGGGGCTGATCTGCGAGTGGTGGCCACTTGGTAACTCACCACCGATCACCTGGTCTTGCACCTGGGCAAGGGGAACTTTAAACTGGGAACACTCGCACACTTTATGTACTGAAAATCTTTTATTGGGTGGTATCGTTAAAAAGAGTGCCCCTGATCTGCTCAACAGTTTTAATACACTAAGCATGTGTACAGCGCGATAGCGCATCTACTTTACAACTTAACGAAAGCAAGAAAGAAGCGTGTAGCGTCCTGGGTTCTGGGAATAGTCGCTACGTCCAGAGTCACCAGCCGACAAGCTCCATTCTCCAACATCTCAACCACTCTGGATGGGGTCTCCTTTAACCGGCGATGACCGCCCTGGCGATGCACAAACGTGGGGCGATCATGCCTTCCGCTTCAGCTCTGCGAGCCCCCCCAGTGTAGCTTCTTCCATCACCTCACCTCCCCAAACACAGGGAGTTCATGCTGCTGGTCGCCTTCCTGGGACCCCGAAGCGCGATCACCTTGTGTCTTCTGCAGGTAATCGGTCAGGAACCCTGTCTCCACCAACTCAGCAAGCTGACGCCCCAACGCCAGGCAGTTACGGAGTGTATGTCCATAAGCTTGATGGAATTCACACCACTCATCCTTCCTCCCTCCAAGTACCCTGTCGGTTTTCTCTGGCACATGGAGTCTTGCTGCCACAGCAGGGATGGCGATCAGCTCCGCCAAACTTATCATGAAATCATACCTGGGGGGTTCGTTGCTTGCACGCCCCCTGGTCTGGTCCTTCCTTGGTGCATAAGGGCGAGACCTTCTCTGCTCCTTCCCCCCTTCCTTGACCTCATGCACCCGTGCCTGTTGCTGTTGATTTCCCTGACCTCCACGTGGCTTCGGCGGTGCAGCACTTCCTCTCTTCTCAGAGACCTCTGTCTCTGCTACTATGTGTGCCACCGCACGTCGCCGTATCTCGGTGAAGGTGGCAGGGTGGCTCCTGATGAGCGATTCACTGAAAGGACCAGGGAGGACACCTCTCTTGAACGCATGCACCAGCATGTCCTCGTCCTTGCTGGGCAATCTCACCACCTACGCCCCAAAGCGATTGAGGTAGTCCCTCAACGGCTCCCCCTGATACTGGCGCACGTCAAACAGGTCGTAGGACACTACTGGCGCAGGTCGGTTAATGATGTACTGCTCCGTGAACAGCTTCGCGAACTGATGGAAGGAAGTGACGTGGCCCTCTGGCAGGCTCACGAACCACTCCATAGGCACTCCGCTCAGCGTGCTCATGAACATCTTGCAGTACACAGCATCTGAACCTCCAGTCAGCATCATCTGAGTGTGGAAGGCTGTCAGGTGTGCTTCTGGATCTTCCGCCCCCGTGAACGACGCTTTCAGTCCCACCAGATTGGGAGGCACCACCGTGTTCATGATTTCGGGGGAGAAAGGCATAGGGAATGCTCGCGGAGGCGACGGTGGCGTCGACGTCCTCTCTTCAGCTGCGCGCTCCTTCTGCGCCTGCAATTCCCTACGCAGCTCTTCATTCATACGGTTCAACTCTTCGTTTCTTCCCTGCGATGCAGTCAGCTCTGCACGCATCCTCTCTTGCTCAACTCTCGATTCCGCGACGCTATCTTGCAGCGCGCGCATCATCTCCACTACCTGCGCCATGGTAACGGCTCCTTCTTCAGCAGATGACGCAGGTGAGGTTTGCCTGGTTCTTCTACTCATCTCCTCTGCACTTCGACGTAACTTCACTTCGACGAAATGATCAAGGAGCTCCAAGAAACCTCAAGAAACTGCGAGGTGGATGGGAACCAGATTTACACGAGCCCCACGGTGGGCGCCAAATGTTCCGGCCGCTTGACTCGAACGTGGAGGACTGCCTCGTCACTCCTTCGTCTAGCCCTCTGTTCTGCAGGAACGCTCCAAGAACCACCGCCGGAACTCCAAACGCTGCCTGCAAAACACACAGACGGCGCCTCTAGCGGCCGTTGTAGCTCCGACGCTCAAGTCAGGCAACAGGAACACCAAAACTATATCTGAATCTCTCTGTGAGACCCGTGTGTGACTGGAACTCTCAAGTGTGTAAGGTGTAAGAATCTGTAAAAACCTCCCTTCAATTTCGTTAAGAGTTTGTATATATACCTGAGTCTTTCTCTCTCCTGACGGTTATTCCTCCTGACACGTGGATAACATCTGGTCGTACACGTGTCATCATCTGGAGTGTCTGCAGCTGAAACGTTACTTCCACTGTGCCCCTGCGACTAAGTTATCCACACAGGGAGTAGCTTAGTACACAGGCTACTCTGGGCGCAACCTTAACATGGCGAGCTGGTTAACCCTGGGCATTGCAGCTCACACTACACATGGTGGCAGATATGCCACTTATCCTCTGTACTTAGACCATACAACAAGTGCATGCCAAGTCTTCTCAAAACACCCGGCGATGTGCTCTTTCGGCGACTTGCTGACCACCTGATCTCCCAACCTTAACACACGGCGATCATGTGCAATCTGGGCGATTACTGATCTTACCGGCGATGACCGACTACTCATCCTCAAGGCGATAGGCGATTACGCATCATCACAGGCGAGAGGCGATTACCATTCTGAGTGATCGCCTCCCTGATTCGCCTGCTATCCTCTACCACGTGTTACCCTGTGAATGGTCTACTTGGTCAACTGCTGCTGATGTCATCGACTACCGATGACCGACCGGAACACTCATAGACTTCTCAAAAGCACATGTGTGGCTTCCATGGGTGATCCTGCCGCGGACTTGAACGTGGAGGATGTGCCTCGTCACTCCTTCGTCTAGCCTTCTGCAACTGCACGTTCCGCAAGAATGCTCCAAGAACCTTCGTTGGAACTCCAAACGATGCCTGCAAAACAACATGGACGGCGCCTCTAGCGGCCATGTGCACTCCAACGCTCAAGTCAGGCAACAAGAACACCAAAAACTCTCACTGAATCTCTCTGTGAGACTCGTGTGTGCTCAGATCCACTTTTTCTCTGTGTGTAAACTTGTAATCAGAAAAACTTGTGTAAGAATGTGTAAGACTGTGTAAGAATCTCTCAGAATCCCCCTTACCTTACATGAGGTGGAGTACCTTTATACTGGGCCACGCCTCTCTCTCAGATGGTGACACGTGGAGGCATGCAGCTGACATCTAACCATACTCGTGTCACATCTGAAGAGCTTCTACGCTTTTCTCTGTGTGGCTAAGTTATCCTCTTGCGGAGTAACTTAGCGCATTTCTTCTCTCTGAGTGAGTCGCATGCTCCCAGGAGAGCGCCAGGTGTGGCTGGTCTGAGCACACTCACCAGGCACATACTGCTTGCATGGCCTCGCCGCACGTCCTCTGAGTGGGTGCATGCTCCCAGGAGAGCACCGGGTGTGGCTGTTCTGAGCACGCTCACCAGGCGCATCCTGCCTGCATGGTCTCACCGCACGTCCTCTGAGTGGGCATCATGCGAGGTACATGCGTAACGCTCTCGCTGGGAACCTAGGTCCCAGCTTAACACGTGTTGGCAAGAACCCCGATGACCGATCGCGCTCTGCATGCACTAACAACCGAGCGGTGCCTCATGACCTTCCACCGACGACCGTGTGGTGCCTCATGACCCTCCACCGACGACCGTGCGGTGCCTCATGACCTTCCACCGATGACCGTGCGGTGTGTAAGGACCTAGAAACTTTAATTGGAATGAAAGTGTTACATTTAAATAATTTCAGAAGATGTTATTATTTAAAATACAAAGAACTGATAAATGAAGTTTCGTAGTAGTCGGACATCGGACGTCGCCCAAGGTCTGGGGTCAACTGGTAGAGATCGGTCGGCTGGCATGTAGATCAAGAAGAGTAAAGGAAGAAAAGTGTAGCTAAGAAGTCTTCTACGAGATCGCCGTTATTGAAGACGGAGGCGATCTCCGACTCCTCTGGGACATAATCGCCTGTCGCCTAGAGGAGACATGACCGCCAATCGCCTATGGTGTACGTGATCGACGGGAGTGCACGTAGTATGTGGTCAAGATACTGGATCAACCAGAGTGGGTTCCAACAACCACGCGTATCAAGGTGTGGGTTAAGCCTTAGATACGCTGTGCATGCGAAGCTCTATGCTTGAGCAAAAGAGATCGCCCTTAGTGTTGCATGCATGGGCGCACGAAGAGTGGTGCTGGTCTACTCTTGGAAATGTGAAGCTACCGACGTCACCGAGTCATGTGGAGATGATACTTTGGACGTAACATAGTGGAATGAAGAACCTTCGGGAAGGCGTGACGATGTGTCGTCGGGCATCGCCAGGGCGCGAGGCATGCGGGCATCGCCAGGGCGCAAGGCATGCGGGCATCGCCAGACGCGGGACATGCGGGCATCGGCAGGGCGCGAGGCATGTGGACATCGGTCGTCTTCCAGGGAGAGACATCGGTGGTCCACCAGGGTGTGACATCGGTCGTCCTCCAGGATAATTCATCGGTGGAAGGTCATCGCGCGAGATGTCATCACTGGATAGTCTTCGCACGAGAGGTCATCGGTGGATGGCCTTCGCACGAGAGGTCATCGGTGGATAGCCTTCGTGGGAGAGGTCATCGGTGGATAGACTTCGCGCCTATGGTCATCGGTGAAAGGTCATCGCGCGACGTCGAGTTACACACAGAGAAGGTGGGACCCAGACTTCCAGCATGGAACGTCCTGCACGCGTGCCACGTAGACAAAAAGAGTGGTTCAGAATAGTGACCTCAGAGTGTTAGCCTGCGCAGAGGCACGCTCAGTAGTACTGTTCAGGGAGTGGTTGGCCTGCACAAGAGACAACTGTAGTCGTACTGTTCAGGGAAACGTACACTCAGACTTCTCTGCAGAGTGGGTGTGGCAGCTGCTTTTGGTGGATAAGTTGGTTTAAGATGCAGAGACCCACTGCTGAGAGAAAAAAAGGTTGCAGCATTCAAAGAGAGAAAGAGTGGGTTAACTCCCTTCTCCTCCAGATATCTCCTTCGCGCTGCGATTCTAGCATCTTCACACAAGAGTACGACGAGAGGCAGCACCATTAGAGCACCTGGGAGGTTCTCTGCAAGTCCTTCAATCAGACGCAAAAACAGAGCCAAGGCGTAGTTCAAGCTTCGTTGGGTTTCGGAGCTCCTGGTGTTTTGCGCAAGTCCAGGTAAGGGAAGCTAGCCTTCATTTTCAATAAAAACCATAGATTAGCTGTTTCTGAAGTGAGGGCGACGTGGTCGCCGGTTTCATATTCTTTTTCGTGATACTCTGTTCTATGTGTTTGGGCAACGTGGTCGCCGGTTTTAAACCCCTTTTTCTTGATGCTCTGTTTTTACGCGTGTGGCGACGTAATCGCCGGTTTTAAATGTTGTCTTCGAAATCCCCTGTTTTAGTGTCGCTTTGAGCTTGTTTGTGACTGATATGTGAAATGCACGCGTTATTGGAAAAAGTCTGAACCTGGATACGTTTGTTGCTGTGGTTGAGATCGTTCATTTAAGTATTGTATGGTGCGTTGGGTGAATTGATGATCTTTAGCTGTCCTGTGTGGACTTTGTTTGCTGTCCTGTGTGGACTTTCCTTGCTGTCCTGTGTGGACTTTGCTTGCTGTCCTGTGTGGACCTTGGTTGCTGTCCTGTGTGGACTTTGCTTGCTGTCCTGTGTGGACCTTGGTGGCTGTCCTGTGTGGACTCTGGTTGCTGTCCTGTGTGGACTTTCCTTGCTGTCCTGTGTGGACTTTGCTTGCTGTCCTGTGTGGACCTTGGTTGCTGTCCTGTGTGGACTTTGCTTGTTGTCCTGTGTGGACCTTGGTGGCTGTCCTGTGTGGACTCTGGTTGCTGTCCTGTGTGGACTTTCCTTGCTGTCCTGTGTGGACTTTACAGTGGTATGGTAAGTGTCTATGTGTGTTAAATCAGTGGAAGTCCGACGTAAGAAATGAGAAACTTTATAATTTTATGTGGGTATATGGAATTTGTTTTATCCTGATTTTTATGTTCATATTTAAACTCTTTTTAAACCATCTAGCTTACCCCTTTTCTTTTGTATTGCTCTGTGGCTGTTTTCTCTTAAAACTGTGATGATCGTGTGTTTTACACGGGAGCAGATGATCTTCCAGGGAGTAGAGCTCCTCAGTGAGTGGTCGCCGGAAGGAGATCGCCTGTTTCCGTCTCTATCGGGTGATCGCCTGTTTCTGCCTCTATCGGGTGATCGCCTGTTTCTGCCTCTATCGGGTGATCGCCTGTTTTTCTGTCCTGATAGCAGATCGGCTGTTTTGGGTCTTCTGATAGTAGATCGCCGGTTTCAATTTATTGACTGTATTTTGTTTAAGTTTTGGAAAAATATACTGGTTATGTATTAAACTCCCTGTGAGGAGCAACTTCATTTTATATAAATACGTATGTTCATTTAAACATTTTTGTTTTACCTTTATTTCATTTTATAATTATGAAAAGGAATTTGGCGGGATGTTACATTAATGGTATCAGAGCAGTTCGTCCTTAGGATGACCTGAGGGCTGTGGATCCATTGTGTTTCTTCTGCTCATAAAATTTATTTGAGTTTTAAATAACAACTATAGTGAAAGGTTTTCAAACGTTTTTGTATTGAAATTTTGTGTGTGCTTTAGTGAATGTATGCCCTAACTGAAAATCTTAGTATTAAGAATGAGAGGATCTTGATAAAGTAGTGAGGGTGCACACTCATAACTGGATCGAGATGATTCTCAATCTTAATTCCAAAGGTTTGATGTTTAGCATACCTTGAATTCTGGTGTGATTTACTTCATTTTATTGAGTGTTTTCGTATTGATTGAAAGTGGTTGTTTAGATTGATGATTGTATACCAGTAGCTGTTCTGGTGTTTTGCTTAAGTTTATAAGCACTATGATTCTGTTGATGAGCTCAAATTCTTTATGACTTTGAGATGCTGACCTTGTAAGGTCAAGATGTTACCTCCTGAATGAATTGATTTCTTATCGATCTCATTCTTGTAGTTGTAGGGAATATAGACAACCTATAGTTTCAAAATCTGAAACGAAGAGAGATGGCACGTAGACCTCCTACCCCTCCCCAACCTTCTTCGGAAATGAGCCAAATTGCCAAGGCTATTGAGATGATGGCAACTGCCATCCAACAACAGAATGCAGCAATGGCTCAGAATCATCAGGCGGCAATGCACCATTGGGAAACTGCTCGGTCGGCTGAAACAGCTTCCCACGTCGGTCAGCCTCAGGATCAGATGGGACTGACCAAGTTCATGAGGCACAACCCACCCAAGTTCAGTGGGAATGCTACCCCTGATCAAGCAGATCAGTGGGTCAGGGAGTTGGAGAAAATCTTTAGGGCGACCTCCTGCCCTGAAGGGAAGAAATTGGTATTCGCTACCTATCTGCTATCTGGAGAAGCCGAGTTCTGGTGGATGGGAGCTCAGCAGATGATGGAAGCCAGAGCTGAAGTGTTAGACTGGGAGAGTTTCAGGGTGAGATTTCTGGAAAAATACTTCCCAGATAGTGCAAGATTTGCGAGGGAAGCAGAATTCCTCAGATTGGAGCAGGGGGAGATGTCAGTGAATGCTTATGCTGCTTGGTTTGAGTATCTCGCCCGATTCTATACCCAGGCGACCTCTGAGGCTTGGAGGTGTAGGAAATTTGAAGAAGGACTGAAGCATGAGCTGAAGAGGACCATAGCACCTATGTGCATAAGAGAATTTCATGCCTTAGTGGAGAAGGCGATGATGGTGGAGACACTGGAAAAGAGTGACTCTCGGGTGATCAGGTCACACCCAGGGGGTTTTTCCAGTGGGAAGGCCAAGGTGCAGCAACAGCAGAATAAGCCTTATGCGAGACCTCCACAGCATGGGGCAGGAGCAGCACCGCCTCAGTTTCAACAGCAACAGCCCTGGAAACTCAGATGTTCCCGTTGTGGTGGACCACACACATCCAATGTGTGCCCCAAGAGAAATTCAGAGAGAAGATGCTACATCTGCCGAAAGACAGGGCACCTTTCTAGAGAATGTCCTAACGGGAATAGGGCGACTCAACCCAGTGGTTCCCAGCAGTTGAGGAACGAAGGCAGCAGACCTCAAGCAGCAGGGAGAGTGTTTGCCATGTCTGGAGCGGAGGCATCTCAGTCAGGTAACCTAGTACAAGATACTTGTTTATAGTTGGTGGATACTTTAGAGTTTTGTTTGTTTCTGGAGCGACACACTCTCTTGTGTCAAGTCGGTGTGCAACCAAACTGGGCCTTCTAGTGAAGGAGCTGCCGTTTGAACGGTTGGTCTCTACACCTGCATCAGGACAGGTTTTGACCTCCCCAGTTTGCTCTGAATGTCCAGTGATAGTAGAGGGACGCAGGTTCAAAGTGAATTTGATCTGTCTACCTCTTCAGGATCTGGATGTTATCCTAGGAATGGATTGGCTACATGCCAATCGAGTTCTCACAGATTGCAGTAGCCAGAAGGTGGTGTTTCCCAATCTCCAAGGGTCAGGTGTGATATCTGCTCAGCATGTGAAGTCAGAGTTGAAAGGAGGGGCGACGTGTTTTGTGATCCTAGCGGAAGGGGGGAGTGAAGAGTGAAGAGGACGTAAACAGGATACATGGGGTGAAAGATTTCATGGATGTATTTCCAGAAGAAATACTTGGACTACCTCCTAAGAGGGAAGGTTTCACGCAGAATAGGGTTGTTTTGTTGATCGGGATTTGAAAGATGAGTGTGGGAATGGATGGTTGAAGTTAAAGGCCCCTGAACATGGCAAGATGGTGGCGTTAGAAAACGCTGGTTTAGATGCAAAATCTGGAGTGTGTCTCCAACGCTGCTGAAGGTCTAGTACGATGACTGGCTTGATAAAGAGGGACCACAGAAACTAGAGGAATGGGTCCTTTCGTCTAGAGTGGCAGCTACTGATTAATTTGGGTATGCGATGTTCAGAGCGCTTAACAGTCAAGCCATGCTCTCCTGAGCGCCATTCAGGTCGCCCACTTGGGTTTGAATCAGCAGTGTATGCCTGGTGGTATGATGGGTGGTGGGAAGGTGTTGTAACTGCAGTTAATGACAGTGGTAGAGGGATCTTCGTCGGATGGCTCTGCCTTAGAAAGTGAATCATCATCCATCCCCAAAGTTGAAGTTACTAAGAAGGTGAGCAAGAATCGTTTGGTTGGGAAACCCTGTGGATCTGGAAAATGTGAAGGGAATAACCTGGAGGGAGCCACCCTATGTCGCTCATGAGGACAAGGGTAACAACTCTAGTGGTGGATATGAGGACGAAGCTGACAACGCTGTGAAGACACTTCTGGCCTTAAATGAACACAAGGATAATAACTCTGGGGGAGGCAGTGATGACGTTGACAATGAGGAGAAGACCTTTGGAGTTGTAGTTGGAGATCATGCATTTATGAAAGTGACACCGACCAAGGGTGTAGGACGAGCTATCAGATCAAAGGAGCTGTCTCCTAAGTTAGTCGAGCCATATCAGATCTTAAGGAGGATAGGTCTAGTGGCTTATGAAATCGCCCTACCTCTCCAATGAGCAAAATCTGCATAATGTCTTTCACGTGTCACAGTTAAGGAAGTATCTTGCAGACCCTAGTCACGTGTTGGAAGTAGACGATGTGCAGATCAGGGATGACTTGTTGTTGGGACGAAACCAGTAAGGATTGACGATCAGCAGAGTAAGCAGCTCAGAGGCAAGACCATCAACGTGGTGAAGGTGGTGTGGGATGACAGATCGGGTAATACAAATTGGGAATTTGAAAGAAACCCTGAGAGAAGCCTATCCCTACCTCATTTCCTTGTAATCCAATTTTCGAGGACGAAAATTTTTCTTGTTGGGGAGAATGTAAGGACCTAGAAACTTTAATTGGAATGAAAGTGTTACATTTAAATAATTTCAGAAGATGTTATTATTTAAAATACAAAGAACTGATAAATGAAGTTTCGTAGTAGTCGGACATCGGACGTCGCCCAAGGTCTGGGGTCAACTGGTAGAGATCGGTCGGCTGGCATGTAGATCAAGAAGAGTAAAGGAAGAAAAGTGTAGCTAAGAAGTCTTCTACGAGATCGCCGTTATTGAAGACGGAGGCGATCTCCGACTCCTCTGGGACATAATCGCCTGTCGCCTAGAGGAGACATGACCGCCAATCGCCTATGGTGTACGTGATCGACAGGAGTGCACGTAGTATGTGGTCAAGATATTGGATCAACCAGAGTGGGTTCCAACAACCACGCGTATCAAGGTGTGGGTTAAGCCTTAGATACGCTGTGCATGCGAAGCTCTATGCTTGAGCAAAAGAGATCGCCCTTAGTGTTGCATGCATGGGCGCACGAAGAGTGGTGCTGGTCTACTCTTGGAAATGTGAAGCTACCGACGTCACCGAGTCATGTTGAGATGATACTTTGGACGTAACATAGTGGAATGAAGAACCTTCGGGAAGGCGTGACGATGTGTCGTCGGGCATCGCCAGGGCGCGAGGCATGCGGGCATCGCCAGGGCGCAAGGCATGCGGGCATCGCCAGACGCGGGACATGCGGGCATCGCCAGGGCGCGAGGCATTTGGACATCGGTCGTCTTCCAGGGAGAGACATCGGTGGTCCACCAGGGTGTGACATCGGTCGTCCTCCAGGATAATTCATCGGTGGAAGGTCATCGCGCGAGATGTCATCACTGGATAGTCTTCGCGCGAGAGGTCATCGGTGGATGGCCTTCGCACGAGAGGTCATCGGTGGATAGCCTTCATGGGAGAGGTCATCGGTGGATAGACTTCGCGCCTATGGTCATCGGTGAAAGGTCATCGCGCGTCGAGTTACACACAGAGAAGGTGGGACCCAGACTTCCAGCATGGAACGTCCTGCACGCGCGCCACGTAGACAAAAAGAGTGGTTCAGAATAGTGACCTCAGAGTGTTAGCCTGCGCAGAGGCACGCTCAGTAGTACTGTTCAGGGAGTGGTTGGCCTGCGCAAGAGACAACTGTAGTCGTACTGTTCAGGGAAACGTACACTCAGACTTCTCTGCAGAGTGGGTGTGGCAGCTGCTTTTGGTGGATAAGTTGGTTTAAGATGCAGAGACCCACTGCTGAGAGAAAAAAAGGTTGCAGCATTCAAAGAGAGAAAGAGTGCGTTACCTCCCTTCTCCTCCAGATATCTCCTTTGCGCTGCGATTCTAGCATCTTCACACAAGAGTACGACGAGAGGCAGCACCATTAGAGCACCTGGGAGGTTCTCTGCAAGTCCTTCAATCAGACGCAAAAACAGAGCCAAGGCGTTGTTCAAGCTTCGTTGGGTTTCGGAGCTCCTGGTGTTTTGCGCAAGTCCAGGTAAGGGAAGCTAGCCTTCATTTTCAATAAAAACCATAGATTAGCGGTTTCTGAAGTGAGGGCGACGTGGTCGCCGGTTTCATATTCTTTTTCGTGATACTCTGTTCTATGTGTTTGGGCAACGTGGTCGCCGGTTTTAAACCCCTTTTTCTTGATGCTCTGTTTTTACGCGTGTGGCGACGTAATCGCCGGTTTTAAATGTTGTCTTCGAAATCCCCTGTTTTAGTGTCGCTTTGAGCTTGTTTGTGACTGATATGTGAAATGCACGCGTTATTGGAAAAAGTCTGAACCTGGATACGTTTGTTGCTGTGGTTGAGATCGTTCATTTAAGTATTGTATGGTGCGTTGGGTGAATTGATGATCTTTAGCTGTCCTGTGTGGACTTTATTTGCTGTCCTGTGTGGACTTTCCTTGCTGTCCTGTGTGGACTTTGCTTGCTGTCCTGTGTGGACCTTGGTTGCTGTCCTGTGTGGACTTTGCTTGCTGTCCTGTGTGGACCTTGGTGGCTGTCCTGTGTGGACTCTGGTTGCTGTCCTGTGTGGACTTTCCTTGCTGTCCTGTGTGGACTTTACAGTGGTATGGTAAGTGTCTATGTGTGTTAAATCAGTGGAAGTCCGACGTAAGAAATGAGAAACTTTATAATTTTATGTGAGTATATGGAATTTGTTTTATCCTGATTTTTATGTTCATATTTAAACTCTTTTTAAACCATCTAGCTTACCCCTTTTCTTTTGTATTGCTCTGTGGCTGTTTTCTCTTAAAACTGTGATGATCGTGTGTTTTACACGGGAGCAGATGATCTTCCAGGGAGTAGAGCTCCTCAGTGAGTGGTCGCCGGAAGGAGATCGCCTGTTTCCGTCTCTATCGGGTGATCGCCTGTTTCTTCCTCTATCGGGTGATCGCCTGTTTCTGCCTCTATCGGGTGATCGCCTGTTTTTCTGTCCTGATAGCAGATCGGATGTTTTGGGTCTTCTGATAGTAGATCGCCGGTTTCAATTTATTGACTGTATTTTGTTTAAGTTTTGGAAAAATATACTGGTTATGTATTAAACTCCCTGTGAGGAGCAACTTCATTTTATATAAATACGTATGTTCATTTAAACATTTTTGTTTTACCTTTATTTCATTTTATAATTATGAAAAGGAATTTGGCGGGATGTTACACGGTGCCTCATGACCTTCCACCGATAACCGTGCAGTGCCTCATTGCCTTCCACCGACGACCGTGCGGTGCCTCATGACCTTCCATTGACGACCGTGCGGTGCCTCCTTACATTCCGCGCTCTGCTTCCAGGCGCTTATCTAGGCACCGATCTAGGGGTGGTGGCCACTTGGTAACTGACCACCGATCACCGTTCTAAGTGGTCTCCTCCCTGATTCACCTACTATCTCATGCCACGTGTCACCCTGTGACTGGTCCACGTGGTCATCTGCTGTTGACGTCATCTACTACCGATGGCCGACCGGATCACAAGCCCCCGAATCTCGAGCTGTGAACTTGTTCTCAGCGAAGAGACTAAGCGATCGATGGCGAGCTCATTCCTCCTCCTTGAGCTACTCCCCTTGCTACTTCTTCTTCTGTGTAATTTCTTTTTCTGCTACATAACTTGTACAAACCTTTTAGCTGTAAAGGCTCACTGTATTGACTTCAGTATGAATGAAATCTTTGCTCCAGCTGCATGTCTCTTTCCATTTTTAACTCTCTGCATGTGACTAACCGTTAACTGGTTTAGGCTTTAGCGCGATCTCACTGTAACCCTTCAAACTTGGTTTCTGACTTGATCACTACCAACTGTTACCTCAGCATTGTCTTTAACAACTTTTATGCATAACTTCATGCTGGATGACTGACTTAACGGGGCTTAAATGCTTCGGCTTCACGCAGCAGAACCTGATCTACCACCGACCACCGACTAGCATGTTACTTCTCTGTTGCTCCAGCGCTAAGCACATAGAGGGCCTGAACGCCAAAGATGATGCCTGTGTTTTAGGGAAGAAAAGTGCTTCTCCATGACCCCTCTTGCCTCAGCCTCGCTGTAAGAAGTCGAGGGTGAGGTCTTGCTTTTCTCGCCTCATCCTCGCTGTACAAAGTCGAGGTGAGGTCTTTTTCCTCTCGCCTCAGCCTTGCTGTACAAAGTCAAGGTGAGGTCTTTGTCCTCTCGCCTCAGCCTCGCTGTACAAAGTCGAGGTGAGGTCTTTCTCCTCTCGCCTCAGCCTTGCTGTACAAAGTCGAGGGAGAGGACTTTTCTCTGGCCTCTGCCTCGCTGTACAAAGTCGAGGGAGAGGACTTTTCTCTCGCCTCTGCATCGCTGTACAAAGTCGAGGTGAGGACTTTCTCCTCTCGCCTCAGCCTCGCTGTACAAAGTCGAGGGAGAGGACTTTTCTCTCTCGCCTCAGCCTCGCTGTACAAAGTCGAGGTGAGGACTTTTTTCTCCTGCCTCTGCCTCGCTGTACAAAGTCGAGGGAGAGGACTTTTCTCTCTCGCCTCAGCCTCGCTGTACAATGTCGAGGTGAGGACTTTTTTCTCCTGCCTCAGCCTCGCTGTACAAAGTCGAGGGAGGACTTTCTTCTCTCGCCTCAACCTCGCTGTACAAAGTCGAGGTGAGGACTTTCTTCTCCTGCCTCTGCCTCGCTGTACAAAGTCGAGGGAGAGGACTTTTCTCTCTCGCCTCAGCCTCGCTGTACAAAGTCGAGGGAGAGGACTTTTCTCTCTCGCCTCAGCCTCGCTGTACAAAGTCGAGGTGAGGACTTTTTTCTCGCGCCTCTCCCTCGCTGTACAAAGTCGAGGGAGAGGGCTTGTCTCTCTCGCCTCAGCCTCGCTGTACAAAGTTGAGGTGAAGACTTTTTTATCTCACCTCAGCCTCGTTGTACAAAGTCGAGGTAAGGACTTTTTTCTCTTAGTGGGTGCATGCTCCCAGGAGAGCACCAGGTGTGGCTGTCTAAGCGCACTCACCAGGCGCATCCTGCCTGCATGATCTCACCGCAAGCCTTCTGAGTGGGTGCATGCTCCCAGGAGAGCACCAGGTGTGGCTGTCTAAGCGCACTCACCAGGCGCATCCTGCCTGTATGGTCTCACCGCACGCCCTTTGAGTGGGCAACTCTTCTTCTTCTGGTTTGGAATCATGCGAGGTGCATGCGTAACGCTCTCGCTGGGAGCCTGGGTCCCAGCTTAACACGTGTTGGCAAGACCCCGATGACCATGCCCCGACCGAGTGCTCACGCTCTACATGCACTGACGGCCGACCTCGGTCTGCATGCACCGACCGAGTCCTCTGCTTCTGGAATCATGCGAGGTGCATGCGTAACGCTCTCGCTGGGAGCCTGGGTCCCAGCTTAACACGTGTTGGCAAGACCCCGATGACCATGCCCCGACCGAGTGCTCACGCTCTACATGCACTGACGGCCGACCTCGGTCTGCATGCACCGACCGAGTCCTCTGCTTCTGGAATCATGCGAGGTGCATGCGTAACGCTCTCGCTGGGAGCCTGGGTCCCAACTTAACACGTATTGGCAAGACCCCTATGACATTGCACCGACCGAGTGCTTGCGCTCTACATGCACGGACGGCTAGTCGTGGTCTGCATGCACCGACGTCTGATCGCGCTCTACATCCAGGCGTTCCTCTAGGCACTGATTTGTGGGTGGTGGCCACTCGGTAACTGACCACCGATCACCTGCACTTGTGCCTGGGGGGAAGGAGAACTTTAAACTGGGAAACACTTGCACACTTTATGTACTGAAATCTTTTTTATTGGGTGGCCTCGTTAAAAAAAAGTGCCCCTTGATCTGCTCAACTGTTTACAGTAGATATACTGAGAGTGTGTACAGCGCGAGAACGCATCTACTTTACAACTTAACTGAAGTAGAAACTTAAGTGTGTAGCGTTCCACATCCTGGGGATAGCTGCTCCATCCAGAGTCTCCAACCGATAAGCTCCATTCTCCAACACCTCAACCACTCTGGATGGACCCCTTCCTTTCATAGGCGATGACTGCCCTTGCGAGGCCTGATTCATGAGGAGCTTCCTCCTGAGCTACTTGGGAGCCCCCCAGCATTGCATCCTCCATCACCTCACGTCCCCGTGTACAGGGATTTCGTGTTGCTGATCACCTGTCTGAGACCCCGAAGCGCGATCACCTTGCGCCTCCCGCAGGTAATCGGTCAGGAACCCTGTCTTCACCAACTCAGCAAGTTGATGCCCCAACGCCAGGCAGGTGCGGAGCGTGTGTCCATAAGCCTGATGGAACTCACACCACTCGTCCTTCCTCCCTCCAAGTACCTTATCAATTTTCTCTGGTACTCGGAGTCTTGCAGCCACGGCAGGGATGGCGATCAGCTCCGCCAACTCCACCATGAAATCATACCTAGGGGGTGCGTTGTTCTCCCTTGCACGCCCCCTGGTCTGGTCCTTCTTGGGTGCATAGGAACAAGGACTTCCCTGCGCCTTCTTCCCTTCCTTGGTTTCATACACTCGCGCCTGCTGCTGCTGCTTCCCCTGACCTCCGCACGACTTCGACGGTGCAGCACTGCCTCTCTTCTCAAAGACCTCTGTCTCTGCTACTCTGTGCGCCACAGCGCGTCGCCGAATCTCAGCAAAGGTGGCAGGGTGGCTCCTGATGAGCGATTCACTGAAAAGGCCAGGAAGTACGCCTTTCTTGAATGTGTGCACCAGCATGCTCTCGTCCTTGCTAGGCAACCTCACCACCTGCGCGCCGAAACGGTTGAGGAAGTCCTTCAGCGACTCCCCCTAGTACTGGCGCACGTCGAACAGATCATAGGACACCACTGGTGGCGCTTTGTTGACGATGTACTGCTCCGTGAATAGCTTCGAAAACTGATGGAAAGAGGTGATGTGGCCCTCTGGCAGGCTCACGAACCACTCCATAGCTACTTCGCTCAGCGTGCTCATAAACCTCTTGCAGTACACAGCATCTGAACCTCCAGACAGCATCATCTGAGTGTGGAAGGTTGTCAGATGTGCCTCTGGATCTTCCGCCCCTGTGAACGACGCCTTCACCCCCACCAGGTTGGGAGGCACCACTGTGTTCATGATTTCGGGGGAGAAAGGCATAGGGAATGCTCTAGGAGGCGATGGCGGCATCGACGTCATATCTTCGACTGCACGCTCCCTCTGCACCTGCAACTCCTTACGCAATTCTTCGTTTATGCGGTTCAACTCCTCATTTCTGGCATGTGATGCAGTCAGCTCTGCACGCATCTTCTCCTACTCCGCTCTCGATGCCGCGATATTATCCTGCAGCGCGCGCATCATCTCCATGACCTGCGCCATGGTAACAGCTCCTTCTTCCGCAGGTGGCGCAGGTATGGTTTGTCTGGTTCTCCTACTCATCTTCTCAAGAACTTCGACGAACGCTTCAAGAAACTGCAAGAACTTCAAGAAACTTCAAGAACTGCGACGTGGATGGGAACAAGATTCATACGGGCCCAACGGTGGGCGCCAAATGATCCTGCCGCGGACTTGAACGTGGAGGATGTGCCTCGTCACTCCTTCGTCTAGCCTTCTACAACTACACGTTCTACAAGAATGCTCCAAGAACCTTCGCCGGAACTCCAAACGATGCCTGCAAAACAACACAGACGGCGCCTCTAGCGGCCGTGTGCACTCCAACGCTCAAGTCAGGCAATAGGAACACCAAAAACTCTCACTAAATCTCTCTGTGAGACTCGTGTGTGCTCAGATCCACTTTCTCTCTGTGTGTAAAGTTGTAATCTGAAAAACTTGTGTAAGAATGTGTAAGACTGTGTAAGAATCTCTCAGAATCCCCTTTACCTTACATGACGTGGAGTACCTTTATACTGGGCCGCGCCTCTCTCTCAGATGGTGACACATGGAGGCATGCAGCTGACATCTAACCGTACACGTGTCACATCTGAAGGGCTTTTGCGCTTTTCTCTGTGCGGCTAAGTTATCCTCTTGCGGAGTAACTTAGCGCGTTTCTTCTCTCTGAGTGAGTCGTATGCTCCCAGGAGAGCGCCAGGTGTGGCTGGTCTTAGCACACTCACCAAGCGCATCCTGCCTGCATGGCCTCGCCGCACGTCCTCTGAGTGGGTGCATGCTCCCAGGAGAGCACCGGGTGTGGCTGTTCTGAGCACGCTCACCAAGCCCATCCTGCCTGCATGGTCTCACCGCACGTCCTCTGAGTGGGCATCATGCGAGGTGCATGCGTAACGCTCTCGCTGGGAACCTGGGTCCCAGCTTAACACGTGTTGGCAAGAACCCCGATGACCGATCGTGCTCTGCATGCACTAACGACCGAGCGGTGCCTCATGACCTTCCACTGACGACCGTGCGGTGCCTCATGACCCTCCACCGATGACCGTGCGGTGCCTCATGACCTTCCACCGATAACCGTGCGGTGCCTCATTGCCTTCCACCGACAACCGTGCGGTGCCTCATGACCTTCCACCGACGACCGTGCAGTGCCTCCTTACTTTCCGCGCTCTGCTTCTAGGCACTTATCTAGGCACCGATCTGGGGGTGGTGGCCACTTGGTAACTGATGTGAGTCTCTTATGAACCTTTCTTGGTTTGGGTTGAGTTGATATAGGTTTCATTGTATTCATGACACTTTCAAGAATTAGGATCAAAATTCTAAAGAGCAATTAATAGAGTTTCTACTCAAGAAAACAAAGGTTCATACTAAAAACACATGAATAGGTAACTTGTAGTGTAAGATAACAATGGAATATGAATGGGTAATTCAAGAACAGTACCAAACTTCAAAGGAAACACAAGAACATCATAAGAACACCAAGAACAAGTGAAAATACTGATTGAAATTCAATAGGAATTAGAAAATCACAAAGAAATTCATCAAAGAACAAAAACCCATGGATGGAAAACAAGAACAACACATGTATATGGAAACCCATGGTTTGGACGAAATTAAAACAGCAAGAAAACAAGGAAATAAACCAAAAAAGTGCAGAAAAATGGCAGCAAATGAAAGGAAACAACTCATGGAAAAGATTGAACCGATTAAAAATGGAAAAACTACAAGAAAACACAAATGGGTATTTTTTTAGAAGATGAAAAGAAATGACTTATGTGGTTGTAGCCTTTTGGAGATGTGATTCACGCCACTTGGAGGGTGGTTCTTCCAAGATGAGTGGGTGGTGCCGCCACTTGAGAGTCTCCAAAGCTCACAAGATAAGACATGAAGGAGAAGAAGAGACAAGTCTCACAAACTCACTCTCTCTCAATTTCAAGATAGTTTCTTTTCTTCTAACTTTCAACTTGTTTTTTTTATTAAGGACCAAGCACTCCTATTTATAATAAGGAGGGCTGGACATGTTACAAAGGGGAAGGAGTGGGAAGAGTCACTCTTCTAGCTCCTTCTAGTGTCTAAGAGAGAAAGGAGTAGAATAGTCACTTTTTCCATTTTTTCCTAAAGAAAGTGCCTAAAATGCCTTACATTAGAGGTTTCTTTGGTTTCCCTCTTTGGCATATTCCTAAAGCTAATTTTATATTTATTTACAAATATTTACAAATGTTTATACATGGGTAATTACAAAAAGAGAAAACAATTGATGTTCTTTACCCAAATCTCTAGCCTTGCTCCTTGTGATCCTTTGAGGTATGAAGGATTTTGAGCTAACTTGTCCTTGAGGTTCTTGGCTTTTATCCTCACTTTCCTCTTCTATTTGATCTCCATCAGTAACTGACCACCGATCACCGTTCTAAGTGGTCTCCTCCCTGATTCACCTGCTATCTCATGCCACGTGTCACCCTGTGACTGGTCCACGTGGTCATCTGCTGCTGACATCATCTACTACCGATGGCCGACCGGATCAATGGGCATAACATCGCACAAGACCTCATCTTTGTATTTTCCAATAGAGAAATGGATGAGGACTTGCCTATTCACAACTATTTCCCCTACTTCACTAAGCCATTGCAACTTATAGGGTTGGCTATGAGAGATGGTAGGCAAGCCAAGCTTATATACAACTCTTGTACTAGCTACGTTTGCACAACTACCCCCATCCACTATCAAGGAGCATATGTTGTTTTGAATAAGACATCTTGTATGAAAAATATTTGCCCTTTGACTTTCATCAAAGGGTTGTGAAACTTGACCAAGAAGTCTTCTCACAACCAACAAGTCTCCTTCTAATGGACTCTCACTCTCATTCCCACTATATGCACTTGAATGTGAAGAATGCCTAGGTGTATCCGAATCATGCTCACTCATAATAATGCCATCATGCATGTACATGTTCCTTTTAGAAGGACAATTTGAAGCAATATGACCATAACCCAAACACTTAAAGCATTTCTTACTAGACGTTTTGAGTGGTGACTTAGGCCTAGAAGTAGATGGCTTAGATTCCTTGGGTTTGAAAGAGCAATCTTGGGAAGGAAATTTTGAAAAAGATTTTTTATTTCTCCAAGACTTGTTATAGTAGCCATCATTGGAAGAGTTTTTAAAAGAATTTTTCTTAGCAAGTTGGGCTTCCACCTTCATTGCTAAGTGAACTAAAGAACCCAATGATGAGTACTCTTGCAATTCCACAATGTCTTGGATATCCTTCCTAAGTCCACTAACAAACCTAGCAATCATGGCTTCCTCACTTTCTTCTAATTCAATTTTAAGCACAAGCGTTTCAAGCTCCTTGAAATATTCATCCACATTTAGCGTGCCTTGTTGAAACCGTTGGAGTTTCAACATAAGGTCTTTCCTAAAATGTGGAGGCACAAACCTAGCGCGCATTTGATATCTTAAAGAGTTCCAAGAGTCCACGAGAGGACCCTTGTGATATATAATGTCCTTTACAACTCCATGCCACCATTTCATGGCATAATCACTAAATTCTAAGGTAGCTAGCTTAAGTTTGTGCTCTTCTTGGATCTCATGGATCTCAAATATTTGTTCACACTTGGCTTCCCAATCTAAATATACATTTGGATCACTAGAGCCACTAAAATTAGGAAGCTTGATCGAAGGAAGCCTTGACTTTGCATCTTGATAGTATCCATTGCCATGGTGAGGTCTCTCCCCTTGATTGTGATGTCTTTGGCCATGAAATTGGGGTGGAGTCCTTCTTCTCCTATGGTCCTCTTCACGGCCTATGTCATTTGAGGAAGCTCTTGTGGAATGTCTTTGTGAATGATGTCCATCATGAATAGAGGGAGATGGCCTAACATGTTGCAACTCCATCTCTTGCAATTTTTCTTCCAAGCATCTAATGGTTCGTTGTGCTTCATGTAATTCACCAAGGATTGAAGCTTTGGAAGGAGAATTCTGCTTGTAGGATGCATCACTTGAAAATCCTGCCATTTGTAATTAAAAGGAACAAAAACAGCAAAGACACAAAACAGCAAACAAGTCAAGAATTAAAATAGGCAAAACAGTGAGCTTGGCAATGAAACTGCCGAAGTGAATTGAGGCAGAAAATATATCACTCTCAAAGAAATAAAGTCCTTGCACCAATCTGATCTTGAGATCTTGGAAACCTCAAATGAAATATGTCAAAGCAAGGCACACCAATCTCAAAGCCAACACCACAAAACCAAAGACACAATAAAGACAAACAAGAAAAGGTATAAGCAAGAAAAGGCAATTTCAAAAGGAATACTAGATGTAGACAAACTCAAAGAGTAATGAACAATTCGACAAGCAAGAAAAATAAGGAACTCAATGAGAAAGTAGGCACACAAAAGAATACTTAAAGAAAAGCACTAGAGTAGATGAAGAAAACAAAAAAAATGAGCTACTGGAATTTTTTTTTTTATGCAAACTGTTCTTGATATTCACTGATTTATCTGGAATGATATAGAGCGAAATGGACTATGAAATTTTAACCACACAAACTTCAAGATGTTAACTCAAAAATGGCACTGGAATTATGTAAAAACAGCAAGCTAATAAAATGAGATAAATTTTTCAAAATCGCTGCCAGATTACTGTATTTTTTTTCGGCAAGAATGTACACTTTTTGTATTTTAGTTATCATTTTTTGTGTACGTTGAATTTTTTTGTACTTCTTTTTTCTATTCTTTTCTAACACTTTGAGGATCACAAATCCAGAATTTCAGAAATTTCCAGTGAGTAAATCAATTGCAATAAGCAAAAACAGTAAGCACTTGTTTTCAGAAACAGAGGAATCCTAAGAGGAATGAAAAACAGAATTATGAACTAGCAAAGACATAATGGAAATTGTGTAATAGAACTTGTATAGGTCTAAAATACAAGTATGAACTCAATCTAAAACAGAAAATGCACAAAGGATCAAGCAATAAACTCAAAAAACAGAATGTAAACCAAAGCAAGAAACAAAAAATTGCAATAAAAGTACTACAAGAAGTGATGACATATTATGGAAAAACAAGACAATGACAAAACTATTATAGATTCAAAAAGGAAAATACTCAAACATATGATAGGCACAAATAAGAAAACAGCAATAAAACTCAAAATAAGCCTAAAAACAGAAATGTAAACACATGAATATAGACAGTGGCTGCTCCGAACACATGACAAGAGATAAATCAAAGTTTGTGAGCATGAATTTCAAGCAAGAAGGAAATGTGACCTATGGAGACAACAACAAAGGAAAGATTCTTGGAAGAGGCACCATTGGAGACAAGAACAACTTCTTGGTTCATGATGTCTTATATGTGGAAGGTCTCAAGAATAGTCTTCTTAGCATTAGCCAGCTGTGTGACAAGGGTTATCAAGTAACCTTCAAGCCCAACTTTTGTGAGATATGCCTACCCAATTCACAGGAAGTAGTGTTGATTGGTAAAAGGGTCAACAATGTTTATATTTTAGATATGTCTCATCCTACATCTATTGGTTGTCTTATTTCCAAACATGAAGAATCATGGTTACGGCATAAAAGAATAGCTCATATTCACATGCATCATTTGAATAAATTGATATCTAAAGATCTTGTTATAGGGTTAACCAAACTCAAGTTTGAGAAAAACCATATATGTGAAGCATGCCAAAAAGGGAAGCAAATTAAGCATTCTTTCAAACTGAAAAATGTTGTTTCTACCTCAAAACCCCTTGAGCTGCTACACATGGATTTATTTGGTCCTTCAAGAACAATGAGTCTTGGTGGAAACTACTATGCCCTTGTTGTTGATGATGATTTTTGTTCTTGCTGATTGACCTAGTCGTCGGTTGACTCTGAAAAAAAACTCTGGCTCCGTTTATCTCTGCTGAAATCTGCTCTTCCCTTTGTCACGTGGCTCCATTGAGACAGATGGTGCCCTACCTATTAATTGCACTTCGATGATCAAGTCAGTACAAGGCTTATAAGAAACAAGAAGTATCTAGTTTCAATCTTAGAAACAATGAACCTTTAACCTGGGATCTCAAGTCCCTTTTATAGCCTACCTCTTGTAACAACTTTCTATCACGAGAATCTTATGTCAACTGAAAGCGTACTTAATAGGAGAATATTTTGTTCAAAGGTGCACTCTCTTTGTGTCACAACCAAACATAATCTTATCTCCCTAGAGTGCATAAAATCTTAATAGAATAACCACTAGGGTACCAACTCATGTACCAGCATCAGGGGTCCAATCTGTTTCACGTAGGCACCTTTAGCATGAGACTACGTATCACACATGCAACCTAACTTATCGTGCCCCAACTTCTAGGGCTTAGGTTTAGAGAGAATGTTTTTACTTGTACTAGACCCGTATGCACTAAGCGCACCCCTAGGTCCATTACCATCCTTCGCTGACCGACTAGGCCTTGCGCACGAAGGGTAACATTAAGTATATAAAAAGAGTTAATACACCCACATCGAGAGCCTAGTCACCTGGCCCATCAACATGGCCCAATGACCGAGCTGACTTGTTTGATGCAGATGTTGAGCTCCAACCAGCGAGCACTGAGCTCTAAACGGTCTGGTCTAGTACACAAGCCCCCAGGCTCGAGCTGAGCTTGCCTCAAAGAAGAGGCTATCTGCTCACCCATGGCGACCTACGTGTCCTGTGGCTATTGGCGCATGTAGCACGAAGCACGAAGCATCTTGAGATGACATCTCACCACACTTCATTGTGAGCATACACGTGGCCTTTCAACAACGGCTGGAAAACATTGTCGTCGCGCTTCCCTAATACTATATTTTTATAACGTTTCAAAAACTCAGTCATTTCTCACTGTTCCATCCCCTTCACAAAGCTTTCGCGCCTTCATTCGAACTCTCTACACCTCCCTCCTCAACTTGGGCAACCTCCTCGCCTCGACTTGTTCTTCGAATCAAGGTACCTCCTTTGACTCATGAATACTTGCTATAATCATTTCAACCCTTTTATTCTGATCATATCAATTGTTCTAGGACTATTTGTATTCATTCGATAAAGATTTCTATCTCTGTTTAGCTTCATTGTTTTTCCTGAACGCATATGCTTCCTCCACCTGAATCTGTGCTTGTATTTTGCTTGTTTTAGATACATTGTATGATGGATTACAAAAATCTGTATCCTTGGGCCCCTAATAGTCTTTTAGGAGAAACCTCTTTGTACACCACTGATCCTGCCGCGGACTTGAAAGTGGAGGATGTGCCTCGTCACTCCTTCGTCTAGCCTTCTGCAACTGCGCGTTCTGCAAGAACGCTCCAAGAACCTTCGCTGGAACTCCAAACGATGCCTGCAAAACACACAGACGGCGCCTCTAGCGGCCGTTGTAACTCCGACGCTCAAGTCAGGCAACAGGAACACCAAAAACTCTCACTGAATCTCTCTGTGAGACTCGTGTGTGCTCAGATCCACTTTCTCTCTGTGTGGCTCAATTCTGTTATCACTGTGCAACGTGTATAAACGTCCCCACAATGACTAAGAAACTGTGTGTAGTGTAAAAACTGTAAAAAGTGTAATTCTGTGTAAGAATGTAAGACCCCCCCTACCTTACATGAGGTGGAGTACCTTTATACTGGGCCGCGCCTCTCTCTCAGATGGTGACACGTGGAGGCATGCAACTGACATCTAACCGTACACGTGTCACATCTGAAGGGCTTCTGCGCTTTTCTCTATGCGGCTAAGTTATCCTCTTGCGGAGTAACTTAGCGCGTTTCTTCTCTCTGAGTGAGTCGCATGCTCCTAGGAGAGCACCAGGTGTGGCTGGTCTGAGCACACTCACCAGGCACATCCTGCCTGCATGGCCTCGCCGCACGTCCTCTGAGTGGGCATCATGTGAGGTGCATTCGTAACGCTCTCGCTGGGAACCTGGGTCCCAGCTTAACACGTGTTGGCAAGAACACCGATGACCGATCGCGCTCTGCATGCACTAACGACCGAGCGGTGCCTCATGACCTTCCACCGACGACCGTGCGGTGCCCCATTACTATCCACCGACGACCGTGCGATGCCCCATTACTATCCACCGATGACTGTGTGGTGCCTCATGACCTTCCACCGACGACCATGCAATGCCTCCTTACTTTCCACGCTCTGCTTCCAGGCGCTTATCTAGGTACCGATCTGGGGGTGGTGGCCACATGGTAACTGACCACTGATCACCGTTCTAAGCGGTCTCCTTCCTGATTCACCTGCTTTCTTCTACCACGGGTCACCCTGAGAACGGTCCACGTGGTCAATTGCTGCTGACGTCATCGACTACCGATGACCGACCGGATCAACAACTAAAGAAAAAATAGTGCTTTATATGAAAAGCGAGTGTCCCAAAAAGTGTCTTTGGTAGGGAGAATGATAGAGGCCTTAGAGTAGTGCTATGTAGGGAGGATGAGCCGATCTGTTGCGATGAGTCCTCAGACCCAGATGGTCCTTTTTTCTATTTCTATGCCACCGTTTTCAAAAAAGTCCTTCTTTGTTTCCCTCTGTATAACTTCGAGAGAGCACTCCTCACTGAAATCAATGTCGCCCCTGCCCAGCTACATCTAAATAGCTGGGCATTTTTTCGGGGTTTTTCCATTCTTTGCACCCACTTCGGCCATGTGCCATCAGTAGAGGTCGTTTTACACTTCTTTGAGGCCAAACACTTAGGTCGCCAACTGTGGGTGTCCTTCAACGGGGTGGCTAGGAGAGCTTTGTTATCACTCTTCTAGCAATCTTACAAAGGTTTCAAGGGTAAATTCTTGAAAATCCGTAGCAACAAGAGGGACCCAACTCTTCTAGATGGGTTCCCTTTGTACTAGACTGAGAAACCAAGATTCCAAGGTGCCAGGCGCTTGGAGGACATGCCCCAACAAGAGTGAGAGGTGTGCCTCTTCCTTTCTAGCTTAAAGGTGGTTTTTGACATAGCTACCCTGATAAGCAAATAGTTCTCCCCAGTGGGACTTAAAGCATACATTGGTACCTCTCCTTCCCCTGTTCTTGCTGATGCTAACTGGCATATCTGTTTACTAAATTTTCCTTGTTTCTCATGCAGATAGTATGTTGGGCACGCTAAAAAAGAAAGATCAAGCAGCCAGGGCCAAAAAGCTGAAGACGGCTGCCCAAGCTTCCCCTGTCGAGGACTTGAAAGTCAAGGCAGTTGTTGAGGTGGCTCCTTCTGAAGACGAAGAGACCTACTCTGGGCCTATCTTTAAGAGGAGGCGAAAAGCTGCCCTTAAGCCCTCTGAGCACTCTGCTTTAGATGGCCGAGCACCTTCTCCTCAAGCTTTTCCACCAAGCCCATCCCTTCCTTGTGACATAGTGGTGCAGGAGAGTGGAGAAGCCAATGTGCAAGAAGGAGTACTATGGGATCCTACCTTGGATGCCCCTTCTTTCCTTGAAAAGACCCTGCTGTCTGCCAAGGCCAGAGAAAAGTTGGAGAGTTTTGAGGAATACCAGCTGGTGGAGCAAGTAGCGAGCCAACTGGGGCAAGCCTAGGCTGCAAACTGCCTGGCCGTCTCTAAACTAAGGAAGTGGAAAGGTTCAGCCAAGGAGGAAACCCTCAAAGTTGTTGAGCTTTCATAACGAGTTGGTGGGCTTGAGAAAGAAGTTGCTAAGCTTCATAAGGAGCTCCAGAGATCACAACAAGAGGCCAAGGCTCTCTTGACTGAGAAGTCCAAGGAGGTTTTGGAGTTATCTAATAAAAATGTAGAGCTCCAAGCCAAGGTAGAGAAATTGAAAGAGGAGTCAGCCAAGAAGGGCGAAGAGCTAACCCAAAAGGACGACCAGATGGAGAAGGTCAAGGAGGCTCTGATTGATGATGTTGCCAACTCATACATGGCGGGCTTCGAGGACACTGTCGCCCAAGCTTCGGGCATCTACCCTGGAATGGATTTCTTCCAACTTGGTTTGGGCAAAGTTGTGGTGGATGGGCGACTGGTGGACGAGGAGGAGTATAGTCTTTAAGTTTCCTTGTATTTAGCCACTTTTCACAGCTTCTGGAACAATTTCTGAAACTCTTGTATATATGAGTACTTTCATTTATTTAACATGCTTATCCTTGTCATACTTTGACTAGTGTATCAATAATGCATGCCTTAGCAAATATGACTATCATAACTTAATCAATCGATGATACTATAACCGACCACCTCATGCCTTAACAAACAGGGCTATCATGACTTAATCGACTAATGATAAGTCCCGCCTTATCAATGTAATATACGGATCAAGCGTGACAATTCATAATATAACTTGATCAACTGATGATAATATAGACCATATTCTGGCTGCAAAGGATGTCTTACTTGCTCGGGTGCTGACTAGCTACATGAGCAAAGGATTAGGTTTTTCGATTTGATCGCTTAGGACTTGTGCACTTGGAAAGTTTATTCACTTTCTTCACACATCCTTCCACGATGCTAGGGGCAACCTGAGCATCTGACTTGGGGCCAATTGCCACACCAAGTCTATTCTTTAATGATTTTCATTACTTGGAGTATCTGACTTGAGTGTTGGCTTACACCAAGTCTGCTCTTAACACCCTTGCGGTGCACTGCTACCCCACAGGGTTAATCTTGGCTCTTTTCCACAGAGCGCCTAAGCTCAGACGGTTTCACCAACGCTGAGGTGGGTTGTGTAACATCCCACCAAATTCTTTTCATATTTATATAATAAAAATAAAGGTAAACAAATATATTGAAGTGAACATAATTATATATATGTAATGAAGTTTCTCCTCACAGGGAGTTTAATACATAATCAGTCAATTTCCAAAACTTAAACAAAATACAGCAAAAAGACAAACAGGCGATCTCCTATCAGAAGAAAAGGGCGATCTCCTATCAGACAACAGAAAAAGGGTGATCGCCTAACAGAAACAGAAACAGGCGATCTCCTTCCGGCGACCACTCACTGAGGAGCTCTACTACCTGCAACCTCGTCTGCTCCCGTGCAAAAATACACGATCATCACAGGTTTAAGAAAGCAATCACAATACCAGATAAAAGGGTAAGCTAGATGTTTTTTTTAAAAACTTTAAATATGAAACTTTAAATCAATAGAAAACATAAATCTTCACACCATTCATAATCCATATCAATTTCAACCATCAACATTCCCATATTCCACAAACTCGTCAAGTGTCTATTCGCTACTTTCAATATTCATGGTTCACACGTCAGACTTTCCACTGACTCACAACATATAGACACATGACTCTACTTCCGGAAGACTCGTGCGTTGACTCAGGCTCAGAGATCTGCACCTGTCATACCACACCACTGTGAAATCCACACAGGGTCGCTGTGAAATCCACACAGCCATGCGCATACATAGTCTCAATATCAACACTCTCCCGGTATGACAGGGTTAATTCATATAACAGGTCAAGTCAGTTATCTTTCAAACAACTTACCCATACATATAAACCTCCTTCGACTCTCCACAACTGAATAACTTCATCTATGTGATTCCATTATATCAGCAGAGTCAGGATATCTCCTTCTAGACAAGCCCCTAGTCAATGCACATTACACACGATCTTACACGGTATTTTCTTTCCTGAAAATACTATGCCTTGATCCCACATTCACAACATTCAACACATCATACAACACTGAATGAACGATTCAGTCACAGCAACATTCATTCCACGGTTCAGATTTTCGAATATCACATTTAAATCTCAAACAGTTTCAAACAACACCAAGAACAGGGGAGTTCGAAAAACAACGCCAAAACCGGCGATCTCGTCCAAAAACAGGGGATTATGCAATAACAGTTGAAAATCGGCGACCACGTCGCCCCATCATCTCAATCATCTAATATAAGGTTTTCGTTGGAAATAAGGCTAGCTTCCCTTACCTGGACTTGCGCAAAACCCCAAGAGCTCCAAAACCCACCGAAGCTTAAAGATGCCTTAGCTCTGTTTTAGCGTCTGGTTTGGAGAACTTGCAGAGAACCTCCCAGGTGCTCCAAGGGTAGTCGTCGCTCGTCGTACTGGTGCTTGAGGGTGCCTGAATCGCAGCGCAAAGGAGAGAAAAGAGAAGGATGAAGGTGAACCCACTGTGTCACTCTTTAACCACAGCAACGTTCTCCCTCTCAGAAGTGAGTTTTTTGAATCTAAACCAGCTTGTCCACAAAATCCGCTGCCACCACCCACTCTGCAGGGAAGTTTGCGTGTACGCTTCCCTGAACAGTACGACTACGCGTGCCTCTGCGCAGGCCAACACTCTGATGTCACTATTCTGAACCACCCTTTTTGTCTACGTGTCGCGCGTGCAGTACGTCTCCTGCTGAGAGCCTGGGTCCCACCTTATCTGTGTGAAACTCGACATCGCGCGATAACCTTCCACCGACGACCGCTCGCGCGATGACTATCCACCGATGTCTCATCCTGGAGAACGACCGATGTCTCTCCCTGGGAGACGACCGATGTGTCCCTCATCCTGGCGATGACCGTCTGCCTCTCGCCCAGGCGATGTCCGCGTGTCTCTCATACCGGCGATGACTGATGTGCCTCATCCCGGTGATGACTGATTCCACTTCCTGACGGACGACTGATTCCTCATCCTGGCAGACAACCGATGTCTCACCCTGGAGGACCACCAATGTCTCACCCTGGAGGACCACCGATGTCTCACCCTGACGATGTTCCTCTCATCCTGTTGGCGATCTCTTATCGCCCTTGTGTGTGACGAGAACACATCGCCTTACTCTGGTCACCAATGTCACATCGTCACACCTTGCTGAAGGTTCATCCTCCCATTGTTACGTCCAAGGTATCACCTCCAGATGGCTTGGTGACGTCGGTAGCTTCACATTTCGAAGAGTAGATCAACACTACTCCTCGTGCGCCCATGCATGCAACACTAAGGACGATTTCTTATGCTCAAGCATAGAGCTTCACATGCACAGCGTATCTAAGGCTTAACCCACACCTTGATACGTGTGGTTTTGGAACCCACTATGGTTGATTCAGCATCTTGACCACATACTACGTGCACTCCCGTCGATCACGTACACCATAGGCGATTGGCGGTCATGTCTCCTCTAGGCGACAGGCGATTATGTGCCAGAGAAGTCAAAGATCGCCTCCGTCTTCAACAACGGCGATCTCGTAGACTTCTAAGCTACACTTTTCTTCCTTTACTCTTCTTGATCCACATGTCTTCCTCGAGCACACCCACGTGATTACCTCACGATAAAGTCATCGCACTTGACTACTTGGTTAATACAATGGTCAACCGACCGACCTCTACCAGCTGACCCCAGACCTTGGGCGACGTCCGAGGTCCGACTACTACGAAACTTCATTTACCAGCTCTTTGTATTTTAAATAATAACATCTTCTGAAATTATTTAAATATAACACTTTCATTCCAATTAAAGTTTCTAGGTCCTTACAGGTTGCTCTCTATACCTTTAGCTATGCTCTCTTAGTTACTATTAATCGCAGTTTAGTACCTCCTGGACTCAGAATCTTACTGAGGAGAGAGCGTACTACCTCCCGATATATACTTAGGGTACCTAGACTCAGAATCTTATCGAGATAGGTCATCTTTCCTAGCTTAAGCCAAACAGTCTTAGTTATGGCTAACTACGATTTTGGGCATCTGAGCTCAGAATCTTACTAAGCAAAAGTCATCCCATCTAAATTGCCACAGACTTCGACGCTCATAGGCTTGGAATTATAACTAGGAGAGGTTGTCTTTCTTGGGATGATTCGCATAGGACACCTGTTTGGGCGCTTTACCAAGGTGGGTCGGCCTACCCGATATCCAGTTATAGACATTTCTTTCGTAACTTCTTGCCTTTAGGATATCTGACCTGGGTGTCAGCTCACACGCCATGTCTATTCTATTAATGCATTTCAATTGGAGTTTCTGAGTTGGGTGTAAGCTTACATACCAAGTATACTCTTAAGCAACTTTTATTACTTGAAGTATCTAACTTGAGTATTAGCTTACATACCAAGTCTACTCTTAAACAACTTTTATTACTTGGAGTATCTATCTTGAGTATTAGCTTACATACCAAGTCTACTTTTAAACAACTTTTATTACTTAGAGTATCTGAGTTGAGTATAGCTTACATACCAAGTCTACTCTTAAACACCGAGGTAGGTTGGCTTACCTGCCATTGAGTAAATAATCTTAAGTCCCTTCAAGGTGGCTAGACTCATAATCTTACTGAAAGAAGGTTTCCCCATCTGAATAGAATGGTCGTTGAGTCACCTAGGCCCCGAAATCTTACCAAAGGAGTAGGTGGCCTTGTTTAATTGTCACTCATGCATACACTACGCTTACTCGGATAACATACTGGTCAAGTCGCCTTCTTGTGTGTTAACAAAGTGTCCTGGCAAACATCTTCCAAGAATAGTTTTTCATTGGGCGACCTCATTAAAAAACCCCTATAAGGGAAAAAGAGTGTTCCCTTAATTGCTCAAATTGTTCATAAAAATTGACACAATATATTAACTGAAATAAAACTTGAGGTTGGCTCCATTCCACGTTCGAGGTATAGCTCCACTCTCCAGAGTCTCAAGCCTATAAGCTTCGTTTCTGAGTGCCTCTACCACGCCCGATGGGCCAACCCATTTGGGATACAACTTATTCTCCAACTGGTAGGGGTGAGCCTTGCGCATTACCAGGTCAACAACCTGGAACTTTCGAGATCTTAGCTTTGACCTTTGTTTCTGCTCCACCCTCCTATTCAAAGCTTCAACTTTGATGCGCGCTTATTCTCGTACCTTGTCGAGTGGATCTAAGTTTACCTTCCTTCCTTCGTTGGATTCTTCTATCACGAAGTTTTGGAATCGCGACGAGCTCTCCTGGATTTCTGCAGGGATCTTGGCGTTTGATCCATACACCAAACTGAAAGGCATCTCCTTTGTGGTAGATTGTGGAGTGGTGTGGTAGGCCCACAAGATTCGAGCACTGGTGCAGAAACGTAGAACAAATGCGGTTATTTTCATTTTATAAATGCGGCTATACAATCGCATTTGATCAACACGCATTTGTAAATCAGAGATTTACAAATGCGGTTATAAAGAACCGCATCTATAAATACTATTTACAAATGCGGTTGTAGTAAACAACCGCATTTGTAAATCACATTTACAAATGCGGTTGTAGTAAACAACCGCATCTGTAAATCAATTCCTTGATTTACAGATGCGGTTAAGGTAAACAACCGCATTTGTAAATCAGGTTTTTTTTTTAGAGCATTTGTGCAGTTTCATTATACCCAGCCAACCAGACAAATAAACAGATTCAGATAAACTAAAAGTCAATTTATAGTAATAATATATCTCTATCTATCTTCTTACACTATTGATCAAATCGTAGAGTTATAAAAGTTTATTTTAGGAAATATGCGGACGAAGATTGTCTCACATATGTCATGGCTTCCGAACTCATGGGTTCCTCATCTGTGAAGAACTACATTTCAAAATAGGTTGATAAATCTCTAATTTATGCTAGAAAACGTTATACAAAATTTTAGAAATTTCTAACAAGTGTAAATATAAGAACTAAAACCTCAAAATATCCTAAAAAAGACCTAAATAATACTAAAAAATAAAAAAGTGATAGTAAATGGTGGAATTTTGAAATTTTGGTGAGGCCAATTCCCGACGGTGTTCGTTACCTCATTTTGAGCAACTTTCATTTTTTATGCGTTTCCATCCGACTTCTCCATCAAAAGTTATGGTCGTTTGAAGTTTTTCCTACAAATTTTTCACATTAAATCCTAAACATACACACACTAAACACATAAACACACTACAATCAAGTTTTAAACATACATCCAAATCCAAATATCAATATTTATTATAAAATTAATTAAAAAATTTAAAACCGTAAACCCTAAAAAAACTAACCTTCTATAGTTGTGGGTGCAACCAAGTCCCCAAGGTGTTGCCGCACGGTGTTGCCGGCCAGAAGACTTGGCGGAGGTTTACGGTGGTGGAGATGGAGCGAGAGCCGCGGAAGAGATGGCTCAAGTAAGACGCGGTGGTGAAGGGAAAGGGTAAGTGTGGAGAGAGCACTGATGGGCAAAGGGTGGAGAAGGAGAGGACAAGAAGAAGAAATGGAGCACGGCAGGGGTCTTAGCGTTTTTCATTTACAGATGCGGTTGTGTGTATAACCGCATTTGTAAATGAAAAGCTTTCATTTACAAATGCGGTTTTAACCAATAACCGCATTTGTAAAACAAACTAATTTCAAAAATGCCACCGCGTTTTTAACAAATGCGTTTTAACGCGAAACCGCACTTGGAAAGGAGTCTTCCTTTCATCATTTTGCACTAGTGGAGGGACCTCTTCTTCCCAAGTCCCCTTAGCTTTCTCCAACCTCCTCTTCAAACCCCTGAGTAAGATTCTGTTAGCAGACTCAATTTGTCCGTTCGTCTAGGGATGTTCTACCGAGGCGAACACCTGCTTGATATCGAGCTCTGTGCACAACTTGCATAACTGCTGGTTTGCGAACTGGGTGCCGTTGTCAGACACTAAACGCTTTGGGACCCTAAAATGACAAACAATATTTTTCCACACAAAGTGCTGAACCCTGTGGGCGGTTATTTGTGCAATTGTCTCCTCTGGGAGTGCATGATGCCAATTAGCATGCTTTTGCCATTGCTTGCATCATTGTGCGTATTTCATGCAGTCTTCCCTCATGGTCAGCCAATAATACCCCGCCCGAACAACTTTTAAGGAGAGAGTTCGCCCCCCGATATGACTTCCATGTTGAACCAAGTGGTGTTCAAGGTTTTGAAGAATCCAAATCCTTTGGAGGATGATGAAGCTTTTGCTGTGCTTGCTGTTGCTGTGCTGGTTTAGTTAGGATCTGGGTAGTTTGAGTTGTGTAACTCAACCTTTGATTGAATCTAAAGCTCAAGCATCTCAACTTTCAAACAAAGTAAAGTGTTTTTTTTCAAACTGAGTTAAAACAACCGATTGTTTTATCGAAACAACCGATTGTTTAAGCTTAGGTGTTTTGAAAACTGTTTTGAAATGTGAAAATTGGTTAAGTAACAAAACAACCGATTGATTCGAGGAAACAATCGATTGTTTGTTATGTTTTTATAACAGAAAACAGTTTTGACTTTGACTGAGCTCTAAATGGTTTTAATTCATACGCTCCAATCATTAAATGCTTTGACCAATCTTTCTAAAGCAATTAAGAGTTTGTTAAGATTTGATTACAAACATCTTCTTTATATATATACAGAAAAACAGATTTGAGTTTTAAGAATCTAAGTGAATTGTGAAAGTTTTTCTAAGAGTTGGAGATTGCTTAGAGTTTTGGTTGATCAAAGTGCTGAGATAGGATTCTCTTGTACTGATTTCAGATTGCTTCTGTAACAAGTGTAATCCTTGTAATTCTGTGAACATTCGTTTGTGCTGTTGCTAAGAAGAGTTGTGTGTTCTTGAGGGGATCAAGATCAGCTTTCTTAGTGTGGTGTGCTGACCAAGGAAAGTGTGTTTCTTGAGGGTGTTCAAGGTCACTTTCTTGGTTGTGTGTAAGTAATCTAGTGTTGATTGCTTAGTGGATTTCCTCAGGGTTTCTGAGAAGACTGGATGTAGCTCTGGGTTGGAGTGAACCAGTATAAACATCTGTGTTCAATCTCTCTATCCCTAACTCTTTAATTTCAGTTTGTTTGTTGTTTGCTGGTATAAACAACCGATTGTTTCGAAGAAACAACCGATTGTTTTCCTGGCAGTGCTATTTTGCTTGCTGTTTTGGCAAACTGAATTGCTTAATCATTTGATTTCTGAAAGATATTCATTCTAGCTTGAAAATTTTTGCGAAAACCTCTTTAAACAATTCACCCCCCCCTCTAGTTTAAAGCCATAATTCCTAACAATTGGTATCAGAGCTTGGTTCTTGAAAGTTATTCAAGTTGATCTAAAATTTTTTTTTATGGCTGGAAAACTATCTTTTGAGGAAGGTGCTTCAATCTACAAACCACCTTTATTCTGTGGATTGAATTATAAGTTTTGGGAAGCAAGAATGAAAATCTTTATTGAATCAATTGATCAAAGAATTTGGGACTCAATTGAGAATGGTCCTTACATTCCAAAGTTCAAAAAGAATAATTCCTTTACTATAAAACCTTTGTCCAAATGGACAGATGATGAATGTAAGATGGCTCAGCTTGATAGGTCTGCTCAAAACATTATAGCTTCTGCACTAGATACTAATGAATTTTTCAGGATATCAAAGTGCAAAACTGCTAAGGAAATGTGGGAGACTCTCAAGGCTGCTCATGAACCAAAGGAAGCAATGACAAAGAGTCAAGCAAGAAGGAAGAGAAGACAAAAATAAGAAAAGCCTCAATCTTTGCTTAATGGCCAGAAGGGAGGATGACTCATGTAGTGTAAGTTCATCAAACTCTTCAAACTCTGAAAATTATGGTCAATTGCTTCAAGCCTTTCAAGAAACACATGAAGAAGCAAACCGATTGGCTCTCTTAAACAATCGATTGAAAGAAAAGAATAGCTGGCTTGAAAACAGGGTAAAAGCACTGGAGGAGGATTTAGAAAATTCAAAAATGGATTTTGAAAATCTGGAAATCATTTACAAAAACTCCTCTTGCAAGTGTGACACTCTAGTTTGTGAAAATTGCGAAAATCTTGAAAAGAAGGTCCACTATCTTGTTAAAACAGTGGATAAGCTTTCTAAAGGCCAATCCAACTTTGAAAGTGTGCTAGCTTCTCAAAAGTGTGTTTTTGGAAAATCAGGATTGGGTTTTAATCCACAAAACCAGCAAGATAGATTTTCAAAAACTTTTTCAAAAAGGCCAGAAAAACAATCGATTGGACCATCGAAACAATCGATTGTTACATGCTTCTATTGCATGAAAAGAGGTCATTCTGTGCGATTCTGTAAAATCAGAAAACATGCTGTTCCTAAAGGGCTTATGAAGTGGATTCCCAAGAAAAATAAAGCTTGTGTTGATGAGTATACACCAGATGGACCCTCATTCATAAGGGGACCAAACCTATGTACTTGAGAATTTTCTTTGTAGGAAATCTTGGAGGAGAGAAAGCAGCTTTGGTACTTGGACAGTGGATGCTCCAAGCATATGACAGGGGACAAATCAAAGTTCCTGAGAATATCCTTCAAGCAAGAGGGTCATGTCACCTATGGAGATAACAACAAAGGAAGAATACTTGGAAGAGGATCCATAGGAGATGAGAGCATCTTGGTGATTCATGATGTGCTCTTTGTTGAAGGCCTAAAGCATAATCTGCTGAGTATTAGCCAACTGTGTGACAAGGGGTATCAAGTGATGTTCAAGGCAAACACATGTGAAATCTGTCTACCCAACACTAAAGAGGTAATGTTGGTAGGTAAGAGAGTTAATAATGTGTATGTTCTAGATATCTCTTCACCATGTTCAATTGGATGTCTTCTATCCAAGCAAGATGAATCTTGGCTTTGGCATAGAAGAATTGCTCATATTCACATGAATCATTTGAACAAGCTTATATCAAAAGATCTTGTGATTGGGCTGCCAAAACTCAAGTTTGAGAGGGATCACATTTGTGAAGCTTGCCAAAAAGGGAAACAAGTGAAAAGTTCTTTTAAAACCAAAAATGTCGTCTCTTCATTGAGACCTCTTGAACTCCTTCACATGGATCTCTTTGGACCCTCTAGAACTATGAGTCTTGGTGGAAATTATTATGCTCTTGTTATTGTTGATGATTTCTCTAGGTACACTTGGACCTTGTTCTTGGAGTCAAAGAGTGATGCCCTTGCTGCATTCAAAAAGCTAGCAAGAAGACTTCAAAACACAAAGGGCAGTAACATAGGCTCAATAAGGAGTGACCATGGAGGAGAATTCCAAAATGAGAAGTTTGTCAAGTTCTGTGAGAAGTTGGGAATTCTACACAATTTCTCTGCTCCAAGAACACCACAGCAAAATGGAGTTGTAGAGAGGAAGAACAGGTCTCTTGAAGAGCTTGCAAGGACAATGCTTAGTGAATCTTCACTTCCTAAGTATTTTTGGGCAGATGCAGTGAGTACCTCCTGTTATGTGATGAATAGGGTGCTTATAAGGCCCATTTTGAAGAAAACTCCATATGAACTTTTCAATGGAAGAAAGCCTAACATCAGTCACCTCAAAGTCTTTGGCTGTAACTGTTTTGTTCTCAACAATGGAAAGGAAAGCTTGGGAAAATTTGATGAGAAAGCTGACCTTGGCATTTTCATTGGTTATTCCCTCACAAGCCATGCTTATAGAGTCTACAACAAAAGGTTAATGACTGTAGAAGAATCAGTTCATGTAGTCTTTGATGAGGTAGATCGCAGAATCAGTGAGAACCCAAAGATCAGTGCTGAGGAAGACGAACAGAGCATCAGTTTGGAGAAGCTGGAAATCTGTACAGAAAAACAACCGGTTGATTCGCAGAAACAACCGATTGAAATTCTGCAACAGAGTGAGTTGCCCAAAGAGTGGAGAATTCCCAGAGATCTGTCAGTGGATAACATCATAGGGCAGATAAAGGAAGGTGTCTCCACACGTAGCTCCATCTCAAACTTCTGCAGACACACAACTTTTGTCTCTCAAATTGAACCAAAGTCAATTGAAGAAGCTCTCAAGGATGAGAAGTGGGTTGAAGCTATGCAAGAAGAGCTAAATCAATTCGAAAGAAATGAGGTATGGTTTCTTGTTCCTAGAACTAATGAAATGAATATTATTGGTGCAGAATGGGTTTTCAGGAACAAGCTAGATGAGGAAGGAGTAATCACAAGAAACAAAGCAAGGCTAGTTGCCAAGGGCTACAATCAAGAAGAGGGCTTAGACTATGATGAAACCTTTGCTCCTGTGGCTAGATTGGAGGCTGTGAGGCTGCTGCTGGCTTTTGCATGTATGAGTGGTTTTAAACTCTTCCAAATGGATGTAAAAAGTGCCTTCTTGAATGGCTACATCAATGAGGAAATCTATGTAGATCAACCACCGGGTTTTGAAGACCACAAGTATCCCAACCATGTCTTCAAGTTGAGGAAAGCTTTGTATGGTCTGAAACAAGCTCCAAGGCAGTGGTATGAGAGGCTTAGCAACTTTCTGTTATCTCTTGGCTATGAAAGAGGAATGATAGACAAGACTCTCTTCATCAAGAAGTCACATGCAGAAATAATTCTTGTGCAAATATATGTTGATGACATCATCTTTGGTGCTACACAAGATAGTTAAACAAACAAAGGATGGGATCTTCTTAAGTCAATCAAAGTATTGCAAGGAGATTCTCAAAAAGTTTGAAATGGAGAATTGCAAAGAGGCAAGCACTCCAATGCCATCAAGCTGCTACATGGATGCAGATTCAGCTGGAAAGAGTATAGATCAAAAAAAATTCAGAGGATTGATTGGATCATTGCTTTATCTAACAGCAAGTAGACCAGACATCATGTTTGCGGTGTGTCTATGTGCAAGATTTCAAGCAAATCCTAAAGAGTCACACTTCAAAGCTGCAAAGAGAATTCTGAAATATCTCAAAGGAACATCATCTGTAGGATTATGGTATCCCTCTCATTCTCCAATACATTTAATTGGTTATTCAGATTCTGATTTCGCAGGTTGCAAGCTAGATAGAAAAAGCACAAGTGGCACTTGTCACCTTCTTGGCTCTAGCCTAATCTCATGGCATAGCAAGAAACAAGCATGTGTTGCTCTCTCTACTGCTGAGGCAGAATATATAGCTGCTGGTAGCTGTTGTGCACAGATCCTATGGCTCAAACAACAACTTGCAGATTTTGGTGTACAAATCAGCAAAGTTCCTTTGATGTGTGATAACACAAGTGCAATCAATCTTACCAAAAATCAAATCCAGCACTCAAGGACCAAACATATTGAAATAAGACATCATTTCATCAGAGGTCATGTGCAAAATGGGAACTGTGAAGTAAAGTTTGTGGAGACCAAACTGCAGCTAGCTGACATCTTCACAAAGCCTTTGCCAAAAGAGAGGTTTTTCTTCTTAAGAAATGAGTTAGGTATTCTTGATCTAAATAATCTCTCTTAAAATATGTGTTTGGTACATGTTAAAATTTATTTGTGAAGACAAATAGGGGGAGATTTATTGGTACTTGTATATCTGTATCTTATTTGCATAAAAATGTTTAAATCTCTGAGTATAAAAGTGTTTTTCTGCTACTGCTGATAGAAACAATTGATTGTTTCGTGTAAACAACCGATTGAATTTTATGTTAAAAGAGGTATAATCTAACTGGCTGCGGTAAGAAGCTTTGGATGGTACAAATGTTTTCTTTGCAGGAACTGCTTCAGATTTAATCAGTACAACACAAGCACCAGGGATTTGTCTTCATCAAATAGGGGGAGATTGTTGAACCAAGTGGTGTTCAAGGTTTTGAAGAATCCAAATCCTTTGGAGGATGATGAAGCTTTTGCTGTGCTTGCTGTTGCTGTGCTGGTTTAGTTAGGATCTGGGTAGTTTGAGTTGTGTAACTCAACCTTTGATTGAATCTAAAGCTCAAGCATCTCAACTTTCAAACAAAGTAAAGTGTTTTTTTTCAAACTGAGTTAAAACAACCGATTGTTTTATCGAAACAACCGATTGTTTTATCGAAACAACCGATTGTTTTATCGAAACAACCGATTGTTTAAGCTTAGGTGTTTTGAAAACTGTTTTGAAATGTGAAAATTGGTTAAGTAACAAAACAACCGATTGATTTGAGGAAACAATCGATTGTTTGTTATGTTTTTATAACAGAAAACAGTTTTGACTTTGACTGAGCTCTAAATGGTTTTAATTCATACGCTCCAGTCATTAAATGCTTTGACCAATCTTTCTAAAGCAATTAAGAGTTTGTTAAGATTTGATTACAAACATCTTCTTTATATATATACAGAAAAACAGATTTGAGTTTTAAGAATCTAAGTGAATTGTGAAAGTTTTTCTAAGAGTTGGAGATTGCTTAGAGTTTTGGTTGATCAAAGTGCTGAGATAGGATTCTCTTGTACTGATTTCAGATTGCTTTTGTAACAAGTGTAATCCTTGTAATTCTGTGAACATTCATTTGTGCTGTTGCTAAGAAGAGTTGTGTGTTCTTGAGGGGATCAAGATCAGCTTTCTTAGTGTGGTGTGCTGACCAAGGAAAGTGTGTTTCTTGAGGGTGTTCAAGGTCACTTTCTTGGTTGTGTGTAGGTAATCTAGTGTTGATTGCTTAGTGGATTTCCTCAGGGTTTCTGAGAAGACTGGATGTAGCTCTGGGTTGGAGTGAACCAGTATAAACATCTGTGTACAATCTCTCTATTCCTAACTCTTTAATTTCAGTTTGTTTGTTGTTTGCTGGTATAAACAACCGATTGTTTCGAAGAAACAACCGATTGTTTTCCTGGCAGTGCTGTTTTGCTTGCTGTTTTGGCAAACTGAATTGCTTAATCATTTGATTTCTGAAAGATATTCATTCTAGCTTGAAAATTTTTGCGAAAACCTCTTTAAACAATTCACCCCCCCTCTAGTTTAAAGCCATAATTCCTAACATTCCATAGATGCCTTCGTGGAGCTTTGACATGATGCGCATACATTGATCTCCACTTACGTAGGTGAGGATAGGATGAGAGTAACTGTGTCTGATCAGTTTTCCATCTACCAGGGTATATCTGCCTGAATTCTTCTTGATTATCTTAGCCTCCACAGGCTTCGCTGGGAGCATGCCATCAGTAAGGTAATGCCGATATGATGTGATGCAAACCAAGCCCACAAGGTGATGATCAAGGATGTTAAAGAATATAAAGAGAAGTCACCTCAAAGTAGAGACCTCACCAGATGGAGAATGGGACAAAGACCAGAACACCTAAAGTTCTTTCTGCTGGTCTTCTTAATGATTAGAAAATATTGTAAATAATTTGGGCTCACTTTGGGGGTCCAAATAGCAAATATAGGCTAGAATAAGGTGCCTTTAGTATAATAGAGGGTGTAGTTAGCATTTTAGGATGTTCTTGGCCCCTTTTGGAAGGCTTTTTGACCTAGTTTCTAGAAGGACAAGCTTAGGATGCGGGTTTGACTTAGTCAAACCCTAAGGCTGCCCATTTTTTCACTCTTCCCATCCTACCCCTTATGCTTGCTCTCCAAGGCTCCTTCACCTATAAATAAGGAGGCCTACCTCATGTATTTTCATGTTGAAATTAGAGTAAAGTTACTATACACAATTTGTGTTAGAATTTGTGAGCATTGTCTCCTTACACCATTGTCTTATCTTGTGAGATTTAGAAAGCTCTCAAGTGGCGGCATTCTTCACTCATCTTGGAGCAAACCACCATCCAAGTGGCGTGATCACTTCTCTAGCTTCATTCTCCTAAGTTTCCTTTCACTCATCTTTTTCCATTCCGAATTTCAATTCCAAAATCTATGTCTTGTTCTTATTTTAATGCTTTGTTTCCTATTCGGTTTCCTTCATTATGTTTAGTTTCCTCTCTTTAATTTCAGCACCTTTACTTGTCATCATCTTCACCATAATTGTGTTTTTTCCTTTTTATGAACCTTCCCATCTACTTAACACTTGTTAAATTAATGTCTAGTGGGGATTTTCCTTAGGTTTCTCACCTTAAATTGCTAAGTAATCTCAATCTTATTTCTAAAGTGCCACCTAAATGAATCAATCTAAAATCAACTCACATCATGGTGTCATCCAAGTTTCGCCCATGTCGATCTGGCAGACGTCCAATGATTCCTCTCCTTACAAGCCATAGACACTCACTTTGGGCACCTTTAGTGTTTCTTGTGTCAACGATCAGTGCCCTCTTCTTCTGACCAACAAGGCCCCCACGTGACAAACTGCGGTGGTTTTGGGTGACTTCAAAGTCTCTTAAATGATTGACCTTTGGTGACCTCGTTTGCTCGAGCTGGCGAGTTTGGCCAGTAGGTCTGCTCAAGTGTTCTGTTCCCTTGGGACATGCACTAATTCAAACACGGGAAAAGTCTCCCTCAAGAGTGTGACATACATTAGATACGAGGCCATCTGCGGATCTTTGGCCTGATACTCACCCATGACTTGCCTAGTCACCAGTTGCGAATCACTTTTTACCAGTAAACTTCGAGCACCCATCTCCTTGGCCAGCAACATTCCTGCCACCGGCGCTTCATATTCAACCTGGTTATTGTTGGCATTGAAAGAAAATCTAAGGGCCTGCTTGATCAGTATTCCATTTGGTCCCTCTAGGATAATACCAACTCCGCTACCTTGCTGGTTAGAAGATCCATCTATGAAGAGAAGCCACTTGAAATCTCCCCCCATCTACCTGTGTGGCTTCAGATGAGAGTTCTACCATAAAGTCAACATAAACCTAACCTTTAATAGGTCCTTTGGGTTCATACTGCACGTCAAACTCAGATAACTCGACTACCCATCACACCATCCGACTTGCCATATTAGGCTTCTGGAGGACCTTACGAATTGGAAGGTCGGTCATGATGATCACTGTGAAGCTCTGGAAAGAGTTGCGGAGCCTCCGAGCTGCGAATACGACTGCTAAGGCTGCCTTCTCAATGGCCTGATAGCGTACCTCGGGTCCCTGTAACACCTTGCTAATGAAGTATATAGGCTTTTGAACATGATCCTGTTCTTGCACAATGACCGAGCTGATCGCTTGACATGTAACCGCAAAGTAAAGGCGGAGGGATGTACTTGGCAACGGCTTACAGAGGACAAGCGGGCTAGCCAAGTACTCCTTTAGTTTGAGGAACGCCTCTTCATTGCTAGTCCACATGAAATGGCTGTTCTTCCTCAAACATTGAAAATAAGGATACCCCATGTATCCTCCTATTGATAGGAAACAGGATAGGGCGCCCATTCGCCCGGTTAATTGTTGCACTTCCTTTCCAGTGGCAGCGCTCCTTATCCCTATGATCACCACGCACTTATCGGGGGTTTGCTTCTATGCCCCACTCCCTGAGCAGGAACCCCGAGAACTTCCCTGCCTCCACCCCGAATACACATTTTTCTGGGTTCAGCTTCAGATTATACTTAACTATCGTGGTAAATAGCTCCTCCAAATCAACAACATGTTGGTTTCTTTCTTTCGAGGGGATGACCATGTCGTCCACATATGCTTGGACATTTCACCCAATCATGGGGGCGAGAATCCTATTCATCAATCTCTGGTAGGTTGCGTCGGCATTCTTCAGCCCAAAGGGCATGACCATGTAGTAGTAACTGGAGAGCTCCGTCATGAATACGGTCTTGCTCTCATCGAGGGGGTGCATGTGGATCTAGTTGTACCCCGAGAATGCATCTAAAAAACTAAGAATTCGGCAACCTGAAGCACTGTATACCAAAGCGTCAATGCTAGGCAGCGGATATGAATCCTTAGGATAGGCCTTGTTCAGATCCGTGAAATCAACACACATTCTACACTTCCAGTTGGCCTTCTTGACTAATACTATGTTTGCTTATGTGAGTCTCTTATGAACCTTTCTTGGTTTGGGTTGAGTTGATATAGGTTTCATTGTATTCATGACACTTTCAAGAATTAGGATCAAAATTCTAAAGAACAATTAATAGAGTTTCTACTCAAGAAAACAAAGGTTCATACTAAAAACACATGAATAGGTAACTTGTAGTGTAAGATAACAATGGAATATGAATGGGTAATTCAAGAACAGTACCAAACTTCAAAGGAAACACAAGAACAACATAAGAGCACCAAGAACTGTAACATCCCGCCAAATTCCTTTTCATATTTATGTAATAAAATAAAGGTGAAACAAATATATCGAAGTGAACATAATTATATATATGTAATGAAGTTTCTCCTCACAGGGAGTTTAATACATAATCGGTCAGTTTTCCAAAAACTTAAACAAAATACAGTAAAATAGAAAGACAGGCGATCTCCTATAGAACAAGGCGATCTCCTATCATAAAACGGCGATCTCCTATCAGAAAACAGAAAAAAGGGGTGATCGCCCGACAGAAACAGAAATAGGCGATCTCCTTCCGGCGACCACTCACAGAGGAGCTCTACTTCCTGCAACATCATCTGCTCCCGTGTAAATTATACACGATCATCACAGTTTTAAGAAAAAGCCAAACACAACACCAAAAACACAGGGTAAGCTAGATATTTGAAAGAGAGTTGAGATATGAAACTTTAAAATCAAGATAAAACAAATTTAAGACACCCATGTAGAAGCCATCAATTTTCTCATTCCCTTCACATGACCATCAAGAAATCACACATTTCACAATTTCTTCAAGAGTCTTTCAATTCACATAATTCATCAAGTGTCTATCAATTTCAAAGTTTCTCATTTCTTACGTCAGACTTCCACTGATTCAACACACATAGACACATACCACACCACTGTAAAGTCCACACAGGACAGCTAGTAAAGTCCACACAGGACAGCTAATGAAGTCCACACAGGACAGCAAGTAAAATCCACACAGGACAGCAAGTAAAGTCCACACAGGACAACAAGTAAAGTCCACACAGGACAGCAAGTAAAGTCCACACAGGACAGCAAGGAAAGTCTACACAGGACAGCAAGGAAAGTCCACACAGGACAGCAAGTAAAGTCCACACAGGACAGCAAGGAAAGTCCACACAGGACAGCAAGTAAAGTCCACACAGGACAGCAAGTAAAGTCCACACTGGACAGCTAAAGATCATCAATTCACCCAATGCACCATACAACACTTAAATGAACGATCTCAACCACAGCAACAAATGTATCAAGGTTCAGATTTTTCCAATAACACATGCATTTCACATATCAATCTCAAACAAGTTCAAAGCGACACTAAAACAGGGGATTTCGAAGACAACATTAAAACCGGCGATTACGTCACTCCACACGTAAAACAGAGCATCGTGAAAAAGAATATGAAATCGGCGACCATGTCGCCCTCACTTCAGAACCTACTCGTCCAAAAACAGGGAATTATGCAATAACAGTTGAAAATCGGCGACCACGTCGCCCCATCATCTCAATCATCTAATATAAAGTTTTCGTTGGAAATAAGGCTAGCTTCCCTTACCTGGACTTGCGCAAAACACCAAGAGCTCCAAAACCCACCGAAGCTTAAAGATGCCTTAGCTCTGTTTTAGCGTCTGGTTTGTAGAACTTGCAGAGAACCTCCCAGGTGCTCTAAGGGCAGTCGTCGCTCGTCGTACTGGTGCTTGAGGGTGCCTGAATCGCAGCGCGAAGGAGAGAAAAGAGAAGGATGAAGGTGAACCCACTCTGTCACTCTTTAACCACAGCAACGTTCTCCCTTTCAGAAGTGAGTTTTTTGAATCTAAACCAGCTTGTCCACAAAATCCGCTGCCACCACCCACTCTGCAGGGAAGTTTGCGTGTACGCTTCCCTGAACAGTACGACTACGCATGCCTCTGCGCAGGCCAACACTCTGATGTCACTATTCTGAACCACCCTTTTTGTCTACGTGTCGCGCGTGCAGTACGTCTCCTGCTGAGAGCCTGGGTCCCACCTTATCTGTGTGAAACTCGACATCGCGCGATAACCTTCCACCGATGACCGCTCGCGCGATGACTATCCACCGATGTCTCATCCTGGAGAACGACCGATGTCTCTCCCTGGGAGATGACCGATGTGTCCCTCATCCTGGCGATGACCGTCTGCCTCTCGCCCTGGCGATGTCCGCGTGTCTCTCATACCGGCAATGATTGATGTGCCTTGTAAGGACCTGTAAAAGTGAATTGGAATAAAAAGAGTTATATTTTAAATGAATTCTAAGTATGTGTTTATTTAAAATAAAAAGGAAGGAAAGTGTAGTTTGGAACTCTATGAGATCGCCTAGTAGTACATGATCGCCGGTCGCCTGCTACACATGAGCGCCAGGGCGCGAGGCATGCAGGCATCGCGCGGGCGAGAGGCATGCGGGCATCGCCAGGGCGCGAGGCATGCAGGCATCGCCAGGGCGCGAGGCATGCAGGCATTGCCAGGGCGCGAGAGGCATGCGGGCATCGCCGGGGCGCGAGGCATGCGAGCGTCGCCAGGGATAGACATCGGTCGTCTCCCAGAGGGATACATCGGTCGTCTTCCAGGGCAAGGGAGACATCGGTCGTCTTCCAGGGCGAGGGAGACATCGGTCGTTCTCCAGGATGAGTCAGCGGTGGAAAGTTGTCGCGCGATGGCGAGCTTCACACAGATAAAGTGGGACCTAGACTCCCAGCATGAAACGTCCTGCACGCGCGCCACATAGACAAAAAGGATGGTTCAGAGTGGTGACATCAGAATGTTGGCATGCGCAGGAGACACTCGCGGTCGTACTGTTCAGAGCAGTGCAGTGGTTGGCATGCACAAGCGACAACAGTGGTCGTACTGTTCAGAGCAGTGGTTGGCATGCACAAGCGACAACAGTGGTCGTACTGTTCAGGGCAGTGGTTCTCAGGCTTTCCTGCAGAAGGGGTGGCAGCAGCAGCATAAGTGGACAGGTAAGCTGGGATTCAAAAGCCACTGCGGGAAGGCAAAGAGCGTTACAGACTCAAGAGTGTTTGAGTGAGTGCAAACTTCCTCCCTCCCTTCTTCTCTCCTTTGTGTTGTGACTCAGGCAACCTCAAGCATCAGTACGACAAGCGACATTGCCCTTAGAACACCTGGGAGTTTCTCTGCAAGTTCTACAAACCAGGCACTGAAAACAGAGCTAAGGCATCCTTTAAGCTCGGTGGATTTTTGGAGCTCTTGGTGTTTTGCGCAAGTCCAGGTAAGGGAAGCTAGCCTTCATTTTCAATACAAGCCATAGATTAGCTATTTCTGAAGTGAGGGCGACGTGGTCGCCGGTTTCGTTTTCATCTTCGTGAATGCTCTGTTCTATGTGTTTGGGCGACGTGGTCGCCGGTTTTAAATACAGACTTCGAAATACCTTGTTTTTGAACCAGATCGCCGGTTTTGGCGTTGTTTGCGAACTCCCTGTTTTTGGTGTTGCTTTGAAGCTGTTTGGGATTTAAATGTGATATACATGTGATATTCGAAAATCTGAACCCTTGAAATGATTGTTGCTGTGATTTGAATCATTCATTTGAGTGGTATGATGTTTTGAATGTTGTGAATGTGGGATCAAGGCATAGTATTTTCAGGAAAGGAAATACCGTGTAGGATCGTGTGTAGGTGTATTGACTAGGGGCTTGTCTAGAAGGAGATATCCTGACTCTACTGATATAATGGAATCACGTAGATGAAGTTATTCAGTTGGGGAGAGTTGGAGGAGGTTCATATGAATGGGCGAGTAGTGTGAAAAAGAACGAGCTCGGCCTGTTCTATGAATTAACCCTGTCATACCGGGAGAGTTAATGACATTGAGATTATATGCGCATGGCTGTGTGGATTTCACAGCGACCCTGTGTGGATTTCACAGTGGTATGGTATGACAGGTGCAGATTTCTGGGCCTGAGTCAACGCACGAGTCAATCCGGAAGTAGTGTCAAGTGTCTATGTGTGATTAGTCAGTGGAAGTCTGACGTGAGTAATGTTGAGAAATTTGTTCATAGGCACTTGATGATTGTGTGATATGAATGAGAAAGTGATGGACTCTTGTGAATGTTTAAAAAGGCGGATCTACGTTGGTGTTCCAGTTTATAATTTAAAGTTAAAAATAAATATATCTAGCTTACCCTTTGTATTGTTCTCTGGCTGTTTTCTCTTAAAACTGTGATGATCGTGTATTTTACACGGGAGCAGATGATTTTCCAGGAAGTAGAGCTCCTTAGTGAGTGGTCGCCGGAAGGAGATCGCCTGATTTCTGCTCTGGTAGCAGATCGGCTGTTTTGGGTCCTCTGATAGGAGATCGCCGGTCTATGTAGGGAGATCGTCGGTTTTCATTTTTTATTTGGCTGTATTTTGTTTATGTTTTGGAAAAATTGACCGGTTATGTATTAAACTCCCTGTGAGGAGAAACTTATTTATTTATATAAAATTTTGTTCACTTCAATCTATTGGTTACCTTGATTTTCATTATATAAACATGAATAGTTTTTTTGGCGGGATGTTACATTAATGGTATCAGAGCAGTTCGTCCTTAGGATGACCTGAGGGCTGTGGATCCTTTGTGTTTCTTCTGCTCATGAAATTTATTTGAGTTTAAAATAACAACTATAGTGCAAGGTTTTCAAACGTTTTTGTATTGAAATTTTGTGTGTGCTTTGGTGAATATATGCTCTAGCTGAAAATCTTAGTATTAAGAATGAGAAGATCTTGATAAAGTAGTGAGGGTGCACACTCATAACTGGATCGAGATGATTCTCAATCTTAATTCCAAAGGTTTGATGTTTAGCATACCTTGAATTCTGGTGTGATTTACTTCATTTTATTGAGTGTTTTCGTATTGATTGAAAGTGGTTGTTTGGATTGATGATTGTATACCAGTAGTTGTTCTGGTGTTTTGCTTAAGTTTATAAGCACTATGATTCTGTTGATGAGCTCAAATTCTTAATGACTTTGAGATGCTGACCTTTGTAAGGTCAAGATGTTACCTCTTGAATGAATTGATTTCTTATCGATCTCATTCTTGTAGTTGTAGGGAATATAGAAACCTGTAGTTTCAAATCTGAAACGAAGAGAGATGGCACGTAGACCTTCTACCCCTCCCCAACCTTCTTCGGAGATGAGCCAGATTGCTAAGGCTATCGAGATGATGGCAACTGCCATCCAGCAACAGAATGCAGCGATGGCTCAGAACCATCAAGCTACAATGCACCACTGGGAAACTGCTCGGCCGGCTGAAACAAATTCTCACGCCAGTCAGCCTCAAGAACGGATGGGACTGACTGAGTTCATGAGGCACAACCCACCCAAGTTTAGTGGGAATGCTACCCCTGATCAGGCAGATCAGTGGGTCAGAGAGTTGGAGAAAATCTTTAGGGCGACCTCCTGCCCTGAAGAGAAGAAATTGGTGTTCGCCACCTTTTTGCTGTCTGGAGAAGCTGAGTTCTGGTGGATGGGAGCTCAGCAGATGATGGAGGCCCGAGAGGATGTGTTGGACTGGGAGAGCTTCAGGGTGAAGTTCCTGGAGAAATACTTCCCAGACAGCGCAAGGTTTGCGAGGGAAGCTGAGTTCCTAAAGTTGGAACAGGGGGATATGTCTGTGAACGCCTATGCTGCTCGGTTTGAGTATCTCGCCCGATTCTACACCCAGGCGACCTCTGAGGCTTGGAGGTGTAGGAAGTTTGAAGAGGGACTGAGGCATGGACTGAAGAGGACCATAGCCCCGATGTGCATCAGGGAATTTCACGCCTTGGTAGAGAAGGCGAAGATGGTTGAGACCCTGGAAAAGGGTGATTCTCGGGTGATCAGGTCACACCCAGGGAGTTCTTCCAGTGGGAAGGCTAAGGTACAGCACCCACAAAGCAAGCCTTATACGAGACCTCCACCACGTCGGGCGGAAGCAGTGCCATCCCAGTTTCAGCAGCAACAACCTTGGAAACTCAAGTGTTTCCATTGTGGTGGACCACACGCATCCAACGCGTGCCCCAAGAAGGCTTCTGAAAGAAGGTGTTTTGTCTGCCAAAGGACGGGGCACGTTGCTAGAGATTGCCCAAGCAGGAATGGGGCGACTCAACCCAGTGGCTCTCAGCAGTTGAGGAACGAAGGCAGCAGACCTCAGGCAACAGGGAGAGTGTTCGCCATGACAGGAGCAGAAGCGTCTCAGACAGGTAACCTCGTACAAGGTGTTTGTTTTATAGCTGGTAGAGGTGTAAAATCCTTGTTTGATTCTGGAGCGACACACTCCTTTGTGTCAAGCATGTGTGTAGCCGAGTTGGGCCTTCTAGTGAAGGAGTTACCTTTCGAACTGTTGGTCTCTACACCTGCGTCAGGACAGGTGTTGACCTCTACAGTTTGCCCTGAATGTCCGGTGATAGTAGAGGGACGCAGATTCAAAGTGAACTTGATCTGTCTACCTCTTCAGGACCTGGATATTATCCTGGGAATGGATTGGCTAGCTGCCAATCACGTTCTCATAGACTGCGGTAATCAGAAGATAGCGTTTCCAGACCTCCAAGAGCCAGATGTGATATCAGCTCAGCACGGGTTGTCGGAGTTGGAAAGAGGGGCGAGGTGCTTCGTGATGCTAGCTCGGTTGGAAGTGAAGAATGAAGGGGACGTAAGCAGAATCCGTGTGGTGAAAGAATTCATGGACGTATTTCCAGAAGAAGTACCTGGGCTACCCCCTAAGAGAGAAGTGGAATTCTCCATTGATTTAGTGCCTGGAGCTGGACCAGTGTCAATGGCACCTTACAGGATGGCACCAGCCGAGTTGGTGGAATTAAAGAAGCAAGTGGAAGAATTGTTGGAGAAACAATTCATCAGACCCAGTGTATCTCCATGGGGGGCTCCAGTGCTCCTAGTTAAGAAGAAGGATGGAGGGTCTCGGCTGTGTATAGATTACAGGCAGTTGAACAAGTTGACCATCAAGAACAAGTACCCCTTACCTAGGATTGATGATTTGATGGATCAAATACATGGAGCCTCGGTGTTCTCCAAGATTGATCTGAGATCGGGGTACCACCAAATTTTGGTTAAAGCTGAAGATGTGCAAAAGACAGCTTTTAGGTCTCGGTATGGGCACTATGAGTATGTGGTGATGCCGTTTGGAGTCACAAATGCTCCAGCCCTGTTCATGGACTACATGAATAGGATTTTTCGCCCTTTCTTGGATAAGTTTGTGGTAGTCTTCATAGACGACATACTCATTTACTCAAGGACCGAGGAAGAACATGAAGAACATCTGAGGACAGTATTGGAGATTCTGAGGGAGAAGCAGCTCTATGCCAAGTTCTCTAAGTGTGAGTTCTGGCTGAGGGAAGTCAACTTCTTAGGACATGTGATATATGCCCAGGGGATCTCGGTGGATCCAGCCAAAGTGGAGGCAGTGCTTCAATGGGAACGTGCTAAGACAGTTACTGAAATAAGGAGTTTTGTGGGCCTAGCTGGCTACTATCGGCGGTTTATTGAGGACTTTTCCAAGGTAGTGGCTCCTTTAACACAACTGACCCGCAAGGATCAACCTTTTGCTTGGACCGACCGATGTGAGCAGAGCTTCAAGGAACTAAAGGAAAGGTTGACTAGTGCTCCAGTGCTGGTGATCCCAGAGGTAGGAAGACCTTTTGAGGTCTACTGTGATGCTTCACATCAGGGTTTGGGATGTGTTTTGATGCAAGAGAAAAGAGTGGTTGCATATGCTTCAAGGCAACTCAAGGTCCATGAGAGGAAATACCCTACGCATGATTTGGAGTTGGCGGCTGTGGTGTTTGCCTTGAAGATCTGGAGGCACTATTTATATGGAGCTCGGTTCCAGGTGTTCAGTGACCATAAGAGCCTGAAATACCTGTTCGATCAGAAGGAACTAAACATGAGACAAAGAAGGTGGATGGAGTTTCTAAAGGACTACGATTTTCAACTCATGTATCATCCAGGGAAGGCCAATGTAGTGGCAGATGCCTTGAGTAGAAAATCAGTACAAGTAGCCACCATGATGATGGAAGAGCAGAAACTGATCGAGCAATTCAGAGACTTAAACCTTGGGGTAGAATTCCACGTAAATCACATTAGTTGTAGTAAGCTGGCTATAACTAATGACTTCCTTGGAATGGTAAGGGACAAGCAGTTGGAGGACCCTAGTCTGAAGCGTACTGTGGAGTCACTAGGGACCGACCAGGCTAAAGGCTTTGTGATGGGCAAAGATGGGATCTTGAGATTTGAGGGCAGGATTTGCATACCTGCAAATGAAGAGTTGAAGAAGATGGTCCTAGAGGAAGGTCACAAGAGTCGCCTTAGCCTACATCCAAGTATGACCAAGATGTACCATGACTTGAAGGAGTCATTTTGGTGGTCAGGCATGAAGAGAGACATCGCCCAGTATGTTACTACCTGTTTGACGTGTCAGAAGGCAAAGGTAGAACATCAAAGGCCTGGCGGGTTGTTACAGCCATTGGATATCCCTAAGTGGAAATGGGACAGCATTGCCATGGATTTTGTCACCCATTTACCCAGATCGGTAAAGGGCCATGATGCAATCTGGGTCATCACTGATCGGCTGACGAAGAGTGCTCACTTTCTCCCAGTGAACATGAGGATGCCTATGACCAAGCTGGCACAGTTGTACATCAAAGAAATAGTGAGGTTGCATGGAGTGCCCTCCAACATTGTTTCGGATAGGGATCCCAGGTTCACTTCACGGTTTTGGCAAACCTTACAAGATTGCTTGGGAACTAAGTTGAGGATGAGCTCTGCATATCATCCCCAAACAGATGGTCAGTCAGAGAGAACGATCCAGTCCTTGGAAGATCTGCTGAGGACGTGTGTCTTGGATCAATTGGGGAATTGGGACGAGGTGTTGCCACTGGTGGAGTTTACCTATAATAACAGTTATCACGCTAGTATTGGGATGGCACCATATGAAGCCCTGTATGGGAGGAAATGCAGAACTCCCTTATGTTGGTACCAGGAGGGCGAAGCAGTCTTGGTTGGGCCAGAGTTGATTCAGCAGACGACCGAGAAGGTGCAACAGATACAAAGCAGAATGAAGGCTTCTCAAAGTAGGCAGAAGTCATATGCAGACCAGAGGAGAAAGCCTTTGGAGTTTGCTGCTGGAGACCATGTGTTCATGAAAGTGACACCAACCAAGGGTGTAGGACGGGCGATCAGACCAAAGAAGTTGTCCCCTAAGTTCGTGGGACCATATCAAATCTTAAGGAGGATTGGCTTAGTAGCTTATGAGATCGCCCTGCCTCCCCATTTAGCGAATCTGCACAATGTCTTTCACGTATCACAGCTGAGGAAGTACATGGCAGACCCTGGTCATGTGCTGGAAGTGGACGACGTGCAGATCAGGGATGACTTGTCCTTTGAGGCGAAACCAGTCAGGATTGACGATCGTCAAAGTAAACAGCTCAGAGGCAAGACCATCGACATGGTGAAAGTGGTGTGGGATGAGCGATCGGGTGATTCAACTTGGGAGTTAGAAGAACCCATGAGAGAAGCCTATCCATACCTCTTTTCCTTGTAATTCAATTTTCGAGGACGAAAATTTTTCTTGTTGGGGAGAATGTAAGGACCTGTAAAAGTGAATTGGAATAAAAAGAGTTATATTTTAAATGAATTCTAAGTATGTGTTTATTTAAAATAAAAAGGAAGGAAAGTGTAGTTTGGAACTCTATGAGATCGCCTAGTAGTACATGATCGCCGGTCGCCTGCTACACATGAGCGCCAGGGCGCGAGGCATGCAGGCATCGCGCGGGCGAGAGGCATGCGGGCATCGCCAGGGCGCGAGGCATGCGGGCATCGCCAGGGCGCGAGGCATGCGGGCATTGCCAGGGCGCGAGAGGCATGCGGGCATCGCCGGGGCACGAGGCATGCGAGCGTCGCCAGGGATAGACATCGGTCGTCTCCCAGAGGGATACATCGGTCGTCTTCCAGGGCGAGGGAGACATCGGTCGTCTTCCAGGGCGAGGGAGACATCGGTCGTTCTCCAGGATGAGTCAGCGGTGGAAAGTTGTCGCGCGATGGCGAGCTTCACACAGATAAAGTGGGACCCAGACTCCCAGCATGAAACGTCCTGCACGCGCGCCACGTAGACAAAAAGGGTGGTTCAGAGTGGTGACATCAGAATGTTGGCATGCGCAGGAGACACTCGCGGTCGTACTGTTCAGAGCAGTGCAGTGGTTGGCATGCACAAGCGACAACAGTGGTCGTACTGTTCAGAGCAGTGGTTGGCATGCACAAGCGACAACAGTGGTCGTACTGTTCAGGGCAGTGGTTCTCAGGCTTTCTTGCAGAAGGGGTGGCAGCAGCAGCATACGTGGACAGGTAAGCTGGGATTCAAAAGCCACTGCGGGAAGGCAAAGAGCGTTACAGACTCAAGAGTGTTTGAGTGAGTGCAAACTTCCTCCCTCCCTTCTTCTCTCCTTTGTGTTGTGACTCAGGCAACCTCAAGCATCAGTACGACAAGCGACGTTGCCCTTAGAACACCTGGGAGTTTCTCTGCAAGTTCTACAAACCAGGCACTAAAAACAGAGCTAAGGCATCCTTTAAGCTCGGTGGATTTTGGAGCTCTTGGTGTTTTGCGCAAGTCCAGGTAAGGGAAGCTAGCCTTCATTTTCAATACAAGCCATAGATTAGCTGTTTCTGAAGTGAGGGTGACGTGGTCGCCGGTTTCGTTTTCATCTTCGTGAATGCTCTGTTCTATGTGTTTGGGCGACGTGGTCGCCGGTTTTAAATACAGACTTCGAAATACCTTGTTTTTGAACCAGATCGCCGGTTTTGGCGTTGTTTGCGAACTCCCTGGTTTTGGTGTTGCTTTGAAGCTGTTTGGGATTTAAATGTGATATACATGTGATATTCGAAAATCTGAACCCTTGAAATGATTGTTGCTGTGATTTGAATCATTCATTTGAGTGGTATGATGTTTTGAGTGTTGTGAATTTGGGATCAAGGCATAGTATTTTCAGGAAAGGAAATACCGTGTAGGATCGTGTGTAGGTGTATTGACTAGGGGCTTGTCTAGAAGGAGATATCCTGACTCTACTGATATAATGGAATCACGTAGATGAAGTTATTTAGTTGTGGAGAGTCGGAGGAGGTTCATATGAATGGGCGAGTAGTGTGAAAAAGAACGAGCTCGGCCTGTTCTATGAATTAACCCTGTCATACCGGGAGAGTTAATGACATTGAGATTATATGCGCATGGCTGTGTGGATTTCACAGCGACCCTGTGTGGATTTCACAGTGGTATGGTATGACAGGTGCAGATTTCTGGGCCTGAGTCAACGCACGAGTCAATCCGGAAGTAGTGTCAAGTGTCTATGTGTGATTAGTCAGTGGAAGTCTGACGTGAGTAATGTTGAGAAATTTGTTCATAGGCACTTGATGATTGTGTGATATGAATGAGAAAGTGATGGACTCTTGTGAATGTTTAAAAAGGCGGATCTACGTTGGTGTTCCAGTTTATAATTTAAAGTTAAAAATAAATATATCTAGCTTACCCTTTGTATTGTTCTCTGGCTGTTTTCTCTTAAAACTGTGATGATCGTGTATTTTACACGGGAGCAGATGATTTTCCAGGAAGTAGAGCTCCTTAGTGAGTGGTCGCCGGAAGGAGATCGCCTGATTTCTGCTCTGGTAGCAGATCGGCTGTTTTGGGTCCTCTGATAGGAGATCGCCGGTCTATGTAGGGAGATCGCCGGTTTTCATTTTTTATTTGGCTGTATTTTGTTTATGTTTTGGAAAAATTGACCGGTTATGTATTAAACTCCCTGTGAGGAGAAACTTATTTATTTATATAAAATTTTGTTCACTTCAATCTATTGGTTACCTTTATTTTCATTATATAAACATGAATAGTTTTTTTGGCGGGATGTTACATGCCTCATCCCGGTGATGACTGATTCCTCTTCCTGACGGACGACTGATTCCTCATCTTGGCAGACAACCGATGTCTCACCCTGGAGGACCACCGATGTCTCACCCTGGAGGACCACCGATGTCTCACCCTGACGATGTTCCTCTCATCCTGTTGGCGATCTCTTATCGCCCTTGTGTGTGACGAGAACACATCGCCTTACTCTGGTCACCGATGTCACATCGTCACACCTTGCTGAAGGTTCATCCTCCCATTGTTACGTCCAAGGTATCACCTCCAGATGGCTTGGTGACGTCGGTAGCTTCACATTTCGAAGAGTAGATCAGCACTACTCCTCGTGCGCCCATGCATGCAACACTAAGGACGATTTCTTATGCTCAAGCATAGAGCTTCGCATGCACAGCGTATCTAAGGCTTAACCCACACCTTGATACGTGTGGTTTTGGAACCCACTATGGTTGATTCAGCATCTTGACCACATACTACGTGCACTCCCGTCGATCACGTACACCATAGGCGATTGGCGGTCATGTCTCCTCTAGGCGACAGGCGATTATGTGCCAGAGAAGTCGGAGATCGCCTCCTTCTTCAACAACGGCGATCTCGTAGACTTCTAAGCTACACTTTTCTTCCTTTACTCTTTTTGATCCACATGTCTTCCTCGAGCACACCCACGTGATTACCTCACGATAAAGTCATCGCACCTGACTACTTGGTTAATACAATGGTCAACCGACCAACCTCTACCAGCTGACCCCAGACCTTGGGCGACGTCCGAGGTTCGACTACTACGAAACTTCATTTACCAGCTCTTTGTATTTTAAATAATAACATCTTCTGAAATTATTTAAATATAACACTTTCATTCCAATTAAAGTTTCTAGGTCCTTACAAGAACAAGTGAAAATACTGATTGAAATTCAATAGGAGTTAGAAAATCACCAAGAAATTCATCAAAGAACAAAAACCCATGGATGGAAAACAAGAACAACACATGTATATGGAAACCCATGGTTTGGACGAAATTAAAACAGCAAGAAAACAAGGAAATAAACCAACAAAGTGCAGAACAATGGCAGCAAATGAAAGGAAACAACTCATGGAAAAGATTGAACCGATTAAAAATGGAAAAACTACAAGAAAACACAAATGGGTATTTTTAGAAGATGAATAGAAATGACTTATGTGGTTGTAGCCTTTTGGAGATGTGATTCACGCCACTTGGAGGGTGGTTCTTCCAAGATGAGTGGGTGGTGCCGCCACTTGAGAGTCTCCAAAGCTCACAAGATAAGACATGAAGGAGAAGAAGAGACAAGTCTCACAAACTCACTCTCTCTCAATTTCAAGATAGTTTCTTTTCTTCTAACTTTCAACTTGTATTATTAAGAACCAAGCACTCCTATTTATAATAAGGAAGGCTGGACATGTTATAAGGGAGAAGGAGTGGGAAGAGTCACTCTTCTAGCTCCTTCTTAGCACCTAAGTCTAGAAGGAGTAGGAAAAGTCACTTCTTCCACTCTTTTACTCAAAACTGTCCCAAACAATGCCTTACACTAGAGGTTTCTTTGGTTTCCCTCTTTGGCATATTCCTAAAGCTAATTTTATATTTATTTACAAATATTTACAAATTTTTATACATGGGCAATTACAAAAAGGGAAAACAATTGATGTTCTTTACCCAAATCTCTAGCCTTACTCCTTGAGATCCTTTGAGGTATGAAGGATTTTGAGCTAACTTGTCCTTGAGGTTCTTGGCTTTTATCCTCACTTTCCTCTTCTATTTGATCTCCATCATTCGCTTACCACTCAGGGTATTGGATCTCCCTTATATGGCCAACACTCAGTAGTTTATGAGTTTCTTGCTTAATGACCTGACGTCTCTCATCATTGAACTTCCTTCATCTTTGTATCACGGGCCTGACCTTTGTGTCCACCTTGAGTCGGTGGCACAAGAAGTCAGGGTTGATGTCGGGCATGTCCGAAGCAGACCATGCGAAAGCATTTAAGTGTCTTGCTATTACCCTAACAATCTGATCTTGCATCTCCTGGCCCAGTGACGTGCCGAGCTTGAATTTCTTTCCTCCAATCTCTTTCTCCTGAACCTCACCTACAGGCTTGGGTCGCCTCTCGATAGCGATTTCTATGCGAGTGGTCCCTTCAGGCATTTGTGGCTGGGTGGCGACCACACATATTCCTCTTTTGTTCTTCAGGCTGTTCTCATAACACTTCCTCGCCGCCTTCTGGTCAGATTTGATAACAATTATTCCTCCTTCAAGGGAGGGCAACTTCAACTTCATGTGCCTCATTGAGGCCACCGCGCTTGATGTCAGTTGATTTTAGGTTCATTATATTTGTGACACTTTCTTAGAATTAGGATCAAGATTCTTAGCAATTTAGAGTGAGTCACCTAAGGAAAATCCCCACTGGACATTAACTTAACAAGTGTTAAGTAGATGTGAAGGTTCATTTCCAAAGGTCCAAGGTTAAAACACAATTAATGGTGATGAATGAATGAAAAACAAGGTGCTGAACTCAAAACAGAATAGGTGTAGAATTTAAACACAAAAACATAATGGAAACACAAATTGAAACAAAAGAATCGATTGAAATTCAAGAAGAATACATAGAATCAAAACTACCGATTGAAATGACTATGGAAGATGAAAGAAGATGAAACTTATGTGGTTGTAGCCATGGATTGGGAATGGACACACCACTTGGAGGCGATGATCCAAGATAAGTGCAGATTTGCTGCCACTTGAGAGCTCCCAAAACTTCACAAGATGAGACAAGGAAGAGGAGAACAAGTCTCACAAAATTCACTCACAATTTGAGTATAGTAACTTTTCATCTAATTTCAATGATGAGACTTGGAGACTCAATTTTTCTTTTCTTTCATTCTCTTTTTCATTTTCTCTTTTGGTTTTCATTTTTAATTGGTCTTTATGGACCTCACTTGGAGAAAGAGATTTTAAAGTGATCTTATGCCCATGGAAGGTAAAAGAAATATTGTTGGTAAGGCCATCGTGTAAAGTTTTCCTATCAAATTGCCATGGCCTACCTGAAAGAATATGAGTAGCTTCCATAGGGACAACATCACATAAGACCTCATCTTTATATTTTCCAATTGAAAAAATGATGAGGGCTTGTTTATTCACAATGATTTCCCCTTTGTTACTTAACCATTGGAGTTTGTAGGGTTGAGCATGAGAGATTGTAGACAAACCAAGCTTAGCTACTACTCTTGTGCTTACCACATTAGTACAACTTCCTCCATCAATGATTAAGGAACACAAATTGTTATTGATAAGGCACCTTGTGTGAAAGATATTTTCTCTTTGAGTGTCATCAAAAGGTTTTTGAATTTGACCATGGAATCGCTTTATCACTAACAAATCTCCTTCACATGGTATCTCACATTCTTCCTCACTTTAAGTGGTTGAAGAGGAAGGAGAGTGAGACCGTTGAGAACTATGGTCACTCATGACAACCCCCTCTTGAACTATCATAGTGTGTTTAGAAGGACATTGAGATGCAATGTGTCCAAAACCTAAGCATTTAAAATATTTTTTGTTAGAGGTTTTGGTAGGGGATTTAGGGGTTGAAGGTGAGGGTTGAGAATCTCTAGACTTGGAAGTATAGTCTTTAGAAGGAGATTTTGAAAAAGATTTTTTTTTTTTTTGTTTTTCCAAGAAGAGTGGTAATAGCCATCACAATGAGTATTTTTAAAAGAATTTTTCCTTGCAAGTTGAGATTCTACGTTGATGGCAAGGTGAACCAAATTTTCTAAAGAAGTATACTCATTAAGTTCCACCACATCTTGGATATCCCTTTTAAGACCACTAACAAAATCTAGCCATTTTAGCTTCATCACTTTCATGCATATTAACTTTAGTTAAAAGCATTTCAAGTTCTTTAAAATAACCATCCACATTAAGCGTGCCTTGATGAAGCCGTTGGAGCTACAACAAAAGGTCTTTCCTAAAGTGTGGAGGGACAAATCTAGCGCGCATACATGCTTTAAAAGCATCCCAAGAGACCACGGGCGGCCTCTTGTTTAGCCCAATGTCCATAAGAGTTTTATGCCACCATTGCATGGCATAGTCTAAGAATTCTAAAGAAGCTAGCCTAACCCTTTGGTCTTCTTATACCTCATGTACATGAAATATTTGTTCAACTTTTGCCTCCCATCCCAAATACACATTAGGATCACCTTCACCACTAAAACTTGGTAATTTTACATAAGGAAAATAAGGCTTAGCCACATTTTGGCGCCTATTTTCATGATTGTGATGCATCCTCCAATTTGTTTCTTCATGATATCCATAAGAACTTTGAGAAGACCTTGAGGTATGCCTATGATGATGATGGTGTCTTCTCTCACGGTTGTGATGATGATCTTCACGGTCCAACTCCAATCTTTGGAGCCTTGACTCCATTTGTCTTATCACCTCATCCTTTTGTGCAGGTGTTAGTTTAGCATCCTTTAATTCATCAATTAGGTATGCTTTCTGAGGTGAGTGAGGCTTAGATGATTCTACACTAGAAATATTAGCCATGATAAAATGAAACACAAAAACACAAAGAAGAAACAATTATAGAAAACAAAGTTAGAAAAACAAGGTGAAAAACAAATATAGCTTGCTGCAATGATGTAAAATCACTCAAACCACTCCAAGAAAATATATTCTTCCTTTACCAAGCCTCTCTTATGGATTGGATGAGCCTCAAGTGAAAGATGCCAAAGCAAACCACACTTACTCAAAAACAATCACCACAAAACTTTGAGGAAACAAGAAAAGACAAGCAATAAAAGGTATAAACAAGAAAGCTAAACCAAAGTGGAACAAGATATGAAAAAACTTTAGAAAATAATATTGAATGAAAAAGACAAGGAAAGAAAATAAGGCACTCAATAAAAGGTAGTACACAAAGAAAACCTAGAGAATGGTACTAGAATTGGATTAACAAAACCAAAACAGTACTACAGAATATTAAGGTGTCAAAAATACGTGACTTAAACAATTTATGCTGAGCTGGATAATTTAAATTTGAATTTGAAATTTAAACCAAAAACATTTCAAGATCTTAGCTCAAATTTGGCGCTGGAATCACACCAAAATGATGCACCAATTAATTGTGATAAATTTTTCAAATCTGATGCCATTTCACCGTTTTTTTTTTTCGTGCCAGAATTGCACACTGATTGTATTTAATTTATCATTTTTTTTCTATTTTGAATTTTGCTTCACTTTTTTTTTTCACTTTTTTCTAACACATCAATATGTTCAGATCCAGAATTTCATAATTTTTAATAAACGGAATTAAATTCTGTAAACAAAAACAGCTAGCACAGTTTCAACAAAAACAGATGAAGCCTAATTTGGAATTAAAACAATATTAAGAAACTTCAAAGACAATAGAATTGATGTATGTGAACTTGTATGGATCTATCACACAAGCATGAACTCAAATCTAAAATTAAAATGTACCAAAGGCTCAACAAAACAGATTAGAAACTGTGTAAGGACCTGTAAAATTAAATTGGAATAAAAGGAATATATTTTAAATGAATTCTAAGTATGTTTTTATTTAAAATAAAAAGGAAGGAAAGTGTAGCTTAGAAGACTATGAGATCGCCTGGTTAGTACATAATCGCCTGTCGCCTAGACTACACATGAACGCCAATCGCCTGTAGTGTACATGATCGCCAAAAAGGGGCACATCGCCGAGTATTCGAGAAGACTTAGTAAGTAATTAGTATGTGGTCTAATTACAGAAGATGAGTTATATAGAAGATAGGTAGCATATCTGCCACCATGAGTAGGGTGGACTGTGATACCCAAAGTTAACCAGCACACCATGTTGAAGGTGGAAGTCTTTGGTGTGCTTGGTGTGGAGCTGGAGAGGGGGAAGCTTTGACATTTTGGTCGAGGTACTGGATCAACCATAGTGGGTTCCAAAAACCACGCGTATCGAGGGTGGGTTAAGCCTTAGATACGCTGTGCATGCGAAACTCTATGCTTGAGCATAAGAGATCGTCCTTAAGTGTGGCACGCGTGGGAGCACGAGGAGTAGTGCTGATCTATTCTTGGAAATGTGAAGCTACCAACGTCACTAAGCCATGTGGAGATGATAACTTGGATGTAACATAGTGGGTTGAAGAACCTTCAGCAAGGCGTGGCGATGTGGCACAAGTCATCGCCGGGATGAGAGGCGCACAAGTCATCACCGGGATGAGAGGCGCATAAGTCATCGCCGGGATGAGAGGCGCACAAGTCATCGCCGGTGTGAGAGGCGTATAGGTCATCGCCGGGATGAGAGGCATCAGTCGTCGCCGGTATGAGAGGCACATCAGGCATCGGTGGGTGGAGGATAGTCATCGCGCGGTTCCCTGCTAAGAGTGTTAAAGTGGGACCTAGGCTCACAGTGAAAACGCTCTGCATGCGCAACACGTAGACAAAAAGGGGTGTTTCAAAATAGTTGGCATCAGAGAGTTGGTATGCGCAGAGACACACGTGGCCATACTGTTCAAGGAAGTGTGCACGCAAGCTTTCCTGCAGAGTGGGTGGTGGCAGCGGCAATTGTGGACAAGTTGGTTTAGATTCAAAAATTCACTTCTGAGAGGCAAAGAACGTTGCTGTGGTTCAAGAGTGACAGAGTGAGTTTACCTTCATCCTTCTCTTTTCTCTCCTTCGCGCTGCGATTCAGGCATCCTCAAGCACCAGTACGACGAGCGACGACTGCCCTTGGACTCCTGGGAAGTTCTCTGCGAGTTTTCCGATCAGGACGCTAAAACAGAGTTCGGGTATCCTTAAGTTCGGTGGGTTAGAGCTCGTAGTGAGATTTTACGCAAGTCCAGGTAAGGGAAGCTAGCCTTATTTCCAACGAAAACCTTAAGTTAGATGATTTTGATGATGGGGCGACGTGGTCGCCGATTTTCAACTGTTATTGCATAATCCCCTGTTTTTGGATGTGATCGCCGGTTTTAATGTTGTTTTCGAACTCCCCTGTTTTAGTGTCGCTTTGAACTTGTTGAGATTGAAATGAAAAATGTATATGCTATTCGAAAACCTGAACGGTGGTATGCTTGTTTTTGGTGAGTGGGGTTGTTTAAGAAAATATTCAAAGTATTCTATGATGGAATTGTTCTTTATGTGTGGTATGATGTATGGAATGTGGTGAATGTGGGATCAAGGCATAGTATTTTCAGGAAAGAAAATACCGTGTAAGATCGTGTAGAGTGTGCATTGACTGGTGATTCGTTTATTATGAGATATCCTGACTCTCCTGATATAATGGAATCATATAGATGAAGTTATTCAGGCGTTGAGAGTCGAAGGAGGTTCATATGTATGGGTGAGTTGTTTGAAAGAGAACGAGCTTGACCCGTTGTATGGATTAACCCTGTCATGCTAGGATAGTGATGATATTGAGATTCATATATACGCTTGTGAATGTGTGTGATTTCACAGCGACCCTGTGAATGTGTGTGATTTCACAGTGGTGCAGTATGACAGGTGCAGATCTCTGAGTCTAGTCAATGCACGTGTCTTCTGGAAGTAGTGTCAAGTGTCTATGTGTGATGAGTCAGTGGAAGTCTGACGTGAGAAATGAGAAACATTGAAATTGATAGACACTTGATGGATTATGTGAATTGAACGACTCTTGAGGAAATTGTGAAATATGTGATTACTTGATGGTCATGTGAAGGGAATGAGAAAGTTGATGGTTTTTAGGTGGGTGTCTTAAATTTGTTTTATCTTGATTTTAAAGTTTCATATCTAAATTCTCTTTAAAATATCTAGCTTACCCTGCGTTTTTGTTTTGTGGATGTTTTCTTAAACCTGTGATGATCGTGTATAATTTACACGGGAGCAGATGATGTTGCAGGAAGTAGAGCTCCTCAGTGAGTGGTCGCCGGAAGGAGATCGCCTGTTTTCTGTTTCTGTTAGGAGATCGCCTGTTTTCTATTTTGCTGTATTTTGTTTAAGTTTTGGAAACTGACTGGATATGTATTAAACTCCCTGTGAGGAGAAATTTCATTACATATATATATATATATGTTCACTTCGATATTATTGTTTTACCTTTATTTCATTATATAAATATGAAAAGGATTTGGCGGGATGTTACAAACTGCACTCAAAATTAAAAGCAATCAACCAAAAATGATCAAGAAAAGTACTAGATAGAAGTGATGACAATTTAGGAGAAACATGACTTGACAAAACTTGTATGGACTCAAAAAGCAAAATGACTCAAACAAAATTAATTTGCACCAATTAAAACAGCAAGAAAGAGTCAAATTAAAACAAAAAAACAGAATAGCTAACATAAATAGGAACCTAAAAAACAATTCTGCACAAAAATAAGGTGCTGGAAAATGGAAATTGCTTGAATAGAAAGTGTGAATTCAACTCAACAAGAACAAAACATCACCATAGCTCATGATACCACATGATGTGAGTTGATTTTAGTTTCATTATATTTGTGACACTTTCTTAGAATTAGGATCAAGATTCTTAGCAATTTAGAGTGAGTCACCTAAGGAAAATCCCCACTGGACATTAACTTAACAAGTGTTAAGTAGATGTAAAGGTTCATTTCCAAAGGTTCAAGGTTAAAACACAATTAATGGTGATGAATGAATGAAGAACAAGGTGCTGAACTCAAAACAGAATAGGTGCAGAATTTAAACACAAAAACAGAATGGAAAAACATAATGGAAACACAAATTGAAACAAAAAAACCGATTGGAATTCAAGAACAAGACATAGAATCAAAACTACCGATTGAAATGAATATGGAAGATGAAAGAAGATGAAACTTATGTGATTGTAGCCATGGATTGGGAATGGACACGCCACTTGGAGGTGATGATCCAAGATAAGTGCAGATTTTCTGTCACTTGAGAGCTCACAAAGCTTCATAAGATGAGACAAGGAAGAGGAGAACAATTCTCACAAAATTCACTCACAATTTGAGTATAGTAACTTTTCTTCTAATTTTAATGTTGAATTGACAATGACCGAGCACCTCTATTTATAGTTTTAGAGGGCTGAAATGAAAGTGAAACAAATTCAAAATTCACTCCTAATTTAAATTCTAATTTGGAGCCAAACTTGAGTCACATGGGAGGTGTGACCTTTTTTCTACTTTGGCACCTCCTAAAAACTACACCTACACCTACTCTTTATGTCACATGGAAGGTGTGACTCTTTTTTGTACATTAGCACCCCTTATTTTAATATCTACACCATCCTTTAATGTTCTACTAAAAACTACACAAAAGAAATTACAAAAGAGATACATCCATTGATGCTTATTGATCCTGCCGCTGACTCGAACGTGGAGGATATGCCTCGTCACTCCTTCGTCTAGCCTTCTGCAACCACGTGTTCTACAAGAACGCTCCAAGAACCTTCTCTGGAACTCCAAACGATGCCTGCACAACAACACAGACAACGCCTCTAGCGGCCGTTTGCACTCCGACGCTCAAGTCAGGTAACAGAACCACCCAAAACTCTCTCTGAATCTCTCTGTGAGACTCGTGTGTCCTCTCAGATCCACTTTCTCTCTCTATAACTGTTCCTGCCGGTTGACTCGCCTGTCGGTTGACTCACGACACTCACACGCCCCCCTTCCCACGTTGATACGCGCTTGGTTCTTTCGAAGCAATCTGCACCTGCAAAAGAGAAAGGGGGCGCCCTAGAGGCCGTTTGCACTCCGACGCTCAAGTCAGTGTAGGGCAAGCAACACCAAGTGTATAAGTTTCTCACTGTGTTTAGGTCTAGCAACTGCGTACCTTTGTGAAGTATCTTACTGTCCCTTATATAGTCTAGGGTTTACTGCGCCGCTAGCCCTAATTAGGGTTTGCTGCGCTACTAGCCATATTTAGGGTTTACTGGAATACCCTTGTGCTGCTATCACCCAATCTTAGGGTAATCTAGCACATAAGGTTTCCTTCTCTGGAGTGCAAACTTTAACAGGGTGACCACCTGGATGCCTCCTTGTGCACCTAGTCTCTGGGGCCACCTGTTCTGGGAGTGCCTTCACTGTTCACGTGCCATGCATGTAGCTTTACTGGGAAAACCCTAGTTCTGGTGAGTACTCGTCCCCTCAGGACTCTACACCCAACTGTGCTCTCCCTGCTACCCGCATAGACACTTCGTGATCCAGGCCTCTCCTTACCTCTGGGCATGTTTACTGGTTTACTAATAACTGGTCTTCCCCCAAGGCCGATGTCACCTCGTCTCCACCCAAGGCCGATGTCACCTCGCCATACTCTGTTGCCGAGGACTCCTCGACCTGCTGAGTGACGATGACACCTCAGCCCATCCTGGTGGTCTGACGACTACTCACCCTTCCCTGCGGGAAAATGCTGATGACTAATCACCCTTCTCTCAGGGGACACACTGACGACTGATCACCCTACTCTGAGGGGAATGACTGATCACCCTTCTCCAAGGGAACACACCGATGACTGATCACCCTACTCTGAGGGAACACACCGATGACTGATCACCCTACTCTGAGGGAACACACCGGTGACTGATCACCCTCTAATGGGGTCCATTCCTTACGTGGCTTTGGCCCATGCTGTGGGACCCAGCTGACGTGGTTCGCCCTTTACTACCTGTTCTCGGTGTCCGAGGACTGGTCGGTACACAAGCCCCCCAGTCTCAAGCTGTTAACTTGTTTCAGCAAAGAGACTAAGTCATTGGCCCGGGCGACCTACGTGGCTCTGCGCGTAAGGACATGAGTAGCGCGCTGAAGGGACATTTCACCACCTTGTCATCGCCCACATCTCTTACCCTCTGAGGACTTCATTGGTGAGCTCTCTGTTCGAATTGAGGACTTCTTTCTCGACAAAGAGGTGTTAATCACCCTTCTTCCTGATGACCTTGCACCGATGACTGACCAGTGTTTCATTGCTTCTCGCGCTCTGCTGTCAGGCGCTCATCTAGGCACTGATCTGCTGGTGGTGGTCACTTTAGCAACTGACCACCGATCACCGTTCTGAGTGATCTCCCCTCTGATTCACCTGCTATCTTCTACCACGTGTCACCCTTTGAATGGTCCACGTGGTCGTCTGCTGCTGACGTCATTAGCTAACCGACCGGATCACAAGCCCCCCAGTCTCGAGCTATGAAATCGTTCTCAGCGAAGAGACTAAGTGATCGATGACAAGATCATTCCTCCTCCTTGAGCTTCTCCCTTTGCAACTTCTTCTTTTCTGCGTAATTTCTTTTTCTGCTTCATAACCTGTATAAACCTTTTAGCTGTAAAGGCTCACTGCATTGACTTCAATATGAATGAAATCTTTGCTCCAGCTGCATGTCCCTTTCCATTTTTAACTCTCTGCATGTGATTCAACATTGTCTTTAACAACTTTATGCATTCATGCTGGACGACTGACTTGAAAGGCCTAAATGCTTCGGCTTCTCGCAGCAGAACTTGCTTCTACCACCGACCACCGACTAGCATGTTGGTGCACCACCGATCAGTCATCGTGCTTCAGGCTCTGCTTTACTTCTCTGTTACTCCAGCGCTAAGCACATAGAGGGCCTGAACGCCAAAGATGATGCTTGTGTTTTGGGGAAGAAAAGTGCTTCTCGATGACCTTTCTTGCCTCAGCCTCGCTGTCAGAAGTCGAGGTGAGGTCTTTCTCCTCTCGCCTCAGCCTCGCTGTACAAAGTCGAGGTGAGGTCTTTCTGATCTCGCCTCGGCCTCGCTGTACAAAGTCGAGGGTGAGGTCTTTCTTATCTCGCCCCATCCTCGCTGTACAAAGTCGAGGTGAGGACTTTCTTATCTCGCCTCAGCCTCGCTGTACAAAGTCGAGGGTGAGGACTTTCTTCTCGCCTCAACCTTGCTGTAAAAAGCAAAGGAAGAGGACTTTCTCTGCCTGCACCTCGCTGTACAAAGTCGAGGGTGAGGACTTTCTTCTCTGGTGAACTTTGCTGTTCACATTGGGTGTTCTCACTTGAAGGGGAGGTGTTCTTCGACGAACCTACCTTCCCGCGTACGAGACCTCTAACCCCAAGTGACAGGTTCAATCTTGCCTCGCATCGCTCACAGGCGAGGGAGGACTTAACTGGTGAGCCTGACTGTTCACGTTGGGCGTTCTCACTCGAAGGGGAGGTGTTCTTGACGAACCTACCTTCCCGCTTGCGAGACCTCTAACCCCCAAGTGACAGGTTCGATCTTGCCTCGCATCACTCACAGGCGAGGGAGGACTTAACTGACCTCACATCGCTCATAGGTGAGGAGGATTTATCTGACCTCACATCGCTCATAGGCGAGGAGGATTTATCTGGGCGAACCCTTCTGTTCACGTTGGAAGTTCTCACTCGGAATGGAGGTGTTCTCTACGAACCTACCTCTCCACTCACGAGACCTCTAACTCCAAGTGACAGGTTCGATCTTGCCTCGCATCACTCACAGGCGAGGGAGGACTTAACTGACCTCACATCGCTCATAGGCGAGGAGGATTTATCTGACCTCACATCGCTCATAGGCGAGGAGGATTTATCTGGGCGAACCCTTCTGTTCACGTTGGAAGTTCTCACTCGGAATGGAGGTGTTCTCTACGAACCTACCTCTCCACTCACGAGACCTCTAACTCCAAGTGACAGGTTCGATCTTGCCTCGCATCACTCACAGGCGAGGAGGATTTCTCTGGACGAACCCTTCTTTCACATTGGAAGTTCTCACTCGAAGTGGAGGTGTTCTCTACGAACCTACCTCTCCATTCACGAGACCTCTAACCCCAAGTGACAGGTTCTATCTCGCCTCAACCTCGCTGTAAGAGTCGAGGGAAGAGGACTTTTCTCTCGCCTCAACCTTGCTTTAAGAAGCAGAGGAAAAGGACTTATCTCTTGCCTCAACCTTGCTGTAAGAAGCAGAGGAAAAGGGCTTTTCTCTCGCCTCAACCTTGCTGTAAGAAGCAAAGGAAGAGGACTTTTCCTCTCGCCTCAACCTTGCTGTAAGAAGCAGAGGAAGAGGACTTTTCTCTCGCCTCAACCTTGCTGTAAGAAGCAGAGGAAGAGGACTTTTCCCCACTGTTCTCTGAGTGGGCGCATGCTCCCAGGAGAGCACCTGGTGTGACTGGTCTGAGCGCACTCTCCAGGCGCATCCTACCTGCATGGCCTCATCACACTGTTTCATGCACGTTCCCACCAGCGAGGAGCTCTTCTTCTGGAATCATGCGAGGTGCATGCGTAACGCTCTCGCTGGGAGCTTGGGTCCCAGCTTAACACATGTTGGCAAGACCCCGATGACCATGCGCCGATGAGTGATCGTGCTTTCATGGGGCGATGACTGATCGTGCGATTAATAACCACCGATGACCTCTCGCACTCTGCTCCCAGGCGCTTGTCTAGGCGCTGATCTGTAGGTGGTGGTCACTTGGTACTGACCACTTATCACCTGCACTTGTGCTTGGGGCAAGGGGAACTTTAAACTGGAAAACACACACTTTATGTACTAAAGTCTTTTTTTTTTTTTTTTTATTGGGTGACCTCGTTAAAAACCCTCCTTAGGGAAAAGAGTGCCCCCTGGTGTATTCAACTGTTTACAGTGTATAGCGCGAGAACGCATCTACTTTACATTTTAACTGGGTGTATATATGTTGGGTCCCCTTTCATTGGCGATGACCGACCTCACGAGTAGCGATCATGCCCTCTGCTTCAGTTTCCCCCCGAGCTACCTGGGAGCCCCCTTAGCGTAGCTCCCTCCATCACCTGATTTCCCCGTGCACAGGGATCTCATGCTGCTGGTCACCTGCCTGGGACCCCGAAGCGCGATCACCTTGCGGCTCCCTCAGGTAATCGGTTAGGAGACCTGTTATGACCAACTCAGCAAGTTGATGCCCCAGCGCCAGGCAGGTGTAGAGTGTGTGTCCATAAGCCTGATGGAATTCACACCAGTCATCCTTCCTACTTCCAAGCACCTTGTCAGTTTTCTCTGGTACTCGGAGTCTTGCAGCTACAGCGGGAATTGCAATCAGCTCCGCCAACTCTATCATGAAATCATACTTGGGGGGTGTATTGTTCTCCCTTGCACGCCCCCTGGCCTGATCCTTCCTGGGTGTGTAGGGGCGAGACCTGCCCTGCGCTTTCTTCCCTTCTCTGGCCTCATGCACCCATGCGTGTCGCTGCTGCTTCCCCTGTCCTTCGTGCGGCTTGGGCGGTGCAGCACTGCTTTTCTACTCAGAGACCTGCGTCTCTGCTACAATATGCGCCACCGCGCGTCGCCGAATCTCAGTGAAGGTGGCAGGGTGGTCTCTGATGAGCGATTCACTGAAAAGACCTGGCAGCACACCTTTCTTGAATGCATGCACCAGCATGTCCTCGTCTTTGCTGGGCAACCTTACTACCTGCGCACCAAAACGGTTGAGGTAGTCCTTCAACGACTCCCCCTGGTACTGGCGCACGTCGAACAGGTCGTAGGACACCATCGGTGGCGCTCTGTTGACGATGTACTGCTCTGTGAACAGCTTCGAAAACTGCTGGAAGGAGGTGACGTGGCCCTCTGGCAGGCTCACGAACCACTCCATAGCTACTCCACTCAGCGTACTCATAAACACTTTGCAGTACACAGCGTCTGAGCCTCCAGACAACATCATCTGGGTGTGGAAGGCTATCAGATGCGCTTCTGGATCTTCCTTCCCCGTGAACGACGCCTTCACTCCCACCAGGTTGGGAGGCACCACTGTGTTCATGATCTCAGGGGAGAAAGGCATAGGGAAGGCCCTTGGGGGCGTCAGTGGAGCCTGATCCTCTCCCACGCGACCCCCAGCTTGCTGCATGTGGTGCAGACTCGAGCGCATCTCCTCATTTGCCTTGTGCAACTCCTCATTCCTGGCCTGAGAGGCGGCCAGGTCCTCCTGCATCCGCGCCTGTTGCGCCCTGGACTCTGCCACCGTCTCTTGGAGGACGCGCATCGTTTCCATGATTTGTTGCATGGTAACGCCGTCGGCTCCATTCGGCGGAACAGATCCATGTCTGGTATTCCTCATTCTCTGCGATTTCTACTCTCGCTCTTGTGTATGGGACCTTCGTTTTACTCTGGCCCCACGGTGGGCGCCAAATGTTCCTGCCGGTTGACTCGCCTGTCGGTTGACTCACGACACTCACACGCCCCCCTTCCCACGTTGATACGCGCTTGGTTCTTTCGAAGCAATCTGCACCTGCAAAAGAGAAAGGGGGCGCCCTAGAGGCCGTTTGCACTCCGACGCTCAAGTCAGTGTAGGGCAAGCAACACCAAGTGTATAAGTTTCTCACTGTGTTTAGGTCTAGCAACTGCGTACCTTTGTGAAGTATCTTACTGTCCCTTATATAGTCTAGGGTTTACTGCGCCGCTAGCCCTAATTAGGGTTTGCTGCGCTACTAGCCATATTTAGGGTTTACTGGAATACCCTTGTGCTGCTATCACCCAATCTTAGGGTAATCTAGCACATAAGGTTTCCTTCTCTGGAGTGCAAACTTTAACAGGGTGACCACCTGGATGCCTCCTTGTGCACCTAGTCTCTGGGGCCACCTGTTCTGGGAGTGCCTTCACTGTTCACGTGCCATGCATGTAGCTTTACTGGGAAAACCCTAGTTCTGGTGAGTACTCGTCCCCTCAGGACTCTACACCCAACTGTGCTCTCCCTGCTACCCGCATAGACACTTCGTGATCCAGGCCTCTCCTTACCTCTGGGCATGTTTACTGGTTTACTGATAACTGGTCTTCCCCCAAGGCCGATGTCACCTCGTCTCCACCCAAGGCCGATGTCACCTCGCCATACTCTGTTGCCGAGGACTCCTCGACCTGCTGAGTGACGATGACACCTCAGCCCATCCTGGTGGTTTGACGACTACTCACCCTTCCCTGCGGGAAAATGCTGATGACTAATCACCCTTCTCTCAGGGGACACACTGACGACTGATCACCCTACTCTGAGGGGAATGACTGATCACCCTTCTCCAAGGGAACACACCGATGACTGATCACCCTACTCTGAGGGAACACACCGATGACTGATCACCCTACTCTGAGGGAACACACCGGTGACTGATCACCCTCTAATGGGGTCCATTCCTTACGTGGCTTTGGCCCATGCTGTGGGACCCAGCTGACGTGGTTCGCCCTTTACTACCTGTTCTCGGTGTCCGAGGACTGGTCGGTACACAAGCCCCCCAGTCTCAAGCTGTTAACTTGTTTCAGCGAAGAGACTAAGTCATTGGCCCGGGCGACCTACGTGGCTCTGCGCGTAAGGACATGAGTAGCGCGCTGAAGGGACATCTCACCACCTTGTCATCGCCCACATCTCTTACCCTCTGAGGACTTTATTGGTGAGCTCTCTGTTCGAATTGAGGACTTCTTTCTCGACAAAGAGGTGTTAATCACCCTTCTTCCTGATGACCTTGCACCGATGACTGACCAGTGTTTCATTGCTTCTCGCGCTCTGCTGTCAGGCGCTCATCTAGGCACTGATCTGCTGGTGGTGGTCACTTTAGCAACTGACCACCGATCACCGTTCTGAGTGATCTCCCCTCTGATTCACCTGCTATCTTCTACCACGTGTCACCCTTTGAATGGTCCACGTGGTCGTCTGCTGCTGACGTCATTAGCTAACCGACCGGATCAATAACTGAATTCTGTTATCACTGTGCAACGTGTATAAAACGTGCTCACAATGACTCAGAAATGTGTGTAATGAATATTCCCCCGTCAATCTGTGTACCTTACATGACGTGGAGTGCTTTTATACCTGGGCCGCGCCTCTCTCTGAGATGGTGACACGTGGAGGCATGCAACTTACATCTAACCGTACGCGTGTCACACCTGAAGGGCCTTTGCGCTTTTCTCTGTGCGCCTAGGTTATTCCCTTGCGGAGTAACTTAGCGTGTTTCTTCCCTCTGAGTGAGTCGCATGCTCTCAGGAGAGCACCAGGGGTGGCTGGTCTAAACACACTCACCAGGCGCTGCATCTTGCATGCATGATCTTACCGCACAGTGCCATGCACGTAATGGGTTAAGAGAGTCACTGATCACTGACCAGTTTACTAGCTCTCTTATACCATCCTCATGCACGACCCTACTGGCGAGCAACTCTTCTTCTTCTGGTTTGGAATCATGCGAGGTGCATGCGTAACGCTCTCGCTGGGAGCCTGGGTCCCAGTTTAACTGCGTGTAGCAAGAAACCCTGATGACCATGCATCGATGACTGATCGGTGCTTCATTACTTCTCACGCTCTGCTTCCAGGCGCTCATCTAGGCACCGATCTGCGGGTGGTGGTCACTTAGTAACTGACCACCGATCACTGTTCTGAGTGATCTCCTCCCTGATTCACCTGCTATCTTATTCCACGTGTCACCCTGTGAATGGTCCACGTGGTCATCTGCTGCTGACGTCATCGACTACTAATGACCGACCGAATCACAAGCCCCCCAGTCTCGAGCTGTGAACTCGTTCTCAGCGAAGAGATTAAGTGGTCGCGCCCTCGGTCCATGTGGCAAGTTGGGCCACGCCACGTGCTGCTCACGCGTCTGCTCTTTAATGTTATGACTTCCACGCTTTATCTCTCGACACGTGGACGCATCAATGGCCCACACTGAGTGTCGCTAACGTTTCCTTCATTCAAAAGAGGCGCGCGCATTCTCCTCTAACTTTCGACCTTCAACCCTTCTCCGATCATCTAAAGGTTCGTCTTTTCTTCTCCCTTGGTGCATTTAGAGCATTTCTACCGTTTGCATTCATGTTTTTCATCACTGTTCATTCATCTTCTCTGTTTTCTTCTTCTTAATCCGCGCTAGGGTTCACTGTACTTCTCTCTCACTCTCTACTTCTCCTTCTTCCTCTTCTTCACCTGAACCTTCCTTCTTGCTTTCTCCCTCTGTTTTTCACCGAACCATTCATTATTTCCCTAATATTTCATTCATTTGATCTTGCGCCTTCCTTTCCTTCATTGCAGCTTTTGGCAATGGCTCGTGTAAAGCAAATGGCAGGCCTCGTTGCCTCTTCTTCTGGTGCCCAGCCCCCAAGGCCTGCACCATCGCCACCCTCTGCCCCAACTCCACCCCAACCTAACGCAACGCCCTACAGAGACCAAGCCAGGGTGTATGAGTGAGCTTCCTTGGCGCTCCTAGCTGAGACCTCCACGCAACTCCCTCAACATCACCTAAAAACCATACTTAGCAACAACCCAAATGAACCCTTGTGCTCCATTCATAAGGAGAATGACTTCCAAGTATGCGTACGTATTCCTCCACGAGGGATACCCATCTGCGCTGATGATAGGGCTACCAACGGGGTACCCTTCACCTTCGTGTACTCCTCCATCTTTAAGAGGTTGAAGCTGCGTCTGCCCTTCACCTTCTTTGAGAAAGAACTGATAATGGAGCTGAATGTCGCACCATGCCAGCTTCATCCAAATGCTTGGGCCTTCATCCGAGCATTTGAAATTTTGTGTGATTACTTTGGTCACCCTGCCTCCGTCGACGTCTTCCTACACTTTTTTGAGGCGAAGAACCCAAGGGACAGGTCTTGGGTGAGCTTAAATGGGGTTGCTGGTAGAGTCTTCTTAGGCTTATACCAACAATCCTTCAAGGACTGGAAAGGCAGGTTTTACATGATCTCTGCCACCCCTCGAGACCCCACACTGCTCGAAGGATTCCCACTTTATTGGGTCCCAGGGGTAGAGTTCAAGAAGCCCAGGGATTTGGAAGCCCTGGCCCCTTATGAACGTGAACTGTGCAGACTTCTGCTAGGGGTAAAATACAATTCTGCTAGCCTCATCAAACATGAGTTTGATGTAGTATCCCTGAAGAAATACATAGGTAGATCATCCTTCCACTTAACTCTTGCATCACTCCATGCATCTGCATGGCATTCTCATGTGCATTTGCTTTCAACTTACTGATTCAGTTTTGCTATCTGATTTTTCCTCTTAACCTTTGATGCAGATATGACTTCAGGGAAAGATAGGAAGAATGCCTTGCTAGCACTGGCTCAATCCATGCTTGCTTCTGCACCTACCAGGACCGAGAATGCTCCTGTCTCCACCTCCTCCACCTCCGAGCCACTTATGGCTCCTCCACTCTTGGTGGCACCTGCAAGAGGTCCTGAGGCTGGAAGGAAAAAGAAGAAGCTGGTTAAGGCATTCCCTACTCGTGCAGCCACTACTGCTGCTGCTCCCTCGACCGAAGAGGAGAGTTCTGATGTTCCCCTCCTTCGCCGCAAGAGGACTCGACAGGAGATTGTGGGGTCTTCAGCAGCTGAGGCTGGAGAAACTGAAGTGGTGCAGGTTGAGGAAGAAGAAGAAGATGGAGCCTTAGCTCCTACCTCTCAACCTGCACCTGCGCCTACCCCACCATCATCTCCCCCACAGCTACCTTCTCCCACACCTCCATCACCAACCCCTCAACAACCTTCTCCAAGCACCCTTCCTTCCCCTTCAACTCCACCTGCACCACCACTCCCAGTGGGCCAAATGCCAAGCTCACTCAATCTACCTGCTAGGAGTGAACCTGCTCACTCAGGGGGTCTGCCAAGGCCTCATGCCTCTCCACCAATGCAAACAACTGCTGTGACCTCTCAAGGTGGTGGGGCCTCTTCTCAACCGAGCATTCCTGGGGCTAACAACGAGAACCTCAGCAAGGTAATCTCCTTGGCAAGGCGTTACATTCAAAACCAGGAATTGATCGCGTGGACTGGGCAGGATGTGGATGCACATCTGGCCAAGAGCCTGGTACTCTCCCTGCAATTCTCCACCCAGCAGCACAAACAGGAGCTCTTAGAAAAGAAGATCCAAGAGCTTGAGCACGACAAAGACTCCTTGATGAGTGACTTTAAAGCTTCTCAAGGTATGGTGAACATGCTGAGTGGTATGGTGGAGAAGGCCAAGAAGGACTACTTTCTGCAGGTGCATGAGACCATCAGGACCGAGCTCCTGATGGGTGAGGCTGTGACTGCTTTAGATGGTCAAGCCATGGAGCTGAAGGGGCAGAACATCTGTTTAGAGACTGAGACTTCTTCCTTATGCCAACTGAACGACAAGCAGGCAGAGGATCTCAAGGCTTCTAAGGAGGAGATTGCTCTGAAGGAGAAGAAGCTCGAAAAGGTCCAGGTCCAACTCCTCGAGGCGCAGAACAAGCTAACAAATGCGCACAGTGAGTTGACCAAGACACAGGAGGAGCTCAAAGGAGCCAAGGGAAAACTGGAAGAGGCTGAGTCTTCCTTTGCCAAAGAGAAGAAGGAGCTTGAAGCCGATGTATCCGAGACCACGGCTGCTGGTGCTGAGGCTTTGATAGATGGGTTCAGGATGGCCTTGGAGCATGTTCACTGCATCCTACCAGACTTGGACCTTACCCAATTCAGTCTCCGCCATTCAGTGGTCGATGGCAAGCTCATTCCTCCTCCTTGAGCTTCTTCCCTTGTAACTTCTTCTTTTTGGTGTAATTTCTTTTTCTGCTACATAACTTGTGTATAAACCTTTTAGCTATAAAGGTTCTCTGAATTGACTTCAATGTGAATGAAATCTATTTGCTTCAGCTGCTTGTCTCTCTCCATCTTTAACTCTCTGCATGTGACTAACTGTTAACTAGCTTAGGCTTTAGCGCGATTTCACTGTAACCCTTCAAACTTGGTTTCTGACTTGATCGCGACTAACTGTTACCTTAGCATTGTCTTTAACAGTTTTTATGCATAACTTCATGTTGGATGACTGACTTAACGGGGCCTAAATGCTTCGGCTTATCGCACAAGAACTTGCTTGGAAAAGCTTTCTTACTCAAAGCTTTTACCACCGACCACCGACTAACATGTTAGTTCACCAGTCATCAGTCATCGCGCTTCTGGCTTTGCTTTACTTCTCTGTCACTCTAGCGCTAAGTGCATAGAGGGCCTAAATGCTAAGGATGATGCCTTGTTTTGGGGAAGAAGAGTGTTTCTCGTTGACCCCTCTTGCTTACCCCAAGGCCATCGACCATAAGATCTGAACGCCGATCACCGTCGATGACACCTTGTTCTGGGGAGGAAGAGTGTTTCTCGATGACCCCTCTTGCCTGCCCCAAGGTCATCGACCTCACGCAAATCGGGTTATTCTATCCCTTTCTCACTCCTGGGGTGAGAAGAGCCTTAACTAAGGGCTTTACTAAGCCAATATTGGTATACGCCAAGTGGGTAAGGACGTTTCTCGAAATCCTCCCTTTCCCTCTCTTGGTCTTACTAGTACCCCTGGCTTTTCAAACCTTAGCTGCTTGCACTCACGCCTGGGGTGAGAAGGATCTAGGTCGGTTGTCCGTACTCGCGCCTGGGGCGATTTACTAAGCCAATATTGGTATACGCCAAGTGGGTAAGGACGTTTCTCAGAATCCTCCCTTTCCCTCTCTTGGTCTTACTAGTACCCCTAGCTTTTCAAACCTTAGCTGCCTGCACTCACGCCTGGGGTGAGGAGGATCTAGATCGGTTGTCCATACTCGCGCCTGGGGCGAGTAGGCTCCAACCGATCACCTGCACTTGCACCTGGGGCAAGGAGAATGTTAAACTGGGAAACACTTGCACACTTGATATACTGAAATCTTTTTTATTGGGTGGCTTCGTTAAAAACCCTCCTTAGGGAAAAAAATGCCCCCTGATCTGCTCAACTGTTTACAGTATATATACTGAGTGTGTGTACGGCGCGAGAACCCATCTACTTTACACCTTAACTAAAGTAGAATTTCAAGTGTGTGGCATTCCACGTCCTGGGGATAGCTACTCCATCCAGAGTCTCCAGCCGATAAGCTCCATTCTCCAACGCCTCAACTACTCTGTATGGAACCGTCCACTTTGGAGATAACTTGTTCTCCATATCATTCTGATGTGCTTTCCTCATCACCAAATCGCCCTCCTGGAAGCGCCTGAGCCTCACCTTGGAGTTGTGCCTGCGTTCTACTCTTCTCTTGACAGCTTCGGCACTAACTCTGGCTTCTTCTCGCACTTCATCCAAGAGATCGAGATCCACCTTTTGCTCTTGATTGGACTCTTCAGTGATGAAGTTCAGAAATCTAGGGGAGCTCTCCTGTATCTCCACGGGGATCATAGCATCTGTCCCATAGACAAGACTAAAGGGTGTCTCATATGTGCTAGACTGTGGAGTGGTATGGTAAGACCATACAATTTTGGGAACTTCTTCTGCCAGTTCCCCTTAGCTTTCTCTAGTATTCGCTTCAGTCCCCTGAGTAGCACTCGGTTGGCGGACTTGAACCTCGTGGCCCCTTCAGAGTCTCTTGAATGACGGTCCTCTACCTTCCCCCCTTGCCTGAGCTGGCCAGCTTGGCAAGCAGGTCTACTCTGGCATTTTGCTCTTGGGGCACATGAACCAATTCAAACTCATCGAAGGACGTCTTCAGGAGCTGTACGTACTCCAGGTAAGTTGCCATCTGAGGATCTTTCACCTGGAACTCTCCTGTAACTTGTCCATTGACTAGCAATGAGTCGCTTTTAGCCACCAGACTTCTTGCTCCCATTTCTCTTACCAGCAACATTCCTGCGATCAGGGCTTCGTACTCCGCCTGATTGTTGCTGGCCTTGAAGGCAAAGCGAAGGGACTGCTCGATCAGTTCCCCGTTCGGGCCTTCCAGAATGACTCTAGCACCGCTCCCCTGCTGATTGGAGGAGTCGTCCATCGATAAGACCCATCGAAAATCTACGCTTTCTGCAGGTGTCGCGACCGACGACAGCTTGACCACAAAATCGGCGAACACCTGCCCTTTGATCGGTCCTCGGGGCTCGTACTGGATGTCGAATTTTAAAAGTTCCACAGCTCACTTGACCATCCTTCCTGCTACGTCTGGCTTCTTCAACACCTTCTGGATGGGCAAGTCTGTCATGACCACTACAGTGAAGCTGTGGAAGTAGTGTCTGAGCCTTCTAGCTGAAAAAACTACCGCCAGAGCGGCCTTCTCCAGAGCCTGATACCTTGTTTCAGGGCCCTACAGCACCTTACTCATAAAGTACAGACGAAGAGGGGTGCCCACTTGTGGTTTACACAATACTGGTGGGCTCGCCAGATACTCCTTCAGCTTTAGGAAGGCCTCTTCGCACTCCTGTGTCCAAAGGAATCTGCTGTTGCGCTTGAGACACTGGAAATACGGATGACCCTTCTCTCCTCCAGCAGACATAAACTGTGACAATGCGGCCAACCGACCGGTGAGCTGCTGCACCTCCTTCACCATCGTTGGGCTCCTCATCGCCATGATTGCTGCACATTTCTCTGGATTCGCCTCGATCCCTCGCTTTGTTAGGAGGAAGCCCAAGAACTTCCCAGCCTCCACGCCGAAGATACACTTTTCAGGGTTGAGCTTCAACCTGTACTTGGCGATGGTGGTGAAAAGTTCCTCCAGATCAGCTACATGATGCGCCTTCTCTCGCGACGTGACCACCATGTCATCTACGTATGCATGCACGTTCCTTCCAAGCATGGGCGAGAGCACCCTATCCATAAGTCTCTGATAGGTAGCTCCCGCGTTCTTCAGCCTGAACGGCATTACCTTGTAGCAGTAGAAAGATCGTTCCGTCATGAAAGCGGTCTTGCACTCGTCCATGGGGTGCATCCTGATCAGGTTATAGCTTGAGAGCGCGTCCAGAAAGCTGAGGAGCTTCCCCCTTGACGCGCTGTCCACCAATGCGTCTATACTAGGGAGAGGGTAGAAGTCCTTGGGGCAGGCCTTATTGAGGTCAGTGAAGTCCACGCACATCCTCCACTTGCCGTTTGACTTCTGCACCAGCACCATGTTCGCCAACCACTCGGGGTACTGGATTTCTCTGATATGTCCCACGGCAAGGAGCTTCTATGTCTCATCGTGGATCACCTTCCTCCTCTCTTCATTGAATTTCCTTCGCCTCTAGCGCACCGGTCGCACCTTGGGATCCATCGACAGGTGGTGGCAAAGGAAATCGGGGTTGATCCCTGGCATGTCAGAAGCTGACCATGCAAAGGCGCCCATGTGCCTTTCGATCACACCGACGATCTGTGCTCGTTCTTCTGCAGCGAGCGATCCCCCCAACTTAAACTTCTTCCCCCTTATTTCCACCTCCACCCATCCCTCGGCTGGATGGTGTAAGAACCTAGAAGTTTATATTGGAATAAAAGTGTTATATTATAAATAAATTCGAAGCACGTGTTTATTTAAATATAAAGGAAGGAATGTATAGCTGAGAAGCCTACGAGATCGCCGTTATTAAGCGGGTAGGCGATCTCCAACTTCTCTGGCACTTGAACGCCTATCGCCTAGATTATGCTTGAACGCCTATCGCCTAGATTATGCTTGAACGCCTATCGCCTGTGTGTACCTAGTAGCCTGTCGCCTAGAGTACACCTAATCGCCGAAACTACACTTAGTGTGTAGTTTAAATGTTGGATCAACCCTGGTACGTCCCAAAAGCCACGCGTATCAAGGTGTGGGTTAAACCTTGGATACGCTGGGCAGGCGAAGCTCTATACTTGAGCATAAGAGAATCATCCTTAACGTTACACGCTTGGGCGCACGAGGACTTGTGCTAATCAACTCTTGGAAGTGTGAAGCTACCGACGTCACCAAGCCTTGTGGAGAGAATACCTTGGATGTAACATAGTGGAATGAAGAACCTCCAGGAAGGCGTGGCGATGTGTCATCGAGCATCGCCAGGGCGCAAGGCATGCAGGATCGCCTGGGCGCGAGGGGCATGCGGGCATCATCAGGGGGAGAGGTCATCGGTTGTTAGCCTTCGCGCGAGAGGTCATCGGTTGTTAGCCTTCGCGCGAGAGGTCATCGGTTGTTAGCCTTCGCGCGAGAGGTCATCGGTGGATAGTCTTCGCGCCTGTGGTCGTCGGTGAAAAGGTCATCGCGCTACGTTAAGTTATACGCAGAGAACGTGGGACCCAGACATCCAGCATGAGACGTTCTGCACGCGCGCCACGTAGACGAAAAGGGTGGTTCAGAATAGTGACATCAGAATGTTGGCATGCGCGGGAGACACTCACGGTCGTACTGTTCAGAGCAGTGGCTGGCATGCACAAGCGACAACAGTGGCAGTACTGTTCAGAGCAGTGGTTGGCATGCACCAGAGGCAACAGTGGTCGTACTGTTCAGGGAAGCGTGCACGCAAACTTCCCTGCAGAGTAGGTGGTGGCAGCTGCTTTTGGAGGGATAAGTTGGTTTAAGTCACTGAAAATCCACTACTGAAGAGAAAGAAACGTTGCAGCCTTCGAAGAGAGAAAGAGTGAGTTACCTCCCTTCTCCTCCAGATATATCCTTCGCGCTGCGATTCTAACACCTTCACACGAGAGTACGACGAGCGACAGCCACCATTAGAACACCTGGGCAGTTCTCTGCAAGTCCTTCAACCAGACGCGAGAAACAGAGCCAAGGTATTTTGCAAGCTTCGTTGGATTTCAAAGCTCCTGGTGTTTGCGCAAGTCCAGGTAAGGGGAAGCTAGCCTTCATCTTTAATACGAACCATCGTTTAGCCTTTTCTGAAGGGTGGGCGACGTGGTCGCCGTCTTCGCTTTCGTCTTCATGAAATGCTTTGTGTTATGTGTTTGGGCGACGTGGTCGCCGGTTTTAAACATAGTCTTTGAAAACGCTCTGTGGTTGAACTAGATCGCCGGTTTTGGCGCTGTTTTACGAAATCTCTGTTTTTGATGTTATTTTGAAACTACTTGAGATTTACATGAGATATTCGAAGATCTGAAGCTTTGAAATGTTTGTGGATGTGATTTGAATCATTTACTTGAATGGTATGATGTGTTTGGATGTGGGATCGAGGCATAGTATTTTCAGGAAAGGAAATACCGTGTTGAGATTGGTTAGGAAGTGCATTGATCAGTGAGTAACCTGTTAATGAGACGATCCTGACTCTGCTGAGATAATGGAATCACGTAGATGAAGTTATTCAGTTGGTGAGAGTCGAAGGAGGTTCATACGTATGGGCGAGTTGTTCAAATGGGAACGAGCTCGAGCTGTTGTATGGATTAACCTTGTCATACCAGGAGAATGGTAACATTGAGATTGTATATGCGCATGTTGTGTGGATTCACAGTGGTATGGTATGACAAGTGCATGTCTCTGGATACTAAGTTCAACGCACGAGTCTTCCGGAAGTAGTGTCAAGTGTCTTGTGTTGAGAGTCAGTGGAAAGTCTGACATGTGAAATGAGAAACTGGAATATTGATAGACACATGATGCTGTATTGTGAAATAGAATGATTCTGAGGAATGTTGTGAAGTTTATGATTTTTGGGCGATCAGGTGAAGAGTATGAGAAACTTGATAACTTTACGTGAATATCTTGAAATTGTTTACCTTGATTTTATTTTAAGTATCCTTATTTAAACTCTTTTTAAATGTCTAGCTTACCCTTTTATCTGTTATTGTGGCTGTTTTCTATTAAAAACTGTGATGATCGTGTAATTTTACACGGGAGCAGATGATCTTCCAGGAAGAAGAGCTCCCTAATGGGTGGTCGCCGAGGGCTGAGATCGCCCATTTCCACCTCTCGGTGGTGATCGCCGGATTTTGCCCTACTATCAGATCGCCTGTTTTGAGGTCGTCTGTTATGAGATCGCCGATTTTATGTCTGGCTAGCAAGTCGCCTATTTTTGGGGACTTCTGGTGATCGCTGGTTTTATGTATGGAGACCGCCGGTCTTGCTGTATTTGATTGTTTTCTTTAAATTTCGAAAAACATTTGATTTCGTTTATGTATTAAACTCCCTAAGAGGAGCAACTTCATTTCAAATATATATATTATCATGTTATTCTCTTCAATATTATTTGGTTACATTTAATTTCATTATACCTGTATGTATGTATTACTTTGGCGGGATGTTACATTAATGGTATCAGAGCAGTTCGTCCTTAGGATGACCTGAGGGCTGTGGATCCATTGTGTTTCTTCTGCTCATGAAAGTTATTTGAGTTTAAAATAATAACTATAGTGAAAGGTTTTCAAACGTTTTTGTATTGAAATTTTGTGTGTGCTTGGGTGAATATATGTTCTAATTGAAAATCTTAGTATTAAGAATGAGAAGGTCTTGATAAAGTAGTGAGGGTGCACACTCATAACTGGATCGAGATGAGTCTCAATCTTAATTCCAAAGGTTTGATGTTTAGCACATATTGAATTCTGGTGTGAGCTATCTCATTCTCTTGAGTGTCTTTGTAATTGATTGGAAATGGCTGATTGGACTGGTGACTGCATACCAGTAGTTGTGCTGGTGTTATGCTTGATGTTATAAGCATTATGATTCTGTTGATGAGCTCAAATTCTTAATGATTTTGAGATGCTGACCTTTGTAAGGTCTAGCTGTTACCCCTTGAATGAATTGATTTCTTATCGATCTCATTCTTGTAGTTGTAGGGAATATAGGAATATTATAGTTTCAAAATCTGAAAACGAAGGAGATGGCACGTAGACCTTCTACCCCTCCCCAATCTTCTTCAGAGATGAGCCAGATCGCTAAGGCTATCAAGATGATGGCAACTGCCATCCAGCAGCAGAATGCAGCGATGGCTCAGAACCATCAAGCTACAATGCACCACTGGGAAACTGCTCGGTCGGCTGAGACAAACTCCCACGGCGGTCAGCCTCAAGAACGGATGGGACTGACCGAGTTCATGAGGCACAACCCACCCAAGTTCAGTGGGAATGCTACCCCTGATCAGGCAGATCAGTGGGTCAGAGAGTTGGAGAAAATCTTTAGGGCGACCTCCTGCCCTGAAGAGAAGAAATTGCTGTTCGCCACTTATCTGCTATCAGGAGAAGCTGAGTTCTGGTGGATGGGAGCTCAGCAGATGATGGAGGCACGAGAGGATGTACTGGATTGGGAGAGCTTCAGGGTGAAGTTCTTGGAGAAATACTTCCCTGACAGTGCCAAGTTTGCAAGGGAAGCTGAGTTCCTGAAGTTGGAGCAGGGGGAGATGTCAGTGAACGCCTATGCTGCTCGTTTTGAGTACCTCGCCCGGTTTTATACCCAGGCGACCTCCGAGGCCTGGAGGTGTAGAAAATTCGAAGAGGGGCTGAAGCATGGACTGAAGAGGACCATAGCCCCGATGTGCATCAGGGAATTTCACGCCTTAGTAGAGAAGGCAAAGATGGTAGAGACCCTGGAAAGGGGTGATCCTCGAGTGATCAGGTCACACCAAGGAGGCTCTTCCAGTGGGAAGGCGAAGGTGCAGCACCCACACAGCAAGCCATATGTGAGATCTCCACCACATCGGGTGGGAACAGCTTCGTCCCAATTTCAGCAACAACAAACATGGAGACCCAGGTGTTTCACATGCCAAGAGATAGGGCACCTTTCTAGAGATTGTCCCAACAGAAAAAGGATGACTCAACCCGTTAATTCACAGCAGTTGAGGAACGAAGGCAGCAGACCTCAGACAGGAGGGAGAGTGTTTGCCATGTCTGGAACGGAAGCCCCTCAATCAGGTAACCTAGTACAAGATACTTGTTTATAGCTGATAGATACGTTATAGTTTTGTTTGATTTTGGAGCGACACACTCCTTTGTGTCAAGCCTGTGTGTAGCCGAGTTGGGCCTTCTAGTGAGGGAGTTACCGTTTGAAACTGTTGGTCTATACACCTGCATCAGGACAGGTGTTGACCTTTACAGTTTGCCCGAATGTCCAGTGATGGTAGAGGGACGCAGATTCAAGGTGAACTTGATCTGCCTACCTCTTCAGGATCTGGATGTTATCCTGGGAATGGATTGGCTAGCTGCCAATCACGTTCTCGTAGTCTGCGGTAGTCAGAAGATAGCGTTTCCAGACCTCCAAGAGGCAGACGTGTTATCAGCTCAGCATGGGTAGTCGGAGTTGGGAGAAAGAAGCGAGGTGCTTCGTGAATCCTAGCTCAGTTGGGAGTGAAGAATAAAGAGGACGTAAGTTGGATACCTGTGGTGAGAGATTTCATGGATGTAATTTCAGAAGAAATATCCGGATTACCTCCTAAGAGAGAAGTGGAGTTCTCTATTGATTTTGGTACCTGGGGCTGGACCAGTGTCAATGGCACCTTACAGGAGGGCTCCAGCCGAGTTAGAAGAGTTTACCTATAATAACGGCGATCATGCTGGCTTTGGGATGGCAACGTATGAAGCTTGGTATGGAAGGAAATGCAGAACTCCTTTGTACTGGTACCAGGAAGCAGTATTGGTTGAACCAGAGTTGATTCAGCAGACGACCAAGAAGGTGCAGATCAGAGATGACTTGTCCTTTGAAGCAAAACCAGTTAGAATTGATGACCGGCAGGGTAAACAACTCAGAGGCAAGACCATCAACATGGTGAAAGTGGTGTGGGATGAGAAATCGGGTGATTCAACGTGGGAGTTAGAAGAACCCATGAGGGAAGCCTACCCATACCTCTTTTCCTTGTAATTCATTTTCGGGGACGAAAATTTTTCTTGTTGGGGAGATTGTAAGAACCTAGAAGTTTATATTGGAATAAAAGTGTTATATTATAAATAAATTCGAAGCACGTGTTTATTTAAATATAAAGGAAGGAATGTATAGCTGAGAAGCCTACGAGATCGCCGTTATTAAGCGGGTAGGCGATCTCCAACTTCTCTGGCACTTGAACGCCTATCGCCTAGATTATGCTTGAACGCCTATCGCCTAGATTATGCTTGAACGCCTATCGCCTAGATTATGCTTGAACGCCTATCGCCTGTGTGTACCTAGTAGCCTGTCGCCTAGAGTACACCTAATCGCCGAAACTACACTTAGTGTGTAGTTTAAATGTTGGATCAACCCTGGTACGTCCCAAAAGCCACGCGTATCAAGGTGTGGGTTAAACCTTGGATACGCTGGGCAGGCGAAGCTCTATACTTGAGCATAAGAGAATCATCCTTAACGTTACACGCTTGGGCGCACGAGGACTTGTGCTAATCAACTCTTGGAAGTGTGAAGCTACCGACGTCACCAAGCCTTGTGGAGAGAATACCTTGGATGTAACATAGTGGAATGAAGAACCTCCAGGAAGGCGTGGCGATGTGTCATCGAGCATCGCCAGGGCGCAAGGCATGCAGGATCGCCTGGGCGCGAGGGGCATGCGGGCATCATCAGGGGGAGAGGTCATCGGTTGTTAGCCTTCGCGCGAGAGGTCATCGGTTGTTAGCCTTCGCGCGAGAGGTCATCGGTTGTTAGCCTTCGCGCGAGAGGTCATCGGTGGATAGTCTTCGCGCCTGTGGTCGTCGGTGAAAAGGTCATCGCGCTACGTTAAGTTATACGCAGAGAACGTGGGACCCAGACATCCAGCATGAGACGTTCTGCACGCGCGCCACGTAGACGAAAAGGGTGGTTCAGAATAGTGACATCAGAATGTTGGCATGCGCGGGAGACACTCACGGTCGTACTGTTCAGAGCAGTGGCTGGCATGCACAAGCGACAACAGTGGCAGTACTGTTCAGAGCAGTGGTTGGCATGCACCAGAGGCAACAGTGGTCGTACTGTTCAGGGAAGCGTGCACGCAAACTTCCCTGCAGAGTAGGTGGTGGCAGCTGCTTTTGGAGGGATAAGTTGGTTTAAGTCACTGAAAATCCACTACTGAAGAGAAAGAAACGTTGCAGCCTTCGAAGAGAGAAAGAGTGAGTTACCTCCCTTCTCCTCCAGATATATCCTTCGCGCTGCGATTCTAACACCTTCACACGAGAGTACGACGAGCGACAGCCACCATTAGAACACCTGGGCAGTTCTCTGCAAGTCCTTCAACCAGACGCGAGAAACAGAGCCAAGGTATTCTGCAAGCTTCGTTGGATTTCAAAGCTCCTGGTGTTTGCGCAAGTCCAGGTAAGGGGAAGCTAGCCTTCATCTTTAATACGAACCATCGTTTAGCCTTTTCTGAAGGGTGGGCGACGTGGTCGCCGTCTTCGCTTTCGTCTTCATGAAATGCTTTGTGTTATGTGTTTGGGCGACGTGGTCGCCGGTTTTAAACATAGTCTTTGAAAACGCTCTGTGGTTGAACTAGATCGCCGGTTTTGGCGCTGTTTTACGAAATCTCTGTTTTTGATGTTATTTTGAAACTACTTGAGATTTACATGAGATATTCGAAGATCTGAAGCTTTGAAATGTTTGTGGATGTGATTTGAATCATTTACTTGAATGGTATGATGTGTTTGGATGTGGGATCGAGGCATAGTATTTTCAGGAAAGGAAATACCGTGTTGAGATTGGTTAGGAAGTGCATTGATCAGTGAGTAACCTGTTAATGAGACGATCCTGACTCTGCTGAGATAATGGAATCACGTAGATGAAGTTATTCAGTTGGTGAGAGTCGAAGGAGGTTCATACGTATGGGCGAGTTGTTCAAATGGGAACGAGCTCGAGCTGTTGTATGGATTAACCTTGTCATACCAGGAGAATGGTAACATTGAGATTGTATATGCGCATGCTGTGTGGATTCACAGTGGTATGGTATGACAAGTGCATGTCTCTGGATACTAAGTTCAACGCACGAGTCTTCCGGAAGTAGTGTCAAGTGTCTTGTGTTGAGAGTCAGTGGAAAGTCTGACATGTGAAATGAGAAACTGGAATATTGATAGACACATGATGCTGTATTGTGAAATAGAATGATTCTGAGGAATGTTGTGAAGTTTATGATTTTTGGGCGATCAGGTGAAGAGTATGAGAAACTTGATAACTTTACGTGAATATCTTGAAATTGTTTACCTTGATTTTATTTTAAGTATCCTTATTTAAACTCTTTTTAAATGTCTAGCTTACCCTTTTATCTGTTATTGTGGCTGTTTTCTATTAAAAACTGTGATGATCGTGTAATTTTACACGGGAGCAGATGATCTTCCAGGAAGAAGAGCTCCCTAATGGGTGGTCGCCGAGGGCTGAGATCGCCCATTTCCACCTCTCGGTGGTGATCGCCGGATTTTGCCCTACTATCAGATCGCCTGTTTTGAGGTCGTCTGTTATGAGATCGCCGATTTTATGTCTGGCTAGCAAGTCGCCTATTTTTGGGGACTTCTGGTGATCGCTGGTTTTATGTATGGAGACCGCCGGTCTTGCTGTATTTGATTGTTTTCTTTAAATTTCGAAAAACATTTGATTTCGTTTATGTATTAAACTCCCTAAGAGGAGCAACTTCATTTCAAATATATATATTATCATGTTATTCTCTTCAATATTATTTGGTTACATTTAATTTCATTATACCTGTATGTATGTATTACTTTGGCGGGATGTTACAGATGGGGTCTCCTTTCATTGGCGATGACCGCCCTAGCGATGCCTGACTCACGAGGAACGATCATGCCCTCTGCTTCAGCTTCCACCTGAGCTACCTGGGAGCCCCCCAGCGTAGCATCTTCCATCACCTGATCTGCCTGTGTACCACGAACCACCGATCACTCCTCGAGCACGCCTGATGGTGGTGTCGTAGTGACATGGCAGATGCTTCTCTTCTGCTTGAGGCTGTTCTTATAACAGCGCCTAGCCTCAGCCTGATCTGACTTGATGGTAATGACAGCCCTTTCCATCGACGACAGCTTCAACTTGATGTGCCTTGTCGATGGCACTGCACCCAACCTGTTGAGCGTGGGTCTTCCCAGCAAGATATTGTATGCAGATGGGGCATTGACCACCAAGTACTTTATCTTCTCTGTGCGGGACGCCACTCCATTGGTGAACGTCGTTCTCAGCTCTATGTAGCCCCGCACCTCGACCTGGTCCCCCGCGAAGCCATAAAGACACCCAACATATGGCCTCAGCTGATCGAGGGACAGCTGCAGCTTGTTAAACGTCGGCCAGAACATGACGTCCGCTGAGCTTCCTTGGTCTACGAGCACCCTGTGCACTCGTCTTCCTGCTGTCACAAGGGAGATGACCACAGGATCATTGTCGTGGGGTACAACGTCCTGCAGATCAGCCCTTGTGAATGTGATATCCACCTCGGGGAAATGGCTTTCATTCACTGAGTCTACAGCCATCACTGAGTGTGCGCACCTTCTTCTTTGCGACGCGAAGCACCCTCCGCCACAGAAGCCCCCCGCGATCGTGCTCACTTCCCCGTGCACAGGGATTTCATGTTACTGATCACTTACCTTGCGCCTCCTGCAGGTAATCGGTCAGGAATCCTGTCTTCACCAATTCAGCAAGTTGATGCCCCAACGCCAAGCAGGTGTGGAGTGTGTGTCCATAAGCCTGATGGAATTCACACCACTCATCCTTCTTCCTTCCAAGTACCTTGTCAGTTTTCTCTGGTACTCGGAGTCTTGCAGCCACAGCAGGGATGGCGATCAGCTCCGCCAACTCTACCATGAAATCATACCTAGGGGGTGCGTTGTTCTCCCTTGCACGCCCCCTGGTCTGGTCCTTCCTGGGTGCATAGGGACGAGGCCTTCCCTGCGCCTTCTGTAAGGACCTAGAAACTTTAATAGGAATAAAAGTGTTATATTTAAATAATTTCAGAAAAATGTTATTATTTAAAATACAAAGAGTTGGTAAATGAAGGTTCGTAGTAGCAGACATCGGACGTCGCCCATGATCTGGGGTAAGCTAGTAGAGGTCGGTCGGATGACATGTGGACCAAGAAGAGTAAAGGAGGAAAAAGTGTAACTAAGAAGTCTTCTGCAAGATCGCCGTTAGTGAAGACGGAGGCGATCTCCGACTCCTCTGGCACATAATCGCCTGTCGCCTAGAGGAGACATGAGCGCCAATCGCCTAGAGTGTACGTGATCGGCGGGAATGCACGTAGTATGTGGTCAAGATACTGGATCAACCAGAGTGGGTTCCAACAACCATGCGTATCAAGGTGTGGGTTAAGCCTTAGATACGCTGTGCATGCGAAGCTCTACACTTGAGCAAAAGAGATCACCCTTAGTGTTGCATGCATGGGAGCACGAGGAGTGGTGCTGATCTACTCTTGGAAATGTGAAGCTACCGACGTCACCGAGTCATGTGGAGATGATACCTTGGACGTAACATAGTAGAATGAAGAACCTTCAGGAAGGCGTGGCGATGTGTCGTCGGACATCGCCAGGTGAGAGGCATGCAGGCATCGCCAGGGCGCGAGGGGCATGCGGGCATCGCCAGGGCGCGAGGGGCATGCGGGCATCACCAGGGCGCGAGGCATGCGGGGTGAATCTTCGCGCGGGAGATCATCGGTGGATTGTCTTTGCGCGAGAGGTCATCGGTGGAGAGTCTTCGCGCGAGAGGTCATCGGTGGATAATCTTCGCGCGAGATGTCATCGGTGGATAGCCTTCGCGCGAGAGGACATCGGTGGATAGCCTTCGCGCGAGAGGTCATCGGTGGATAGTCTTCGCGCCAGAGGTCATCGGTGGAAGGTTATCGCGCGATGTCGAGCTTCACACAGAGAAGGTGGGACCCAGACTCCCAGCATGAAACGTCCTGCACGCGCGCCACGTAGACAAAAAGGGTGGTTCAGAATAGTGACATCAGAATGTTGGCATGCGCAAGAGACACTCGCGGTCGTACTATTCAGGGCAGTGGTTGGCATGCAGAAGAGACAACAGTGGTCATACTGTTCAGGGCAGTGGTTGGCATGTGCAAGAGACAAACATGGTCGTACTGTTCAGAGAAACGTACACTCAGACTTCTCTGCAGAGTGGGTGGTGGCAGCTGCTTTTGTGGACAAGCTGGTTTAAGATGCAAAAACCCACTTCTGAGAGAGGGGAACGTTGCAGTTGTTCAAAGAGCGAAAGAGTGAGTTTACCTCCCTTCTCCTCCATTCTCTCCTTCACGCTGCGATTCTGGCACCTTCACACAAGAGTACGACGAGCGACGGCCACCATTAGAGCACCTGGGAGGTTCTCTGCAAGTCCTTCAAACCAGACGCAAAAACAGAGCCAAGGCATTCTTTAAGCTTCGTTGGGTTTCAGAGCTCCTGGTGTTTTGCGCAAGTCCAGGTAAGGGAAGCTAGCTTTCATTTTCAATACAAGCCATAGATTAGCTGTTTCTGAAGTGAGGGCGACGTGGTCGTCGGTTTCGTTTTCATCTTCGTGAATGCTCTGTTCTATGTGTTTGGGCGACGTGGTCGCCGGTTTTATATACAGACTTCGAAATACCTTGTTTTTGAACCAGATCGTCGGTTTTGGCGTTGTTTGCGAACTCCCTCTTTTTGGTGTTGCTTTGAAACTGTTTGAGATTTAAATGTGATATTCGAAAACATGAACCTTGGAGTGAGTTTTGCTGTGATTGAAATCATTCATTTAAGTGTGGCATGATGTGTTGAATGTTGTGAATGTGAGATCAAGGCATAGTATTTTCAGGAAAGAAAATACCGTGTAAGATCGTGTAGGATGTGCATTGACCGGTGATTCGTTATGATATCCTGACTCTCCTGATATAATGGAATCATATAGATGAAGTTATTCGGGCGTTGAGAGTCGAAGGAGGTTCATACGTATGGGTGAGTTGTTCAAAAGGGAACGAGCTCGACCTGTTGTGTGGATTAACCCTATCATGCTTGGATGGTGATGATATTGAGATTCATTATACGCTTGTGAATGTGTGTGATTTCACGGCGACCCTGTGAATGTGAGTGATTTCACAGTGGGCAGTATGACAGGTGCAAATACACGAGTCTAGTCAAAGCATGAGTCTTCCGGAAGTAGTGTCAAGTGTCTTGTATGCTGAGTCAGTGTAGTCTGATGTGTGAAATGAGGAACTTTGAAATTTGATAGACACTTGATGCATGATGTGAAATAGAACGACTCTTGAAAAGCTTGTGAAATGTGTAATTCCTTGGCGATCAGGTGAAGGGAATGAGCAACTCTATAGTTTTACGTGGATATCTTGAAATTGTTTTATCTTGATTTTAATGTTCTTGTTTAAACTCTCTTTAAAATATCTAGCTTACCCTGCGTGTTTTGCTCTATGGCTGTTTTTCTCTTAAAACTGTGATGATCGTGTAATTTTTACACGGGAGCAGATGATCTTCCAGGAAGTAGAGCTCCTTAGTGAGTGGTCGCCGGGGAAGAGATCGCCTGGTTCTATCTCTTGGTGGTGATCGCCGGATTTATGTTCTGATAGCAGATCGCCTGTTTTGGGGTCTTCTGTTAGGAGATCGCCGGTTTATGTATGGAGACCGCCGTTTTCGTTGTATTTGATTGATTTTGTTAAGTTTTGAAAAACATTTGACTGGTTATGTATTAAACTCCCTGTGAGGAGCAACTTCATTACTTATATATATAATGTTCTCTTCAACATTATTTGTTTACCTTTATTTTCATTATATAAACATGAATAGTATTTTGGCGGGATGTTACACCTTCTTCCCTTCCTTGGCCTCCTGCACCCGCGCCTGTTGCTACTGCTTCCCCTGACCTCCGCGCGGCTTCGACGGTGCAGCACTGCCTCTCTTCTCAGAGACCTCTGTCTCTGCTACTATGTGTGCCACCACGCATCGTCGAATCTTAGCGAAGGTGGTAGGGTGGCTCCTGATGAGCGATTCATTGAAAGGACCAGGCAATACGCCTTTCGTGAATGCATGCACCAGCATGTTCTCGTCCTTGCTGGGCAATCTCACCACCTACGCACCAAAACGGTTGAGGTAGTCCTTCAGCGACTCCCCCTGGTACTAGCGCACGTCGAACAGATCGTAGGATACCACCGGTGGCGCTCTGTTGACGATATACTGCTCCATGAATAGCTTTGAAAACTGATGGACGGAGGTGATGTGGCCCTCTGACAGGCTCACGAACCAGTCCATAGCTATTCCGCTCAGTGTACTCATAAACATTTTGCAGTACACAGCGTCTGAGCCTCCAGACAGCATCATCTGAGTGTGGAAGGCTGTCAGATGTGCTTTTGGATCTTCCACCCCCGTGAACGACGCCTTCACTCCCACCAGGTTGGGAGGCACCACTGTGTTCATGATCTCGGGGGAGAAAGGCATAGGGAATGCTCTAGGAGGCGATGGCGGCATCGACGTCCTATCTTCGACTGAGCACTCCTTCTGTGCCTGCAATTCCCTACATAATTCCTCGTTTATACGGTTCAACTCTTCATTTCTGCTCTGTGATGGAGTCAGCTCTGCATGCATCTTCTCCTGCTCAGCTCTCGATGCCGCGACATTATCCTGCAGCGCGCGCATCATCTCCATGATCTGCGCCATGGTAACAACTCCTTCTTCAGCAAATGGCGCAGGTGTGGTTTGTCTGGTTCTTTTACTCATCTTCTCAGCAAAACCTTCGACGAACACTTCAAGAAACTTCAAGAACTGCGATGTGGATGGGAACAAGATTCACACGTGCCCCACGGTGGGCGCCAAATGATCCTGCTGCTGACTCGAATGTGGAGGATATGCCTCGTCACTCCTTCGTCTAGCCTTCTGCAACCGCGTGTTCTACAAGAACGCTCCAAGAACCTTCTCTGGAACTCCAAACGATACCTACAAAACAAAACAGACGGCGCCTCTAGCGGCCGTTTGCACTCCGACGCTCAAGTCAGGTAACAGAACCACCCAAAACTCTCTCTGAATCTCTCTGTGAGACTCGTGTGTCCTCTCAGATCCACTTTCTCTCTCTATAACTAAATTCTGTTATCACTGTGCAACGTGTGTAAAACGTGCTCACAATGACTTAGAAATGTGTGTAATGAATATTCCCCCGTCAATCTGTGTAACTTACAAGACGTAGAGTGCTTTTATACCTGGGTCGCGCCTCTCTCTCAGATGGTGACACGTGGAGGCATGCAACTTACATCTAACCGTACGCGTGTCACACTTAAAAGGCCTTTGCGCTTTTCTCTATGCGCCTAGGTTATTTCCTTGCGGAGTAACTTAGCACGTTTCTACCCTCTGAGTGAGTCGCATGCTCCCAGGAGAGAACCAGGGGTGGCTGGTCTAAACACACTCACCAGGCGCTGTATCCTGCATGCATTATCTCACCGCACAATGCCATGCACGTAATGGGTTAAGAGAGTCACTGATCACTGACCAGTTTACTAGCTCTCTTATACCATCCTCATGCACGACCCTACTGGCAAGCAACTCTTCTTCTTCTGGTTTGGAATCATGCGAGGTGCATGCATAACGCTCTCGCTGGGAGCCTGGGTCCTAGTTTAACTGCGTGTAGCATGAAACCCCGATGACTATGCACCGATGACTGATCGGTGCTTCATTACTTCTCGCGCTCTGCTTCCAGGCGCTCATCTAGGCACCGATCTGCGGGTGGTGGTCACTTAGTAACTGACCACCGATCATCGCTCTGAGTGATCTCCTCCCTGATTCACCTGCTATCTTATTCCATGTGTCACCCTGTGAATGGTCCACGTGGTCATCTGCTGCTGACGTCATCAACTACTGATGACCGACCGGATCACTTATTTCCCAAAGCTTTAGCCTTGCTCCTATTGATGCTCATGGATTGGGCTTGGACCCTCACTTGACTTGGGCTTCTTGGCTTGGGCTTCTTAAGCTTGGGTCCTCTTTATTTATACTACTATTTGGATTCTTCAAGAGAACCCAATTATTTACAAAATGTTCTAATCTTTAAGAAGACTAGTAAGAAAAATTTCAAGTGTTCTTGAATATGGCCCTTTCTTGTTTTTGTGAAGTCTTCTTTTGTTTGTTGAGATGACCCTTTATATATATCATCTTTGGTCATCCTTAAGTGGTCTTGACTTGCATTAGCGCCTGATGTGAGTCTCTTATGAACCTTTCTTGGTTTGGGTTGAGTTGATATAGGTTTCATTGTATTCATGACACTTTCAAGAATTAGGATCAAAATTCTAAAGAACAATTAATAGAGTTTCTACTCAAGAAAACAAAGGTTCATACTAAAAACACATGAATAGGTAACTTGTAGTGTAAGATAACAATGGAATATGAATGGGTAATTCAAGAACAGTACCAAACTTCAAAGGAAACACAAGAACAACATAAGAACACCAAGAACAAGTGAAAATACTGATTGAAATTCAATAGGAATTAGAAAATCACAAAGAAATTCATCAAAGAACAAAAACCCATGGATGGAAAACAAGAACAACACATGTATATGGAAACCCATGGTTTGGACGAAATTAAAACAGCAAGAAAACAAGGAAATAAACCAACAAAGTGCAGAACAATGGCAGCAAATGAAAGGAAACAACTCATGGAAAAGATTGAACCGATTAAAAATGGAAAAACTACAAGAAAACACAAATGGGTATTTTTAGAAGATGAATAGAAATGACGTATGTGGTTGTAGCCTTTTGGAGATGTGATTCACGCCACTTGGAGGGTGGTTCTTCCAAGATGAGTGGGTGGTGTCGCCACTTGAGAGTCTCCAAATCTCACAAGATAAGACATGAAGGAGAAGAAGAGACAAGTCTCACAAACTCACTCTCTCTCAATTTCAAGATAGTTTCTTTTCTTCTAACTTTCAACTTCTTTTATTCAAAGTACTAAGCACCCCTATTTATAATGGAGAGGGCTGGTCATGTTACAAAGGGGAAGGAGTGGGAAGAGTCACTCTTCTAGCTCCTTCTAGTGCCTAAGAGAGAAAGGAGTAGAAAAGTCACTTTTTCCACTTTTTCCTAAAGAAAGTGCCTAAAATGCCTTACATTTAGAGGTTTCTTTTGGTTTTCCTCTTTGGCATACTCCTAAGGATATTTCTATATTATTTACAAATTTATACAAGATTATTTACAAAGATTTATTTATACTACTATCTTTTGAATTTTCAAGAGAACCCAAAATGTTCTACTTTTTAAGAAGACTAGTAAGAAGAATTTTAAATGCTTGGGTGGATGACCTCTTCCTCCATTAGTGAAATCCTCTTCTACTTGATCTCCATCAGCGCCTAACCTGTTCAAGGCAGGTTTGCCCAAAAGCATGTTATAAGCCGAAGCTATGTTAAAAACTAAATACCTGATGCTGATGGTGCGGGATGAGGTTCTGATACAAACCCAAATATGACTAAAGAAACTACAAGCAAAACCCAAAAAGGGCATTCATCTCAAAATACAAAGCTAAGGCTCACCAAACATCAAGACAATATAAGCAGAAGAAGAAGCCATGAGTCAGAGCATCTCAAATTCTTCCTGCTAGTCTTCTTAAATATTTAGAAAATGTTATAAATAAATTAGGCTCATTTGAAGGGGTCCAAATAGTAGAAATAAGCTAGAATAAAGTACCTTTAGCATAGTAGGGGGTGTGGGTAGCATTCTAGCTTGTTCCTAGCCCATTTGAAAGCATTTTGACCTAGTTTCTAGAAGGATAAACCTAGAATACGGGATTGACTTAGTCAAACCCTATGGCTGCCCACTTTTTCCCCTTTTCCCATTCTACCCTTTAAGCTTGCTTTCCAAGGCTCCTAAATCTATAAATAGGGAGGCCTACCTCACGTATTGAGAAGTTGAAAATTAGAGGAAAGTTACTATACACAAATTCTTGTGTGATTAGTGAGTGAGTGAGCTCCTCCTAAATTGGTCTTATCTTGTGAGTGTTGTGAAGCTCTCAAGTGGCGGTATCTACACTTATCTTGGATTCAATTCACCATCCAAGTGGCGTGCTCATTCACAATTCCATCACTCCTAAGTTTCTTTTCACTAATCTCTTTTCCCTTCCATTTCCATTCCTAGTTTCAATTCCAAAATATGTCTTGTTCTTGTTTTTGTATTCTTGTTTCAATTTGGTCCTTATGTGTTGCTCACCTTGTGTTTGCTTAAATTCCACACCTAATTGTCATTCATTCTTCACCATTAAATGTGTTTTTCCTTTGGCCTTATGGAAATGAACCTTCACATCTACTTAACACTTGTTAAGTTAATGTCCAGTGGGGATTTTCCTTAGGTTTCTCACCTTAAATTGCAAAGTAATCTCAATCTTAATTCTAAAGTGCCACCTAAATGAATCAATCTAAAATCAACTCACATCATGTGGTTATCAGAGCTTAGGTTCTTATGCTCAATTTTTTGAGTTGATTTGGCACTTTACAATTCCTTTACATTCAAGTACCTTTACTTTCTTGTCTTTAAATTCAAGTACCATTAATTTCTTGTCATTTAGTTTCTTGCTTTTATTTTCCAGCCCTTTATTTTGGTGCAGATTTTTTTGGCCATTTTATCATATTCTTAGCATTTTTCGTTTTGAATATGTTCCTTGTTATGCCTTTCTTTGATCTTGCCTTTTACTTTGAGTCTTATGTTCATTAGTGTTCTAGGTGTCCTTCTTTTGATTCTACTTACTTGCTTTTAATTTTGAAACTTTTGCAAAGTATTTAGACACTTGTTTTAGTAAGAGTTGATTTCAAGTTCCAAACATATGACTTCAAGTGTTCAATTATATTGAATCCACCACCAAAAGTTTTGTGCAAATTGAATGTTCTTCAAAATTGTTCATGATGCATCCTATGGATCTTTCTTTCCATATTTCCATTTAGTATAAAAAAAAAAAAACACACACACAAAAACAGCAAGCAAATTCAAAACTGCACTTATATCTTTCAATTGCACTTCCAATTCCTTTTCCAAACTTGGATTCAACTTGATTGGAAAATTGTTATCATCTTTGTGGACTTTTTTATCCTTTTGCTTTTACAAGTTCTAAAGAAAACATAAAATTTATTGGTTAAAAGTTTAGTAAGTTTCTTTGAGTTTTCTTTTGTGATTTTCTTGCTTGTCTTCCTTTCTTAAGTTTTGTCATAATCTCTTTTCCAACTTTGGTTTAGCTCTTTCTTGTTTACACCTTTTCTTGCTTGTCTTTCTTCTTTTCCTCAAAGTTTTGTGGTGTTTTTTTTGCTTTGGATTGAGTGTTGAAAGCTTTGACCTCTTTCACTTGAGTTTTCTCATCCACAAGAAAGACTTTGGATAAGGAAAGAAATTTTTCTTTGAGTGGTTGAGTGGTTTTTATTCAATTGCCGCAAGCTTTGTTTTCTTCTTAACTTGTTTTCTCTAATTGTTAGTTTTTGTGTTTTGTGTTTGCTTGTTGCGATGACTCATATTTCAAGTGGTGCATCTTCCAAACCACAATCCTATCACAAAGCCCACCTTTTGGGAGAACTTGTGGAGGTCAAGAAAAAACTTGTCCACAAAGAGGAAAAACTTAGCCAATTTGCCAAAAGATTGCAAAGACTAAAAGAAGCTCAAGCACGGAAAAATCAACAAGATGAGGACGAATGGAGTGTGCACAATTTTGCCAAAAGGCACCATCAACACCAACCACAACAACAACATTCTTTTAATTTTTTAAAGTTACCTAGTTTTAATGGGTCCAATGACCCTTCTTTGTATTTAGATTGGGAAGCTAAGGTTGAACATCTCTTTAATGTGTATAAGGTTACCGAGGACCAAAAAGTTAGGTTAGCTTCCTTAGTTTTCTTAGACTATGCCAACCAATGGTGGCACAAACTTGTAATGGACATTGAGCTAAACAAGAGGCCAACCGTGGTCTCTTGGTATGATTTAAAGGCATGCATGCGCGCGAGGTTTGTTCCTCCTCCTTATAGGACAGAACACTTGTTGAAGTTCCAACGGCTTCATCAAGGACATAGGATGGTAGATGCATATTTTAAAGATTTCGAAACATCTTTGACTAAAATGAATATGCATGATACTGAAGAGTCAAAGATAAAAGGGTTTGTAAGCAGTTTGTGAAAAGAAATTAAAGATCTTGTAGAATTACATGAGTACTGATGGAGATCAAATAGAAGAGGAAAGTGTAGCCCAAGCCCAAGAAGCTCAAGGACCAACTAGCTCAAAATCCTTCATGCCTCAAAGGATTACAAGGAGCAAGGCTAAAGTTTTGGGTAAAGAGCATTAAATGTTATCTCTTTTTGTAATTACCCTTGTATAAAATTTGTAAATAATATAGAAATAGCCTTAGGAGAATGCCAAAAGAGGAAAACCAAAAGATACCTCTCGTGTAAGGCATCATAGGCGCATTTTTAGGAAAAGTTGGAAGAAGTGACTCTTCCTACTCCTTTCTCTCTTAGGCGCTAGGAGCTAGAAGAGTGACTCTTCCAACTCCTTTTCCCTTGTAACATGACCGGCCCTCTCCATTATAAATAGGGTTGCTTGGTACCTTGTAATACAAGTTGAATTTTGAAGTAAAGAAACTATTTCAAATTGGTTAGAGAGTTGTGTGAGACTTGTTCTCTTCTCTTCTTCCATGTCTTATCTTGTAAGTCTTGGGAGCTCTCAAGTGGCGGCACTCCTTACTCATCTTGGAAGAACCACCCTCCAAGTGGTGTGAAGCATTCCCTCCAATGGCTACAACCACATAAGTCCATCTTCTTTCATCTTCCATAATTACCCATTTGTTGTTTACTTGTAGTTTTGCAATTTCAATCGGTTCAATCTTCTCCTTGAGTTGTTCCCTTTCTTTTGCTGCAATTGTTCTGCACTTTGTTCGGTTTATGTCCATTGTTTCATGCTGTTATTGGTTTGGCTTCCATAGATACCCATTTCTATGTTGAATTCTTGAATTTCCATTAGTGGGTTTTGTTCCTTGTTTTTCAATTGATAGTTTCAATTCTTGTTGTATTCTTTCCTCAAATCTTGTATTCTTGTGTTGTTCTTGTGTTCTTTTTGAGTTTATGTTGTTGTTCTTGGTTTATCCATTCGGTTTCCAACCCATGTTCATCATAGAATTCACCTATTCATGTGTTTTTCTCTTGGACCTTTAGAAATGAACCTTCACATCTACTTAGCACTTGCTAAGTTAATGTCCAGTGGGGATTTTCTCTAGGTGACTCATCATAATTGCTCCAAGAATCTTGATCCAATTGTTAATAAAGTGTTACAAATCAAATGAATATAAAGTCAACTCACATCATGTGGTATCATGAGCTATGGTGTGTTTTTGTGTTTTGAGTTGAATTAGCACTTTAATTTTTGGGCAAAATTATTTTTCCAGCACCTTTAAATTCGTGTATTCTGTTTTTCCAACACCTATATTTTGAAAGAGGATGATGCTCCTTGAAGATTGTATAGTGTTTGATGTAGCAAATGTAATGCTTTGCTTTGAAGCTTGGTATTTTGTCTAATAGGGTAATGTGATAGAGTAATGTGAGTTTAAGGTAGCCTGTTTGCCTCGTGATCCACCTCATGGCCCTAATTGTAACATCCCGCCAAATGCTTTTCATATTTATATAATAAAAATAAAGGTAAACAATTTTATTGAAGTGAACATAATTATATATATGTAATGAAGTTTCTCCTCACAGGGAGTTTAATACATAATCGGTCACTTTTCCAGAAAACGTAAACAAAATACAATAAAATATAAATACAGGCGATCTCCTAACAGAAAAAAGGCGATCTCCTATCAGAGAACAGAAAAAGGGTGATCGCCTAACAGAAATAGGAACAGACGATCTCCTCCCGGCGACCACTCACTGAGGAGCTCTACTTCCTGTAACATCATCTGCTCCCGTGTAAATTATACACGATCATCACAGGTTTAAGAAAAAGCCAAACACAGCACCAAAAATCACAAGGTAAGCTAGACATTTAAAAAAGAGTTTAGATATGAAACTTAAAAATCAAGATGAAACAAATTAAAGACATCCACGTAAAAACTATCAATTTTCTCCTTCCCTTCACATAACCACCAAGTAATCACACATTTCACAATATTCTCAAGAGTCGTTCTATTTCACATAATGCATCAAGTGTCTAACAATTTCAATGTTCCTCATTTCTCACGTCAGACTTCCACTGACTCATCACACAAGACACTTGACACTACTTCGGGAAGACTCGTGCATTGACTAGACTCAGAGATCTGCACCTGTCATACTAAACTGCTGTAATGTTTCCACAGCTATGCGCATCAACACAATCTCGATCTCAATTTCATCACTCTCACAGTATGACAGGGTTAATCCATATAACAGGCCGAGCTCGTTCTTTTTCACACGACTCACCCATTCATATGAACCTCCTTCGACTCTCACCAACTGAATAACTTCCTCTATGTGATTCCATTATCTCAGCAGAGTCAGGATATCTCATTATAGAAATCACCGATCAATGCACATCCTACATAATCTTACACGGTATTTTCTTTCCTGAAAATACTATGCCTTGATCCCACATTCACAACATTCAACACGTCATACAACACTTAATGAACGATTCCAGTCACAGAAAAACTCATGCCAAGGTTCAGATTTTCGAATATCACATTTAAATCTCAAACAGTTTCAAACAACACCAAAAACAGGGGAGTTCGAAAAAAAACGCCAAAATCGGCGATCTCGTTCAAAAACAGGGGATTATACAATAACAGTTGAAAACCGGCGACCACGTCGCCCCATCATCTCAAACATCTACTATAAGGTTTTTCGTTGGAAATAAGGCTAGCTTCCCTTACCTGCACTAGCGCAAAACTCTAAGAGCTCCGAAACCCAACGAAGCTTTAAGATGCTTTCACTCTGTTTTAGTGTCCCGGTCTGGAGAACTTGCAGAGAACCTCCCAAGTGTCCAAGGGCAGTCGTCGCTCGTTGTACTGGTGCTTGAGGTTGCCTGAATCGCAGCGCGAAGGAGAGAAAAGAGAGGGATGAAGATGCACTCACTCTTTCACTCGAGTCACTGCAACGTTCTTTGCCTCCTCGCAGTGGGTTTTTGAATCCAAGCCTACTTGTCCACGCATGCTGCTGCCACCACCCCCTCTGCAAGAAAGCTAGAGTGTACGTTTCACTGAACAGTACGGCCACGGTTGTCTTCTTGTGCATGCCAACCACTTCCCTGAACAGTACGACCGCGAGTGTCTCTTGCGCATGCCAACTTTCTGATGTCACTATTCTGAACCACCCTTTTTTGTCCACGTGGCGCGCGTGCAGGAAGTGTCATGCTGGGAGTCTGGGTCCCACTTTATTCGTGTGAAACTCGACATCGCGCGAAAATCTTCCACCGATGACCGCTCGCGCGATGACTATCCACCGATGTCTCATCCTGGCGGACGACCGATGTCTCTCCCTGGAAGACGACCGATGTCTTTCTCTGGGAGACGACCGATGTATATCCCTGGCGACGCCCGCATGCCTCTCGCGCCCTGGCGATGCCTGCATGCCTCTCGCGCCCTGGCGACGTCCACATGCCTCGCGCCCTGGTGACGTCCACATGCCTCGCGCCCTGGCGATCATGTGTAGTAGGCGACCGGCGATTATGTACTAACCAGGAAATCTTATAGTCTTCTAAGCTACACTTTCCTTCCTTTTTATTTTAAATAAAAACATACTTAGAATTCATTTAAAATATACCCTTTTATTCCAATTTAATTTTTACAGGTCCTTACATTCTCCCCAACAAGCAAAATTTTCGTCCTCGAAAATTGAATTACAAGGAAAAGAGGTATGGATAGGCTTCTCTCATGGGTTCTTCTAACTCCCAAGTTGAATCACCCGATCTCTCATCCCACACCACTTTCACCATGTTGATGGTCTTGCCTCTAAGTTGTTTACTTTGCCGATCGTCAATCCTGATTGGTTTCGCTTCAAAGGACAAGTCATCCCTGATCTGCACATCGTCCACTTCCAGCACATGACTAGGGTCAGCCATGTACTTCCTCAGCTGTGATACGTGAAAGACATTGTGCAGATTTGCTAAATGGGGAGGTAGGGCGATCTCATAAGCCACTGGACCAATCCTCCTTAAGATCTGATATGGTCCCACGAACTTAGGGGACAACTTCTTTGATCTGATCGCCCGTCCTACACCCTTGGTTGGTGTCACTCTCATGAACACATGGTCTCCAGCAGCAAACTCCAAAGGCTTTCTCCTCTGATCTGCATAGGATTTCTGCCTACTTTGAGAAGCTCTCATTCTGCCTTGTATCTGTTTCACCTTCTCGGTCGTCTGCTGAATCAACTCTGGTCCAACCAATACTGTTTCACCTTCCTGGTACCAGCACAATGGAGTTCTGCATTTCCTTCCATACAAGGCTTCGTATGGCGCTACCCCTATGCTGGCGTGATAACTGTTATTATAAGTAAACTCCACCAGCGGCAACAGCTCATCCCAACTTCCCAATTGATCCAAGGCGCACGTCCTCAGTAGATCTTCCAAGGATTGGATCGTTCTCTCTGACTGTCCATCTGTTTGGGGATGATATGCAGAGCTCATCCTCAACTTAGTTCCCAGGCAATCTTGTAAAGTCTGCCAAAACCGTGAAGTGAACCTGGGATCTCTATCTGAAACAATGCTGGAAGGCACTCCATGCAACCTCACTATTTCTTTGATGTACAACTGTGCCAACTTGGCCATAGGCATCCTCATATTCACTGGGAGAAAGTGGGCACTCTTCGTCAGCCGATCAATGATGACCCAGATTGCATCATGACCCTTTATCGATCTGGGTAAATGGGTGACGAAGTCCATGGCGATGTTGTCCCATTTCCACTCAGGGATATCCAGTTGCTGTAACAACCCGCCAGGTCTTTGATGTTCTACCTTTGCCTTCTGACACGTCAAGCAGGTAGTAACATACTGGGCGATGTCTCTCTTCATGCCCGACCACCAAAATGACTCCTTCAAGTCATGGTACATCTTGTTCATGCCTGGATGTAGGCTAAGGCGACTCTTGTGACCTTCCTCTAGGATCATCTTCTTCAACTCTTCATTTGCAGGTATGCAAATTCTGCCATTAAATCTCAAGATCCCATCATCGCCCATCACAAAGTCTCTAGCCTGGTCGGTCCCTAGTGACTCCACAGTACGCTTCAGGCTAGGATCCTCCAACTGCTTATCCTTTATCATTCCAAGGAAGTCATTAGTTATAGCCAGCTTACTACAACTAATGTGATTTACATGAAATTCTACCCCAAGGTTTAAGTCTCTGAACTGCTCGATCAGTTTCTGCTCTTCCATCATCATGGTGGCTACTTGTATTGATTTTCTACTCAAAGCATCTGCCACTACATTGGCCTTCCCTGGATGATACATGAGTTGAAAATCGTAGTCCTTTAGAAACTCCATCCACCTTCTTTGTCTCATGTTTAGTTCCTTCTGATCGAACAGGTATTTCAGGCTCTTATGGTCACTGAACACCTGGAATCGAGCTCCATATAAATAGTGCCTCCAAATCTTCAAGGCAAACACCACCGCCGCCAACTCCAAATCATGAGTAGGATAGTTTCTCTCATGAACCTTGAGTTGCCTTGAAGCATATGCAACCACTCTTTTCTCTTGCATCAAGACACATCCCAAACCCTGATGTGAAGCATCACAGTAGACATCAAAAGGTCTTCCTACCTCTGGGATCACCAGCACTGGAGCACTAGTCAACCTTTCCTTTAGTTCCATGAAGCTCTGCTCACATCGGTCGGTCCAAGCAAAAGGTTGGTCCTTGCGGGTCAGCTGTGTTAAAGGAGCCACTACCTTGGAAAAGTCCTCAATAAACCTCCGATAGTAGCCAGCTAAACCCACAAAGCTCTTATCTCAGTGACTGTCTTAGGACGTTCCCATTGAAGCACTGCCTCCACTTTGGCTGGATCCACCGAGATCCCCTGGGCAGATATCACGTGTCCTAAGAAGTTGACTTCCTTCAGCCAGAACTCACACTTAGAGAACTTGGCATAGAGTTGCTTCTTCCTCAGGATCTCCAATACTGTCCCCAGGTGTTCTTCATGTTCTTCCTCGGTCCTTGAATAAATGAGTATGTCGTCTATGAAGACTACCACAAACTTATCCAAGAAAGGGCGAAAAATCCTATTCATGTAGTCCATGAACAGAGCTGGAGCATTTGTGACTCCAAACGGCATCACCACATACTCATAGTGCCCATACCGAGACCTAAAAGCTGTGTTTTGAACATCTTCAGCTTTTACCAAAATTTGGTGGTACCCCGATCTCAGATCAATCTTTGAGAACACCGAGGCCCCATGTATTTGATCCATCAAATCATCAATCCTAGGTAGGGGGTACTTGTTCTTGATGGTCAACTTGTTCAACTGCCTGTAATCTATACACAGCCGAGACCCTCCATCCTTCTTCTTAACTAGGAGCACTGGAGCCCCCCATGGAGATACACTGGGTCTGATGAATTGTTTCTCCAACAATTCTTCCACTTGCTTCTTTAATTCTACCAACTCGGCTGGTGCCATCCTGTAAGGTGCCATTGACACCAGTCCAGCTACAGGTACCAAATCAATGGAGAATTCCACTTCTCTCTTAGGGGGTAACCCAGGTACTTCTTCTGGAAATACATCCGTGAATTCTTTCACCACATGTATTCTGCTTACGTCCCCTTCATTCTTCACTTCCAACCGAGCTAGCATTACGAAGCACCTCGCCCCTTTTTCCAACTCCGACCACCCGTGCTGAGCTGATATCACCTTTGACTCTTGGAGGTCTGGAAACGCTATCTTCTGACTACCGCAGTCTATGAGAACGTGATTGGCAGCTAGCCAATCCATTCCCAAGATAACATCCAGGTCCTGAAGAGGTAGGCAGATCAAGTTCACTTTGAATCTGCATCCCTCTACTATCACTGGACATTCGGGGCAAACTGTAGAGGTCAACACCTGTCCTGACGCAGGTGTAGAGACCAACAGTTCGAAAGGTAACTCCTTCACTAGAAGGCCCAACTCGGCTACACACAGGCTTGACACAAAGGAGTGTGTCACTCCAGAATCAAACAAAGCTTTTACACCTCTACCAGCTATAAAACAAACACCTTGCACGAGGTTACCTGACTGAGACGCTTCTGCCCCTGACATGGCAAACACTCTTCCTGTTGCCTGAGGTCTGCTGCCTTCGTTCCTCAACTGCTGAGAACCACTGGGTTGAGTCATCCCATTCTGGGTAGGACAATCTCTTGCAACGTGTCCCGTCCTTTGGCAGGCAAAACACCTTCTCTCCGAAGCCTTCTTGGGGCACACATTGGGCGTGTGTGGTCCACCACAATGGAAACACTTGGGTTTCCAAGGTTGTTGCTGCTGAAACTGGGATGACGTTGTTCCCGCCCGATGTGGTGGAGGTCTCGCATAGGGCTTGTTTTGTGGGTGATGCACCTTAGCCTTCCCACTGGAAGAACCCCCTGGGTGTGACCTGATCACCCGAGAATCACCCTTTTCTAGGGTCTCCACCATCTTCGCCTTCTCTACTAAGGCGTGAAATTCCCTGATGCACATCGGGGCTATGGTCCTCTTCAGCCCATGCTTCATCCCCTCTTCGAACTTCCTACACCTCCGGGCCTCGGAGGTCGCCTGAGTATAGAATCGAGCGAGGTATTCAAACCGAGCAGCATAGGCGTTCACAGACATCTCCCCCTGCTCCAATCGGAGGAATTCTGCTTCCTTCGCAAACTTTGCACTATCTGGGAAGTATTTCTCCAGGAATCTCACCCTGAAGCTCTCCCAGTCTAACACTTCAGCTCTAGCTTCCATCATCTGCTGAGCTCCCATCCACCAGAACTCGGCTTCTCCAGATAGCAAAAAGGTGGCGAACACCAACTTCTTCTCTTTAGGGCAGGAGGTCACCCTAAAGATTTTCTCCAACTCTCTGACCCACTGATCTGCTTGATCAGGGGTAGCATTCCCACTAAACTTGGGTGGGTTGTGCCTCATGAACTCGGTCAGTCCCATCCGTTCCTGAGGCTGACCGACGTGGGAATTTGTTTCAGCAGACCGAGCAGTTTCCCAATGGTGCATAGCAGCTTGATGATTCTGAGCCATTGCTGCATTCTGTTGTTGGATGGCAGTTGCCATCATCTCAATGGCCTTGGCAATCTGGCTCATTTCCGAAGAAGGTTGGGGAGGGGTAGAAGGTCTACGTGCCATCTTCTTCATTTCAGATTTTGAAACTATGGGTTTCTATATTCCCTACAACTACAAGAATGAGATCGATAAGAAATCAATTCATTCAAGAGGTAACATCTAGACCTTACAAAGGTCAACATCTCAAAGTCATTAAGAATTTGAGTTCATCAACAGAATCATGATGCTTATAACCTTAAGCAAAATACCAGAACAGCTACTGGTATACAACCATCAATCCAAACAACCACTTTCAACCAATTACAAAACAATCAATAAAATGACATAAATCACACCAGAATTCAATGTATGCTAAACATCAAACCTTTGGAATTAAGATTGAGAATAATCTCGATCCAGTTATGACTGTGCACCCTCACCACTTTATCAAGACTCTCTCATTCTTAATACCAAGATTTTCAGTTAGGGCATATATTCACTAAAGCACACACAAAATTTCAATACAAAAACATTTGAAAACCTTTCACTATAGTTGTTATTTAAAACTCAAATAAATTTTATGAGCAGAAGAAACACAATGGATCCACAGCCCTCAGGTCATCCTAAGGACGAACTGCTCTGATACCATTAATGTAACATCCCGCCAAATGCTTTTCATATTTATATAATAAAAATAAAGGTAAACAATTTTATTAAAGTGAACATAATTATATATATGCAATGAAGTTTCTCCTCACAGGGAGATTAATACATAATCGGTCACTTTTCCAGAAAACGTAAACAAAATACAATAAAATATAAATACAGGCGATCTCCTAACAGCAAAAAGGCGATCTCCTATCAGAGAACAGAAAAAGGGTGATCGCCTAACAGAAATAGGAACAGATGATCTCCTCCCGGCGACCACTCACTGAGGAGCTCTACTTCCTGTAACATCATCTGCTCCCGTGTAAATTATACACGATCATCACAGGTTTAAGAAAAAGCCAAACACAGCACCAAAAATCACAAGGTAAGCTAGACATTTAAAAAAGAGTTTAGATATGAAACTTAAAAATCAAGATGAAACAAATTAAAGACATCCACGTAAAAACTATCAATTTTCTCCTTCCCTTCACATAACCACCAAGTAATCACACATTTCACAATATTCTCAAGAGTCGTTCTATTTCACATAATGCATCAAGTGTCTAACAATTTCAATGTTCCTCATTTCTCACGTCAGACTTCCACTGACTCATCACACAAGACACTTGACACTACTTCGGGAAGACTCGTGCATTGACTAGACTCAGAGATCTGCACCTGTCATACTAAACTGCTGTAATGTTTCCACAGCTATGCGCATCAACACAATCTCGATCTCAATTTCATCACTCTCACAGTATGACAGGGTTAATCCATATAACAGGCCGAGCTCGTTCTTTTTCACACGACTCACCCATTCATATGAACCTCCTTCGACTCTCACCAACTGAATAACTTCCTCTATGTGATTCCATTATCTCAGCAGAGTCAGGATATCTCATTATAGAAATCACCGATCAATGCACATCCTACATAATCTTACACGGTATTTTCTTTCCTGAAAATACTATGCCTTGATCCCACATTCACAACATTCAACACGTCATACAACACTTAATGAACGATTCCAGTCACAGAAAAACTCATGCCAAGGTTCAGATTTTCGAATATCACATTTAAATCTCAAACAGTTTCAAACAACACCAAAAACAAGGGAGTTCGAAAAAAAACGCCAAAATCGGCGATCTCGTTCAAAAACAGGGGATTATACAATAACAGTTGAAAACCGGCGACCACGTCGCCCCATCATCTCAAACATCTACTATAAGGTTTTTCATTGGAAATAAGGCTAGCTTCCCTTACCTGGACTAGCGCAAAACTCTAAGAGCTCCGAAACCCAACGAAGCTTTAAGATGCTTTCACTCTATTTTAGTGTCCCGGTCTGGAGAACTTGCAGAGAACCTCCCAAGTGTCCAAGGGCAGTCGTCGCTCGTTGTACTGGTGCTTGAGGTTGCCTGAATCGCAGCGCGAAGGAGAGAAAAGAGAGGGATGAAGATGCACTCACTCTTTCACTCGAGTCACTGCAACGTTCTTTGCCTCCTCGCAGTGGGTTTTTGAATCCAAGCCTACTTGTCCACGCATGCTGCTGCCACCACCCCCTCTGCAAGAAAGCCAGAGTGTACGTTTCACTGAATAGTACGGCCACGGTTGTCTTCTTGTGCATGCCAACCACTTCCCTGAACAGTACGACCGCGAGTGTCTCTTGCGCATGCCAACTTTCTGATGTCACTATTCTGAACCACCCTTTTTTGTCCACGTGGCGCGCGTGCAGGACGTGTCATGCTGGGAGTCTGGGTCCCACTTTATTCGTGTGAAACTCGACATCGCGCGAAAATCTTCCACCGATGACCGCTCGCGCGATGACTATCCACCGATGTCTCATCCTGGCGGACGACCGATATCTCTCCCTGGAAGACTACCGATGTCTCTCTCTGGGAGACGACCGATGTATATCCCTGGCGACGCCCGCATGCCTCTCGCGCCCTGGCGATGCCTGCATGCCTCTCGCGCCCTGGCGACGTCCACATGCCTCGCGCCCTAGCGACGTCCACATGCCTCGCGCCCTGGCGATCATGTGTAGTAGGCGACCGGCGATTATGTACTAACCAGGAAATCTTATAGTCTTCTAAGCTACACTTTCCTTCCTTTTTATTTTAAATAAAAACATACTTAGAATTCATTTAAAATATACCCTTTTATTCCAATTTAATTTTTACAGGTCCTTACACTAATCAAAGTGATAAGATCAAGCACCAAGTTTTCTAAGTGCTTTTCTCATGTCTTTTTCTCAAAATATGTTTTCTGAAGAAAAATAAATCTGTTGTTTTGTAAAACAACAGGTTTTTTTTTACACTGTTCTTTGCTTTAAAGTTCCTCACAAGGTTTGGCATAAGTAAACCATGTCTCAGCCTTTCCTGTTTCAAATATGCTGAGCTGGAGGGGGTTTGAAAAACAATCCGCTTATTTCTAAATTCAACCTATTCTTTTTATAACAACCTTTAACTATTTTTTGAAAAGTTGTTATAGACTGGTTGTCTTTCTAAAGAATGGCTCTTCTCTTTTAGAAAATATAGAGATTACATAGTTTTCAAGTGAGCAAAAACTCTTTTACAGCAGAGAGCACAGTATTACTAGTTTTATTAAGATCTTTCACAAAGTTTTTTTTTAAAGTGCTTAGTTCTTGGTTACCTTGATCAAAGGGAAGGTGCTGTCACTGCTGGTCTACAAATCTGAGCCACTGGTGTTGGGTTCTTGAATCTTGTTACAGGTGCTTCTGTTCCATATTCTTTTCTGTGTAAAGGTGTTTGGTGTAATACTCTTCTTGATAAAGTTTCTTGAAGGGTAAGTAGTGCTGAAATAGGGTTTTTTAGCTTTGTATACCTTGTTTTTGTAGAGTTTAAGAACTGTAAGGTGTTGTAAGTGTTTTGATATTTTTTAGTGGATTTTGCCTTGGTGTAAGGTAAAACTGGATGTAGCTCTTGATGAGTGAACCAGTATAATCTGTGTGTGCATCTCTCTTTTCAATCTTTGCTCTAATTTTTGCATAATTGAATAATCTGTTAGAAAAATAAATCTGTTAAACCAAAATTAAATCTGTTATTTTTGGGCATGCTCATTCTGTTCTTTAGGATTCAATGTATGTTCTTGAGTGCTTATGAACATATGTGTATGTGTGGGTGCTGAATAACAAATATCATAAAATCCCTTTGATAACTCTGCTCAAGTAACTTTCTTTCTTTTAAGTTGTTCTTAAACTTTCAAGAAGTGGTTTTTCTTGGTTGAATATCCTTCGTGATCTTGCTGTTATCAAAGTACCTAAACTGTTCTAAACAATTCTCTGTTTAATCTCAAGGCTAATCTGATCTAGCTTTTGTTTGTGTCACGAGTAATAAAAATAAATATGTTCTTTTATAAATCAATCTGTTCTTTTTCTGTGAATAACTGAAAACAGTTTTATTTTGCAAAAGATTGCTAAGGTCAATTCACCCCCCCTCTTGAACTTAGACATTAATAGACCCAACAATTGGTATCAAGAGCTAGGACTTGAATTTTACTCAAGTTTATGTGCAATATGTCTGAGTTTAAGTTGCCTTTTGCTGAGGGTTCGTCTATTAATAGACCCCCTATGTTTGTTGGAGTGAATTATGCTTTCTGGAAAATAAGAATGAAAATCTTCATGGAATCCATTGACCTTGGTATTTGGGATGTTGTGGTCAATGGACCGTTTGTGCCTATGCAGGTTGTAAAGGAAGAAACAGTAAAGAAACCATGGTCTGAATGGAGTGACAGTGAAAGGAAAAAGGCTCAATATGACTCTGTTGCCAAAAATATCATAACCTCTGCATTGACAATGGATGAATTCTTCAGAATATCTCAGTGCAATTCAACTAAAGAAATGTGGGAAATTCTGGAGGTAGCTCATGAAGGCACGGATGATGTGAAGAGATTAAGGAAACATTCACTTATCCAAGAGTATGAGTTGTTCAAGATGCAACCCGAGGAAAGCATTGTTGATGTAGAAAAGAGGTTTAATCATATTGTGAACCATCTTACTGGATTGGGAAAAGTGTTTGACAGAGAAGAACTCAATATAAAAGTCCTGAAGTGCCTTGATAGGAATTGGCAACCTAAATTCACTACAAATTCAGAAAGTAAAGATCTGTCCAACCTGTCTACTGCTGCATTATTTGGTAAATTGATGGAACACGAGCTGGAGCTCAAAAGGCTGAAAGAGCAAGAGACAGTGGAGAGGAAAACAAAAGGACTGGCCTTAAAAACAGTTGTACAGAATGACAGTAGTGATGAAGAAGGGAACATAGAACATGATGAAACATTGAGTCTACTCACAAGAAAGTTCAGTAGATTACTGAAGAAGAAGGGTAGAGAAAGAACTCAACAAAAGAAGAGGTATTCTAAACCAAATGATTTAAATTCCTCTAATTACACCTATTTTGGTTGTGGCAAGGCAGGTCATATCAAGATTGATTGTCCAAACAATCAAGGGAAAGAGAAACCAATCAGCAAGAAGATTGATAAAAGAAAAGGGAAAAGGGCTTACATCTCATGGGAAGATAATGAAGTCTCATCCACAAGTGACTCATCAACTGCAGGTGAAGAAGCAAACCTATGCTTCATGGTGAATGATGGAGAATCAATCTCTGATTCAGTAAGTGATTTTTCTACTGATTCTGAGAGTTATGATCAATTGCTAATTGCATTTAAAGAAAGCCATGATGAAGCAAATAGGATGGCTGTAATATGTAACAAGTTGAGAAATGCAAATAATCATCTTGAACCTAAGGTGAAGTCTCTTGAGGAAGAGTTGCATAAAGCTAAAACTGAACTTGTCAGTCTTGAATTAACTTGTTTGCATGAATCTATCAAAACCTGTGAGAACTGTAAAAAGCTGGAAAAATAGGTTGATTATCTGCTAAAAACACTATCTAATTTCACTAAGGGAAGGGATAATCTTGAGACTCTTTTAGGGTCACAAAATGCTGTTTTTAATAAAAATGGAATTGGTTATAATCCTGGAAAGGAAAACAATGTGAAAAAGCTGTCCAGTTTCTTTGTTCCCTCAAAAACAAGTTTTTCCTCTTTCAACAATGTTAAAACGGTACATCCTGTTTCTTGCTTTTATTGTATGAAGCCTGGTCATACATCTAGAACATGCAGAATTAGAAAGTATCTTGTTCCAAAAGATTTAGTTAAATGGCTTCCTAAGGAAAGGTCATAATCTTTCTGGACCCGAAAACTAAAGGGTACCAAATACTGTTGTTGTTCATTTTGCAAAAAAGCAGCAGAAAAGTGAATAAATGGTATTTGGACAGCGGATGCTCCAAACATATGACTGGAGATCTCACCCAGTTTACAGATTTAAAACTTAAAGTTGAAGGGTATGTTACCTACGGGGACAATAACAAAGGAAAAATACTTGGAATAGGAAATGTAGGAATCAAAGGATCAACCTTGATTGAAAATGTGCTATATGTGGAAGGATTGAAGCACAACTTACTGAGCATCAGTCAACTATGTGACAAAGGTTACAACATCAACTTTGAAACCAACAAATGCACAATATCAGATAAGGATTTTGGTAAGGTGTTGTTTACAGGTAAAAGGGTAAATAATATCTATCTCTTAGATATCATGAATAACAACACTGAAACTGAATGTCTCTTATCAAAAAGTGATGAGTCCTGGTTGTGGCATAGAAGGTTGACACATATCCATACAGAACATTTGAATAAGCTAAAATCAAAGAATCTCGTTTCTGGTTTACCAAACATTAAGTTTCAAAACGACAGATTATGTGATGCATGTGTTAAAGGTAAACAAATCAGAACTTCTTTTAAATCTAAAGAATTAGTTTCTACAAAACAACCTTTGGATGTTTTGCATATGGATCTGTTTGGACCTTCTAGGACTGCTAGCTTGGCTGGAAACTTGTATGCTCTAGTAGTTGTTGATGATTTCTCAAGATATACATGGACTCTTTTTCTTGCTGCTAAACATGATGCCTACAAAAGCTTTAAGAAACTAGCTAAAGTTTTACAGAATGAAAATGGCTATTGCATAAAACAGATTCGTAATGACCATGGGGGAGTGTTTCAGAATGCTAAGTTTGATAGATTCTATGAAAAACATGGTATAACACATAGCTATTCAGCCCCTAGGACTCCCCAACAGAATGGTGTTGTTGAGAGGAAAAATAGATCACTAGAGGAGCTTGCTAGGACTATGTTAAATGAGTCTAATCTTCCTAAATATTTCTGGGCAGATGCAGTTTATACTGCTAGTTATATGCTTAACAGAACATTGATCAGACCAATTCTAAAGAAAACACCATATGAGCTATATAAAGGTAGAAAGCCAAGCATTAGCCACCTTAAGGTTTTTGGGTGCAAGTGTTTTATCTTAAATAATGGAAAAGATAATCTAGGAAAATTTGATTTTAAATCTGATGAAGGTATTCATATTGGCTATGCTATAAATGGTCATGCTTATCGGGTCTTCAATAAAAGATTGCTAACTGTGGAAGAGTTAATGCATGTAGTGTTTGATGAATCTAACAATTGTTTGCCAAAACCAGTTGTAAATGATTTGGAATGTGATCACTTAAGAACTGTTCTGCATAAATATAATTTGAATGATTCAGATGCTACTAATTCTGGTTCTGCAAAAGAATCTATTGTTGTTGAAGACTTGCCAAAAGAGTGGAAAACTCATAAAGTTTGACAATCGACAATGTCATTGGCAACATTGAGAAAGGGGTATCTACCAGAAATTCTCTCAACAACTTTTGTGAAACAATGGCCTTTGTTTCACAAGTTGAACCCAAAAATCTGAAGGAAGCGTTGCAGGACAGCAATTGGATTACTGCTATGCAAGAAGAATTAAACCATTTTACAAGGAATGAAGTGTGGTCCTTAGTTCCAAGAACACTTGAGATGAACATTATAGGGACAAAATGGGTCTACAGAAATAAGATGGATGAACATGGAGCAATCACAAGGAATAAGGCAAGGCTGGTTGCCAAAGTATATAACCAGGAAGAGGGGATAGATTATGACGAGACATATGCACCAGTGGCAAGGCTTGAAGCTGTCAGACTACTCTTAGCATTTTCCTGCATCAAAGGATTCAAGTTATTTCAAATGGATGTCAAAAGTGCATTTCTGAATGGGTATATGATGTGAGTTGATTTTAGGTTCATTATATTTGTGACACTTTCTTAGAATTAGGATCAAGATTCTTAGCAATTTAGAGTGAGTCACCTAAGGAAAATCCCCACTGGACATTAACTTAACAAGTGTTAAGTAGATGTGAAGGTTCATTTCCAAAGGTCCAAGGTTAAAACACAATTAATGATGATGAATGAATGAAGAACAAGGTGCTGAACTCAAAAAAAGAATAGGTGCAGAATTTAAACACAAAAAAACAGAATGGAAACACAAATTGAAACCAAAGAACCGATTGAAATTCAAGAACAAGACATAGAATCAAAACTACCGATTGAAATGACAATGGAAGATGAAAGAAGATGAAACTTATGTGGTTGTAGCCATGGATTGGGAATTGACACGCCACTTGGAGGTGATGATCCAAGATAAGTGCAGATTTGCCGCCACTTGAGTGCTCCCAAAGCTTCATAAGATAAGACAAGGAAGAGGAGAACAAGTCTCACAAAATTCACTCACAATTTGAGTATAGTAACTTTTCTTCTAATTTCAATCTTCTTTTACATGAGCATAGCACCTCTATTTATAGTGTGAGAGGGCTGAAATTAAAGTGGGAAAATTCAAATGAGAAGCATTTGAATTTGGAGCCAAAACACATGTCACAAGGGAGGTGTGACTTGATTTCTACTTTGGCACCTCCTAAAACTACACCTACACCTACTCTTTATGTCACATGGAAGGTGTGACTTGTTTTTGTACATTAACACCCCTTATTTTAATTCCTACACCTTCCTTTAAAGTTCTACTAAAAACTATACACAAGTAATTACAAAAAGAGACATCCATTGATGCCCGACGACACATCGCCACGCCTTCCTGAAGGTTCTTCATTCCACTATGTTACGTCCAAGGTATCATCTCCACATGACTCGGTGACGTCGGTAGCTTCACATTTCCAAGAGTAGATCAGCACCACTCCTCGTGCGCCCATGCATGCAACACTAAGGGTGATCTCTTTTGCTCAAGCATAGAGCTTCGCATGCACAGCATATCTAAGGCTTAACCCACACCTTGATACGCGTGGTTGTTGGAACCCACTCTGGTTGATCCAGTATCTTGACCACATACTACGTGCATTCCCGTCGATCACGTACACTCTAGGCGATTGGCGCTCATGTCTCCTCTAGGCGACAGGCGATTATGTGCTAGAGGAGTCGGAGATCGCCTCCGTCTTCACTAACAGCGATCTCGTAGAAGACTTCTTAGCTACATTTTTCCTCCTTTACTCTTTTTGATCCACATGTCAGCCGACCGACCTCTACTAGCTTACCCCAGATCATGGGCGACGTCCGATGTCTGCTACTACGAAACTTCATTTACCAACTCTTTGTATTTTAAATAATAACATTTTTCTGAAATTATTTAAATATAACACTTTTATTCCAATTAAAGTTTCTAGGTCCTTACACGGTCGGTGCATGGTCATCGGGGTCTTGCTAACACGTGTTAAGCTGGGACCCAAGTTCCCAGCGAGAGCGTTAAGCATGCACCTCGCATGATTTCAGAAAAGAGCTCCTCGCCGGTCGGACGTGCGGAGAACGCGCGATGAGGCAATGCAGGCAGGGCGCGCCCAGTGTGTGTGCCTAGACAGCCACGCCTGGCGCCCCCCTGGGAGCGTGCACCCACGAGAAAGTCCTCCCTCGACTTTGTACAGCGAGGTGCAGGTGAGAGAAAGTCCTCTTCCTCTGCTTTATACAGCAAGGTTGAGGCAAGATAAAGTCCTCTTCCTTTGCTTTTTACAGCAAGGTTGAGGCAACAGAGCACCTCTACTTTATACAGCAAGGTTGAGGCAAGAGAAAGTCCTCTTCCTTTGCTTTTTACAGCAAGGTTGAGGAACAGAGGAAGTCCTCCTTGCCTTTGAGCAAGTGCAGGCGAGAACAGAGGAAGTCCTCCTTGTCTTTGAGCAAGTGCAGGCGAGAACAGAGGAAGTCCTCTTTGCCTTTGAGCAAGTGCAGGCAACAGAGGAAGTCCTCCTTGCCTTTGAGCAAGTGTAGGCACCAGAGGAAGACCTCCTTGCCTTTGAGCAAGTGCAGGCAACAGAGGAAGACCTCCTTGCCTTTGAGCAAGTGCAGGCGAGAACAGAGGAAGTCCTCTTTGCCTTTGAGCAAGTGTAGGCAACAGAGGAAGTCCTCCTTGCCTTTGAGCAAGTGTAGGCACCAGAGGAAGACCTCCTTGCCTTTGAGCAAGTGCAGGCAACAGAGGAAGTCCTCCTTGCCTTTGAGCAAGTGCAGGCGAGAACAGAGGAAGTCCTCCTTGCCTTTGAGCAAGTGCAGGCAACAGAGGAAGTCCTCCTTGCCTTTGAGCAAGTGTAGGCACCAGAGGAAGACCTCCTTGCCTTTGAGCAAGTGCAGGCAACAGAGGAAGTCCTCCTTGCCTTTGAGCAAGTGCAGGCAATAGAGAAAGTCCTCCCTCGACTTTGTACAGCGAGGTGCAGGCGAGTGAAAGTCCTCACCCTGACTTTGTACAGCGAGGCTGAGGCAAGAGAGAAAGTCCTCTTCCTCTGCTTTTCACAGCAAGGTTGAGGTGAGAGAAAAGTCCTCTTCCTTTGCTTCTTACAGCAAGGTTGAGGCAAGAGAACCAAGTCCTTTCCCTCTGCCGTTTACAGCAAGGTTGAGGCAACAGAGAAAGTCCTCACCTCGACTTTGTACAGCGAGGCTGAGGCATGAGGAAAGCCCTCTTCCTCTGCTTTTTACTGCAAGGTTGAGGCGAGAGAACCAAGTCCTCTTCCTCTGCTTTTCACAGCAAGGTTGAGGCGAGAGAAAAGTCCTCTTCCTCTTCTTCTTACGGCAAGGTTGAGGCAAGAGAACCAAGTGCCTTCCCTCTGCTTTTTACAGCGAGGCTGAGGTGAGAGAAGCAAGACCTCACCCACGACTTCTTACAGCAAGGTTGGGACAAGAGGGGTCACCGAGAAGCACTTCTCTTCCCCAAAACACAGGCGTCATAGTTGGTGTTCAGACCCTCTATGCACTCAGCGTTGGTGTGGCAGAGAAGTGTAGCGAAGCCAGAAGCGCGATTACTGATCGGTGGTGCACTAACATGCTAGTCGGTGGTCGGTGGTAGAAGGAAGTTCTGCTGCGTGAAGTCGAAGCGTTTAGGCCCCGTTAAGTCAGTCATCCAACACGAAGTTATGTTGAAGGCAATGCTAAGGTAAGAGTTAGCCGCGATCAAGTCAGAAGCCAAGTTTGAGGGGTTGCAGTGGGATCGCGCTAAAGCCTAAGCTAGTTAACAGTTAGTCACATGCAGAGAGTTAAAGAGGAGAAACGCAGCGAACCCTAGCGCATTTGAGTAGAAGAAAACAGAGAAGGTGAATCTCTAGATGATCCAGAGGGATGCGCACGCTTCTGTTGAATGAAGGAAACGGTAGCGACACTCAGTGGGGGCCATTACTGCGTCCATGTGTCGAGAGATAAAGTATGGAAGCCGTGACGCCGAGGAGCAGATACGTGAGCAGCATGTGGCGTGGCCCCACTTGCCACGTGGACCGAGGGCGCGAGCACTTAGTCTCTTCGCTGAGAACAAGTTCACAGCTCGAGACTGGGGGGCTTGTGATCCGGTCGGTCATCAGTAGTTGATGACGTCAGCAGCCGTTGACCACGTGGACCATGAACAGGGTGGCACATGGTAGAAAGAGCAAGTGAATCAGGGAGGAGATCACCTAGAACGGTGACCGGTAGTCAGATACCAAGTGGCCACCACTCCCAGTTCAGAGCATAGATAAGCGCCTGAAAGCACCGCACGGACGTCGGTGGATAGTTATGAGGCACCGCACGGACGTCGGTGCATAGTCATGAAGCACCGCATGGACGTCGGTGGATAGTCATGAGGCACCGCCCGGTCATCAGGGGAAGTTATGAGGGACCGCCCGGGTGTGACTGCATGAAGAGCGCGATCGGGTGTTAAGAGGGAGATCGATCATAAATGCATGCAGAGGGAGATCGGTCATCGGGGGTTCCCAGCGAGAACGCTACGCATGCACCTCGCATGATGCCCACTCAGAGGACGTGCGGCGAGGCCATGCAGGCAGGATGTGCCTGGCGCTCTCCTGGGAGCATGCGGCCATGCTCTTCTTATGTCTTTTTCTCAAAATATGTTTTTTGAAGAAAAATAAATCTGTTGTTTTGTAAAACAACACGTTTTTTTTTTTACACTGTTCTTTGCTTTAAAGTTCCTCACAAGGTTTGGCATAAGTAAACCATGTCTCAGCCTTTCCTGTTTCAAATATGTTGAGCTGGAGGGGGTTTGAAAAATAATCCGCTTATTTCTAAATTCAACATGTTCTTTTTATAACAACCTTTAACTGTTTTTTGAAAAGTTGTTATAGACTGGTTGTCTTTATAAAGAATGGCTCTTCTCTTTTAGAAAATACAGAGATTACATAGTTTTCAAGTGAGCAAAAACTCTTTTACAGTAGAGATCACAGTTTTACTAGTTTTTGTAAGATCTTTCACAAAGTTTTTTTTTAAAGTGCTTGGTTCTTGGTTACCTTTATCAAAGGGAAGGTGTTGCCACTGCTGGTCTACAAATCTGAGCCACTGGTGTTGGGTTCTTGAATCTTGTTACAGGTGCTTCTGTTCCATATTCTTTTCTGTGTAAAGGTGTTTGGTGTAATACTCTTCTTGATAGAGTTTCTTGAAGGGTAAGTAGTGCTGAAATAGGGTTTTTTAGCTTTGTATACCTTGTTCTTGTAGAGTTCAAGAACTGTAAGGTGTTGTAAGTGTTTTGATATTTTTTAGTGGATTTTGCCTTGGTGTAAGGTAAAACTGGATGTAGCTCTTGATGAGTGAACTAGTATAATCTGTGTGTGCATCTCTCTTCTCAATCTTTGCTCTAATTTTTGCATAATTGAATAATCTGTTAGAAAAATAAATCTGTTAAACCAAAATTAAATCTGTTATTTCTGGGCATGCTCATTCTGTTCTTCAAGATTCAATGTATGTTCTTGAGTGCTTATGAACATATGTGTATGTGTGGGTGTTGAATAACAAATATCATAAAATCCCTTTGATAACTCTGCTCAAGTAACTTTCTTTCTTTTAAGTTATTCTTAAACTTTCAAGAAGTGGTTTTTCTTGGTTGAATATCCTTCTTGATCTTGCTATTATCAAAGTACCTAAACTTTTCTAAACAATTCTCTGTTTAATCTCAAGGCTAATCTGATCTAGCTTTTGTTTGTGTCACGAGTAATAAAAATAAATTTGTTCTTTTATAAATCAATCTGTTCTTTTTCTGTGAATAACTGAAAACAGTTTTATTTTGCAAAAGATTTCTAAGGTCAATTCACCCCCCCCCCCTCTTGAACTTAGACATTAATAGACCCAACACTATATTCATGCTTTTGTTTGGTTTGAATATGTTTTAGTTTGTTCCTTTTCATTGATCTTCCCTTTTGCTTTGAGTTTTATGTTCATAGTGTTATAGGTGTCCTAATCTTGCCTATACTTGCTTGCTTTTGATTTTGAAAGTTTGTTCTTCTCTTGAATTTGTTTTAGTACTTGTTGATTAGAGGTTCCAAACATTTGATTTCAAGTGTTCAATTGTCTTGAATCCATCATAAAATTTTTGTGCAAAGTGATTGATGTTTCAACTTCATTATGATGCATTCTATGGTTCTTTCATTACATAAGTTCCATATTGTATAAAAATAAAATAAAAAATATACCAAAACAGAACCGAAATAGAGGAAAACAGAACCCATTCTATTTTTAAAACATCCAAAACAGTTTGGTATTTGCATATTTTTTATCTTCTGCACATTAAATTCCATACAAAAGTTAGATTCATAGTGATTGGCAAATTGTTGTCTACATTGTGGAACTTTTGATCCCTTTACTTTGACAAGTTTGTGAGTTTTACTTTCTTTTTTGATTATAAAGTTTAGTGAGTATTCTTTCAGTCTTATTTTGTGCTTTTCTTGCTTGTCTTCTATTCCTTAAGTTTTGTCATATATCTTGTATTCCTTTTGCTATACCCTTTCTTGCTTTGTCATTTTTTCTTGCTTGTCTTTTATTGTTTCTTCAAGTTTTTTGGTGGTTGGTTTTGGGTTTAGGGTTTAGGGTTTAGGGGAGGCTATTCCAATCCACAAGAGAAGCTTGGTTGAGGAAAGTATCATTTCTTGGAGTGGTTTGAGTGCCTTTAATTTCCAATTATCGCAACACTATTTTTCTAATTTTTCTAACCTTGTTTTCTTTAATTGTTTGTTCATTGTGTGTGCTATCTTGTTTTTGAAATTGCTAATTTTTCAAGTGGTAAATCTTCCAAACCACATTCTCCACAAAAAGCTTTCATCCTTGGTGAATTAAAGGAAGCAAAACGGTCACTTGCACTAAAAGATGAAACTATAAGACAATTGGAAGAAAGATTGCAAAGGCTTGAAGTGAATCAAGATAGGTTCAACCATTCTACACATGGAAGGCGCCATTTGTAACATCCCGCCAAATTTCTTTTCATACTTATGTAATAAAATAAAGGTGAAACAAATTAAAGAAGTGAACATAATTATATATATGTAATGAAGTTTCTCCTCACAGGGAGTTTAATACATAATCGGTCAGTTTTCCAAAAACTTAAACAAAATACAGTAAAATAGAAAGACAGGCGATCTCCTAACAGAACAAGGCGATCTCCTATCATAAAACGGCGATCTCCTATCAGAAAACAGAAAAAGGGGTGATCGCCCGACAGAAACAGAAACAGGCGATCTCCTTCCGGCGACCACTCACAGAGGAGCTCTACTTCCTGCAACATCATCTGCTCCCGTGTAAATTATACACGATCATCACAGGTTTAAGAAAAGCCAAACACAACACCAAAGACACAGGGTAAGCTAGGTATTTGAAAGAGAGTTTAGATATGAACTTTAAAATCAAGATAAAACAAATTCAAGATACCCACGTAAAAACCATCAACTTTCCCATTCCCTTCACATGACCATCAAGTAATCACATATTGCACAATTCCTCAAGAGTCGTTCTATTCACATAATTCATCAAGTGTCTATCAATTCAAAGTTTCTCATTTCTCACGTCAGACTTCCACTGACTCATCACACAAGACACTTGACACTACTTCCGGAAGACTCGTGCGTTGAACTTAGCATCCAGAGACATGCACCTGTCATACTGCCCCACTGTGAAATCACACACATTCACAGGGTCGCCGTGAAATCACACACATTCACAAGCGTATAAATGAATCTCAATATCATCACTATCCTAGCATGACAGGGTTAATTCATATAACAGGCCGAGCTCGTTCTTTTTCACACGACTCACCCATTCATATGAACCTCCTTCGACTCTCACCAACTGAATAACTTCCTCTATGTGATTCCATTATCTCAGCAGAGTCAGGATCGCCTCATTCACAGGATACTCACAGATCAATACACCCTCATAAATCTCCACACGGTATTTTCTTTCCTGAAAATACTATGCTTTGATCACTCTTTCACATTCATCCAATGCATCATTCAACACGTAAAAGCACAATATCATCATATAACATTTTGAATCTTTTCTCAAACAATCCCAATCACAGTAACAAGCATACCACCGATCAGGTTTTCGAATAGCATATACATTTTTCATTTCAATCTCGACAAGTTCAAAGCGACACTAAACAGGGGAGTTCGAAATCTGTATTTAAAACCGGCGATCACGTCGCCCAAACACATAAGAACAGAACATCATGAAAAAGGGGTTTAAAACCGGCGACCACGTCGCCCAAACACATAGAACAGAGCATCACGAAACAGAATATGAAACCAGCGACCACGTCGCCCTCACTTCAGAAACAGCTAATCTACGACTTTTATTGAAAATAAAGCTAGCTTCCCTTACCTGGACTTGCGCAAAAACACCAAGAGCTCCAAAACCCACCGAGCTTAAAGGATACCTTAGCTCTGTTTTAGCGTCTGGTTAGTAGAACTTGCAGCGAACCTCCCAGGTGCTCTAATGGTAGTCTTCGCTCGTCGTACTGGTGCTTGAGGGTGCCTGAATCGCAGCGCGAAGGAGAGAAAAGAGAAGGATGAAGGTGAACCCACTCTTGAAGCACTGCAACATTCTTTGCCTCTCAGAAGTGGGTTTTTGAATCTTAAACCAACTTGTCCACAAAAGTCGCTGCCACCACCCACTCTGCAGGGAAGTTTGCGTGCACGCTTCCCTGAAGAGTACGAATACGCGTGCCTCTGCGCAGGCCAACATTCTGATGTCACTATTCTGAACCACCCTTTTTGTCTACGTGTCGCACGTGCAGTACGTCTGATGTTGAGAGCCTGGGTCCCACCTTATCTGTGTGAAACTCGACATCGCGCGATAACCTTCCACCGATGACCGCTCGCGCGATGACTATCCACCGAGGCCTTATCCTGGAGGACGACCGATGTCTCTCCCTGGAAAACGACCGATGTTTCCCTCATCCTGGCGATGACCGTCTGTCTCTCATACCGGCGATGACTGACGTGCCTCATCCCGGTGATGACTGATTCCTCATCCTGGCAGACAACCGATGTGTCACCCTGGAGGACCACCGATATCTCACCCTGGCAGACAACCAATGTCTCAACCTGGCAGACCACCGATGTCTCACCCTGGCAGACCACCGATGTGTCTCCCATCCTGGTTGATGACTGATGTTCCTCTCATCCTGTTGGCGATCTCTTATCGCCCTTGTGTGTGACGAGAACACATCGCCTTACTCTGCTCACCGATGTCATATCGTCACACCTTGCTGAAGGTTCTTCATCCCACTATGTTACGTCCAAGGTATCACCTCCACATGGCTTGGTGACATCGGTAGCTTCACATTTCCAAGAGTAGATCAGCACCACTCCTCTTGTGCCCATGCATGCAACACTAAGGGCGATCTCTTATGCTCAAGCATATAGCTTCGCATGCACAGCGTATCTAAGGCTTAACCAACACCTTGATACGCGTGGTTTTTGGAACCCACTATGGTTAATCCAGCATCTCAACCACATACTACGTGCACTCCCGTCGATCACGTACACCATAGGCGATTGGCTGTCATGTCTCCTCTAGGCGACAGGCGATTATGTCCCAGAGAAGTCGGAGATCGCCTCCGTCTTCAATAACGGCGATCTCGTAGAAGACTTCTTAGCTACACTTTTCTTCCTTTACTCTTCTTGATCTACATGCTAGCCGACCGACCTCTACCAGCTGACCCCAGACCTTGGGCGACTTCCGATGCCCGACTACTACGAAACTTCATTTACCAGCTCTTTGTATTTTAAATAATAACATCTTCTGAAATTATTTAAATATAACACTTTCATTCCAATTAAAGTTTCTAGGTCCTTACACCATTACCAAAGACATTCTTCAAGGAGCTCTTCCAATTCTCTTGGCTATGAGGAAGAAACCGCATGGAGAAGACATCATCATCATCATCATGGAGATAGGAGGCACCATGAAGCAAAGCCTTATTTTCCTTTTGTAAAATTACCCAGTTTTAGTGGTGAAGGTGATCCTAATGTATATTTGGGGTGGGAAGCAAAGGTTGAACAAATCTTTCATGTACATGAGGTCCTAGAAGACCAAAGGGTTAGACTAAGTTCTTTAGAATTTTTGGATTATGCCATGCAATGGTGGCATAAAACTCTTATGGACATTGACCTAAACAAGAGACCTCCCGTGGTTTCTTAGAACGATTTGAAAGAGTGTATGCGTGCTAGATTTGTTCCACCACACTTTAGGAAAGACCTTTTGTTGAAGCTCCAAAGGCTTCACCAAGGCACACTTAGTGTGGATGCTTATTTTAAAGAGCTAGAAACGCTTTTAATTAAAGTAGATATGCATGAAAGTAAGGAAGCTAAGATGGCTAGATTTGTGAGTGGTCTTAGAAGGGATATTCAAGATGTTGTAGAACTTTATGAGTATTCATCTTTGGAAAATTTGGTTCACCTTGCCGTCAAGGTTGAATCTCAACTTGTAAAGAAAAAATGCTTAAAAAAATTCTCATAATGATGGCTACTACAACAACTCTTGGAAAAATAAAAACAAATCTTTTTCTAAGTTTTCTTCTAAAGATTCATCTTTCAAACCTAAGGATTCTAAGCCTTCCACTTCTAATAATAAATATCCAACCAAATCGTCTAGTAAGAAATGTTTTAAATGCTTAGGATATGGTCACATAGCTTCTAATTGCCCTTCCAAACAAAATATGATGATACATGATGGGTTAGTAGTTAGTGAGCATGATTCTGCATCTTCTAGGCATTCCACACCTCCTAGATCCCCAAGTGAGTATGAGAGTGAAAGTACACTTGAAGGTGACTTGTTAGTAGTGAGACGTATGCTTGGTCAAGTTTTAAAACCTTTTGATGAAAGCCAAAGAAAAATATTTTCCATACAAGATGTCTCATTAATAACAAGTTATGTTCTTTGATTGTGGATGGTGGGAGTTGCGCTAATGGGGCTAGCACAAGAGCGGTAGATAAGCTTGGATTGTCTACTATCTCTCATGCAAAGCCTTACAAGTTACAATGGTTAAGTGAGGTGGGGAAAATTATAGTTAACAAACAAGCCCTCATTACATTTTCTATTGGTAAATATAAAGATGAGGTCTTGTGTGATGTTGTACCAATGGAAGGTACACATGTTCTTTTGGGTAGGCCATGGCAATTTGATAGAAAAGTTTTTCATGATGGCTTTACCAAAAAACTTTCTTTTAACTTCCATGGGCACAAGGTCATATTAAAATCTCTCTCTCCAAAAGAAGTCCATGAGGACCAAATTACAATGAAGCAAAATAGAGAGAATGAAAAAGAAAAAAAAGTTTCCAAGAAAAGTCTTCTTATTTCTAGCCAAGAGGTCAACAAGGTAATAGTTTCTCAAAAGCCCATATTCTTAGCTATTCCTAGTACCCTTGAGTATGAAATGTCTAAGGTTAGTCCATCATGTTTGGATAAATTGGTAAGGGAATTCCAAGATGTGTTTCAAAATCCTCCTAAAGGCTTACCACCTCTAAGAGGCATTGAACACCAAATTGATTTTATTCCCGGGGCTTCTTTACCGAATCGTCCAGCTTATAGGACCAACCCAATTGAAACAAAAGAAATCCAACTACAAGTTGAGGAGTTACTTGCTAAGGGGTGGGTGCAAGATAGTATAAGCCCATGTGATATGCCTGTGATACTTGTCCCTAAAAAGGATGGGTCATGGAGGACTTGTACGGATTGTAGAGCTATAAACAACATTACTATCAAATATAGGCATCCCATTCCTAGGCTAGATGACTTATTGGATGAATTGCATGGATCTCAAATTTTTACCAAAATTGATCTTAAGAGTGGTTATAACCAAATCCGGATTAAACCGGGGGATGAATGGAAAATTGCCTTTAAGACCAAATTTGGTTTATATGAGTGGTTAGTTATGCCATTTGGCTTGACTAATGCACCAAGTACATTCATGCGACTCATGCATCATGTCTTAAGACCATTCATTGGCAAGTTTGTTGTAGTTTATTTTGATGACATTCTCATATATAGCTTGTCTTTGGATGATCATGAGATGCATATTAGGGAAGTTTTGGAAACCCTTAAGAAAGAACATTTGTATGCTAACCTTGCTAAATATATATTTGCACTTGATCATATAGAACTCCTAGGGTTTGTTGTAAGTTGTAAAGGGGTGCATGTTGATCAAACAAAGGTTGTAGCAATTCAACATTGGCCAACACCCACCAATGTGAATGAAGTACGAAGCTTTCATGGCCTTGCTTCTTTTTATAGAAGGTCTGTGAAAGAATTTAGTATAATTGCCGCACCTCTCAATGCTATAGTAAAGAAGGATGTGATTTTTAAATGGGGAGAAGAGCAACAAAACGCTTTTGAAACTTTGAAGGAAAAATTGACTAAAGCTCCCATCTTAGCCCTTCCTAACTTTGCTAAAATTGTAACATCCCGCCAAAATCTTTTCATATTTATATAATAAAATAAAGGTAAACAAATATATTGAAGTGAACATAATTATATATATGTAATGAAGTTTCTCCTCACAAGGAGTTTAATACATAATCGGTCAATTTCCAAAACTTAAACAAAATACAGCAAAAAGACAAACAGGCGATCTCCTATCAGAAAAAAGGGCGATCGCCTATCAGACAACAGAAAAAGGGTGATCGCCTAACAGAAGCCGAAACAGGCGATCTCCTTCCGGCGACCACTCACTGAGGAGCTCTACTTCCTGCAACATCATCTGCTCCCGTGTAAATTATACACGATCATCACAGGTTTAAGAAAAAGCCAAACACAACAACAAAAACACAGGGTAAGCTAGATATTTGAAAGAGAGTTTAGATATGAACTTTAAAATCAAGATAAAACAAATTTAAGATACCCACGTAAAACCATCAACTTTCTCATTCTCTTCACATGACCATCAAGTAAACACATATTTCACAATTCCTCAAAAGTCGTTAAAATCACATAATTCATCAAGTGTCTATCAATTCAATGTTTCTCATTTCTCACGTCAGACTTCCACTGACTCATCACACAAGACACTTGACACTACTTCCGGAAGACTCGTGCGTTGAACTTAGCATCCAGAGACCTGCACCTGTCATACTTCATTGCTGTAATGTTTCCACAGCCATGCGCATCAACACAATCTCGATCTCAATTTCATCACTCTCACAGTATGACAGGGTTAATCCATATAACAGGTCAAGTCAGTTATCTTTCAAACGACTTACCCATACATATGGACCTCCTTCGACTCTCACCAACTAAATGACTTCGTCTATGTGACTCCATCATATCAGCAGAGTCAGGATCGTCTCATTCACAGGATACTCACTGATCAATACACCTCATAACCAATCTCAACACGGTATTTCCTTTCCTGAAAATACTATGTCTTGATCCCACATTCACAACATTCCACACATCATATAACACTTAAATGAACGATTCCAATCACAGCAAAACTCATTCCAAGGTTCAGATTTTCGAATATCACATTTAAATCTCAAACAGTTTCAAACAACACCAAAAACAGGGGAGTTTGAAAAACAACGCCAAAACCGGCGATCTCGTCCAAAAACAGGGGATTATACAATAACAGTTGAAAACCGGCGACCACGTCGCCCCATCATCTCAGTCATCTACTATAGGGTTTTTCGTTGGAAAATAAGGCTAGCTTCCCTTACCTGGACTTGCGTAAAACACCAAGAGCTCCAAAACCCACCGAAGCTTAAAGATGCCTTAGCTTTGTTCTAGCGTCTGGTTTGTAGAACTTGCAGAGAACCTCCCAGGTGCTCCAAGGGCAGTCGTCGCTCGTCGTACTGGTGCTTGAGGATGCCTGAATCGCAGCGCGAAGGAGATAAAAGAGAAGAATGAAGGTAAACTCACTCTTTCACTCTTGAACCACTGCAATGTTCTTTGCCTCTCAGAAGTGGGTTTTTGAATCTAACCCAACTTGTCCATAAAAGCCGCTGCCACCACCCACTCTGCAGGGAAGTTTGCGTGTACGCTTCCCTGAACAGTACGACTACGCGTGCCTCTGCGCAGGCCAACACTCTGAGGTCACTATTCTGAACCACCCTTTTTGTCTACGTGTCGCGCGTGCAGTACGTCTGATGCTGAGAGCCCGAGTCCCACTTTATCTGTGTGAAACTCGACATCGCGCGATAACCTTCCACCGATGACCGCTCGCGCGATGACTAACCACCGATGCCTCATCCTGGCGGACGACCGATGTCTCTCCCTGGGAGACGACCGATGTCTCGTCCTGGCGATGACCGCATGCCTCGCGCCCTGGCGATGCCTGCAAGTCTCGCGCCCTGGCGATGCCCGCATGCCTCGCGCCCGGCGATGTCCGCATGCCTCGCGCCCTGGCGATGCCCGCATGCCTCGCGCCCGGCGATGTCCGCATGCCTCGCGCCCGGCGATGCCTGACGACACATCGCCACGCCTTGCTGAAGGTTCTTCATCCCACTATGTTACGTCCAAGGTATCATCTCCACATGACTTGGTGACGTCGGTAGCTTCACATTTCCAAGAGTAGGTCAGCACAACTCCTCGTGCGCCCATGCATGCAACACTAAGGACGATTTCTTATGCTCAAGCATAGAGCTTCGCATGCACAGCGTATCTAAGGCTTAACCCACACCTTGATACGTGTGGTTTTGTGGAACCCACTCTGGTTGATCCAGTATCCTGACCACATACTGAGTGCACTTTCGGCGATCATGTGCACCATAGGCGACTGGCGATCTCGTGTAATCTAGGCGACAGGCGATTATGTACTAACCAGGCGATCTCATAGTCTTCTAAACTACACTTTCCTTCCTTTTTATTTTAAATAAAAACATACTTAGAATTCATTTAAAATATATTCCTTTTTATTCCAATTTAATTTTACAAGTCCTTACAAAAACATCTGAGATAGAATGTGATGCCTCTAATATAGGCATTAGGGCTGTTCTCCTTCAAGAGGGCCACCCCATAGCTTATTTTAGTGAGAAATTGAAAGGAAGTCATCTCAACTATTCCACTTATGATAAAGAACTTTACGCACTTGTTAGAGCTTTGCACAATTGGCAACATTATCTTTTTCCTAAAGAATTTGTGATACATAGTGATCAAGAATCTCTTAAATATTTAAAAGGCCAAAGCAAGCTTAATAAGAGGCATGCTAAATGGGTGGAATTCATTGAGCAATTCCCTTATGTGATCAAACACAAACAAGGTAAAATTAATGTGGTTGCAGATGCGCTTTCAAGAAGATATACCTTGTTAAATCTTTTGGATGTTCAATTTCTTGGTTTTGATCACATAAAGGAACTTTATCATGATGACCTTGATTTTTCTATCATCTATAAAGAGTATTCTAAAGGTGGACACAAAGATTTTTTCATACAAGATGGATTCCTTTTTAAAGGTAAACGACTTTGTGTTCCACATGGGTCTGTTAGACAATCTCTTGTTAGAGAGGCGCGTGAGGGTGGATTAATGGAACATTTTGAGGTAGCTAAAACTTTAGATACATTGCATGAGCATTTCTTTTGGCCTCACACGCGAAAATCTGTACATAGCTTTTGCGATAAGTGTATCGCATGTAGAAAGGCTAAGTCTAAAGTGCAACCCCATGGCTTGTATACCCCTCTTCCAATTCCAACAATGCCTTGGGTAGATATTTTAATGGATTTTATCGTAGGTCTTCCCAAAACATAGAAGGGAATGGATTCTATCTTTGTGGTTGTTGTTCTTGCCGGTTGACCCGCCTGTCGGCTGACTCACGACACTCACACGCCTCCTTCCTCACGTTGATATGTGCTTGGTTCTTTCGAAGCAATCTGCACCAGCAAAAGAGAAAGGGGGCGCCCTAGAGGCCGTTTGCACTCCGACGCTCAAGTCAGTGTAGGGCAAGGAACACCAAGTGTATTAAGTTTCTCTTTGTGTTTAGGTCTAGAAACTGCGTACCTTTGTGAAGTATTTTACTGTCCCTTATATAGTCTAGGGTTTACTGCGCCGCTAACCCTAATTAGGGTTTACTGCGTGCTAGCCATATTCAGGGTTTACTGGAATACCCTTGCGCCGCTATCACCCAATCTTAGGGTAATCTAGCACATAAGGTTTCCTTCTCTGGAGTGCAAACTTTAACAGGGTGACCACCTGGATGCCTCCTTGTGCACCTAGTCCCTAGGGCCACCTGTTATGGGAGTGCCTTTACTGTTCACGTGCCATGCATGTAGCTTCACTGGGAAACCCTAGTTCTGATGAGTACTCGACCCCTCAGGACTCTGCACCTAACTGTGCTCTCCCTGCTACCCGCATGGGCACTTCGTGATCTAGGCCTCTCCCTAATTCTGGGTATTTAACTGGTCATTGGCCCACTCTGGGAACCACTCTTAGCTGTTCTGTTTACGCTGTTCAAATCACCCAAGACTGATGTCACCTCGCCACAACCTGTCGCCGAGGACTCCTCGACCTGCTGAGTGACGATGACACCTCCGCCCATCCTGGTGATCTGACGACTGCTCACCCGTCTCTATAGGGTGATGACCCATCACCCTTCTCTGTAGGCTGATGACTAATCACCCTTGTTCTGTAGGCTGATGACTAATCACCCCTCTCTGTAGGCTGATGACTCTGTTCAATACCCCCTGTGGGGTCCATTCCACGTGGCTTTGGCCCATGCTGTGGGACCCAGCTGACGTCCGAGGACTGGTCAGTACACAAGCCCCCCAGTCTCAAGCTGTTAACTTGTTTCAGCGAAGAGACTAAGTCATGGGCGAGGACTGATCGGTACACAAGCCCCCCTAGTCTCGAGTTGCTACCTTGTTTCAGCGAAGAGACTAAGTCATTGACTCGGGCGACCTACGTGGCTCTGCGCATAAGTACATGAGTAGCGCGCTGAAGGGACATCTAACCACCTTGTCATCGCCCCCATCTCTTACCCTCTGAGGACTTCATTGGTGAGTTCTCTGCTCGAATTGAGGACTTCTTTCTCGACAAAGAGGTGTTAATCACCCTTCTTCCCGATGACCTTGCACCGATGACTGATCAGTGCTTCATTACTTCTCGCGCTCTGCTGTCAGGCGCTCATCTAGGCACTGATCTGCTGGTGGTGATCACTTTAGCAACTGACCACCGATCACCGTTCTGAGTGATCTCCCCTCTGATTCACCTGCTATCTTCTACCACGTGTCACCCTGTGAATGGTCCACGCGGTCATCTGCTGCTGATGTCATCGACTGCCGGTGACCGACCGGATCACAAGCCCCCCAGTCTCGAGCTGTGAACTCGTTCTTAGCGAATAGACTAAGTGGTCGATAGCAAGATCATTCCTCCTCCTTGAGCTTCTCCCTTTGCAACTTCTTCTTTTCTGTGTAATTTCTTTTTCTGCTTCATAATTTGTATAAACTTTTCAGCTGTAAAGGCTCACTGCATTGACTTCAATATGAACGAAATCTTTGCTCCAGCTGCATGTCCCTTTCCATTTTTAACTCTCTGCATGTGACTCAGCATTGTCTTTAACAGCTTTATGCATAACTTCATGTTGGACGACTGACTTGACAGGCCTAAATGCTTCGGCTTCTCGCAGCAGAACTTGCTTCTACCACCGACCACCGACTAGCATGTTGGTGTTGGTGCACCACCGATCAGTCATCGCGCTTCAGGCTCTGCTTTACTTCTCTGTTACTCCAGCGCTAAGCACATAGAGGGCCTGAACACCAAAGATGATGCTTGTGTTTTGGGGAAGAAAAGTGCTTCTCGATGACCCTTCTTGCCTCAGCCTCGCTGTAAGAAGTCGAGGTGAGGTCTTTCTCCTCTCGCCTCAGCCTCGCTGTACAAAGTCGAGGTGAGGTCTTTCTCCTCTCGCCTCAGCCTCGCTGTAAAAAGTTGAGGATGAGGACTTCTCTCACCTCAGCCTCGCTGTAAGAAGTTGAGGTGAGGTCTTCTTTTTCTCTTGCCTCAGCCTCGCTGTACAAAGTCGAGGGTGAGGACTTCTCTCGCCTCAGCCTCGCTGTAAGAAGTCGAGGTGAGGACTTCTCTCGCCTCAGCCTCGATGTAAGAGGTAGAGGTGAGGACTTTCTTATCTCACCTCAGCCTCGCTGTACAAAGTCGAGGGTGAGGACTTTCTTCTCTGGTGAACCTTGCTGTTCACGTTGGGTGTTCTCACTCGAAGGGGAGGTGTTCTCGACGAACCTACCTTCCCGCTTACGAGACCTCTAACCCCAAGTGACAGGTTCAATCTTGCCTCGCATCGCTCACAAGTGAGGGAGGACTTAGCTGACCTCACATCGCTCATAGGCGAGGAGGATTTATCTGACCTCACATCGCTCACAGGCGAGGAGGATTTATCTGGGCGAACCCTTCTGTTCACGTTGGAAGTTCTCACTCGAAATGGAGGTGTTCTCTACGAACCTACCTCTCCACTCACGAGACCTCTAACCCCAAGTGACAGGTTCTATCTCGCCTCAGCCTCGCTGTAAGAGTCGAGGGAAGAGGACTTTTCTCTCGCCTCAACCTTGCTATAAGAAGCAGAGGAAGAGGACTTTTCTCTCACCTCAACCTTGTTGTAAGAAGCAGAGGAAGAGGACTTTTCTCCAATGTTCTCTGAGTGCGTGCATGCTCCCAGGAGAGCACCTGGCGGGGCTGGTCTGAGCGCACTCGCCAGGCGCATCCTACTTGCATGGCCTCATCGCACGGTTTCATGCACGTTCCCACCAGCGAGGAGCTCTTCTTCTGGAATCATGCGAGGTGCATGCGTAACACTCTCGCTGGGAGCTTGGGTCCCAGCTTAACACGTGTTGGCAAGACTCCGATGACCATGCGCCGATGAGTGATCGTGCTCTGTACGTGGCGGCGACAGATAGCGCCCTCATGCGGCGATGTCTGATCGTGCTTGCACGGGGCGATGACTGATCGCGTGATGAATAACCATCGATGACTTCTTGCACTCTGCTCCCAGGCGCTTGTCCAGGCGCTGATCTGTAGGTGGTGGTCACTTGGTACTGACCACTTATCACCTGCACTTTCGCTTGGGGCAAGGGGAACTTTAAATTGGAAAACACACACTTTATGTACTAAAGTCTTTTTTATTGGGTGGCCTCGTTAAAAACCCTCCTTAGGGAAAAGAGTGCCCCCTGGTGTATTCAACTGCTTACAGTGTATAGCGCGAGAACGCATCTACTTTACATCTTAACTGGGTGTATATATGTTGGGTCTCCTCTCATTGGCGATGACCGACCTCACAAGTAGCGATCATGCCCTCTGCTTCAGCTTCCCCCCGAGCTACCTGGGAGCCCCCCTAGCGTAGCTCCCTCCATCACCTGATTTCCCCGTGCACAGGGATCTCATGCTGCTGGTCACCTGCCTGGGACCCCGAAGCGTGATCACCTTGTGGCTCCCTCAGGTAATCGGTTAGGAAACCTGTTTTCACCAACTCAGCAAGTTGATGCCCCAGCGCCAGGCAGGTGTAGAGTGTGTGTCCATAAGCCTGATGGAATTTGTAAGGACCTGAAAAATTAAATTGGAATAAAAGAGTTATATTTTAAATGAATTCTATGTATGTTTTATTTAAAATAAAAAGGGAAGGAAAGTGTAGTTTAGAAGATTATAAAATTTCCTTGTTAGTACATAATCGCCGGTCGCCTAGACTACACGACATCGCCAGGGCACGAGGCATGCAGACGTCGCCAGGGCGCGATGCATGTGGGCATCATCAGGGCGCGAGGCATGCGGGCATCTTCCAGGGGAGACATCGGTCGTCCGCCAGGATGAGGCATCAGTGGATTGCCTTCGCGCGAGAGGTCATCGGTGGATTGTCTTCGCGCGAGAGGTCATCGGTGGATAGCCTTCGCGCGAGAGGTCATCGGTGGATTGTCTTCGCGCGAGTGGTCATCGACGAAAGGTTATTGCGCGATGTCGAGTTGCACACAGAGAAGGTAGGACCCAGACTCCCAGCATGAAGCGTACTGCACGCGCGCCACGTAGACAAAAAGGGTGGTTCAGAATAGTGACATCAGAATGTTGGCATGCGCAAGAGACACTCGCGATCGTACTGTTCAGGGCAGTGGTTGGCATGCACAAGAGACAACAGTGGTCGTACTGTTCAGAGCAGTGGTTGGCATGCACAAGAGACAACAGTGGTCGTACTGTTCAGAGCAGTGGTTGGCATGCACAAGCGACAACAGTGGTCGTACTGTTCAGGGCAGTGGTTCTCAGGCTTTCCTGCAGAAGAGGTGGCAGCAGCAGCATGCGTGGACAGGTAAGCTGGGATTCAAAAGCCACTGCGGGAAGGCAAAGAGCGTTACAGACTCAAGAGTGTTAGAGTGAGTGCAAACTTCATCCCTCCCTTTTTATCTCCTTTACGTTGCGACTCAGGCAACCTCAAGCATCAGTGCGACGAGCGACGTTTGCACCTGGGAGTTTCTCTGCAAGTTCTACAAGCCAAGCGCTGAAAACAGAGCTAAGGCATCCTTTAAGCTCGGTGGATTTTTGGAACCCTTGGTGTTTGCGCAAGTCCAGGTAAGGGAAGCTAGCCTTCATTTTCAATACAAGCCATAGATTAGCTGTTTCTGAAGTGAGGGCGACGTGGTCGCCGGTTTCGTTTTCATCTGCGTGAATGCTCTGTTCTATGTGTTTGGGCGACGTGGTCGCCGATTTTATATACAGACTTCGAAATACCTTGTTTTTGAACCAGATCGCCGATTTTGGCGTTTGTTTGCGAACTCCCTGTTTTTGGTGTTGCTTTGAAACGGTTTGAGATTTAAATGAGATATTCGAAAATAAGAACCTTGGAGTGAGTTTTGCTGTGATTGAAATCATTCATTTAAGTGTGGCATGATGTGTTGAATGTTGTGAATGTGAGATCAAGGCATAGTATTTTCAGGAAAGAAAATACCGTGTAAGATCGTGTAGGATGTGCATTGACTGGTGATTCGTTATGATATCCTGACTCTCCTGATATAATGGAATCATATAGATGAAGTTATTCGGGCGTTGAGAGTCGAAGGAGGTTCATACGTATGGGTGAGTTGTTCAAAAGGGAACGAGCTCGACCTGTTGTGTGGATTAACCCTGTCATGCTTGGATGGTGATGATATTGAGATTCATTATACGCTTGTGAATGTGTGTGATTTCACGGCGACCCTGTGAATGTGTGTGATTTCACAGTGGGCAGTATGACAGGTGCAAATACACGAGTCTAGTCAAAGCATGAGTCTTCCGGAAGTAGTGTCAAGTGTCTTGTGTGCTGAGTCAGTGGTAGTCTGACGTGAGAAATGAGGAACATTGAATTGATAGACACTTGATGCATTTTGTGAAATAGAATGAATCTTGAAAATATTGTAAAGTGTGTGATTTCTTGGCGATCAGGTGAAGGGAATGAGAAACTCTATAGTTTTATGTGGGTATCTTGAATTTGTTTTATCTTGATTTTAATGTTCATATTTAAACTCTTTTTAAATGTCTAGCTTACCCTGTGTTTCTTTTGTGGTGTTTGGCTTTTTCTTAAACCTGTAATGATCGTGTATAATTTACATGGGAGCAGATGATGTTGCAGGAAGTAGAGCTCCTTAGTGAATTGTCGCTGGAAGGAGATCGCCTGTTTTCAATTTCCGTTGGGCGATCACCCCTTTTGCTGCTTTCCGATAGGAGATCGCCTATATGATAGGAGATCGCCCTTCTAATAGGAGATCGCCCTTCTGTCAGGAGATCGCCTATCTTTCTATTGTATTGTAATTTGTTTATGTTTTAATGGAAAAGTGATCGTATTTGTATTAAACTCCCTGTGAGGAGAAAATTTATTTACATATATATAATTTTATTCACTTCAATCTATTTGTTACTTTAATTTTCATTATATAAATATGAATAGTATTTTGGCGGGATGTTACAGAATTCACATCAGTCATCCTTCCTACTTCCAAGCACCTTGTCAGTTTTCTCTGGTACTCGGAGTCTTACAGCTACAGCGGGAATTGCAATCAGCTCCGCCAACTCTATCATGAAATCATACCTGGGGGGTGCATTGTTCTTCCTTGCACGCCCCCTGGCCTGATCCTTCCTGAGTGTGTAGGGGCGAGACCTGCCCTACGCTTTCTTCCCTTCTCTGGCCTCATGCACCCATGCGTGTCGTTGCTGCTTCCCCTGTCCTTCGCGCGGCTTTGGCGGTGCAGCACTGCTTTTCTTCTCAGAGACCTGCGTCTCTGCTAAAATATGCGCCACCGCGCGTCGCCGAATCTCAGCGAAGGTGGCAGGGTGGTCTCTGATGAGCGATTGACTGAAAAGACCAGGCAGCACACCTTTCTTGAATGCATGCACCAGCATGTCCTCGTCCTTGCTGGGCAACCTCACTACCTGCGCACCAAAACGGTTGAGGTAGTCCTTCAACGACTCCCCCTGGTACTGGCGCACGTCGAACAGGTCGTAGGACACCATCGGTAGCGCTCTGTTGACGATGTACTGCTCTGTGAACAGCTTCGAAAACTGCTGGAAGGAGGTAATGTGGCCCTCTGGCAGGCTCATGAACCACTCCATAGCTACTCCACTCAGCGTACTCATAAACACCTTGCAGTACATAGTGTCTGAGCCTCCAGACAACATCATCTGGGTGTGGAAGGCTATCAGATGCGCTTCTGGATCTTCCTTCCCCGTGAACGACGCCTTCACTCCACCAGGTTGGGAGACACCACTGTGTTCATGATCTCAGGGGAGAAAGGCATAGGGAAGGCCCTTGGGGGCATCAGTGGAGCCTGATCCTCTCCCACGCGACCCCCAGCTTGCTGGATGTGGTGCAGACTCGAGCGCATCTCCTTGTTTGCCTTGCGCAACTCCTCATTCCTGGCCTGAGAGGCGGCCAGGTCCTCCTGCATCCGCGCCTGATGCGCCCTGGACTTTACCACCGTCTCTTGGAGGGCGCGCATCGTTTCCATGATTTGTTGCATGGTAACACCATCAGCTCCATTCGGCGAAACAGATCCATGTCTAGTATTCCTCATTCTCTGCGATTTCTGCTCTCGTTCTTGTGTATGGGACCTTCGTTTTACTCCGGCCCCACGGTGGGCGCCAAATGTTCTTGCCGGTTGACCCGCCTGTCGGTTGACTCACGACACTCACACGCCTCCTTCCTTACGTTGATATGTCCTTGGTTCTTTCGAAGCAATCTGCACCTGCAAAAGAGAAAGGGGGCGCCCTAGAGGCCGTTTGCACTCCGACGCTCAAGTCAGTGTAGGGCAAGGAACACCAAGTGTATTGAGTTTCTCTCTGTGTTTAGGTCTAGAAATTGCGTACCTTTGTGAAGTATTTTACTGTCCCTTATATAGTCTAGGGTTTACTGCGCCGCTAACCCTAATTAGGGTTTACTGCGTGCTAGCCATATTCAGGGTTTACTGGAATACCCTTGCGCCGCTATCACCCAATCTTAGGGTAATCTAGCACATAAGGTTTCCTTCTCTGGAGTGCAAACTTTAACACGGTGACCACCTGGATGCCTCCTTGTGCACCTAGTCTCTGGGGCCACCTGTTCTGGGAGTGCCTTCACTGTTCACGTGCCATGCATGTAGCTTCACTGGGAAACCCTAGTTCTGATGAGTACTCGACCCCTCAGAACTCTGCACCTAACTGTGCTCTCCCTGCTACCCGCATGGGCACTTCGTGATCTAGGCCTCTCCCTAATTCTGGGTATTTAACTGGTCATTGGCCCACTCTGGGAACCACTCTTAGCTGTTCTGTTTACGCCGTTCAAATCACCCAAGACCGATGTCACCTCGCCACACCTTGTCGCCGAGGACTCCTCGACCTGCTGAGTGACGATGACACCTCCGCCCATCCTGGTGATCTGACGACTGCTCACCCGTCTCTATAGGGTGATGACCCATCACCCTTCTCTGTAGGCTGATGACTAATCACCCTTGTTCTGTAGGCTGATGACTAATCACCCCTCTCTGTAGGCTGATGAGTCATCGCCCTTCTCTGTTCAATACCCCCTGTGGGGTCCATTCCACGTCGCTTTGGCCAATGCTGTGGGACCCAGCTGACGTCCGAGGACTGGTCAGTACAGTTGTGGATCGTTTTTCTAAAATGGATCATTTTATACCATGCCACAAAGTTGATGATGCTTGTTATATTGCAAATCTCTTCTTTAATGAAGTTGTTAGATTACATAGGATTCCTAGAAGCATTGTTTCTGGTAGAGATTCTATGTTCTTAAGCCACTTTTGGATGACCTTATGGGGGAAACTTGGAACAAAACTTATATTTTCTACTACTTGTCACCCCCAAATTGATGGTCAAACTGAGGTGGTTAATAGAACTTTGGGTCAAATGTTGAGATGCTTTATTTATGGGAACCCAAGAGTATGGGACAATTTACTACCTCACATTGAGTTTGTTATAATAGAGTAGTAAATTCTACCACATCCCACTCTCCTTTTGAGGTTGTTTATGGCTTCAATCCTTTAACACCTCTGGATCTTCTTCCAATTCCTGTACTTGATGATGTTTTATGCAAAGATGGTTTTGAAAAAGCTTCTTTTATTAAAGACTTGCACAATCACATCAAGCTACAAATTGAGAAGAAAGTTGGCAAGTATGCTGAAAATGCCAACAAAAGCAAAAAGGAATTAATCTTTGAACCTGATGATTGGGTTTAGCTCCATTTGAGAAAGGATAGATTCCCTACTCAAAGAATGTCAAAGCTTATGCCTTGTGGTGATGGTCCTTTTCTGGTCATCAAGAGGATTAATGATAATGCTTATGAGTTAGATATGCCGATACTTTTATTGGTAGTCATTCTTTTAATATCAGTGATCTAACTCCCTTTTTTGTAGGTCTTCAAAATTCGTGGACGAATTCTCTCCAACTCGGGGAGCATGATGGAGATCAAATAGAAGAGGAAAGTGTAGCCCAAGCCGGAGAAGCTCAAGGACAAACTAGCTCAAAATCCTTCATGCTTTACAAGGAGCAAGGCTAAAGTTTTGGGTAAAGAGAATCAAATGCTATCTCCTTTTGTAATTACCCTTGTATAAAATTTGTAAATAATATAGAAATAGCCTTAGGAGAACTCCAAAAGAGGAAAACCAAAAGATACCTCTCATATATGGCATCATAGGCACATTTTTTAGGAAAAGTTGGAAGAAGTGACTCTTCCTACTCCTTTCTCTCTTAGGCGCTAGAAGGAGCTAGAAGAGTGACTCTTTCAACTCCTTTTCCCTTGAAACATGAACGACCCTCTCCATTATAAATAGGGGTGCTTGGTACCTTGTAATACAAGTTGAATTTTGAAGTAAAGAAACTATCTCAAATTAGTTAGAGAGTTGTGTGAGACTTGTTCTCTTCTCTTCTTTCATGTCTTATCTTGAGAGTCTTGGGAGCTCTCAAGTGGCGACACTCCTCACTCATCTTGGAAGAACCACCCTCCAAGTGGCGTGAAGCATTCCCTCCAATGGATACAACCACATAAGTCCATCTTCTTTCATCTTCTATAATTACCCATTTGTTGTTTTCTTGTAGTTTTGCAATTTCAATCGGTTCAATCTTCTCCTTGAGTTGTTCCCTTTCTTTTGCTGCAACTGTTCTGCACTTTGTTCAGTTTATTTCCATTGTTTCATGCTGTTATTGGTTCGGCTTCCATAGATACCCATTTCTATGTTGAATTCTTGAATTTCCATTAGTGGTTTTTGTTCCTTGTTATGTTTCAATTGATAGTTTCAATTCTTGTTGTATTCTTGCTTCAAATCTTGTATTCTTGTGTTGTTCTTGTGTTCTTATTGAGTTTATGTTGCTGTTCTTGGTTTTCCCATTTGGTTTGCAACCCATGTTCATCATAGAATTCACCTATTCATGTTTTTTTCTCTTGGACCTTTAGAAATGAACCTTCACATCTACTTAGCACTTGTTAAGTTAATGTCCAGTGCGGATTTTCTCTAGGTGACTCATCATAATTGCTCTAAGAATCTTGATCCAATTCTTAATAAAGTGTTACAAATCAAATGAATATAAAATCAACTCGCATCAAGTACTCTTCTTTAAAGAAAGTGGTCCACCTAGCCATCAAGGTAGAATCACACTTTTTGTAGAAAACAAATTTCAAAAATACTCATGATGATGGTTTCCATAACTCTTCTAGGAAGGATGCAAACAAAATTTTTACAAAAAATTCTCCTTCCAATTTTTCAAACCAACCCACTTCTAAACCAAATGTTTCTAAAAACAACCTTTCACCCTCTACCCCTAAGTTACCCACCAAAAATTCAAAACTAAAATGTTTTAAATGTTTAAGTTTTGGGCACATAGTTGCCACATGTCCAAATAAACAAACCATAATGTTAAACGTGGTTAAACAAGACCAACTTAACCTAAACAACAAAAGAGAAAATGAAAGAGAAAAAGAAGGACAAGATACACTGAGTCTCATTCCTTCACTTCCAAGGTGTTTTCCTTCCTTATCTTTTTCATTACCTAAAAATTCTAAATACTTGACATTTTTTAAGAAGTTTAGGGATGCTATTCCAAACCCTCCTAAAGGTTTTCACCTTCTAAGAGGTTTTTTCGCAAAATATTTCATCCCAAAATCTTCTTTCCAAACATGTCCTGTTGCTAGAATTCACACACATCATCTCCCTAAACTTAATGAAAATAAGTTTGCTTCACCCTTCCATTCTCCACCTAATGTGAACAAACTTATGTTATTTCTAGGCCCACTAAATTCGTGGACAAATTCTTTCACGCTGGGGAGCATGATACAAACCCAAAGATGACTAAAGACACTACAAGCAAAACCCAAAAAGGGAAGTCATCTCAAAATACAAAGCTAAGGCTCACCAAACATCAAGACAATATCAGCAGAAGAAGAAGCCATGAGTCAGAGCATCTCAAATTCTTCTTGCTAGTCTTCTTAAATATTTAGAAAATGTTGTAAATAAATTGGGCTCATTTGAAGGGGTCCAAATAGTAGAAATAAGCTAGAATAAAGTACCTTTAGCATATTAGGGGGTGTGGGTAGCATTCTAGCTTGTTCCTAGCCCATTTGAAAGCATTTGACCTAGTTTCTAGAAGGATAAGCCTAGAATACGGGATTGACTTAGTCAAACCCTATGGCTGCCCAATTTTTTCCCTTTTCCCGTTCTACCCTTTAAGCTTGCTTTCCAAGGCTCCTAAATATATAAATAAGGAGGTCTACCTCATGTATTGAGAAGTTGAAAATTAGAGTAAAGTTACTATACACTAATTCTTGTGTGATTAGTGAGTGAGTGGGCTCCTCCTAAATTCGTCTTATCTTGTGAGTGTTGTGAGGCTCTCAAGTGGCAGCATTTACACTTATCTTGGATTCAATTCACCATCCAAGTGGCGTGCTCATTCACAATTCCACCACTCCTAAGTTTCTTTTCACTCATCTCTTTTCCCTTCCATTTCCATTACTAATTTCAATTCCAAAATATGTCTTGTTCTTGTTTTTGTATTCTTGTTTCAATTCGGTCCATATGTGTTGCTCACCTTGTGTTTGCTTAAATTCCGCACCTAATTTTCATTCATTCTTCACCATTAAATGTGTTTTTCCTTTGGCCTTATGGAAATGAACCTTCACATCTACTTAACACTTGTTAAGTTAATGTCTAGTGGGGATTTTCCTGAGGTTTCTCACCTTAAATTGCTAAGTAATCTCAATCTTAATTCAAAAGTGCCACCTAAATGAATCAATCTAAAATCAACTCACATCAGGTTCCATTTGAGAAAGTCGTTCTCTGCAAGGACCTATAAATTATTTGGAATAGAAGTGATAGATTTTAAATAATTTCTGAGTATGTTATTATTTAAAATAAAAAGAACATAAAAATAGAAAATGATCTCGTCGCGGACTCGAGCGTGGGGAAAAAGCCTTGTCACTCCTTCGTCTAGCCTTCTAACTGCTGCGCATTCTGCAAGGAGGCTCCAGGAACCTTCGCCGGAACTCCGAACGATGCCTGCAAAACACACAGACGGCGCCTCTAGCGGCCGTTGTAGCTCCGACGCTCAAGTCAGGCAACGGGAACACCAAAAATCTCTCTCGGATCTCTCTGTGTGAGACCCGTGTGTGTGCCCTCAGTCCTCTTTGATTCGAAAACTGAGTGTTCTTGGTTTTGTGTTGTGTATTGTGTGGCAAAGATTGCATACCTGGTTTGGTGTTCTTCTTCCTCATATAAACCCGCGTCGCCCCTACTGGCTACCTCTAGGGCCACTTGATTACTCTGCACCGCCGTTTCTACCCTCCAGGGTTACCTTGCGTGCAGGCCTTCTTCACTTGAGTGCAAAGTTTGACAGGGGAGGCTGCGTGGGTACCTCTGTACCCCTCGATTTCTGTGCCTATCTGCCCTACCTATTCTCTGGGAACATCTTCACGGTCCACGTGGCAGGCATGCAACCTCACTGGGAGACTCTAACCTTGATGGGTTCTTGTCCCAACAAGATTCTGCACCTAACTGCGTCTTCTCATCTTCATGCATGGTCGTCTTGTGACTAAGGCCACTCCCTGCCTCTGGGCGCTTTACTGATCACTGGTCGCGTTGTTCACATCGCACGGCCGATGTCACCTCGACACACACTGATGACCGAGGTATCTCTCATCCTGGCCGATGGCCGATGGCGCTTCTTCATGTTGTCATGCTCTGCTTATGGAATCAGGCGAGGTCCTTGAGTAACGTTCTCGCTGGGAGCCTGGGTCCCAGTTTAACATGTGTTGGCAAGGAACCCCCGACGACTGATCACTCTGCATGCACCGATGACTGATCGGTGCTTCATCACTTCTCGCGCTCTGCTTCCAGGCGCTCATGTAGGAACTGATCTGCTGGTGGAGGTCACCCGGTAACTGGCCACTGATCGCCGTTCTTGAACGATCTCCACCCTGGTTCATCTGCTATCTCATGCCACGCGTCACTCTGTGACTGGCCCACGTAGTCATCTGCTGCTGATGTCATCGACTACCGATGACCGACCGGATCAGAAAATATCATGGTGGTCAGACCTCGGACGTCGCCCAAGGTCTGGGGTCAGCTGGTGGAGGGAGGTCGGTTGACCATTGTACTAACCAAGTAGGCAGGTGTAGCTTAGAAGTCGATGAGATCGCCGTTTGTTGAAGAAGGCGGCGGCCTCCGACTTCCCCCGTATGAAATCAGCAATCGCCTATGGTGTACATGATCGCCAACCGCCTATGGTGTACATGATCGCCAATCGCCTATGGTGTACATGATCGCCAATCGCCTATGGTGTACATGATCACCAATCGCCTATGGTGTACATGATCGCCAATCGCCTATGGTGTACATGATCGCCAATCGCCTATGGTGTACATGATCGCCGAAAAGAGCACATCGCCGAGTATTCGAGAAGACTTGGTAAGCACTTAGTATGTGGTCTAAATACAGAAGATGAGTGATATAGAAGATAGGTGGCATATCTGCCACCATGAGTAGTGTGAGCCGTGATACCCCAAACTTAGAGGAATGGGAGGATGAACCTTCAGCAAGGTGTGACGATGTGACATCGGTGACCAGAGTGAGGCGATGTGTCCTCGTCACACACAAGGGCGATAAGAGATCACCAACAGGATGAGAGGAACATCGGTCATCAACCAGGATGGGAGACACATCGGTTGTCTGCCAGGGTGAAGAATTAATCATCGCCGAGATGAAAGGCACATCAGTCATCGCCGGGATGAGAGGCACATCAGTCATCGCCGGGATGAGAGGCACATCAGTCATCACCGGAATGAGAGACACATCGTTCATTGGCGGATAATCATCGCGCGGTTAGTCATCGGTGGATGGTCATCGCGCGAGGTAGTGTTTCACACATATAAGGTGGGACCCAGGCTCCCAGCATGAACGTTCTGCATGCACGACATGTAGACATTAGGAGTGCTTCAGAACAGTTGACGCCAGAGAGTTGGTAAGGCAGGTAACCCAAAGTTGGTACGCGCAGAGACATCACGTGGCAGTTCTGTCAGAGGAAACGTGCACGCAAGCTTTCCTGCAGAGTGGGCAGTGGCAGCGGCATTGCTGGGCAAGTTGGTTTAGATTCAAAACTCACTTCCTGAGAGGCAGAGAACGTTGCTGTGGTTCGAGAGTGATAGAGTGAGTTAGTCTTCATCCTTTTTCCTTCCTCTCCTTCACTCTGTGATTCAAGCCTTCTCACGCCCCAGCTTGGCTACCGGCGACTGCCATAGAGCACCGGGGAAGGTTCTCTGCAAGTTTCCAATCAAGCCTTAAAACAGAGCTCGGGTATCCTTAAGTCTCGGTGGGTTTGGAGCTCTTAGTGAGATTTTACGCAAGTTCAGGTAAGGGAAGCTAGCTTTATTTCCAATAAAAACCTTAAGCTAGAAGATTCTGATGCTTGGGTGACGTGATCGCCGGTTTTAATGCAAATTTCGAAATCCCCTGTTTTAGTGTCGTTTTGAAATTGTTTGATATTGAAATGTGAACTGTATATGATTTTCGAAATTCTGAACTTGGTTTTGATGTTTGCTGTGATTTGGAACTGTCCATTACGTGTTGTATGATGCATTGAATGTGGTGAATGTGGGATCAAGGCATAGTATTTTCAGGAAAGAAAATACCGTGTAAGATCGTGTGTAATGTGCATTGACTAGGGACTTGTCTAGAAGGAGATATCCTGACTCTCCTGAGATAATGGAATCACATAGATGAAGTTATTCAGGTGTTGAGAGTCGAAAGAGGTTCATATGAATGGGTAAGTTGTTTGAAAGATAACTCACTTGACCTGTTCCATGAATTAACCCTGTCATACTGGGAGAGTGATGATATTGAGATTTATTTATGCGCATGGCTGTGTGGATTCAAAGTGACCCTGTGTGGATTCACAGTGGTGTAGTATGACAGGTGCAGATCTCTGAGTCTGAGTCAACGCACGAGTCTTCCGGAAGTAGAGTCAAGTGTCTATGTGTTGTGAGTCAGTGGGAATTCTGACGTGAGAAAGATGAATATTGAAAATTGTTGATGGACACTTGATGGTTGTGTGATATGAATGAGAAAGTGATGGATTTTTGTGGAATGATTGATACTTGAGGGAATTGTGAAATGTGTGAATATTTGATGGTTTACGTTAATATCAAGTTTCATGTTTTAAAGTTTTAAAAATGTCTAGCTTACCCTGTGTTTTGTGTTGTGTTTCGTGTTCTTAAAACTGTGATGATCATGTGTAATTTACACGGGAGCAGATGATGTTGCAGGTAGTAGAGCTCCTCAGTGAGTGGTTGGACAAGGAAATCGCCTGTTCTTATGCTGTATTTTGTTTTATTTTGAAACACTTGTTGGTTATGTATGAAAATTCCCTAGAGAAGGGATATTATTTTGAAATACAATGTATTGGATGGATGTATTTTATTATATATATACATATGCTAATTTTGATATTATTGTTTTATGTTTATTTTATGACATAAATATGAATAAGATTTTAGGGGCGTTACATTAATGGTATCAGAGCAGTTCGTCCTTGGGATGATCTGAGGGTAGTTGATCCATTGTGTTTCTTCTGCTTACAAAATTTATTGGAGTTTTAAATAAAAGCTATAGTGAAAGGTTTTTAAATGTTTTCTTATGGAAATCTTGTTTGTGCTCTAGTAGATATATGCCCTAACTGAAAATTTTAGTATTAAGAATGAAAGAATCTTGATAAAGTAGTGAGGGTGCCCACTCATAACTGGATCGAGATGATTTTCAATCTTAATTCTAAAGGTTTGATGCTTAGCATATATTGAATTCTGGTGTGAATTATTTCATTTTATTAAGTGTTTTTGTAATTGATTGAAAGTGGTTGTTTGGATTGATGGTTTTATACCAGTAGCTGTTCTGGTGTTTTGCTTGATCTTATAAGTATCATGATCTTGCTGATAAACTCAAAATTCTAGATGATTTTGAGATGCTGACCTTTGTAAGACCTAGATGTGGTCTTCTAAATGAATTGATTCTTTATCAAGTTCATTTTATAGGAATATGATTAGAGAATAATAGTTTCCTAATCTTATACAGAGAAAAAGGGCTCCTAGACCGCCTACCCCTCCCCAACCTTCTGTAGAAATGAGCCAGATCGCCAGGGCCATTGAGATGATGGCAAGTGCTATCCAGCAGCAGAATGCAGCGATGGCTCAGAATCATCAAGCTGCAATGCAGCATTGGGAGACTGCTAGATCGGCTGCAACAGCTCCCCACGTCGGTCAGCCTCAGGAGCAGATGGGACTGACCGAGTTCCTCAGGCACAACCCACCTAAGTTCAGTGGGAATGCTACTCCCGACCAAGCAGATCAATGGGTCAGGGGGTTAGAGAAAATCTTCAAGGCGACCTCCTGCCCTGAGGATAAGAAGTTGGTGTTTGCTACATACCTGCTATCTGGAGAAGCCGAGTTCTGGTGGATGGGAACTCAACAGATGATGGAAGCCCGAGAGGAAGTATTAGACTGGGAGAGCTTCAGGGTGAGATTCCTGGAGAAATATTTTCCAGATAGTGCAAGGTTTGCGAAGGAAGCAAAATTTCTAAGGTTGGAGCAGGGAGAGATGTCCGTGAACGCTTATGCTGCTCGGTTTGAATACCTCGCCCGATTCTATACCCAAGCTACCTCTGAGGCTTGGAGGTGTAGGAAGTTTGAAGAAGCACTGAAGCATGGGCTGAAGAGGACCATAGCCCCTATGTGCATCAGGGAATTTCACGCCTTAGTGGAGAAGGCGAAGATGGTGGAGACTCTGGAAAAGGGTGATTCTCGGGTGATCAGGTCACACCCAGGGGGTTCTTCCAGTGGGAAGGCCAAGGTGCAGCAGCAGCAGAATAAGCCTTATGCGAGACCTCCACAGCATAGGGCAGGAGCAGCACTGCCCCAGTTTCAGCAACAACAACCATGGAAACCCAAATGTTTCCATTGTGGTGGACCACACACATCCAATGTGTGCTTCAAGAGGAATTTAGAGAGAAGGTGTTACACCTGCCAAAAGACGAGGCACGTTGCTAGAGAGTGTCCTAACAGGAATTGGGCGACTCAACCCAGCGGTTCTCAGCAGTTGAGGAATGAAGGCAGCAGACCTCAGGCAGCAGGGAGAGTGTTTGCTATGTCAGGAGCGGAGGCATCCCAGTCAGGTAACTTGGTGCAAGGTGTTTGTTTTATAGCTGGTAGAAGTGTAAAAGCCTTGTTTGATTCTGGAGCGACACACTCTTTTGTGTCAAGTCTGTGCGTAGACGAGTTGGGCCTTCTAGTGAAGGAGCTGCCGTTTGAACTGTTGGTCTCTACACCTGCATCAGGACAGGTTATGACCTCCACAGTTTGCTCTGAATGTCCAGTGATAGTAGAGGGACGCAGGTTCAAAGTAAATTTGATCTGTCTACCTCTTCAGGATCTGGATGTTATGCTAGGAATGGATTGGCTATCTGCCAATCACATTCTCATAGATTGCGGTAGGCAGAAAGTGGTGTTTCCAGATCTCGAAGTGTCAGATGTGATATCTGCTCAGCATGTGTGGTCGGAGTTGAAAGAAGGGGCGAGGTGCTTTGTAGTCCTAGCTCAAGGGGGAGTGAAGAATGAAGAAGATATGGGCAATATACATGTGGTGAAGGATTTCATGGATGTATTTCCTGAAGAAATACCTGGACTACCTCCTAAGAGAGAAGTGGAATTCTCTATTGATTTGGTACCTGGAGCTGGACCAGTATCCATGGCACCTTACAGAATGACTCCAGCTGAGTTGATGGAATTAAAGAAGCAAGTGGAAGAATTGTTGGAGAAACAATTCATCAAGCCTAGTGTATCTCCATGGGGGGCTCCAGTGCTTCTAGTTAAGAAAAAGGATGGAGGGTCTCGGTTGTGTGTAGATTACCGCCAGTTGAATAAGTTGACCATCAAGAACAAGTATCCTCTGCCTAGAATTGATGATTTGATGGATCAACTGCATGGAGCCTCGGTGTTCTCAAAGATTGATCTGAGAATGGGATACCACCAAATTTTGGTAAAAGCTGAAGATGTTCAGAAGGCGGCATTTAGGTCTCGTTATGGACATTATGAGTATGTGGTGATGCCGTTTGGAGTGACGAATGCTCCAGCTCTGTTCATGGACTACATGAATAGAATCTTTCGTCCTTTCTTGGATAAGTTTGTTGTAGTCTTTATAGACGACATACTCATTTATTCAAGGACCGAGGAAGAACATGAGGAACAGCTGAAGACGGTGTTGGAGATTCTGAGGGAGAAGCAATTATATGCTAAGTTCTCCAAGTGTGAGTTCTGGCTGAAGGAAGTTAACTTCTTAGGACATGTAATATCTGCTCGGGGGATCTCAGTGGATCCAGCCAAGGTAGAGGCAGTGCTCCAGTGGTAACGTCCTAAGACCGTCACAGAGATAAGGAGTTTTGTGGGTCTAGCTGGCTACTATCGGCGGTTCATTGAGGATTTTTCCAAGGTAGTGGCTCCTTTGACTCAGTTGACTCGCAAAGATCAACCTTTTGCTTGGACCGACCGATGTGAGCAGAGTTTCATGGAATTAAAGGAAAGATTGACTAGTGCTCCGGTGCTGGTGATCCCGGATGTAGGAAGACCCTTGGACGTCTACTGTGATGCTTCACATCAGGGCTTGGGATGTGTTTTGATGCAAGAGAAAAGAGTAGTTGCATATGCTTCAAGGCAACTCAAAATTCATGAGAGAAACTATCCTACTCATGACTTGGAGTTGGCAGCTGTGGTGTTTGCCTTGAAAATTTGGAGGCATTATTTGTATGGAGCTCGGTTTCAGGTGTTTAGTGATCATAAAAGCCTGAAATATCTGTTTGATCAGAAGGAATTAAATATGAGACAAAGAAGATGGATGGAGTTTCTAAAGGACTATGATTTCCAACTCATGTATCATCTAGGGAAGGCCAATGTAGTGGCAGATGCTTTGAGTAGAAAATCACTTACGACCGATCTCCCTCTTAACGCCCGATCGCGCTCTTCATGCAGTCACACCCGATCGGTGCCTCATAACTTCCACCGATGACTGGGCGGTGCCTCATAACTTCCCCTGATGACCGGGCGGTGCCTCATGACTATCCACCTACGTCCGTGCGGTGCCTCATGACTATCCACCGACGTCCGTGCGGTGCCTCATGACTATCCACCGACGTCCGTGCGGTGCTTCCAGGCGCTTATCTATGCTCTGAACTGGGAGCGGTGGCCACTTGGTATCTGACTACCGATCACCGCTCTAGGTGATCTCCTCCCTGATTCACTTGCTCTTTCTATCACGTGCCACCCTGTGCATGGTCCACGTGGTCAACGGCTGCTGACGTCATCAACTACTGATGACCGACCGGATCATTACTCATGAAGGGACAAATGATGTGAAAAGGGCAAGGAAGCATGCCTTAATCCAAGAAGATGAAATGTTCAGAATGCTCAAGGGAGAATCAATTGGTGAAGTACAAAAGAGATTCACTCACATTGAGAATCACCTCATTAGTCTTGGAAAAATCTTTGAAAGAGAGGAGTTGAATATCAAAATCCTCAAATGCTTGGATAGATCCTGGCGACCAAAGGTGACAGTTATTTCAGAATCCAAGGACTTGACCACATTAACAACAACCTCCTTGTTTGGAAAGCTAAGAGAACATCAGTTGGAAATGAATAGAATCAATGTTCAAGAAAGTGAAGACAAGAAAGTGAGGACCATAGCCTTGAAAGCTTCCAAGCACAAGAATCAGCAAGAATCAAGTGATGAGAGTTGTAGTGGCCAGACCTCGGTCATCGAGAACAGATAGTAAATGGTGAACCACGTCAGCTGGGTCCCACAGCATGGGCCAAAGCCACGTGGAGTGGACCCCGCAGGCAGCTTGGATTAGAGGGTGATCAGTCATCGGTGTGTCCCCTGAGAGAAGGGTGATCAGTCATCGGTGTGTCCCCTGAGAGAAGGGTGATCAGTCGTCGGTGTGTCCCCTCAGAGAAGGGTGATTAGTCATCAGCATGTTCCCATAGATAATGGTGGTTAGTCATCAGCACGTTCCCACAGAGAAGGGTGATTAGTCATCTGCATGACGATCACCAGAAAGGGCTGATGTGTCCTCGTCACTCTGCAGGGTGATCAGTCCTCGGCAACAGAGTGTGACGAGGTGACATCGGTCTTGGGTGATTTGAACAGCGTAAACAGAACAGCTAAGATTGGTTCCCAGAGTGGGCCAATGACCAGTTAAATACCCAGAGGTAGGGAGAGGCCTGGATGACGAAGAGCCTATGCGGGTAGCAGGGAGAGCACAATTAGGTGCAGAGTCCTGAGGGGACGAGTACTCACCAGAACTAGGGTTTTCCCAGTAAAGCTACATGCATGGCACGTGAACAGTGAAGGCATTCCCAGAACAGGCGGCCCCAGAGACTAGGTGCATAAGGAGGCACCCAAGTGGTCACCCTGTTAAAGTTTGCACTCCAGAGAAGGAAACCTTATGTGCTAGATTACCCTAAGATTGGGTGATAGCGGCGCAAGGGTATTCCAGTAAACCCTAAATATGGCTAGCAGCGCAGTAAACCCTAATTAGGGCTAGCGGCGCAGTAAACCCTAGACTATATAAGGGACAGTAAAATACTTCACAAAGGTGCGCAGTTTCTAGACCTAAACACAGAGAGACTCAATACACTTGGTGTTGCTTGCCCACTATTGACTTGAGCGTCGAAGTGCAAACGACCTCTAGGGTGCCCCTTTCTCTTTTGCAGTTGCAGATTGTTTTGCAAGAATCAAACACGTATCAACGTGAGGAAGGAGGCGCGTGAGTGTCGTGGAGTCAACTGACAGGCGAGTCAACCGGCAAGAACAAGAGTGAAGAAGAAACTCTCAGTTTGCTGTCCAAAAAGTTCAGCAAATTCTTGAAGAAGAAAAGAAACAAGGACTTCAACCAAGAAAGTTATGGAAACAAGAAAACTAGTGATTTTAATTCTAACAATTATACTTGCTATGGTTGTGGAGAACAGGGTCATATAAAAGTTGACTGTCCAAACAAAGAGAGCAAAGAGAAAAAGTCAAGCAAGAAGGAAAAGAAAGGGAAATCCATAAAAGCCTACATTGCTTGGGATGAAAATGAAGTATCCTCATCAAGCTCCTCATCAAGTGAAGATGAAGAAGCCAATCTATGTTTGATTGCAGATGGAGAAGATGAAGCAAGTAGTGTAAGTTCTAGTGCCTCTTTAAATGCGGAAAACAATGTTCTCGCCGGTTGACTCTCCCGTTAGTTGACTTCTACGATCGCTCGCACCTTCTCCCTCCCCTTTGGTTGGAACAGCTGAACCTGCAAAGAAAGAAAGATGGACGCCCTAGCGGCCGTTTGCACTCCAACGCTCAAGTCAAAACTAGGGCAAGAAACACCAAGTATATAGCAAAAGAGTTCTAGTCTCAAAAGCTGCGTACCTTTGTGAATGCCTTACTACCCTTTATATAGCCCTTATAGGGTTCCTACCGCACCTATCCTTGCGTCTAAGTGTTGCCTCTCAGTGAATTTAGGGTTACCTTTCTGGGATTCTATCACACAATCTTGTTGCGTGCCCCGTGGCAACCTTCTATTCTTAGAGTGCAACTCTCGTGGCAATCTTCCTTTTCTGGAGTGCTTTAACTTAGGCGTGGGCGCTTAGGCATACACTGTAACCCTAGCGCCGCATGGCCAAATCTTCAGTGTTAAGTTAATTACTCACGTGCCTTCTTATGTGTTTCTAGGGACAGATCATCTATGCCAAAGCCTTGCGTCACATATAAACCCTGCATGCATGTCGTATCCGCGAACCTGGTTTATATTCTCACACATGTGATTTCGTGGACCCCCTGCAGGCCCCATCATGCTGACCTCCCACTCAACGGCCGACGTTCGAGGTCTGGCCACTACAAAAACTATTGTTAATTACTTCAAGCTTTTAAAGAAACTCATGAGGAAGCTAACCGATTGGCTCTCTTGAACAACCGGTTGAAAGGGTTGAACTACTGGCTTGAAAATAGAGTTAAGACACTGGAAGAAGAATTGGAAAATTCAAAAATAGATTTTGAAAATCTTGATCTGCTTTACAAAAATTCTTCTTGCTTGTGTGACTCAAAAGTTTGTGAAAATTGTGAAAACCTTGAAAAGAAGGTCCAATATCTTATAAAAACTGTGGACAAACTTTCAAAAGGAAAATCCAACTTTGAAAATGTTTTAGCATCTCAAAAATGTATTTTTGGAAAGTTTGGATTGGGTTTTAATCCACAGAGCAAAAAAAATGGGATTTCAAAACCTTTTTCTAAAGTGCCAGAAAAACAACCAATTGAAAGATCGAAACAACTGGTTGTTACATGCTTTTACTGCCTAAAGAGAGTCCATTCTGTCAGATTCTGTAAAATTAAGAAATATTCTGTTCCTAAAGGTATTATGAGATGGATTCCCAAAGTTTTTGAGGTTCCTAGTGATAGATGTGATATAAAAGGACCCATTTTTGTAAGGGGACCAAATTTTGCTGCTTTAATTTGTTATTGGAGGAATGCTAAGAAGGCAGGGACTCTAGAGTCATCAAATCAAGCTTCTGGAGGAAAAAGACTTTATCTGAAATTGAATTTAAGTTCTGTACCAGCTTAAGTCCTCTTGAAGGCCAAAAGAAGGATTCTTGATCAATGGATAATGATTCTTTAAAAGGGCTCTAAGATAAAGGGATAAGTCTTTCTGTGTTTCTATCTTTTAATTCTTAGTTAGTGTTAATCTTCATTTATTTATGTTTTATATGAAGCAATTACATCTTGACTCTTATCTACATAAGATTTCAACATTTGAAAATCTTTAGGTACTGTCACAGATATACAACCGATTTTTTTCTTGAAACAATCGATTGTTTCTTGTAGTGCCCGGACCTCGGACGTCGACAGTGTACAGTGGAAGTCGATGTGACAGAGGTTAACATAGTAGGGCCCACGGAGGAACCCTTAGAGATACCTTGTGTGATGGCCAGACCTCGGACGTAGGCAGTGTATATTAGAGGTCGACATGACAAAGGTCAACATAGTAGGGTCCACAGAGGGACCCCTAGAGGTTACACGTTGTAGTAGCCAGACCTCGGACGTCGATAGTGTACAGTAGAGGTCGACGTGGCAGAGGTCGGCACGATAGAGTGTTGCATTAGTAAAAGCCTAGTTCACAGAGATACCTTGCATGAGGAATGTGTTTAAGACATTTTGGTCTGGCACACGCAGATTACCCCTAGGGGCACCAATGCCCAAGAACGCTAGGGTTCTCAGAGAAAGCTGCATGCAAGGCACGTGAGAAATTAGGGCACTTACAAGAACGGATTGGTCTCGCGGCACTGGTACACACGTTGTAACCCTAGCGGCTATACCATTAGATACACACTCCAGAAAAGGAATGTTGCCATGAGTATTGCACTCTAAGAAAGGAATGTTGCCACGGGTGTTGCACTAAGACTGTGCGGTAGTATCCCAAAAAGGTATCCCTAAATTCGTTAGAGGCAAGGCTTTGGCAAGAGAATGTCAGTGACAGGTTAACCTAGAAACAATTATATAAGGGGGGTAAACCCCAAGGTAAACACACGTTGTCTTTTACGCAAGACATAGTTCTTACACACACATTATAAGTTGAAGCACTTTTTGCTTGTTTGATGTTTCTTGCCCTGTATTGACTTGAGCGTCGGAGTGCAATTATAGGTAGGGCCCCCCTCTGTCTCAACGGAGCCATCCTCTGGAAGCACAGAACCACCATGAAGATATGAGGAGTGATGCAAGCCACGACCACATGAAGATGACCAAGGATGCTAAACTTGAAGGGTCATCTCAACAAGAAAATAAAGACTTCATATATAGGAGGAATGGACAAGGGCCAAAACATTTGAAGTTCTTCCTATTAGTCTTTTTAAAAAAAGATGAGGCCCAAGCCCAACAAGAGGACCAAGCCCAACATAAGGCCCAAGCTCAACTCATGTCTCAAAGAATTACTAGGAGCAAGGCCAAAGCTTTAAGGAGATGAGCATTAAATGATGTCACTTGTTGTAATCTCTTTAAAGTAGTTTTAGTAGAAAATAAAAAGAAGGTGTAGATATAGAAATAAGGGGTGCTAATGTACAAAACTAAGTAACACCTTCCATGTGACATAAAGAGTAGGTGTAGATGTAGTTTTAGGAGGTGCCAAAGTAGGAAATCAAGTCAAACCTCCCATGTGACTTGAATTGGCTCCAATTTTGAATGTTTTGCATTTGAATTTTCCCTCTTCTTTTTCAACCCTCTAAAACTATAAATAGAGGTGCTTGGTCTTTGTAAAATAACATTGAAATTAGAAGAAAATTTACTATACTCAAATTGTGAGTGAATTTTGTGAGACTTGTTCTCCTCTTCCTTGTCTCATCTTGTGAAGCTTTGGGAGCTCTCAAGTGGCGGCAAATCTGCACTTATCTTGGATCATCACCTCCAAGTGGCGTTTCCATTCCCAATCCATGGCTACAACCACATAAGTTTCATCTTTTTTCATCTTCCATAGTCATTTCAATTGGTAGTTTTGATTCTATGTCTTGTTCTTGAATTTCAATCGGTTCTTTTGTTTCAATTTGTGTTTCCATTCTATTTTTTGTGTTTAAATTCTGCACCTATTCTTTTTTTGAGTTCAGCACCTTGTTCTTCATTCATTCATCACCATTAATTGTGTTTTAACCTTGGACCTTTGGAAATGAACCTTCACATCTACTTAACACTTGTTAAGTTAATGTCCAGTGGGGATTTTCCTTAGGTGACTCACTCTAAATTGCTAAGAATCTTGATCCTAATTCTAAGAAATTGTCACAAATATAATGAACCAAAAATCAACTCACATCATGTGGTATCATGAGCTATGGTGATGTTTTGTTCTCGTTGAGTTGAATTGACAGTTTCTATTCAAGCAATTTCCATTTTCCAGCACTTTATTTTTATGCAGAATTTTTTTTAGGTTCCTTGTTGTGTTAGCTATTCTGTTTTTGCTTTAATTTGAGTCTTTCCTTGCTGTTTTAATTGGTTCAACTTAATTGTGTTTGAGTCATTTTGCCTTTTGAATCCATACAAGTTTTCTCTAGTCATGTTTCTTGTAAATTGTCATCACTTCTATGTAGTACTTTTCTTGATAAATTTTGGTTGATTGCTTTTAATTTTGAGTGCAGTTTCTAATCTGTTTTGTTGAGCCTTTGGTGCATTTTTAATTTTAGATTTGAGTTCATGCTTGTGTGATAGATCCATACAAGTTCACATACATCAATTCTATTGTGTCTTTGAAGTTTCTTAATATTGTTTTAATTCCAAATTAGGCTTCCTCTGTTTTTGTTGAAACTGTGCTGGCTGTTTTTGTTTACAGAATTTAATTCCGTTCATGAAAAATTCTGAAATTCTGTATCTGAACAGATTGATGTGTTAGAAAAAAGTGAAAAAAAAAAGTGAAGAAAAATTCAAAATAGAAAAAAAATGATAAATCAAATACAATCAGTGTGCAATTCTGGCGCGAAAAAAACGGTGAAGTGGCATCAGATTTGAAAAAATTATCACAATTTATTGGTGCATCATTTTGGTGTGATTCCAGCGCCAAATTTGAGCTAAGATCTTGAAATTTCTGTGGTTTAAATTTCAAATTCAAATTTGAATTATCCAGCTCAGCATAATTTGTTTAAGTCACGCATTTTGACACTTTAATATTCTGTAGTACTGTTTTGGTTTTGTTAATCCAATTCTAGTACCATTCTCTAGGTTCTCTTTGTATACTACCTTTTATTGAGTGCCTTATTTTCTTTGCTTGTCATTTTTATTCAATATTCTTTTCCAAAGTTTTGTCATATCTTTACTTCCACTTTGGTTTAGCTTTTCTTGCTTATACCTTTTATTGCTTGTCTTTTTTTGTTTCCTCAAAGTTTTGTGGTGATTGTCCTTGAGTAAGTGTGGTTTGCTTTGGCATCTTTCACTTGAGTCTCATCCAATGCACAAGAGAGGCTTGGTAAAGGAAAGAAAATTTTCTTGGAGTGGTTTGAGTGCTTTATACTTCATTGCTGCAAGCACCTTTTTGTTTTCTTTTCTAACAAAGTTTTCTTAACTTGTTTGTTCTTTGTGTTTTATGTTTAATTGTTGTAATGACTCCTATTTCAAGTAGTGCATCTTCCAAACCGCATGCCTATCACAATGCTCACCTTTTAGGAGAACTTGTGGAGGTTAAGCAACAAATTGTCCACAAAGATGAAAAAATTAGACAACTTGCCAAAAGATTGCAAAGATTAGAAGAAGCTAGAGCATGGCAAAAACATCAAGAGGTGGACAAATGGAGTATGCACCATTTTGCCAAAAAGCGTCCTCAACACCAACCACATGAAGAAGATTCTTTTAATTTTGTAAAGTTACCTAGTTTTCATGGGTCCAATTGATGTGAGTTGATTTTATGATTTAGCATTTTATGGTGGCACTTTAATTAGGATTGAGATTTTAGGATGATTAAGGTGAGAACCTAAGGAAAATCCCCACTAGACATTAACTTAACCAAGTGGTTAAGTAGATGTGAAGGTTCATTTCACAAAGGCAAAAGGAAAACACAATTATAAGGTGAAGATGATGACAAGTAAAGGTGCTGAAATTAAAGAGAGGAAAATAAACATAATGAAGGAAACCGAATAGGAAACAAAACATTAAAACAAGAAAAAGACATAGATTTTAGAATTGAAATTTGGAATGGAAATGGAATGGAAAAAGATGAGTGAAAGGAAACTTAGGAGAATGAAGGTAGAGAAGTGATCACGCCACTTGGATGGTGGTTTGCTCCAAGATGAGTGAAGAATGCCGCTGTAACATCCCGCCAAAATACTATACAAATGTATATAATGAAAATAAAGGTAACAAATAGATTCTATGAACAAAATATTATATATATGAAATGTAGTTTCTCCTCACAGGGAGTTTAATACAAATTCGGTCAAAATTTTCCAGAAACATAAACAAAATGCAGTAAAAAAAAACGAAGCAGGCGATCTCCTATCGGAAGAGACCGATCTCCTATCGAACGAGGCCGATCTCCCATTGGAGGACCCAAAACAGCCGATCTGCTTCCGGCGACCACTCCCTAAGGAGCTCTACTTCCTGGAAGATCATCTGCTCCCGTGTAAGTTATACACGATCATCACAGTTTTAAGAGAACAGCCACAGAACCAAAACACGCAGGGTAAGCTATATAATTTAAAGGAAGTTTAAATCATGAACATGACAATCAAAGTAAAACAAGTTTCAAAATATCCATGTAAAACGTAGAGTTGCTCATATCATTCACCTGATCGCCCAAAATCATACATTTCACAACTTCCTCAAGAGTCTTTCTATTCACATAATTCATCAAGTGTCTATCAATTTCAATGTTTCTCATTTCTCACGTCAGACTTTCCACTGACTCACCACACAAGACACTTGACACTACTTCCGGATTGACTCGTGCGTTGATTAGACTCAGAGATCTGCACCTGTCATACCACACCACTGTGAAATCCACACAGGGTCGCTGTGAATCCACACAGCATGCGCATATATCATCTCAATGTCAATAGTTCTCCTGGTATGACAGGGTTAATCCATAGGACAGGCGGAGCTCGTTCTTTTTCACACGAGACGCCCATCATATAGACCTCCTTCGACTCTCAACAACTGAGTAACTTCCTCTACGTGATTCCATTACCTCAGCAGAGTCAGGATATCCCCTTAGGAATCACCGATCAATGCACCTACTACAAGATCTTACACGGTATTTTCTTTCCTGAAAATACTATGCCTTGATCCCACATTCACAGCATTCAAAAACATCATACCACTCGAGTAATTGATTCAAGTCACAGCAACGAATCATTTCAAGGTTCAGATCTTCGAATATTTCATTTAAATCTCAAGTAGTTTCAAAACAACACCCCAAAAACAGAGAGTTCACAAACAACGCCAAAACCGGCGATCTAGTTCAAAAACAGGGTGTTTCGAAGACTGTATATAAAACCGGCGACCACGTCGCCCAAGCACACAAACAGAGCATTTTACGCAGATGAAAACAAAAATGGCGACCACGTCGCCCTCACTTCAGAGATAGCTACACTATGGCTTGTATGGAAAAAGAGGTCTAGCTTCCCTTACCTGGACTTGCGCAACCACCAGGAGCTTCGAAATCCAACAGAGCTTGAAGAATGCCTTGGCTCTATTCTTGAGTCTGGTTTTGAAGGAGTTGCAGAGAACTTTCCCAGGTGCTCCAATGGTGTCGCTTCTCGTCGTACTCTTGTGTGGAGGTGCTGAAATCGCAACGCGGAGGGGGTAACTGGAGGAGAAGGGAGGGAACTCACTCTTTCTCTCGTCGAATACAACAATGTTTTCTTTTCTCTCAGCAGTGGATTTTTGTAACTTAAACCAACTTATCCCTCCAAAAGCAGCTGCCACCACCTACTCTGAAGGGAAGTTTGCGTGCACGCTTCCCTGAACAGTACTACTAAGCGTGCCTCTGCGCAGGCTACGCTCTGAGGTCACTATTCTGAACCACTCTTTTGTCTACGTGGCGCGCGTGCAGAACATCTCTTGCTGAGAGTCTGGGGCCCACGTTCTCTGGGTGTAACTCAACGTCGCGCGATGACCTTTCGCTGATGACTACTAGCTCGAAGAGAAACCACTGATGACCTCTCGCGCGAAGACAACCACCGATGACATCTTCCTGGCGAACGACCGATGTCTCCTTCGCCCTGGAAGACGACCGATGTCTTCCTCTGGGAGACAACCGATGTCTTCCCTGGCGACGCCCTCATAACTCTCGCGCCTTGGCCACGTCCACATGCCTCGCGCCCTGGCAATGCCCGCGTGCCTCGCGCCCGCGCGATGCCCGCATGCCCCTCGCGCCCGCGCGATGCCTGCATGCCTCTCGCGCCCGCGCGATGCCTGCATGCCTCTCGCGCCCGCGCGATGCCTGCATGCCTCTCACGCCCGCGCGATGTCCACCTGGCGCTCATGTGTAGCAGGCGACCGGCGACCTCGTAGCCTTCTAAACTTAACTTTTTCCTCCCTTTCTATCCTAAATAAAAACATACTTAGAATTCATTTAAAATATAACTCTTTTATTCCAATTTAATTTTTCAGGTCCTTACAGCCGCCACTTGAGAGCTCTCTAATTCTCACAAGATAAGACAATGGTGTAAGGAGACAAAGCTCATAAACTCTAACACAAATTGTGTATAGCAACTTTACTCTAAATTCAACATGAAAATACATGAGGTAGGCCTCCTTATTTATAGGTGAAGGAGCCTTGGAGAGCAAGCATAAGGGGTAGGATGGGAAGAGTGAAAAAATGGGCAGCCTTAGGATTTGACTAAGTCAAACCCGCATCCTAGGCTTGTCCTTCTAGAAACTAGGTCAAAAAGCCTTCCAAAAGGGCCAAGAACATCCTAAAATGCTAACTACACCCCCTATTATACTAAAGGCACCTTATTCTAGCCTATATTTGTTATTTGGACCCCCAAAGTGAGCCCAAATTATTTACAATATTTTCTAATCATTAAGAAGACCAGCAGGAAGAACTTTAGGTGCTCTGGTCTTTGTCCCATTCTCCATCTGGTGAGGTCTCTACTTTAAGGTGACTTCTCTTTATATTCTTTAGCGTCCTTGATCATCACCTTGTGGGCTTGGTTTGCATCATGCCCCCCAGGTTGGAGAGAATTCGACCACGAATTCAGAACCCCTGCATATAACATAGTTAGTGTGTTCATATAGAAAATAGGACAAGAAGGGAGATGTGAACTTGACTTATAGTCGTGAAGCTTGGGGAGCTCAAAAGGACAAGCTCTTCTGTCAAGCCATTTTGGAAAATAATATTTGGGAATGAAAGAGTTTGGTGAGAAAGAGCCTCTCAAAAGGGAAGAACCCTTAGGAGGTGTTTTATGTTCATCCCAAAAGTTCTTTGCCCAAGATGTCAAGTAAGAAGAGTTATTGGGTAATGAAAAAGAGAAAGAAGGGGGACACCTTGGAGGTGGAGGTGGTGGTGGAAGCATGGCACGAGTCAACATGATTGATTTAGTGGCGTAAGAAGATATGTTGTGACTCGGTTTATCTTTTCTTTCTTTTTCTTTTTCATTTTCTCTTTTATTTTTCATTTTGATTTGGTCTTCATGGACTGCTCTAGGAGAAAGAGATTTCAAGGTGATCTTATGCCCATGGAAGGTAAAAGAAACGTTGTTGGTAAGGCCATCATGTAATGTTTTTCTATCATATTGCCATGGCCTACCTAAAAGAACATGAGTAGCTTCCATAGGTACAACATCACACAAGACCTCATCTTTGTATTTTCCAATTGAGAAGGCTATAAGGACTTGTTTATTTACCATAATTTCCCCTTTGTTACTTAACCATTGGAGTTTGTAAGGCTTTGTATGAGAGATGGTGGATAACCCAAGCTTTTCCACCACTCTTGTACTAGCCACATTGGTGCAACTTCCTCCATCCACGATTAAGGAACACAAATTGTTATTGATAAGGCACCTTGTGTGAAAGATGTTTTCTCTTTGACTTTCATCAAAAGGTGTTTGAATTTGACCAAGTAAGCGCCTTACCATTAACAAGTCTCCCTCACACGGTATCTCACATTCTTCTTCACTATGATTTGTTGAAGAGGGAGGGGATTTGGACCGTTGAGAACTGTGGTCACTCACGACAACCCCCTCTTTAACCATCATTGTTCGTTTAGAAGGGCAATGAGATGCAATGTGACCAAAACCTAAGCATTTAAAACATTTTGTATTAGAGGTTTTGGTAGGGGATTGAGGTTTCGAAGTGGAAGGTTTAGAATCTCTAGGTTTATAAGTGGACTCTTTAACAAAGTTTGAAGAAGTTTTGTTTTTGTTTTTCCAAGAAGAGTGGTAAAAGCCATCATTATGAGCATTTTTAAAAGAAGTTTTCTTTGAAATTTGTGATTCTACCTTGATGGCAAGGTGAACCAACTTTTCTAAATTGGAGTACTCATAGAGTTCTACCATATCTTGGATATCCTGTCTTAAGCCACTTACAAATCTAGCCATTTTGGACTCCTCACTTTCATGCATGTCAACCTTTGTTAAAGTTGTTTCAAGTTCCTTAAAATAAGCATCCACACTTTATGTTCCTTGTTGAAGCCTTTGGAGCTTCAACAAGAGATCTTTCCTATAGTGTGGAGGCACAAATCTAGCGCGCATGCATAACTTCAAATCCTCCCAAGAGACCACGGCTGGCCTCTTGTTTAGCCCAATGTCCATTACAGTCTTGTGCCACCATTGCATGGCATAATCCAAAAATTCTAAGGAGGCTAACCTAACTCTTTGGTCATCTTGGACCTCATGTACATTAAAAATTTGTTCTACTTTAGCCTCCCAACCTAAATACACATTGGCATGACCTTCCCCACTAAAACTAGGCCATTTTACAAAGGGTAAATAAGGGTTTGCCACATTTCGGCGCCTTTCTTCAAAATTGTGCTCCCTCCATTCGTCTTCTTCTTCATGGCTACCATAGGTTTGGTAACTTCTTGATTCATGCCTTTGATGATGTCTTCTTCCTCGGTGGGGTCTTTCATAGGCCAATTCTAGCCTTTGGAGTCTTTCCTCCATTTGCCTCATCTCTTCCTCTTTTTGTGCAATGGTGCGCTCCTCCAATAAGGAAAGCCTTTTGAGGAGAATGAGGCTTAGATGATTCACCACTTGAAAGATGATCCATAACAAAACAAAAACCACAAAACACAAAGAAAAAACAATTAAAGAAAATAAGTTAGTAAGATAAGAAGTCTTGCGGCAATATGAAGAAAAACACTAAACGACTCAAAGAAATTTTTTTTTTCCCTTAACCAAGTTCTTTCTTGTGGATGAGAAATTCTCAAGTGAAAAAGGTCAAAGCCTTCAACACTCAATCCAAAGCAAAAAAAAACACCACAACACTTTGAGGGAAAAGAAGAAAAGACAAGCAAGAAAAGGTGTAAACAAGAAAGAGCTAAACCAAAGGTGGAAAAGAGATTATGACAAAACTTAAGAAGGAAAGACAAGCAAGAAAAGCACAAAAGAAGACTCTAAGAAACTTCCTAAACTTTTAACCAAGAAGTTTTATGTTTTCTTTAGAACTTGTAAAAGCAAAAGGATAAAAAATTCCACAAAGTTGATAACAATTTGCCAATCAAGTTGAATCCAAGTTTGGAAAAGGAATTTTATGTGCAATTGAAAGATATAGGTGCAGTTTTAAAATTGCTTGCTGTTTTTTAGTTGCTGTTTTTTTTTTATTATACTAAATGGAAATATGGAAAGAAAGATCCATAGGATGCATCATGAACAATTTTAAAGAACATTCAATTTGCACAAAACTTTTGGTGGTGGATTCAATATAATTGAACACTTGAAATCATATGTTTGGAACTTGAAATCAACTTTTACTAAAACAAGTTTCTAATTACTTTCTGTACTGACCAGTCCTCGGACATCAGCCTACAGAGAGGGGTGACGAGTCATCAGCCTACAGAGAAGGGTGACGAGTCATCAGCCTACAGAGAGGGGTGATGAGTCATCAGCCTACAGAGAGGGGTGACGAGTCATCAGCCTACAGAGAGGGGTGACGAGTCATCAGCCTACAGAGAGGGGTGACGAGTCGTCAACCTATAGAGACGGGTGAGTAGTCGTCAGCACCAGGATGGGCGGAGGTGTCATCGTCACTCAGCAGGTCGAGGAGTCCTCGGCAACAGAGTATGGCGAGGTGACATCGGCCTTGGGTGATTTGAACAGCGTAAACAGAACAGTTAAGATTGGTTCCCAGAGCGAGCCAATGACCAGTTAAATACCCAGAGTTAGGGAGAGGCCTGTATCACGAAGTGCCTATGCGGGTAGCAGGGAGAGCACAGTTGGGTGTAGAGTCCTGAGGGGACGAGTACTCACCAGAGCTAGGGTTTTCCCAGTAAAGCTACATGCATGGCACGTGAACAGTGAAGGCACTCCCAGAACAGGTGGCCCCAGAGACTAGGTGCACAAGGAGGCATCCAGGTGGTCACCCTGTTAAAGTTTGCACTCCAGAGAAGGAAACCTTATGTGCTAGATTACCCTAAGATTGGGTGATAGCGGCATAAGGGTATTCCAGTAAACCCTAAATATGGCTAGTAGCGCAGCGAACCCTAATTAGGGCTAGCGGCGCAGTAAACCCTAGACTATATAAGGGGCAGTAAGATACTTCACAAAGGTACGCAGTTTCTAGACCTAAACACACAGAGAGAAACACATACACTTGGTGTCCTTGCCCTATACTGACTTGAGCGTCGGAGTGCAAACGGCCTCTAGGGCGCCCTCTTTCTCTTTTGCAGGTGCAGATTGCTTTGAAAGAACCAAGCACGTATCAACGTGAGGAAGGAGGCATGTGAGTGTCGTGAGTCAACCGACAGGCGAGTCAACCGGCAAGAACATTGGGCGCCCACCGTGGGGCCCGAAGTAAAACAAGGTCCCATACACGAGAGTGAGAGCAAGAACCACGGAAGATGAGGAATACCAGACACGGGTCCGTTCCACCAAACGGAGGCGACACCGTTACCATGCAACAGCTGATGGAAACGATGCGCGCCCTCCAAGAAACAGTGGCGGAGTCTCAAGCGCATCAAGCGCGTATGCAGGAAGACCTGGCCGCCTCACAGGCCAGGAACGAAGAGTTACACCGGGCAAATGAGGAGCTGCGCTTGAATTTGCAGCATATACAACAAGCTGGAGATCGTGGGGAAGATGATCGAGCCCCACCAGTGCCTCCAAGGGCCTTTCCCATGCCTTTCTCCCAAGCAATCATGAACACGGTGGTCCCAGCTACCTTTGTAGGACCCAAAACCGTGTTCACCGGGAAGGAAGATCCTGAAACGCATCTCACTGCTTTTCACACGCAGATGATGTTGTCAGGAGGGTCAGACGCAGTGCACTGTAAACTCTTTATGGCCACACTGACAGGAACTGCGCTCGAATGGTTCGTGAGTTTGCCAGAAGGACATATCACATCTTTCGCTCAGTTTTTCGCGCTATTCAGGGAGCAATATCTTGTCAACAGGGCCCCTCCGCCAGTGTCTTACGATCTTTTTGATGTAAGGCAGCATCAGAGGGAATCCCTCAAAGAGTACCTCAATAGGTTCGGAGCGATGGTGGTAAGGTTGCACACCAAGGATGAAGACATGGTGGTGCACGCCTTCAGGAAGGGCGTACTGCCGGGGCCTTTCAGCGAGTCCTTAATACGCAGCCGTCCCAAGACCTTCAGCGACATAAAACGGCGTGCTGTGGCCCACATTGTCGCTGAGGGGGAGCTCAGCGAAAAGAGAGAAAGTGCGGCTTCGTTAAGGCCCCGAGCGCCTATTCGGCCTCAACCGCTGCGGGTACATGAGGCAACCACGAAGAAAAAAGCTCAAAGGAAACAGAAGCCCTACGAGCCCCGAAAACCACAGCCTAGGGCGCGAAGTAAAGATGACATGCCCCCTAGGCATGAATTCGTGGTGGAATTGAAGGAGTTGATTGCCATTCCTAACGTGGCAGAAAGATTGAAGGTGCCCCCAAAGAGTGACCAGAGGTTGGGGCCCAATAAAAATGCATGGTGCGAATTCCATCAGGCTTTTGGGCACCCCGTTCGAAACTGCCTGGCTCTGGCTCACCAATTGGACGAGTTGGTGAAGAGTGGATTTCTGAACGACTATCTGAAGGAGGCATCGAAAGGTGAGACAGTTGCTGCGCCAAGGGCAGACCAGGGGCATGAAGTGCCCATTCATGGGGAGATCCACACTATATCAGGTGGATTCTCAGGAGGAGGATGCACCTCTTCACAACGAAAGAGGTATGCACGTTCAGTGATGGCAGTGGAGGCCTGCGAGGAAGATCACTTTCCGGACATCGACCTCGTCTTTACAAAAGCCGATCGCCGAGATGTTGTTCCCCATGACAACGATCCGGTGGTTATTTCAGTAGTCACTGCCGCGCGTAAGGTGCACCGGGTGCTGGTCGATCAGAGAAGCTCAGCCGATGTGATGTTCTGGTCGACTTTCAACAAACTACAGCTGTCCCCTGATCAGTTGCGACCTTACGTCGGCTGTTTATATGGGTTCGCAGGAGATCAGGTAGAAGTGCGGGGATACATAGAGTTGAGAACCACGTTCACCGACGGAATAGCGTCCCGCACAGAGAACATCAGGTACCTTGTGGTGAACGCTCCCTCTGCCTACAATATACTTCTGGGCAGACCGGCCCTGAACCGGTTTGGGGCCGTAGTGTCCACAAGGCACATGAAGATGAAGTTGCCATCGATGGAGGGGAAGGTGGTAACCATCAAGTCGGACCAAAAGGAGGCTAAAAGGTGTTACGAAAATAGCCTCAAGACGAAGAGGGGAGTCTGCATGGTCACCACCTCACCACAGGGAGGAGGGGCCAATGAAGCAGGTATGCCTCGAGGTGATGTCGGGGTCACCCGAGCGGAGGTCGCCCGGGCGAGGCGACCAGAACCCGCGGAGGAGGTCGTCGAGAAGGAGATCGCAGGGAAGATCTTCAGGCTGGGTAAATCCCTAACCCAGGAGACCCAGGATCAGGTAGCGAAAGTTATAGGGAAGCATCTGGACGCTTTCGCTTGGTCCCCCTCAGACATGCCTGGCATAGACCCTGATTTCCTATGCCACCGCCTGGCGCTGAATCCCCAGGCCAGGCCGGTCCGCCAGAGGAGGCGGAAGTTCAATGATGAGCGAAGGCAGGTAGTCAGGGAGGAAACACACAAATTGCTGAAAGCAGGTCACATACGGGAAATACAATACCCTGAGTGGCTTGCGAACGTCGTCTTGGTAAGGAAGGCTAACGGGAAATGGAGGATGTGTGTGGACTTTACAGATCTTAACAAGGCCTGTCTAAAAGATTCCTATCCTCTGCCCAACATAGATGCGCTGGTGGACAGTGCTTCAGGCTGCAAACTGCTCAGTTTCTTGGACGCTTTCTCTGGGTACAATCAGATCAAAATGCACCCGATGGATGAGAACAAGACGGCGTTCATGACAGAGCTGTCTTGTTACTGCTACACAGTCATGCCGTTTGGCTTGAAGAATGCGGGTGCCACATACCAGAGGCTGATGGACAAGGTCCTCGCTCCCATGCTAGGACGCAATGTGCAGGCATATGTAGATGACATGGTAGTGACGTCCCAGGCACGGGATCAGCATATTGACGATTTGGAGGAGCTGTTCAACACTATAGCGAAGTACAGGTTAAAGTTGAATCCCGAAAAGTGCGTCTTTGGGGTGGAGGCAGGCAAGTTCCTTGGGTTTTTGCTCACGGAAAGAGGGATTGAGGCCAACCCTGACAAGTGTGCATCAATCATCACCATGAGGAGCCCGACGTCGGTCAAAGAAGTGCAACAGTTGACAGGACGGATGGCTGCACTCTCCCGGTTCGTGTCAGCCGGGGGAGATAAAGGTCACCCTTATTTCCAGTGCTTAAGGAGGAATAGCAGATTCACCTGGACGGCGGAGTGTGAGCAGGCTTTCCTCAAGCTCAAGGAATACCTGGCCAGCCCACCAGTTTTGTGCAAGCCTCAACTCGGCACACCCCTGCGTTTGTACTTTGCAGTTACAGACAGGGCGGTGAGTTCTGTCTCGGTACAAGAACAACAACAGAGCCAGAAGCCCATTTATTTTGTCAGCAAGGTGCTACAGGGACCCGAGGCGAGATACCAAGCCTTAGAGAAGGCAGCATTAGCAGTGGTGTTCTCGGCCAGGAGATTACGCCACTATTTCCAAAGCTTCACAGTGGTGGTGATGACAGATCTGCCGATATGTAAGGTCTTGCAGAAGCCTGATGTGGCAGGAAGGATGGTGCGCTGGGCAGTTGAGCTGTCAGAATTTGACATCCAGTATGAACCCAGGGGCCCGATCAAAGGACAAGTCTACGCTGACTTTGTGGCAGAGATGTCTTCAACCGAAGCCCAGCAAGAGGGACCCGATTTTAAATGGGTATTGTCAGTAGATGGGTCCTCGAATCAGCAAGGCAGCGGAGCGGGGGTGATCTTAGAAGGACCCAAGGGGTTGTTGATAGAGCAAGCCCTGCGATTCGCGTTCAAAGCCAGCAATAACCAGGCGGAGTATGAGGCTTTGATCGCTGGGATGTTATTGGCAAAGGAGATGGGGGCACAGAGCCTTATAGCCAAGAGTGACTCGTTGTTGGTCACCGGTCAAGTGGCCGGGGAATACCAGGCCAAAGATCCTCAGATGGCCTCTTACTTGGTGTATGTCCAGAGATTGAAGAGTTCATTTGAAGTATTTGAACTAGTACACGTGCCCAGGGAGCAAAATGCCAGAGCTGACTTGTTGGCCAAACTTGCCAGCTCAGGCAAGGGGGGCAGACAGAGGACAGTCATCCAGGAGACCCTGAGGGCGCCTCGTACCTATACAGCTGATAACTTGGTGGGAGTCCATCAGATCAGCCAGTCAGATGGCAAGAAGAGGAGTCATCGGTCGTTGACTCAAGAAACTTTAAAAAAGCCACGAGTCAACGCATGCATGCTGTTGGGGGTAGAAGCACCACAGATCTGTCTATTACAAAATGGTGAGACATGGATGACGCCCTACAAGCGTTATATAGCAGATGGAATGCTCCCAGCAGAGCCGGAGGAGGCAAAAAAGATAAAGAAAAACTCGTCCAAGTACACGCTCATTGAAGGCGAGTTGTACAGACATGGGTTTACTCACCCCATCTTAGTCTGCGTGCATGGCGAGCAGTGTGTGAGGATAATGGCGGAGCTCCATGAAGGTATCTGCGGTAGTCATATCGGAGGCCGAGCGCTGGCCTCTAGGGCCATACGAGCGGGGTACTACTGGCCGACAATGAGGGAAGATTGCACTAAGTATGCACAGCAGTGCAAGCAGTGCCAGTTGCATGCTGACTGGCCTAAGGCACCACCAGAGGAGCTCAGATCGATTTACAGCCCTTGGCCGTTTCATACCTGGGGAATTGACATCTTGGGGCCTTTCCCTTTGGCGATAAGACAGATGAAGTACCTCGTGGTCGCCATAGAATATTTCACGAAGTGGATTGAGGTTGAGCCAGTAGCACAGATTACAGCACAAAAGATCCAACACTTCGTGTGGAAGAACATAGTTTGCCGCTTCGGCATACCAAAACGCTTAGTGTCTGATAATGGCACTCAGTTTGCAAGCCAACAGTTGGGAAAGCTATGTACAGAGTTGGGAATCAAGCAGGTGTTTGCATCAATCGAGCACCCGCAGACCAATGGGCAGGTCGAGTCAGCCAACCGAGTCCTCCTCAGAGGATTGAAGAGAAGGCTGGAGAAAACAAAGGGAAGGTGGGCTGAGGAGGTTCCCAGAATAGTATGGGCTTACCATACTACTCCCCAGTCCACTACTAAGGAGACTCCCTTTAGTTTGGTGTATGGTTCAGATGCCATGATCCCTGTGGAGATCCAGGAGAGCTCGCCACGTTTCCAGAACTTTGTGGCTGAGGAATCTAATGAAGAGAGGAAGGTGAATCTTGATCTTTTGGATGAAGCCAAGGAAGAAGCTGGAATCAAGGTTGAGGCGATAAAGAGGAGAGTCGAGCTCAAACACAGTTCCAAGCTGAGAGCTCGGCATTTCCAGGCGGCAGACCTTGTCATGCGGAAGGCATCTCCATATCAGATAGAGAACAAGCTATCCCCCAAGTGGACTGGTCCTTTTAGAGTGACAGAGGCCCTAGGGAATGGAGCATATAGGCTTGAGACTTTAGAAGGAGGTCCGATTCCTCGAACATGGAATGCGACTCACTTGAAGTATTATTTCAGTTAAAGCCATGTAATCTTGTACGCAACACAATACAGGGGACACTCTTTTTTCCCTTCTAAGGGTTTTTAATGAGGTCACCCAATAAAATTCAGTTAAAGATATATGTTTTTAATGTGTTTGTACAATGATGTTAGAACCTGTCACGTGGAGTTAGAGGTCTCGTAAGTGGAGAGGTAGGTTCGTAGAGAACACCTCCACTTCGAGTGAGAACTTCCAATGTGAAAGAAGGGTTCGCCCAGGAAAATCCTCCTCGCCTGTGAGCGGTGTGAGGTCAGTTAGAACCTGTCACGTGGAGTTAGAGGTCTCGTAAGTGGAGAGGTAGGTTCGTAGAGAACACCTCCACTTCGAGTGAGAACTTCCAATGTGAAAGAAGGGTTCGCCCAGGAAAATCCTCCTCGCCTGTGAGCGATGTGAGGTCAGTTAGTGTAACATCCCGCCAAAGTAATACATACATACAGGTATAATGAAATTAAATGTAACCAAATAATATTGAAGAGAAATAACATGATAATATATATATTTGAAATGAAGTTGCTCCTCTTAGGGAGTTTAATACATAACCAAATCAAATGTTTGCAAGATTTTACGAAAATAAAAGAAATGCAGTAAGACAGGCGGTCTCAAAAGAAAACGGCGATCTCCAACTTCAAAACGGCGATCACCAGAAGTCCCCAAAAATGGGCGACTTGCTAGCCAGACATAAAATCGGCGATCTCATAACAGGCGACCTCAAAACAGGCGATCTGATAGTAGGGCAAAATCCGGCGATCACCACCGAGAGGTGGAAATGGGCGATCTCTGCCCTCGGCGACCACCCCTTTAGGGAGCTCTTCTTCCTGGAAGGTCTTCTGCTCCCGCGTAACAATTACACGATCATCACAGTTTTGAGAAGGCAACCAAAATGACAGATAAAAGGGTAAGCTAGATAATATGAAAGGAGTTTAAATCATGCATATGAAAAAACCCAAGTAAACCAAGTTTCCAAAATATCCAAGTAAACGTAGAGCTACTCATAGCATTCAACTAATCGCCCAAATTCACAAATTCACAAACATTTCCCATAGTCATTCCATTTCACACCACAGCATCAAGTGTCTATCAGTATTCCAGTTTCTCATTTCACCATTTCACATGTCAGACTTTCCACTGACTCACCACACAAGACACTTGACACTACTTCCGGATTGACTCATGCATTGATTAGACTCGGAGATGTGCACCTGTCACACTGCCCACTGTGGAATCTCGCACATCCACAGGGTCGCCGTGAAATCTCACACATTCACAGGCATATGATGAATCTCAACACATCACCATACAGTATGACAAGGTAAATCCACGCAATACAGGTCGGTATGTTCTCTTTCAAACAACCCACCCATACAGGTGAACCTCCTTCGACTCTCCCAACTGAGTAACTTCCTCTATGTGATTCCATTATCAGCAGAGTCAGGATATCTCGTTCATAATCACCGATCAATGCACATCTAACATGGTCTTACACGGTATTTCCTTTCCTGAAAATACTATGCCTCGACCCCACATTCACAACATTCAACACATCATACCATACTCAAAGAAATGATTTCAATCACAGCAATAGCCATTTCAAAGGATTCATATTTTCGAATATCTCATGTAAATCTCAAGCAGTTCTCAAAACAACATCAAACACAAGGAGTTCGCAAAACAGCGCCAAAACCGGCGACCTGGTTCAAAAACAAGGTATTTCGAAAACTGTATATAAAACCGGCGACCTCGTCGCCCAAGCACACAAACAGAGCATTTTACGCAGATGAAAACGAAAATGGCGACCACGTCGCCCTCACTTCAGAAGATAGTTAAACTATGGCTCGTATGGAAAAGAGGTCTAGCTTCCCTTACCTGGACTTGCGCAAACACCAGGAGCTTCGAAATCCAACGAAGCTTGAAGAATGCCTTGGCTCTGTTTTGAAGATCTTGCAGAGAACTGCTCAAGTGCTCCAATGGTGTTCCTTCTCGTCGTACTCTTGTGTGGAGATGCTGAAATCGCAACGCGGAGGAGGAAACTCACTCTTTCTCTCTTCGAGTACAACAATGCTTTCTTTCTCTCAGGTGTGGATTTCTGCAACTTAAACCCCTTTTATCCCTCCAAAAGCAGCTGCCACCACCCACTCTGCAGGGAAGTTTGCGTGTACGCTTCCCTGCACAGTACTACTGAGCGTGCCTCTGCGCAGGCTACGCTATGAGGTCACTATTCTGAACCACCTTTTGTCTACGTGGCGCGCGTGCAGAACGTCTCTTGCTGGGAGTCTGGGTCCCACGTTCTCTGTGTATAACTTAACGTAGCGCGATGACCTTTTCACCGATGACCACAGGCGCGAAGGCTAACAACCGATGACCTCTCGCGCGAAGGCTAACAACCGATGAGCTATCGCGCGATGACAACCCGCGGATGAGCTATCGCGCGATGACAACCCGCGGATGAGCTATCGCGCGATGACACCCACTGATGAGCTATCGCGCGATGACAACCCGCTGATGAGCTATCGCGCGATGACAACCCGCTGATGAGCTATCGCGCGATGACAACCCGCTGATGAGCTATCGCGCGATGACAACCCGCTGATGAGCTATCGCGCGATGACAACCCGCTGATGACCTCTCGCGCGAGCGACCGATGTCTCTCTTCTCTGGTGACGCCTGCATGCCTCGCGCCCAGGCGATGACGTGTGGTCTAGGCGACCGGCGATGATGTATAAACAAGAAACTCTTATCGTTTTTCCTAGACTACACTTTCCTTCCTTTTTAACTTAGATAAAACATACATAGAATTTACTTAACATACTCATTCATTTCAATAAATCTCAGGTCCTTACAGTTAGAACCTGTCACGTGGAGTTAGAGGTCTCGTAAGTGGAGAGGTAGGTTCGTAGAGAACACCTCCACTTCGAGTGAGAACTTCCAATGTGAAAGAAGGGTTCGCCCAGGAAAATCCTCCTCGCCTGTGAGCGATGTGAGGTCAGTTAGAACCTGTCACGTGGAGTTAGAGGTCTCGTAAGTGGAGAGGTAGGTTCGTAGAGAACACCTCCACTTCGAGTGAGAACTTCCACTGTGAAAGAAAGGTTCGCTTGGTTAAATCCTCCATCGACCATGAACGATTACGGGTCAGTCAGAACCTATGAGTGGGGTTAGAGGTCTCGTAAGGGGAATGGGGAGTTCATAAGGAACACTTTCCCCTCCAAATGAGAACGCCCAAGTTAAGGTAAAGGTTCATTAATGAAGTTAACGGAAAGACATGTTACTTGAGGTTCATTTTGCTGGTGCGTTGTTTGTGATCGTGAGCCCATCAAATACAAAGCACGACGAAAAGATGAACAATGCATAAACAAAGTTTTATATTGCAAAGAGGATAATTACAAGAGGTTCAGCTAAAATACAACTGTTTCGAGGACCTATCTGGGCACTATTTGCCCGTCGACTACCTGCAGGGTTGCAGAGTATGGTGAGAGGTCCATCTCAGGATGCACGCAGGCAACCTGAGCAAGGGCATCACCAAAGCCTTCCCCATAGGCATCGGCGGCGTCATCAATAAGCTCAGCCTCGGTCTTCTTCAACAGTTCGATCTGTTGGGCAAGTTCCTCCTCAACCTTGCCCAGCTGAACTTCTCGATTGGTCGCCCTCTCCTCCAACTTGGCCATTTTTGCTTGAGCCCCCTCTGCTTGCTCTTCCAGTTCAATAATCCTGTTGCGGAGGGGAAGTATCTTAGCTTCAAGCTGGAGGGCCTCCTGCCCCTTAGAGAAAAGAAGCTTCTTGGTCTCCTTCTCGGATTGACGGAGACTACCCAGTTCTTGATTGAGGGCAGTCTCCCGCGTGTTCGCTTGACGAAGTTGGAGATCCTTTTGTTCCAGCTCCCTCTTCAGTTGGGCGGTCTCCTCTAGCAGCTCCGCCTCAACGCTACCCTTGACCAGCAAGGAGTTGGAAGTGGCCAAGAACTCCCCGAGACCATGGCTGAGGAGGTTCTCAAGAGAGTTTCTGTCCATGGCCTCCAAGACAGCTCTGCCAGGCATTTGAGCGAGCGACCTTTGGAGCAGAGAAGGCAGTTCTGGGACAGAAGGCATTGGACCAGAGGAAGGAGCACTCTCCCCACCCCCCTCAAGTGTTAGGATTGGCTCAGGGGGGCAGGAGGCCCTGGGAGGGTGCTCCCTAAAAGAAGAAGGGTGCCCTTCTGTGGTTGAAGAGACCTCTGCGGCTGTCTCCACCCTTTTCCTTTTGAAGACGAGGCCGGAGCAGGTGTCCTCGTCGTCAGAAACCTCCACAGGGGCTGCCCTCTTGGATTTTTCAGCGATGGGTTCCAGGGCAACACCCGCGGGTGATGACGGACCTGCAGGGGCTGAACCGCTAGCATTGCGGCGACTCAGCACATCTGCCAGCCTCTTCTTCTTATCAGCGCTGAGTACCATGCCTGCAGTGAATGATTCGAAAGTATTAGAAAGGCAAAGTATTGAGCATGCGAACAGATAAATGCAAGATGAAGTTAGTATACCAAGGTACACGCTGAGAGTCTCAGCGTCATACTCATGCCTAATCAGCTGGGTGGAGTCAAACACCACCCCCCAGCTGGAAATGATTTGGCAGAGTTCTTGATCAGGAACTGTCAACTCCTCGAGCTTGCGTGGCTTTTTGAACTTTAACTCCCCCACCCAGTATAAGGGAAATCCATCGAGCATGGTGGGGTCGTAGGAGCTGCAGCAGACTCGGAAGAACTTTCCTTTGAAGTTCTTGTACGACTGCGAGAAGAGCGTTAGGAGGACTCTCCCGGCCACCCCATTCAGGCTCACCCAAAGCCTCTTGCCGGGGCTCTTCGCCTCGAAGAAGTAAAGGAAGACATCGACAGAGGAGGTGAACCCTAGATTATTGCAGAGAATGGAGAACGCCCTGATAAAGGCCCAACTATTGGAGTGCAGTTGAGCGGGCGCCACGTTTAACTCTGTGAGCAAAGCCCTTTCAAATCCTGTGAAGGGGAGACGGACTTTGACTCTTTTGAAGATGGTGGCGTAGAAGAAGAAGAAGGGTTCCCCATTGTTGCAACGATCATCGGCGCATACGGGCTCGTTTACTGGGCAGGGGCGCACAGAGACGTACGCGTCCGTTTCCCTGCCGAAGACGCGTCCTTTAATCTCATTCTCATCATCCCGGTGCTTGCGAAGATCTTCGCAGGATGTGAGTTTGGAGGTCTCTGCAAGAAGATCCTCAGAAGCCCAGGGGTAGAGGGCCTTGTAATCGACCGCTACCGTTGGAGGAGGGTTGGAAGTGGTTTTGGTTCTGGCCATCTCGAATCCAAACAAATGAGAGGCAGGAAAAGAAGAAAGGCTCAGAAGAAAACAATGGGGGACGAAGACTCAAAGGTAGAATGAACCCAGGAAAGAAGAACAAAACCCTAGAATGTATAAGCCGCACGCAGGCTCGTAAACAGTTACAGCATACCGTATGGATGATCAATATGAAGGAGAAGAAGACATAAAAATCATACCTTTGGTTGATGAAGAGCGAAGAAGCGTGAAGGATCTGTTGGGAAGAAGAGAGCGTGTGCTGGAAGATAGAGTATGCAAAGGTGAGAATGCAAAGTGATGAAACAGTGAAGTGGCGCGAGGTTTTGAAGAGGTTTAACGTAGCCCTAGGGAGCGTAAACGTTATGGATCTCAAACCGTTGATACGGCCACGTGTTAGCAGATGGGAGGGGGTTGGTGAAGTGTCTTCTCAGCGTACTATTCATGTACTTACGCGCAGAGCCACGTAGGCCGCCCAAGACAATCACTTAGTCTCTTCGCTGAAACAAGTTAACAGCTTGAGACTGGGGGGCTTGTGTACTGACCAGTCCTCGGACATCAGCCTACAAAGAGGGGTGACGAGTCATCAGCCTACAGAGAAGGGTGACGAGTCATCAGCCTACAGAGAGGGGTGACGAGTCATCAGCCTACAGAGAGGGGTGACGAGTCATCAGCCTACAGAGAGGGGTGACGAGTCATCAGCCTACAGAGAGGGGTGACGAGTCATCAGCCTACAGAGAGGGGTGACGAGTCATCAGCCTACAGAGAGGGGTGACGAGTCGTCAACCTATAGAGACGGGTGAGTAGTCGTCAGCACCAGGATGGGCGGAGGTGTCATCGTCACTCAGCAGGTCGAGGAGTCCTCGGCAACAGAGTATGGCGAGGTGACATCGGCCTTGGGTGATTTGAACAGCGTAAACAGAACAGTTAAGATTGGTTCCCAGAGCGGGCCAATGACCAGTTAAATACCCAGAGTTAGGGAGAGGCCTGTATCACGAAGTGCCTATGCGGGTAGCAGGGAGAGCACAGTTGGGTGTAGAGTCCTGAGGGGACGAGTACTCACCAGAGCTAGGGTTTTCCCAGTAAAGCTACATGCATGGCACGTGAACAGTGAAGGCACTCCCAGAACAGGTGGCCCCAGAGACTAGGTGCACAAGGAGGCATCCAGGTGGTCACCCTGTTAAAGTTTGCACTCCAGAGAAGGAAACCTTATGTGCTAGATTACCCTAAGATTGGGTGATAGCGGCACAAGGGTATTCCAGTAAACCCTAAATATGGCTAGTAGCGCAGCGAACCCTAATTAGGGCTAGCGGCGCAGTAAACCCTATACTATATAAGGGGCAGTAAGATACTTCACAAAGGTACGCAGTTTCTAGACCTAAACACACAGAGAGAAACACATACACTTGGTGTCCTTGCCCTATACTGACTTGAGCGTCGGAGTGCAAACGGCCTCTAGGGCGCCCTCTTTCTCTTTTGCAGGTGCAGATTGCTTTGAAAGAACCAAGCACGTATCAACGTGAGGAAGGAGGCGTGTGAGTGTCGTGAGTCAACCGACAGGCGAGTCAACCGGCAAGAACACTTTCAAACTTCAAAATTAAAAGCAAGTAAGTAGAATCAAAATTAAGGACACCTAGAACACCAATGAACATAGGACTCAAAGTAAAAGCAAGATCAAAGAAAGGTATAGGAAGGAACATATTCAAAACGAAAAATGCTATGACTATAAGGTGCTGGAAAAAAAAATCTACACTAAATAAAGGGCTGGAAAATAAAAGCAAGAAAATAAATGACAAGAAATTAAAGGTACTTGAATTTAAAGGTGCTAGAATTTAAATTGCTTGAATGTAAAGTGCCAAATCAACTCAAAAAATTAAGCATAAGAACCTAAGCTCTGATACCACATGATGTGAGTTGATTTTATGATTTAGCATTTTATGGTGGCACTTTAATTAGGATTGAGATTTTAGGATGATTAAGGTGAGAACCTAAGGAAAATCCCCACTAGACATTAACTTAACCAAGTGGTTACATAGATGTGAAGGTTCATTTCACAAAGGCAAAAGGAAAACACAATTATAAGATGAAGACGATGACAAGTAAAGGTGCTGAAATTAAAGAGAGGAAAATAAACATAATGAAGGAAACCGAATAGGAAACAAAACATTAAAACAAGAAAAAGACATAGATTTTAGAATTGAAATTTGGAATGGAAATGGAATGGAAAAAGATGAGTGAAAGGAAACTTAGGAGAATGAAGGTAGAGAAGTGATCATGCCACTTGGATGGTGGTTTGCTCCAAGATGAGTGAAGAATGCCGCCACTTGAGAGCTCTCTAATTCTCACAAGATAAGACAATGGTGTAAGGAGACAAAGCTCACAAACTCTAACACAAATTGTGTATAGTAACTTTACTCTAAATTCAACATGAAAATACATGAGGTAGGCCTCCTTATTTATAGGTGAAGGAGCCTTGGAGAGCAAGCATAAGGGGTAGGATGGGAAGAGTGAAAAAATGGGCAGCCTTAGGGTTTGACTAAGTCAAACCCGCATCCTAGGCTTGTCCTTCGAGAAACTAGGTCAAAAAGCCTTCCAAAAGGGCCAAGAACATCCTAAAATGCTAACTACACCCCCTATTATACTAAAGGCACCTTATTCTAGCCTATATTTGCTATTTGAACCCCCAAAGTGAGCCCAAATTATTTACAATATTTTCTAATCATTAAGAAGACCAGCAGGAAGAACTTTAGGTGCTCTGGTCTTTGTCCCATTCTCCATCTGGTGAGGTCTCTACTTTGAGGTGATTTATCTTTATATTCTTTAGCGTCCTTGATCATCACCTTATGGGCTTGGTTTGCATCACCAATTAGATTGGGAAGCTAGTTGAACATCTCTTTAATGTGTATAAGGTCATCGAGGACCAAAAGGTTAGATTAGCTTCCTTAGTTTTCTTAGACTATGCCAACCAATGGTGGCAAAGAACTCTCATGGACATTGGTTATAACAAGAAACCTGCCGTGGTTTCTTGGTATGATTTAAAGGCATGCATGCGCGCAAGGTTTGTTCCTCCTCCTTATAGGAAGGAACACTTGTTGAAGTTCCAAAGGCTTCATCAAGCACATAGGATGGTAGATGAATATTTTAAAGATTTTGAAACATCTTTGACTAAAATGAATATACATGTTAATGAAGAATCAAAGATAAAATGGTTTGTAAGCGGTTTAAGAAGAGAAATTAAAGATGTTGTCGAATTAAGTGAGTACTCCTCTTTAAAGAAAGTGGTTCACCTAGCCATCAAGGTAGAATCACACCTTTGGAAGAAAAATCCTTTCAAAAATACTCATAGTAATGGTTTCTACAAATCTTCAAGGAAGGATGAAAACAAAATTTCTATAAATACTTATCCTTCCAATTTTTCACATAAAACCACTTCTAACCACGAAGTTTCTAAAACCAACCTTTCACCCTCTACCCCTATGTTACCTACCAAAACTTCAAAAATCAAATGTTTTAAATGTTTAAGTTTTGGGCACATAGCTGCCTCATGTCCAACTAAACAAAACATAATGTTAAACATGGTTAAACAAGACCAATTAAAAATGAAAGACAAAAGAGAAAATGAAAAAGAGAATGAAAGTAAAGAACAACTGAGTCTCCAAGTCTCATCATATGCACCTATATCAATCATGTTGACTCGGGCTATGCTACAACTTGCACCTCCAAGGTGTTTTCCTTCTTTATCTTTTTCATTTTTCAAAAATTCTAAATACTTGACATATTTGATAAAGAAGTTTAGGGATGATCTTCCAAAATCTCTCAAAGGTTCTAACCTTTTAAGAGGATTTTTACAAACACATCATCTCTTCCCTAAACATTCTATACAAACATGGCCTGTATTGAGAATTCATTCATATGAACTCACCGAGCTTAAAGAGCAAAAGTTTGTTCCCAATTCAACCCATTGCATTATTTTTTCTATGAACAAACTAAATTTGTTATATACAGGGGTTCTGAATTCGTGGTCGAATTCTCTCCAACTTAGGGGGTATGATGCAAGCCACAACCACATGAAGATGACCAAGGATGCTAAACTTGAAGGGTCATCTCAACAAGAAAATAAAGACTTCATTCATAGGAGGAATGGACAAGGGCCAAAACATTTGAAGTTCTTCCTATTAGTCCTTTTAAAAAAAGATGAGGCCCAAGCCCAACAAGAGGCCCAAGCCCAACATGAAGGCCCAAGCCTAACATAAGGCCCAAGCTCAACTCATGTCTTAAAGAATTACTAGGAGCAAGGCCAAAGCTTTAAGGAGATGAGCATTAAATGATGTCACTTGTTGTAATCTCTTTAAAGTAGTTTTAGTAGAAAATAAAAAGAAGGTGTAGATATAGAAATAAGGGGTGCTAATGTACAAAACTAAGTCACACCTTCCATGTGACATAAAGAGTAGGTGTAGATGTAGTTTTAGGAGGTGCCAAAGTAGGAAATCAAGTCACACCTCCCATGTGACTTGAATTGGCTCCAATTTTGAATGTTTTGCATTTGAATTTTCCCTCTTCTTTTTCAACCCTCTAAAACTATAAATAGAGGTGCTTGGTCTTTGTAAAATAACATTGAAATTAGAAGAAAATTTACTATACTCAAATTGTGAGTGAATTTTGTGAGACTTGTTCTCCTCTTCCTTATCTCATCTTGTGAAGCTTTGGGAGCTCTCAAGTGGCGGCAAATCTACACTTATCTTGGATCATCACCTCCAAGTGGCGTGTCCATTCCCAATCCATGGCTACAACCACATAAGTTTCATCTTTTTTCATCTTCCATAGTCATTTCAATCGGTAGTTTTGATTCTATGTCTTGTTCTTGAATTTCAATCGGTTCTTTTGTTTCAATTTTTGTTTCCATTCTGTTTTTTGTGTTTAAATTCTGCACCTATTCTTTTTTTGAGTTCAACACCTTGTTCTTCATTCATTCATCACCATTAATTGTGTTTTAACCTTGGACGTTTAGAAATGAACCTTCACATCTACTTAACACTTGTTAAGTTAATGTCCAGTGGGGATTTTCCTTAGGTGACTCACTCTAGATTGCTAAGAATCTTGATCCTAATTCTAAGAAAGTGTCACAAATATAATGAACCTAAAATCAACTCACATCAAGGAGCCACCATCTGCCTAGAGTCAACGACGACTGAGTCAACTGGCGAGAACATATGGCACCCACCGTGGGGCCCGTTAAAACTAGGTCCCATCCACAGTTGTGATTAAAGACACCAGACAACATAAGGAATACTAGGCAAGGCACCTCACTTGATGGAACGATGATCACCATCAAGTCTGACCAGAAGACGGTTAGGGTGCTACAAGGATAGCCTCAAGACAAAGAGAGGGGTGTGCTCCATCACCAGTCGACCACCCAGGGAGGAAGGGATTGTCCATGAAGAGGTCACCCTAGAAAGATGAATTGTGCCAACAAAAGAGGTCGTGGAATGAGAGATCGAAGGCAGACAGTTCAAACTTGGTAAGTCCTTAAGCCAAGAAGTGCAGGACCAGATTGCTGGGGTCTTGGCTCGACATCTGGACGCCTTCGCGTGGACTGCTTCAGACATGCCAGGTATTGACCTAGACTACTTGTGCCACCATCTTACCATGGACCCACATGTTTGATCTGTACGCTAGAGACAGAGAAAGTTCAATGAAGAGAGGCGGCAGGTCATCAGGTAGGAGACCTAGAAGCTGTTAGAGGCCGGTCACATTAGGGAAATCCAATACCCTGAGTGGTTGGCTAATGTGGTGTTAGTAAAGAAAGCCAATGGCAAGTGGAGAATGTGCGTCGACTTCACAGACTTGAATAAAGCCTATCCCAAGGACTTTTACCCGTTGCCCAGCATCGATGCCTTGGTGGACAGTGCTTCAGAATGCAAACTCCTCAGTTTTTTGGATGCATTCTCTGGGTACAACCAGATCCGGATGCACCCTAGAGACGAGTGCAAGATGACATTAATGACAGAGCTCTCTAGTTATTGATACAAGGTGATGCCCTTCGGATTGAAGAATGCTAGAACGACCCACCAGAGACTGATGGACAATATACTCGCCCCCATGATAGGGCGAAATGTGCAGGCGTATGTGGACGACATGGTTGTCACATCCCAAGAGAAGGACCAGCATGTCGCTGACCTGGAGGAGCTATTCAACACCATAGCAAAGTACAAGTTGAAATTGAACCCAGAAAAGTGTGTGTTTGGGGTCGAAGTAGGAAAGTTCTTAGGGTTCATGCTGACAGAACGTGGGATAGAAGCAAACCCCGAGAAGTGCACGACCATCATGGCCATGAGAAGCCCGATCTCGGTAAAGGGGGTACAACAGTTGACAGGTCAGATGGTTGCCCTATCCCAGTTTATTTCAGCAGGAGGGATCAGGGGCTATCCTTATTTCTAGTGCTTGAAGAGGAACAACCGGTTCATGTGTGTAACATCCCGCCAAATCCTTTTCATATTTATATAATGAAATAAAGGTAAAACAATAATATCGAAGTGAACATATATATATATATGTAATGAAATTTCTCCTCACAGGGAGTTTAATACATATCCAGTCAGTTTCCAAAACATAAACAAAATACAGAAAAATAGAAAACAGGCGATCTCCTAACAGAAACAGAAAACAGGCGATCTCCTTCCGGCGACCACTCACTGAGGAGCTCTACTTCCTGCAACATCATCTGCTCCCGTGTAAATTATACACAATCATCACAGGTTTAAGAAAACATCCACAAAACAAAAACGCAGGGTAAGCTAGATATTTTAAAGAGAATTTAGATATGAAACTTTAAAATCAAGATAAAACAAATTTAAGACACCCACGTAAAAACCATCAACTTTCTCATTCCCTTCACATGACCATCAAGTAATCATATATTTCACAATTTCCTCAAGAGTCGTTCAATTCACATAATCCATCAAGTGTCTATCAATTTCAATGTTTCTATTTCTCACGTCAGACTTCCACTGACTCATCACACATAGACACTTGACACTACTTCCGGAACACACGTGCATTGACTAGACTCAGAGATCTGCACCTGTCATACTGCACCACTGTGAAATCACACACATTCACAGGGTCGCTGTGAAATCACACACATTCACAAGCGTATAAATGAATCTCAATATCATCACTATCCTAGCATAACAGGGTTAATCCATACAACGGGTCAAGCTCGTTCTCTTTCAAACAACTCACCCATACATATAAACCTCCTTCGACTCTCAACGCCTGAATAACTTCATCTATATGATTCAATTATATCAAGAGAGTCAGGATATCTCATAATAAACGAATCACCGGTCAATGCACACACTACACAATCTTACACGGTATCTTCTTTCCTGAAAATACTATGCCTTGATCCCACATTCACCACATTCCATACATCATACCACACATAAAGAACAATTCCATCATAGAATACTTTGAATCTTTTCTTAAACAACCCCACTCACCAAAAACAAGCATACCACCGTTCAGGTTTTCGAATAGCATATACATTTTTCATTTCAATCTCAACAAGTTCAAAGCGACACTAAAACAGGGGAGTTCGAAAACAACATTAAAACCGGCGATCACATCCAAAAACAGGGGATTATGCAATAACAGTTGAAAACCGGCGACCACATCGCCCCATCATCAAAATCATCTAACTTAAGGTTTTCGTTGGAAATAAGGCTAGCTTCCCTTACCTGGACTTGCGTAAAATCTCACTACGAGCTCTAACCCACCGAACTTAAGGATACCCGAACTCTGTTTTAGCGTCCTGATCGGAAAACTCGCAGAGAACTTCCCAGGAGTCCAAGGGCAGTCGTCGCTCGTCGTACTGGTGCTTGAGGATGCCTGAATCCCAGAGCGAAGGAGAGAAAAGAGAAGGATGAAGGTAAACTCACTCTGTCACTCTTGAACCACAGCAATGTTCTTTGCCTCTCAGAAGTGAGTTTTTGAATCTAAACCAACTTGTCCACAATTGCCGCTGCCACTACCCACTCTGCAGGAAAGCTTGCGTGCACACTTCCTTGAACAGTATGGCCACGTGTGTCTCTGCGCATACCAACTCTCTGATGCCAACTATTTTGAAACACCCCTTTTTGTCTACGTGTTGCACATGCAGAGCGTTTTCATTGTGAGCCTGGGTCCCACTTTAACACTCTTAGCAGGGAACCGCGCGATGACTATCCTCCACCCACCGATGCCTGATGTGCCTCTCATACCGGCGACGACCGATGCCTCTCATCCCGGCGATGACCTATACGCCTCTCACACCGGCGATGACTTGTGCGCCTCTCATCCCAGCGATGACTTATGCGCCTCTCATCCCGGCGATGACTTGTGCCACATCGCCACGCCTTGCTGAAGGTTCTTCAACCCACTATGTTACATCCAAGTTATCATCTCCACATGGCTTAGTGACGTTGGTAGCTTCACATTTCCAAGAATAGATCAGCACTACTCCTCGTGCACCCACGCGTGCCACACTTAAGGACGATCTCTTATGCTCAAGCATACAGTTTCGCATGCACAGCGTATCTAAGGCTTAACCCACACCTCGATACGCGTGGTTTTTGGAACCCACTATGGTTGATCCAGTACCTCGACCAAAATGTCAAAGCTTCCCCCTCTCCAGCTCCACACCAAGCACACCAAAGACTTCCACCTTCAACATGGTGTGCTGGTTAACTTTGGGTATCACAGTCCACCCTACTCATGGTGGCAGATATGCTACCTATCTTCTATATAACTCATCTTCTGTAATTAGACCACATACTAATTACTTATTAAGTCTTCTCGAATACTCGACGATGTGTCCCTTTTTGGTGATCATGTACACTACAGGCGATTGGCGTTCATGTGTAGTCTAGGCGACAGGCGATTATGTACTAACCAGGCGATCTCATAGTCTTCTAAGCTACACTTTCCTTCCTTTTTATTTTAAATAAAAACATACTTAGAATTCATTTAAAATATATTCCTTTTATTCCAATTTAATTTTATAGGTCCTTACATTCTCCCCAACAAGAAAAATTTTCGTCCTCGAAAATTAAATTACAAAGAAAAGAGGTAGGGGTAGGCTTCTCTCATGGTTTCTTCTAACTCCCAAGTTGAATCACCCGATCTGTCATCCCACACCAGTTTCACCATGTTGATGGTCTTGCCTCTGAGCTGTTTACTTTGCCGATCGTCAATCCTAACTGGTTTTGCTTCAAAGGACAAGTCATCCTTGATCTGCACATCGTCCACTTCCAGCACATGACTAGGGTCTGCCATGTACTTCCTCAGCTGTGATACGTGAAAGACATTATGCAGATTCGCTAAATGGGGAGGTAGGGCAATCTCATAAGCCACTGGACCAATCCTCCTTAAGATCTGATATGGTCCCACGAACTTAGGGGACAACTTCTTTGATCTGATCGCCCGTCCTACACCCTTGGTTGGTGTCACTCTCATGAACACATGGTATCCAGCAGCAAACTCCAAAGGTTTTCTCCTCTGATCTGCATAGGATTTCTGCCTACTTTGAGATGCTCTAATTCTGTCTTTTATCTGTTGCACCTTCTCGGTCGTTTGCTGAATCAACTCTGATCCAACCAATACTGCTTCGCCCTCCTAGTACCAGCACAATGGAGTTCTGCATTTCCTTCCATACAAGGCTTCGTATGGCGCCATCCCTATGCTGGCGTGATAACTGTTATTATAGGTAAACTCCACCAGTGGCAACATCTCATCCCAGCCTCCCAATTGGTCCAAAACACACGTCCTCAGCAGATCTTCCAAGGACTGAATTGTTCTCTCAGACTGCCCATCTGTTTGAGGATGATATGCAGAGCTCATCCTCAACTTAGTTCCCAAAGAATCTTGGAGAGTCTACCAAAACCATGAGGTGAACCTGGGATCTCTATCTGAAACAATGCTGGAAGGCACTCCATGCAACCTCACTATTTCTTTGATGTACAACTGAGCCAATTTGGCCATGGGCATTTTCAAATTCACTGGAAGAAAGTGGGCACTCTTCGTCAGCCGATCTACTATGACCCAGATTGCGTCATGGCCCCTTACCGATCTAGGTAAATGGGTAACAAAATCCATTGCAATGCTGTCCCATTTCCACTCAGGGATATCTAGTTGCTGTAAGAACCCGCCAGGTCTTTGATGCTCTATCTTCGCCTTCTGACATGTCAAGCAGGTTGTAACATACTGGGCGATGTCTTTCTTCATGCCCGACCACCAAAATGACTCCTTCAAGTCATGGTACATCTTGTTCATGCCTGGATGTAGGCTAAGGCGACTCTTGTGACCTTCCTCTAGGATCATCTTCTTCAACTCTTCATTTGCAGGTATGCAAATTCTGCCATTAAATCTCAAGATCCCATCATCTCCCATCACAAAGTCTTTAGCCTGATCGGTTCCAAGCAACTCCACAGTACACCTCAGGTCAGGGTCCTTTAATTGCTTATCCTTTATCATTTCAAAGAAGTCAATAGTTATAGCCAGCTTACTATAACTAATGTGATTAACATGAAATTCTACCCCAAGGTTTAAGTCTCTGAATTGCTCGATCAGTTTCTGCTCTTCCATCATCATGGTGGCTACTTGTATTTATTTTCTACTCAAAGCATCTGCCACTACATTGGCCTTCCCTGGATGATACATGTGTTGAAAATCATAGTCCTTTAGAAACTCCATCCACCTTCTTTGTCTCATGTTTAGTTCCTTATGATCAAACAGGTATTTCAGGCTCTTATGGTCACTGAACACCTGGAACCGAGCTCCATATAAATAGTGCCTCCAAATCTTCAAGGCAAACACCACAGCCGCCAACTCCAAATCATGAGTAGGATAGTTTCTCTCATGAACCTTGAGCTGCCTTGAAGCATATGCAACCACTCTTTTCTCTTGCATCAAAACACATCCCAAACCCTGATGTGAAGCATCACAGTAGACATCAAAAGGTCTTCCTACATCTGGGATCACCAGCACTGGAGCACTAGTCAACCTTTCCTTTAGTTCCATGAAGCTCTGCTCACATCGGTCGGTCCAATCAAAAGGTTGATCCTTGCGGGTCAACTGTGTTAAAGGAGCCACTACCTTGGAAAAGTCCTCAATAAACCGCCGATAGTAGCCAGCTAGACCCACAAAACTCCTTATTTCTATGACTGTCTTAGGACGTTCCCACTGAAGCACTGCCTCCACCTTGGCTGGATCCACTGAGATCCCCCGAGCAGATATCACATGTCCTAAGAAGTTAACTTCCTTCAGCCAGAACTCACACTTAGAGAACTTGGCATAGAGTTGCTTCTCCCTCAGGATCCCCAACACTGTCCTCAGATGTTGCTCATGTTCTTCCTCAATCCTTGAATAAATAAGTATGTCGTCTATAAAGACTACAACAAACTTATCCAAGAAAGGACGAAAAATCCTATTCATGTAGTCCATGAACAGAGCTGGAGCATTTGTCACTCCAAACGGCATCACCACATATTCATAGTGTCCATAACGAGACCTAAATGCCGTCTTTTGCACATCTTCAGCTTTCACCAAAATTTGGTGGTATCCTGTTCTCAGATCAATCTTTGAGAACACTGAGGCTCCATGCAGTTGATCCATCAAATCATCAATTCTTGGCAGAGGGTACTTGTTCTTGATAGTCAGCTTATTCAACTGCCTGTAGTCCACACATAACTGAGACCCTCCATCCTTTTTCTTAACTAGAAGCACTGGAGCCCCCCATGGAGATACACTAGGCCTGATGAATCGTTTCTCCAACAACTCTTCCACATGTTTCTTTAACTCTACCAACTCGGCCGGAGCCATTCTGTAGGGCGCCATTGACACTGGTCCAGCTCCAGGTACCAAATCAATAGAGAATTCCACTTCTCTCTTAGGAGGTAGTCCAGGTATTTCTTCTGGAAATACATCCATGAAGTCCTTAACCACATGTATACAGCCCATCTCTTCTTCATTCTTCACTCCCTTTTTAGCTAGGATCACAAAACACGTCGCCCCTTCTTTCAACTCCGACCTCACATGCTGAGCAGATATCACATCTGACTCTTGGAGATTGGGGAACACCACCTTCTGGCTACCGCAATCTATGAGAACGTGATTGGCAGATAGCCAATCCATTCCTAGGATAACATCCAGATCCTGCAGAGGTAGACAGACCAAATTTACTTTGAACCTACGTCCCTCTACCATCACTGGACATTCTGGGCAAACTGTGGAGGTCAAAACCTGTCCTGATGCAGGTATGGAGACCAATAGTTCAAACGGCAGCTCCTTCACTAGAAGGCCCAACACATCTACGCACAGGCTTGACACCAAAGAGTGTGTCGCTCCAGAATCAAACAAAACTCTAACGCATCTATCAGCTATAAAACAAGCACCTTGCACCAAGTTACCTGACTGAGACGCCTCTGCTCCTGTCATGGCAAACACTCTCCCTGCTGCCTGAGGTCTGCTGCCTTCATTCCTCATCTGTTGGGAACCATCGGATTGAGTCATCCTATTCTGGGTAGGACAATCTCTAGCAACGTGTCCCGTCTTCTGGCAGGCAAAACATCTTCTCTCTGAATCTCTCTTGGGGCACACATTGGCTGTGTGTGGTCCACCATAATGAAAACATTTAAGTTTCCAGGGTTGTTGCTGCTGAGATTGGGGCGGTGCTGCTCTTGCCCTATGCTGTGGAGGTCTCGCATAAGACTTATTCTGTTGTTGCTGCTCCCTGGCCTTCCTGTAAGGACCTGTAAAATTGAATTGGAATAAAAAGAGATATATTTTAAAAGAATTCTATGTATGTTTTATTTAGAATAGAAAGGGAGGAAAAAGTTAAGTTTAGAAGGCTATGAGATCGCCGGTCGCTTGCTACACATGAGCGCCAGGTGGACATCGCGCGAGCGCGAGAAGCATGCAGGCATCGCGCGGGCGCGAGAGGCATGCAGGCATCGCGCGGGCGCGAGAGGCATGCAGGCATCGCGCGGGCGTGAGAGGCATGCAGGCATCGCGCGGGCGCGAGAGGCATGCAGGCATCGCGTGGGCGCGAGAAGCATGCAGGCATCGCGCGGGCGCGAGAGGCATGCAGGCATCGCGCGGGCGCGAGAGGCATGCAGGCAACGTGCGGGCCCGAGAGGCATGCAGGCATCGCGCGGGCGCGAGGCATGCGGGCATTGCCAGGGCGCGAGGCATGTGGACGTGGCCAAGGCGCGAGAGTTATGAGGGCGTCGCCAGGGAAGACATCGGTCGTCTCCCAGAGGAAGACATCGGTCGTCTTCTAGGGCGAAGGAGACATCGGTCGTTCGCCAGGATGAGTCAGCGTTGGAAAGTTGTCGCGATGGCGAGCCTCACACAGATAAAGTGGGACCCAGACTCTCAGCATGAAACGTCCTGCACGCGCGCCACGTAGACAAAAAGGATGATTCAGAGTGGTGACATCAGAATGTTGGCATGCGCAAGAGACACTCGCGGTCGTACTGTTCAGAGCAGTGGTTGGCATGCATAAACGACAACAGTGGTCGTACTGTTCAGAGCAGTGGTTGGCATGCATAAACGACAGCAGTGGTCGTACTGTTCAGGGCAGTGGTTCTCAGACTTTCCTGCAGAAGGGGTGGCAGCAGCAACAAACGTGGACAGGTAAGCTGGGATTCAAAAGCCACTGCGGGAAGGCAAAGAGTGTTACAGACTCAAGAGTGTTAGAGTGAGTGCAAACTTCCTCCCTCCCTTCTTCCCTTCCTTGCGTTGAGACTCAGGCAACCTCCAGCATCAGTGCGACACGCGACGTTGCCCTTAGAGCACCTAAGAGGTTCTCTGCAAGTTCTACAGACCAGGCGCTGAAAACAGAGACAAGGCGGGGTTCAAGCTTCGTTGGGTTTCGGAGCTCCTGGTGTTTGCGCAAGTCCAGGTAAGGGAAGCTAGCCTTCATTTTCAATACAAGCCATAGTTTAGCTATTTTCTGAAGTAAGGGCGACGTGGTCGCCGGTTTTCGTTTTCATCTTTGTGAAATGCTCTGTTTCTATGCGTTGGGCGACGTGGTCGCCGGTTTTAAATACAGACTTCGAAATACCCTGTTTTTGAACCAGGTCGCCGGTTTGGGCGCTGTTTTGCGAACTCCCCTGTTTTTGGTGTTGTTTTGAAACTGTTTGAGATGTAAATGTGATATTCGAAAATAAGAACCTTGGATTGAGTTTTGCTGTGATTGAAATCATTCCTTTAAGTGTTATGTGATGTGTTGGATGTGGTGAATGTGGATCGAGGCATAGTATTTTCAGGAAAGAAAATACCGTGTAAGATCGTGTAGGATGTGCATTGATCGGTGATGTCTATAATGGGATTATCCTGACTCTCCTGAGATAATGGATTCATATAGATGAGGTTATTCAGGCGTTGAGAGTCGAAGGAGGTTCATATGTATGGGTGAGTCGTGTGAAACAGAACGAGCTCGGCCTGTCATATGGATTAACCCTGTCATACTGTGAGAATGGTGAACTTGAGATTGTGTTGATGCGCATAGCTGTGGAAACATTACAACAGCTTGTATGACAGGTGCAGAATCTCTGAGTCTAGTCAATGCACGAGTCTTCCGGAAGTAGGTCAAGTGTCTTGTGTGCTGGGTCAGTGGTGGTCTGACATGTGAAATGAGGAACTTGAAATTCATAGACACTTGATGCAGTTTTGTGAAATAGAATGACTCTTGTGAATATTGTGAAATGTGTGGTTTCTGGGGGATCAGGTGAAGGGTATTGAGAAAATCTATAGCTTTACGTGAATATCTTGAAAATTGCTTACTCTGATTTTAATGTTCTTATTTAAACTCTCTTTAAAATATCTAGCTTACCCTGCGTGTTTTGGTTCTGTGGCTGTTCTCTTAAAACTGAGATGATCGTGTATAACTTACACGGGAGCAGATGATCTTCCAGGAAGTAGAGCTCCTTAGTGAAGTGGTCGCCGGAAGCAGATCGGCTGTTTTTGGGTCCCCCGATGGGCGATCGGCCTCGTCCGATAGGAGATCGGTCTCTTCCGATAGGAGATCGCCTGCTTCGTTTTTTTACTGTATTTTGTTTATGTTTCTGGAAAAATTTGACCGAATTTGTATTAAACTCCCTGTGAGGAGAAACTACATTTCATATATATATAATATTTTGTTCATAGAATCTATTTGTTACCTTTATTTTCATTATATACATTTGTATAGTATTTTGGCGGGATGTTACATTAATGGTATCAGAGCAGTTCGTCCTTAGGATGACCTGAGGGCTGTGGATCCATTGTGTTTCTTCTGCTCATGAAAGTTATTTGAGTTTAAAATAATAACTATAGTGAAAGGTTTTCAAACGTTTTTGTATTGAAATTTTGTGTGTGCTTTGGTGAATATATGTTCTAATTGAAAATCTTAGTATTAAGAATGAGAAGGTCTTGATAAAGTAGTGAGGGTGCACACTCATAACTGGATCGGGATGAGTCTCAACCTTAATTCCAAAGGTTTGATGTTTAGCATATATTGAATTCTGGTGTGAGCTATTTCATTTTCTTGAGTGTCCTTGTAATGGATTGAAAATGGTTGATTGGATTGATGACTGCATACCAGTAGTTGTTCTGGTGTTATGCTTGATGTTATAAGCATTATGATTCTGTTGTTGAGCTCAAATTCTTAATGATTTTGAGATGCTGACCTTTGTAAGGTCTATATGTTACCTCCTGAATGAATTGATTTCTTATCGATCTCATTCTTGTAGTTGTAGGGAATATAGAAACCTGTAGTTTCAACTCTGAAACAAAGAGAGATGACACGTAGACCTTCTACCCCTCCCCAATCTTCTTCGGAGATGAGCCAGATTGCTAAGGCTATCGAGATGATGGCAACTGCCATCCAGCAGCAGAATGCAGCGATGGCTCAGAACCATCAAGCTACAATGCACCACTGGGAAACTGCTCGGTCGGCTGAGACAAACTCCCACGGCGGTCAGCCTCAAGAACAGATGGGACTGACCGAGTTCATGAGACACAACCCACCCAAGTTTAGTGGGAATGCTACCCCTGATCAGGCAGATCAGTGGGTCAGAGAGCTGGAGAAAATCTTTAGGGCGACCTCCTGCCCTGAAGAGAAGAAATTACTGTTCGCCACTTATCTGCTATCAGGAGAAGCTGAGTTCTGGTGGATGGGAGCTCAGCAGATGATGGATGCCCGAGGGGAGGTTTTGGATTGGGAGAGCTTCAGGGTGAAGTTCTTGGAGAAATACTTCCCTGACAGCGCCAAGTTTGCGAGGGAAGCTGAGTTCCTGAAGCTGGAGCAGGGGGATATGTCAGTGAACGCCTATGCTGCTCGTTTTGAGTACCTCGCCCGGTTCTATACCCAGGCGACCTCTGAGGCCTGGAGGTGTAGGAAGTTTGAAGAGGGATTGAAGCATGGGCTGAAGAAGACCATAGCCCCGATGTGCATCAGAGAATTTCACGCCTTAGTAGAAAAGGCGAAGATGGTGGAGACCCTGGAGAAGGGTGATTCTCGGGTGATCAGGTCACACCCAGGAGGTTCTTCCAGTGGGAAAGCTAAGGCACAGCACTTACAAAGCAAGCCCTATACGAGGCCTCCACCACATCGGGTGGGAACAACGTCATCCCAGTTTCAGCAGCGGCAACCTTGGAAACCCAAGTGTTTCCATTGTGGTGGACCACACACGCCCAATGTGTGCCCCAAGCAGCCCTCAGAGAGAAGGTGTTTTACCTGCCAAAAGACAGGGCACATTGCTAGAGAATGCCCTAGCAGGAATGGGGCGACCCAACCCAGTGGCTCCCAGCAGATGAGAAACGAAGGCAGCAGACCTCAGGCGACAGGGAGAGTGTTTGCCATGTCTGGAGCAGAAGCATCTCAGTCAGGTAACCTCGTGCTGGGTATATGTTTTATAGCTGGTAGGGGTGTAAAAGCTTTGTTTGATTCTGGAGCGACACACTCCTTTGTGTCAAGACTGTGTGTAGCCGAGTTGGGCCTTCTAGTGAAGGAGTTACCCTTCGAACTGTTGGTCTCTACACCTGCATCAGGACAGGTGTCGACCTCTACAGTGTGCCCCGAATGTCCAGTGATTGTAGAGGGACGCAGATTCAAGGTGAACTTGATCTGCCTACCTCTTCAGGACCTAGATGTTATCCTGGGAATGGATTGGTTAGCCGCCAATCACGTTCTCATTGACTGCGGTAGTCAGAGGATTGCGTTTCCAGACCTCCAAGGATCAGATGTAATTTCTGCTCAGCAAGGGCAGTCAGAGTTGGAAGAAGGGGCGAGGTGCTTCGTGATACTCGCTCGGTCGGAGGTGGAGAATAAAGGGGACGTAAGCAGAATACCCGTGGTGAAAGATTTCACGGATGTATTCCCAGAAGAAGTACCTGGGTTACCCCCTAAGAGAGAAGTGGAATTCTCTATTGACTTGGTACCTGGAGCTGGACCAGTGTCAATGGCACCTTACAGGATGGCACCAGCCGAGTTAGTAGAGTTGAAGAAGCAAGTGGAAGAGTTGCTGGAGAAGCAATTCATCAGACCCAGTGTATCTCCATGGGGAGCTCCAGTGCTCCTAGTCAAGAAGAAGGATGGAGGGTCTCGGCTGTGTATAGATTACAGGCAGTTGAACAAGTTGACCATCAAGAACAAGTACCCCCTGCCTAGGATTGATGATTTGATGGATCAAATACATGGAGCCTCGGTGTTCTCCAAGATTGACCTGAGATCGGGGTACCACCAAATTTTGGTTAAAGCTGATGATGTGCAAAAGACAGCTTTTAGGTCTCGGTATGGGCATTATGAGTATGTGGTGATGCCGTTTGGGGTCACAAATGCTCCAGCCCTGTTCATGGACTACATGAATAGGATTTTTCGCCCTTTCTTGGATAAGTTTGTGGTGGTCTTCATAGACGACATACTCATTTACTCAAGGACCGAGGAAGAGCATGAAGAACACCTGAGGACAGTATTGGAGATACTGAGAGAGAAGCAGCTCTATGCCAAGTTCTCGAAGTGTGAGTTCTGGATGAGGGAAGTCAACTTCCTAGGACATGTGATATCTGCCCAGGGGATCTCGGTGGATCCAGCCAAAGTAGAGGCAGTGCTGCAGTGGGAACGTCCAAGAACAGTCACCGAGATAAGGAGCTTTGTGGGGTTGGCGGGCTACTATCGGAGGTTTATTGAGGACTTTTCCAAGGTAGTGGCTCCCTTAACACAGCTGACCCGCAAGGATCAACCTTTTGCTTGGACCGACCGATGTGAGCAGAGCTTCATGGAATTAAAGGAGAGGTTGACTAGTGCTCCAGTGCTGGTGATCCCCGAAGTAGGAAGACCTTTTGATGTCTTCTGTGACGCTTCACATCAGGGCTTGGGATGTGTTTTGATGCAAGAGAAAAGAGTGGTTGCATATGCTTCAAGGCAACTCAAGGTTCATGAGAGGAACTACCCCACGCATGATTTGGAGTTGGCGGCTGTGGTATTTGCCTTGAAGATCTGGAGGCACTATTTATATGGAGCTCGGTTCCAGGTGTTCAGTGACCATAAGAGCCTGAAATATCTGTTCGATCAGAAGGAACTAAACATGAGACAAAGAAGGTGGATGGAGTTTCTTAAGGACTACGATTTTCAACTCATGTATCATCCAGGGAAGGCCAATGTAGTGGCAGATGCCTTGAGTAGAAAATCAGTACAAGTAGCCACCATGATGATGGAAGAGCAGAAACTGATCGAGCAATTCAGAGATTTAAACCTTGGGGTAGAGTTCCACGTGAATCACATTAGTTGTAGTAAGCTGGCTATAACTAATGACTTCCTTGGGATGTTAAGGGATAAGCAGTTGGAGGACCCTAGTCTAAAGCGTACTGTGGAGTCACTAGGGACCGACCAGGCTAGAGACTTTGTGATGGGCGATGATGGGATCTTGAGATTTAATGGTAGGATTTGCATCCCTGCAGATGGAGAATTGAAGAAGATGATCCTTGATGAAGGTCATAAGAGTCGCCTTAACCTCCATCCAGGCATGACCAAGATGTACCATGACTTGAAGGAGTCATTTTGGTGGTCAGGCATGAAGAGAGACATCGCCCAGTATGTCGCTACCTGTTTGACGTGTCAGAAGGCAAAGGTAGAACATCAAAGGCCTGGCGGGTTGTTACAACCATTGGATATCCCTGAGTGGAAATGGGACAGCATTGCCATGGATTTCGTCACCCATTTACCCAGATCGGTAAAGGGCCATGATGCAGTATGGGTCATCACTGATCGGCTGACGAAGAGTGCTCATTTTCTCCCAGTGAATATGAGGATGCCCATGGCCAAGTTGGCACAGTTGTACATCCAGGAAATAGTGAGGCTGCATGGAGTGCCTTCCAGCATCGTTTCAGATAGAGATCCCAGGTTCACTTCACGGTTTTGGCAGACCTTGCAAGAGTGCTTGGGAACTAAGTTGAGGATGAGCTCTGCATATCATCCCCAAACAGATGGTCACTCAGAGAGAACGATCCAGTCCTTGGAAGACCTGCTGAGGACGTGTGTCTTGGATCAATTGGGGAATTGGGACGAGGTGTTGCCACTGGTGGAGTTTACATATAATAACAGTTATCACGCCAGCATAGGGATAGCACCATATGAAGCCCTGTATGGGAGGAAATGTAGGACTCCCTTATGTTGGTACCAGGAGGGCGAAGCAGTCTTGGTTGGGCCAGAGTTGATTCAGCAGACGACCGAGAAGGTGCAGCAAATACAAAGCAGAATGAAGGCTTCTCAAAGTAGGCAGAAGTCATATGCAGACCAGAGGAGGAAGCCTTTGGAGTTTGCTGCTGGAGACCACGTGTTCATGAAAGTGACACCAACCAAGGGTGTAGGAAGAGCGATCAGGTCAAAGAAGTTGTCCCCTAAGTTCGTGGGACCATATCAGATCTTAAGGAGGATTGGCCCAGTAGCTTATGAGATCGCCCTGCCTCCCCATTTAGCGAATCTGCACAATGTCTTTCACGTTTCACAGCTGAGGAAGTACCTGGCAGACCCTAGTCATGTGCTGGAAGTGGACAACGTGCAGATCAGGGATGACTTGTCCTTTGAAGCGAAACCAGTCAGGATTGAAGATCGTCAAAGTAAACAGCTCAGAGGCAAGACCATTAACATGGTGAAAGTGGTGTGGGATGAGCGATCGGGTGACTCAACTTGGGAGTTAGAAGCAACCATGAGAGAAGCCTATCCATACCTCTTTTCCTTGTAATTCAATTTTCGAGGACGAAAATTTTTTCTTGTTGGGGAGAATGTAAGGACCTGTAAAATTGAATTGGAATAAAAAGAGATATATTTTAAAAGAATTCTATGTATGTTTTATTTAGAATAGAAAGGGAGGAAAAAGTTAAGTTTAGAAGGCTATGAGATCGCCGGTCGCCTGCTACACATGAGCGCCAGGTGGACATCGCGCGGGCGCGAGAGGCATGCAGGCATCGCGCGGGCGCGAGAGGCATGCAGGCATCGCGCGGGCGCGAGAGGCATGCAGGCATCGCGCGGGCGCGAGAGGCATGCAGGCAACGCGCGGGCCCGAGAGGCATGCAGGCATCGCGCGGGCGCGAGGCATGCGGGCATTGCCAGGGCGCGAGGCATGTGGACGTGGCCAAGGCGCGAGAGTTATGAGGGCGTCGCCAGGGAAGACATCGGTCGTCTCCCAGAGGAAGACATCGGTCGTCTTCTAGGGCGAAGGAGACATCGGTCGTTCGCCAGGATGAGTCAGCGTTGGAAAGTTGTCGCGATGGCGAGCCTCACACAGATAAAGTGGGACCCAGACTCTCAGCATGAAACGTCCTGCACGCGCGCCACGTAGACAAAAAGGATGATTCAGAGTGGTGACATCAGAATGTTAGCATGCGCAAGAGACACTCGCGGTCGTACTGTTCAGAGCAGTGGTTGGCATGCATAAACGACAACAGTGGTCGTACTGTTCAGAGCAGTGGTTGGCATGCATAAACGACAGCAGTGGTCGTACTGTTTAGGGCAGTGGTTCTCAGACTTTCCTGCAGAAGGGGTGGCAGCAGCAACAAACGTGGACAGGTAAGCTGGGATTCAAAAGCCACTGCGGGAAGGCAAAGAGTGTTACAGACTCAAGAGTGTTAGAGTGAGTGCAAACTTCCTCCCTCCCTTCTTCCCTTCCTTGCGTTGAGACTCAGGCAACCTCCAGCATCAGTGCGACACGCGACGTTGCCCTTAGAGCACCTAAGAGGTTCTCTGCAAGTTCTACAGACCAGGCGCTGAAAACAGAGACAAGGCGGGGTTCAAGCTTCGTTGGGTTTCGGAGCTCCTGGTGTTTGCGCAAGTCCAGGTAAGGGAAGCTAGCCTTCATTTTCAATACAAGCCATAGTTTAGCTATTTTCTGAAGTAAGGGCGACGTGGTCGCCGGTTTTCGTTTTCATCTTTGTGAAATGCTCTGTTTCTATGCGTTGGGCGACGTGGTCGCCGGTTTTAAATACAGACTTCGAAATACCCTGTTTTTGAACCAGGTCGCCGGTTTGGGCGCTGTTTTACGAACTCCCCTGTTTTTGGTGTTGTTTTGAAACTGTTTGAGATGTAAATGTGATATTCGAAAATAAGAACCTTGGATTGAGTTTTGCTGTGATTGAAATCATTCCTTTAAGTGTTATGTGATGTGTTGGATGTGGTGAATGTGGATCGAGGCATAGTATTTTCAGGAAAGAAAATACCGTGTAAGATCGTGTAGGATGTGCATTGATCGGTGATGTCTATAATGGGATTATCCTGACTCTCCTGAGATAATGGATTCATATAGATGAGGTTATTCAGGCGTTGAGAGTCGAAGGAGGTTCATATGTATGGGTGAGTCGTGTGAAACAGAACGAGCTCGGCCTGTCATATGGATTAACCCTGTCATACTGTGAGAATGGTGAACTTGAGATTGTGTTGATGCGCATAGCTGTGGAAACATTACAACAGCTTGTATGACAGGTGCAGAATCTCTGAGTCTAGTCAATGCACGAGTCTTCCGGAAGTAGGTCAAGTGTCTTGTGTGCTGGGTCAGTGGTGGTCTGACATGTGAAATGAGGAACTTGAAATTCATAGACACTTGATGCAGTTTTGTGAAATAGAATGACTCTTGTGAATATTGTGAAATGTGTGGTTTCTGGGGGATCAGGTGAAGGGTATTGAGAAAATCTATAGCTTTACGTGAATATCTTGAAAATTGCTTACTCTGATTTTAATGTTCTTATTTAAACTCTCTTTAAAATATCTAGCTTACCCTGCGTGTTTTGGTTCTGTGGCTGTTCTCTTAAAACTGTGATGATCGTGTATAACTTACACGGGAGCAGATGATCTTTCAGGAAGTAGAGCTCCTTAGTGAAGTGGTCGCCGGAAGCAGATCGGCTGTTTTTGGGTCCCCCGATGGGCGATCGGCCTCGTCCGATAGGAGATCGGTCTCTTCCGATAGGAGATCGCCTGCTTCATTTTTTTACTGTATTTTGTTTATGTTTCTGGAAAAATTTGACCGAATTTGTATTAAACTCCCTGTGAGGAGAAACTACATTTCATATATATATAATATTTTGTTCATAGAATCTATTTGTTACCTTTATTTTCATTATATACATTTGTATAGTATTTTGGCGGGATGTTACACTTCCTACTGGAAGAATCCCCTGGGCGTGACCTGATCACCCGAGACTCACCCTTTTCTAGACTCTCTACCATCTTCGCCTTCTCCACCAAGGCGTGAAATTCTCTTATGCACATAGGTGCTATGGTCCTCTTTAGTTCATGCTTCAGTCCTTCTTCAAATTTCCTGCACCTCCAAGCCTCAGAGGTAGCTTGGGTATAGAATCGGGCGAGGTACTCAAATCAAGCAGCATAGGCGTCCACAGACATATCCCCCTGCTCCAACCTTAGGAACTCAGCTTCCTTCGCAAACCTTGCGCTGTCTGGGAAGTATTTCTCCAGGAACCTCACCCTGAAGCTCTCCCAATCCAACACTTCCTCTCGGGCCTCCATCATCTGCTGAGTTCCCATCCACCAGAACTCAGCTTCTCCAGACAGAAGATATGTGGCGAATACCAGCTTCTTATCTTCAGGGCAGGAGGTCGCCCTGAAGATTTTCTCTAAACCCCTGACCCATTGATCTGCTTGGTCAGGAGTAGCATTCCCACTGAACTTAGGTGGGTTGTGCCTGAGGAACTCGGTCAGTCCCATCTGCTCCTGGGGCTGACCGACGTTGGGAGTTGTTGCAGCCGATCTGGCGGTCTCCCAATGCTGCATTGTAGCTTGGTGATTCTGAGACATCGCCGCATTCTGCTGCTGGATGGCACTCGCCATCATCTCAATGGCCCTGGCGATCTGGCCCATTTCAGCAGAAGGTTGGGGAGGGGTAGGCTGTCTAGGAGCCATTCTTCTCTGTAGAAGATTAGGAAAAAAAAAAACTATTATTCTCTACTCATATTCCTATAAAATGAACTTGATAAAGAATCAATTCATTTAGAAGACCACACTAGGTCTTACAAAGGCTAGCATCTCAAATCCATCTAGAATTTGAGTTTATCAGCAAGATCAATATACTTATACAAGCACATCACCAAAACAGCTACTGGTATAAAACCATCAATTCAAACGACCACTTTCAATCAATACAAAAACACTCAATAAACTGAAATAAAACACACCAGAATTCAATATATGCTAAACATCAAACTTTCAAAATTTAAGATTGAGAATCATCTTGATCCAGTTATGAGTGTGCACCCTCACTACTTTATCAAGATCCTTTCATTCTTAATACTAAGATTTTCAGTTAGGGCATATATTCACTAAAGCTCACACAAAATTTCAATACAAAAACGTTTGAAAACCTTTCACTATAGTTTTTATTTAAAACTCAGATAAATTTTATGAGCAGAAGAAACACAATGGATCCACAGCCCTCAGGTCATCCTAAGGACGAACCGCTCTAATACCATTAATGTAACATCCCGCCAAATCCTTTTCATATTTATATAATGAAATAAAGGTAAAACAATAATATCGAAGTGATCATATATATATATATATATATATGTAATGAAGTTTCTCCTCACAGGGAGTTTAATACATATCCAGTCAGTTTCCAAAACTTAAACAAAATACAGCAAAATAGAAAACAGGCGATCTCCTAACAGAAACAGAAAACAGGCGATCTTCTTCCGGCGACCACTCACTGAGGAGCTCTACTTCCTGCAACATCATCTGCTCCCGTGTAAATTATACACGATCATCACAGGTTTAAGAAAACATCCACAAAACAAAAACGCAGGGTAAGCTAGATATTTTAAAGAGAATTTAGATATGAAACTTTAAAATCAAGATAAAACAAATTTAAGACACCCACGTAAAAACCATCAACTTTCTCATTCCCTTCACATGACCATCAAGTAATCACATATTTCACAATTTCCTCAAGAGTCGTTCAATTCACATAATCCATCAAGTGTCTATCAATTTCAATGTTTCTCATTTCTCACGTCAGACTTCCATTGACTCATCACACATAGACACTTGACACTACTTCCGGAAGACACGTGCATTGACTAGACTCAGAGATCTGCACCTGTCATACTGCACCACTGTGAAATCACACACATTCACAGGGTCGCTGTGAAATCACACACATTCACAATCGTATAAATGAATCTCAATATCATCACTATCCTAGCATGACAGGGTTAATCCATACAACGGGTCAAGCTCGTTCTCTTTCAAACAACTCACCCATACATATGAACCTCCTTCGACTCTCAACGCCTGAATAACTTCATCTATATGATTCCATTATATCAGGAGAGTTAGGATATCTCATAATAAACGAATCACCGGTCAATGCACACACTACACGATCTTACACGGTATCTTCTTTCCTGAAAATACTATGCCTTGATCCCACATTCACCACATTCCATACATCATACCACACATAAAGAACAATTCCATCATAGAATACTTTGAATCTTTTCTTAAACAACCCCACTCACCAAAAACAAGCATACCACCGTTCAGGTTTTCGAATAGCATATACATTTTTCATTTCAATCTCAACAAGTTCAAAGCGACACTAAAACAGGGGAGTTCGAAAACAACATTAAAATCGGCGATCACATCCAAAAACAGGGGATTATGCAATAACAGTTGAAAACTGGCGACCACGTCGCCCCATCATCAAAATCATCTAACTTAAGGTTTTCGTTGGAAATAACGCTAGCTTCCCTTACCTGGACTTGCGTAAAATCTCACTACGAGCTCTAACCCATCGAACTTAAGGATACCCGAACTCTGTTTTAGCGTCCTGATCGGAAAACTCGCAGAGAACTTCCCAGGAGTCCAAGGGCAGTCGTCGCTCGTCGTACTGGTGCTTGAGGATGCCTGAATCGCAGCGCGAAGGAGAGAAAAGAGAAGGATGAAGGTAAACTCACTCTGTCACTCTTGAACCACAGCAACGTTCTTTGCCTCTCAGAAGTGAGTTTTTGAATCTAAACCAACTTGTCCACAATTGCCGCTGCCACTACCCACTCTGCAGGAAAGCTTGCGTGCACACTTCCTTGAACAGTAAGGCCACGTGTGTAAGAACCTAGAAGTTTATATTGGAATAAAAGTGTTATATTATAAATAAATTCGAAGCACGTGTTTATTTAAATATAAAGGAAGGAATGTATAGCTGAGAAAACTACGAGATCGCCGTTATTAAGCGGGTAGGCGATCTCCAACTTCTCTGGCACTTGAACGCCTATCGCCTAGCTTATGCTTGAACGCCTATCGCCTGTGTGTACCTAGTAGCCTGTCGCCTAGAGTACACCTAATCGCCGAAACTACACTTAGTGTGTAGCCAAAATGTTGGATCAACCCTGGTACGTCCCAAAAGCCACGCGTATCAAGGTGTGGGTTAAACCTTGGATACGCTGGGCAGGCGAAGCTCTATACTTGAGCATAAGAGAATCATCCTTAACGTTACACGCTTGGGCGCACGAGGACTTGTGCTAATCAACTCTTGGAAGTGTGAAGCTACCGACGTCACCAAGCCTTGTGGAGAGAATACCTTGGATGTAACATAGTGGAATGAAGAACCTCCAGGAAGGCGTGGCGATGTGTCATCGAGCATCGCCAGGGCGCAAGGCATGCAGGATCGCCTGGGCGCGAGGGGCATGCGGGCATCATCAGGGGGAGAGGTCATCGGTTGCTAGCCCTCGCGCGAGAGGTCATCGGTTGTTAACCTTCGCGCGAGAGGTCATCGGTTGTTAGCCTTCGCGCGAGAGGTCATCGGTTGTTAACCTTCGCGCGAGAGGTCATCGGTTGTTAGCCTTCGCGCGAGAGGTCATCGGTTGTTAGCCTTCGCGCGAGAGGTCATCGGTTGTTAGCCTTCGCGCGAGAGGTCATCGGTTGTTAGCCTTCGCGCCTGTGGTCATCGGTGAAAAGGTCATCGCGCTACGTTAAGTTATACACAGAGAACGTGGGACCCAGACATCCAGCATGAGACGTTCTGCACGCGCGCCACGTAGACGAAAAGGGTGGTTCAGAATAGTGACATCAGAATGTTGGCATGCGCGGGAGACACTCGCGGTCGTACTGTTCAGAGCAGTGGTTGGCATGCACCAGAGGCAACAGTGGTCGTGCTGTTCAGGGAAGCGTGCACGCAAACTTCCCTGCAGAGTAGGTGGTGGCAGCTGCTTTTGGAGGGATAAGTTGGTTTAAGTCACTGAAATCCACTACTGAAGAGGAAGAAACGTTGCAGCCTTCGAAGAGAGAAAGAGTGAGTTACCTCCCTTCTCCTCCAGATATATCCTTCGCGCTGCGGTTCTAGCACCTTCACACGAGAGTACGACGAGCGACGGCCACCATTAGAGCACCTGGGCAGTCCTCTGCAAGTCCTTCAACCAGACGCAAAAACAGAGCCAAGGCGTTCTTCAAGCTTTGTTGGGTTTCGGAACTCTAAGTGTTTGCGCAAGTCCAGGTAAGGGAAGCTAGACCTCTTTCCCATACGAGCCATAGTTTAGCTATTTTCTGAAGTGAGGGCGACGTGGTCGCCATTTTCGTTTTCATCTGCGTAAAATGCTCTGTTTGTGTGCTTGGGCGACGAGGTCGCCGGTTTTATATACAGTCTTCGAAACACCTCGTTTTTGAACTAGATCGCCGGTTTTGGCGCTGTTTTGCGAACTCCTTGTGTTTGATGTTGTTTTGAGAACTGCTTGAGATTTAAATGGGATATTCGAAAATAAGAACCTTGGATTGAGTTTTGCTGTGATTGAAATCATTCCTTTAAGTGTGGCATGATATGTTGAATGTTGTGAATGTGGGGTCGAGGCATAGTATTTTCAGGAAAGGAAATACCGTGTAAGACCATGATAGATGTGCATTGATCGGTGATTCCTAACGAGATATCCTGACTCTGCTGATAATGGAATCACATAGAGGAAGTTACTCAGTTGGTGAGAGTCGAAGGAGGTCCATGTGATGGGCGCCTCGTGTGAAACAGAACGAGCTCCACCTATCCAGGATGGGCGCCTCGTGTGAAACAGAACGAGCTCCACCTGTCCATGATGGGCGCCTCGTGTGAAACAGAACGAGCTCCACCTGTCTTGTGGATTAACCTTGTCATGCTGTATGGTGATGTGTTGAGATTCATCGTACGCTTGTGAATGTGTAAGATTTCACGGCGACCCTGTGGATGTGTGTGATTCCACAGTGGGCAGTGTGACAGGTGCAAATCTCCGAGTCTAATCAATGCATGAGTCAATCCGGAAGTAGTGTCATGTGTCTATGCTTTGTGAGCCAGTGGAAAGTCTGACATGTGAAATGGTGAAATGAGAAACTTGAATATTGATAGACACTTGATGCTGTATTGTGAAATGGAATGACTATGGGTGAATGTTGTGGAGTGTGATTTTGGGCGATCAGGTGAATGAGATGAGTAGCTCTACGTTTTACATAGATATTTGAAAAATGTTTTACCTTGCTCTATTATGTTCATGATTTTAATGCCTTATTCTAAACTCTCTTTAAAATGGCTAGCTTACCCTTTTATCTGTTATTGTGGTTGTTTTCTCAAAACTGTGATGATCGTGTAATTGTTACACGGGAGCAGATGATCTTCCAGGAAGAAGAGCTCCCTAATGGGTGGTCGCCGAGGGCTGAGATCGCCCATTTCCACCTCTCGGTGGTGATCGCCGGATTTTGCCCTACTATCAGATCGCCTGTTTTGAGGTCGTCTGTTATGAGATCGCCGATTTTATGTCTGGCTAGCAAGTCGCCTATTTTTGGGGACTTCTGGTGATCGCTGGTTTTATGTATGGAGACCGCCGGTCTTGCTGTATTTGATTGTTTTCTTTAAATTTCGAAAAACATTTGATTTCGTTTATGTATTAAACTCCCTAAGAGGGGCAACTTCATTTCAAATATATATATTATCATGTTATTCTCTTCAATATTATTTGGTTACATTTAATTTCATTATACCTGTATGTATGTATTACTTTGGCGGGATGTTACAACGTGTGTCTCTACGCATACCAACTCTCTGATGCCAACTATTTTGAAACACCCCTTTTTGTCTACGTGTTGCACATGCAGAGCGTTTTCACTGTGAGCCTGGGTCCCACTTTAACACTCTTAGCAGGGAACCACGCGATGACTATCCTCCACCCACCGATGCGTGATGTGCCTCTCATACCGGCGACGACCGATGCCTCTCATCCCGGCGATGACCTATACGCCTCTCACACCGGCGATGACTTGTGTGCCTCTCATCCCGACGATGACTTATGCGCTCTCATCCCGGCAATGACTTGTGCCACATCGCCACGCCTTGCTGAAGGTTCTTCAACCCACTATGTTACATCCAAGTTATCATCTCCACATGGGTTAGTGACGTTGGTAGCTTCACATTTCCAAGAATAGATCAGCACTATTCCTCGTGCACCCACGCGTGCCACACTTAAGGACGATCTCTTATGCTCAAGCATAGAGTTTCTCATGCACAGCGTATCTAAGGCTTAACCCACACCTTGATACGCGTGGTTTTTGGAACCCACTATGGTTGATCCAGTACCTCGACCAAAATGTCAAAGCTTCCCCCTCTCCAGCTCCATACCAAGCACACCAAAGACTTCCACCTTCAACATGGTGTGCTGGTTAACTTTGGGTATCACAGTCCATCCTACTCATGGTGGCAGATATGCTACCTATCTTCTATATAACTCATCTTCTGTAATTAGACCACATACTAATTACTTATTAAGTCTTCTCGAATACTCGGCGATGTGCCCCTTTTTGGCGATCATGAACACTACAGGCGATTGGCGTTCATGTGTAGTCTAGGCGACAGGCGATTATGTACTAACCAGGCGATCTCATAGTCTTCTAAGCTACACTTTCCTTCCTTTTTATTTTAAATAAAAACATACTTAGAATTCATTTAAAATATATTCCTTTTATTCCAATTTAATTTTACAGGTCCTTACAATGTGGACCGACGAGTGTGAGGAATCATTCCTCAAGCTGAAAGAGTATTTCGCCATTCCCCCAGTATTGTGCAAGCCACTGCCAAGTGCTCCACTCTGCCTATACTTCACCATAATGGACCGGGCGATCAGTTGAGTCCTAGTCCAGGAGCAGGACCAGGTGTAGAAACCCATTTACTTTGTTAGTATGGTCTTGTAGGGACCTGAGGTATGCTACCAGGCCATAGAAAAGGCAGCACTGGCTGTGGTATTTTTAGCACGGAGGCTCCACCATTATTTTCACAGTTTCACTATGATGTGAGTTGATTTTAGGTTCATTATATTTGTGACACTTTCTTAGAATTAGGATCAAGATTCTTAGCAATTTAGAGTGAGTCACCTAAGAAAAATCCCCACTGGACATTAACTTAACAAGTGTTAAGTAGATGTGAAGGTTCATTTCTAAAGGTCCAAGGTTAAAACACAATTAATGGTGATGAATGAATGAAGAACAAGGTGCTGAACTTAAAATAGAATAGGTACAGAATTTAAACACAAATTAAAACAAAAGAACCGATAGAAATTCAAGAACAAGACATAGAATCAAAAATACCGATTGAAATGACTATGCAAGATGAAAGAAGATGAAACTTATGTGGTTGTAGCCATGGATTGGGAATGGACATGCCACTTGGAGGTGATGATCCAAGATAAGTGCAGATTTGCCGCCACTTGAGAGCTCCCAAAGCTTCACAAGATGAGACAAGGAAGAGGAGAACAAGTCTCACAAAATTCACTCACAATTTGAGTATAGTAACTTTTCTTCTAATTTCAATGTTTTTCTAAGTTGAGATTCTATGTTGATGGCAAGGTGAACCAAAATTTCTAAAGAAGTATACTCATTAAGTTCCACCAGATCTTGGATATCCCTTCTAAGACCACTAACAAAATCTAGCCATTTTAGCTTCATCACTTTCATGCATATTAACTTTAGTTAAAATAACCATCCTTACTAAGCGTTACTTGATGAAGCCATTGGAGCTTCAACAAAAGGTCTTTCCTAAAGTGTGGAGGGACAAATCTAGCGCGCATACATGCTTTTAAATCATCCCAAGAGACCACGGGCGACCTCTTGTTTAGCCCAATGTCCATAAGAGTTTTATACCACCATTGCATGGCATAGTCTAAGAATTCTAAAGAAGCTAGCCTAACCCTTTGGTCTTCTTGTACCTCATGTACATGAAATATTTGTTCAACTTTTGCCTCCCATTCCAAATACACATTAGGATCACCTTCACCACTAAAACTTGGTAATTTTACATAAGGAAAATAAGGCTTAGCCACATTTTGGCGCCTATCTTCATGATTGTGATGCATCCTCCAATTGGTTTCTTCATGATATCCATAAGAACTTTGAGAAGACCTTGAGGTATGCCTATGATGATGATGGTGTCTTCTCTCACGGTTGTGATGATGATCTTCACGGTCCAACTCCAATCTTTGGAGCCTTGCCTCCATTTGTCTTATCACCTCATCCTTTTGTGCAGGTGTTAGTTTAGCATCCTTTAATTCATCAATTACGTATGCTTTCTGAGGTGAGTGAGGCTTAGATGATTCTCCACTAGAAATATTAGCCATGATAAAATGAAACACAAAAACATAAAGAAGAAACAATTATAGAAAACAAAGTTAGAAAAACAAGGTGAAAAACAAATATAGCTTGCGGCAATGATGTAAAATCACTCAAACCACTCCAAGAAAATATATTCTTCCTTTACCAAGCCTCTCTTGTGGATTGGATGAGCCTCAAGTGAAAGATGCCAAAGCAAACCACACTTACTCAAAAACAATCACCACAAAACTTTGAGGAAACAAGAAAGGACAAGCAATAAAAGGTATAAACAAGAAAGCTAAACCAAAGTGGAACAAGATATGACAAAACTTTAGAAAAGAATATTGAATGAAAAAGACAAGCAAAGAAAATAAGGCACTCAATAAAAGGTAGTACACAAAGAGAACCTAGAGAATGGTACTAGAATTGGATTAACAAAACCAAAACAGTACTACAGAATATTAAGGTGTCAAAAATACGTGACTTAAACAATTTATGCTGAGCTGGATAATTCAAATTTGAATTTGAAATTTAAACCACAAAAATTTCAAGATCTTAGCTCAAATTTGGCGCTGGAATCACACCAAAATGATGCACCAATTAATTGTGATATATTTTTCAAATCTGATGCCACTTCACTATTTTTTTTTCATGCCGGAATTGCACACTGATTGCATTTAATTTTATCATTTTTTTTTCTATTTTGAATTTTGCTTCACTTTTTTTTTCACTTTTTTATAACACATCAATCTGTTCAGATCCAGAATTTCACAATTTTTCATATACGGAATTAAATTGTGTAAACAAAAACAGCCAGCATAGTTTCAACAAAAACAGAAGAAGTCTAATTTGGAATTAAAACAATATTAAGAAACTTCAAAGACAATAGAATTGATGTATGTGAATTTGTATGGATCTATCACACAAGCATGAACTCAAATCTAAAATTAAAATGCACCAAAGGCTCAACAAAATGGGTTAGAAACTGCACTCAAAATTAAAAGCAATCAACCAAAAATTATCAAGAAAAGTACTACATAGAAGTGATGACAATTTAGGAGAAACATGACTTGAAAAAACTTGTATGGACTCAAAAAGAAAAATGACTCAAACACAATTAATTTGCACCAATTAAAACAGCAAGAAAGAGTCAAATTAAAACAAAAAACAGAATAGCTAACACAAATAGGAACCTAAAAAAAATTCTGCACAAAAATAAGGTGTTGGAAAATGGAAATTGCTTGAATAGAAAGTGTCAATTCAACTCAACAAGAAAAAAACATCACCATAGCTCATGATACCACATGATGTGAGTTGATTTTAGTTTCATTATATTTGTGACACTTTCTTAGAATTAGGATCAAGATTCTTAGCAATTTAGAGTGAGTCACCTAAGGAAAATCCCCACTGGACATTAACTTAACAAGTGTTAAGTAGATGTGAAGGTTCATTTCCAAAGGTTCAAGGTTAAAACACAATTAATGGTGATGAATGAATGAAGAATAAGGTGCTGAACTCAAAATAGAATAGGTGCATAATTTAAACACAAAAACAGAATGGAAAAACATAATGGAAACACAAATTGAAACAAAAGAACCGATTGAAATTCAAGAACAAGACATAGAATCAAAACTATCGATTGAAATGACTATGGAAGATGAAAGAAGATGAAACTTATGTGGTTGTAGCCATGGATTGGGAATGGACACGCCACTTGGAGGTGATGATCCAAGATAAGTGCAGATTTTCCGCCACTTGAGAGCTCACAAAGCTTCACAAGATGAGACAAGGAAAAGGAGAACAATTCTCAAAAAATTAACTCACAATTTGAGTATAGTAACTTTTCTTCTAATTTCAATGTTGAATTGACAATGACCAAGCACCTCTGTTTATAGTTTTAGAGGGCTGAAATGAAAGTGAAACAAATTCAAAATTCACTCCTAATTCAAATTCTAATTTGGAGCCAAACTTGAGTCACATGGGAGGTGTGACCTTTTTTCTACTTTGGCACCTCCTAAAAACTACACCTACACCTACTCTTTATGTCACATGGAAGGTGTGACTTGTTTTTGTACATTAGCACACCTTATTTTAATATTTACACCTTCCTTTAATGTTCTACTAAAAATTACACAAAAGAAATTACAAAAGAGATACATCCATTTATGCTTATTTCCCAAAGCTTTAGCCTTGCTTCTATTGATGCTCATGGATTGAGCTTAGGCCCCCACTTGACTTGGGCTTCTTGGGCTTGGGCTTCTTGGCTTGGGCTTCTTGGGCTCGGGCCCTCTTTCTTTATACTATTATTTGGATTCTTCAAGAGAACCCAATTATTTACAAAATGTTCTAATCTTTAAGAAGATTGGTAAGAAGAACTTCAAGTTTTCTGGAATATGGCCCTTTCTTCTTTTTGTGAAGTCTTCTTTTGTTTGTTGAGATGACCCTTTATATATATCATCTTTGGTCATCCTTAAGTGGTCTTGACTTGCATCACACTATCATTGTCATGACGGACCTCCCCATTCGCAAGGTCCTGCAGAAACCCGATGTGGCTGGGAGGATGGTCCGGTGGGCAGTTGAGCTATCTAAGTTCGAGGTACAGTTTGAGACTAGAGGGCCAATCAAGGGCCAAGTTTGTAAGGACCTGTAAAATTGAATTGGAATGAAAGTGGTATATTTAAATAATTCCAGAAGATGTTATTATTTAAAATACAAAGAGCTGGTAAATGAAGTTTCGTAGTAGTCGGACCTCGGACGTCGCCCAAGATCTGGGGTCAGCTGGTAGAGGTCGGTCGGATGACGTGTGGATCAAGAAGAGTAAAGGAAGAAAAGTGTAGTTTAGTAGTACATGATCGCCGGTCGCCTGCTACACATGAGCGCCAGGGCGAGAGAGGCGTGCGGGGATCGCCAGGGCGCGAGGCATGTGGACGTGGCCAGGGCGCGAGAGGCATGCGGGCATCGCCAGGGCACGAGGCATGCGGGCGTTGCCAGGGCGCGAGAGGCATGCGGGCATCGCCAGGGCGCGAGAGGCATACGGGCATCGCCAGGGCGCGAGGCATGAGGGCGTCGCCAGGGATAGACATCGGTCGTCTCCCAAGAGAGTCATCGGTCGTCTTCCAGGGCGAGGGATACATCGGTCGTCTCCCAAGAGAGTCATCGGTCGTCTTCCTGGGCGAGGGAGACATCGGTCGTTTGCCAGGATGAGTCAGCGGTGGAAAGTTATCGCGCGACGTCGAGTTTCACACAGAGTAAAGTGGGACCCAGGCTCTCAGCATCAGACGTACTGCACGCGCGACTCGTAGACAAAAAGGGTGGTTCAGAATAGTGACCTCAGAGTGTTAGCCTGCGCAGAGGCATGCGTAGTCGTACTGTTCAGGGAAGCGTACACGCAACCTTTCCTGCAGAGTGGGTGGAGGCAGCGGCATTCCTGGGCAAGTTGGCTTAGATTTAAACTCACTCCTGAGAGGTAAGAGACGTTGGTGGTTAGAAAGTGATTTAGAGAATTAGAGTTGGCTCCTTCTCCTTCCTCTCCTTCACGCTGCGATTCAGGCATTCCCCAAGCACCAGTACGACGAGCAACGACTGCCCTTAGAGCACTTGGGAGGTTCTCTGCAAGTTTCTCCAGACCGGGACACTAAAACAGAGTGAAAGCATCTTTAAGCTTCGTTAGGTTTCGGAGCTCTTGGAGTTTTGCGCTAGTCCAGGTAAGGGAAGCTAGACTTCATTTTCAATACAAGCCATAGTTTAGCTATTTCGGAAGTGAGGGCGACGTGGTCGCCGGTTTTCGTTTTCATCTTTGTAAAATGCTCTGTGCTATGTGTTTGGGCGACGTGGTCGCCGGTTTTAAATGCAGACTTCGAAATACCCTGTTTTTGAACCAGATCGCCGGTTTTGGTGTTGTTTTGCGAACTCCCCTGTTTTTGGTGTTGTTTTGAGACTGCTTGAGATTTAAATGTGATATTCGAAAGTTTGAACCTTTGAAATGATTGTTGCTGTGATTTGAATCATTCATTTGAGTGGTATGATGTTATGAATGCTGTGAATGTGGGATCGAGGCATAGTATTTTCAGGAAAGGAAATACCGTGTTGAGATTTGGTTATGAAGTGTATTGATCTGTGAGTATCCTGTGAATGAGGTGATCCTGACTCTGCTGAGATAATGGAATCATATAGAGGAAGTTATTCAGTTGGTGAGAGTCGAAGGAGGTTCATACGTATGGGTGAGTTGTTCAAAAGGGAACGAGCTCGGCCTGTTATATGGATTAACCCTGTCATACTGTGAAAGTGATGATATTGAGATTATGGTTATGTGCACAGCTGTGGGAACTTTACAGCAATGAAGTATGACAGGTGCAGGTCTCTGGATGCTAAGTTCAATGCATGAGTCTTCCGGAAGTAGTGTCAAGTGTCTTGTATGATGAGTCAGTGGAAGTCTGACGTGAGAAATGAGAAACATTGAAAATTGATAGACACTTGATGGAATTATGTGAACTGAACGACTCTTGAGGAAATTGGGAAATATGTGATTTCTTGATGGCTGTGTGATATGAATGAGAAATTGATAGTTTTACGTGGGTACCTGGAATTTGTTTTATCTTGATTTTAAAGTTTCATATCTAAATTCTCTTTAAAAATATCTAGCTTACCCTTTATTTTGTATTGCTCTGTGGCTGTTTTCTCTTAAAAACTGTGATGATCGTGTATTTTACACGGGAGCAGATGATCTTCCAGGGAGTAGAGCTCCTCAGTGAGTGGTCGCCGGAAGGAGATCGCCTGTTTCCGTCTCTATCGGGTGATCGCCTGTTTATGCCTCCATCGGGTGATCGCCTGTTTTTCTGTCCTGATAGCAGATCGGCTGTTTTGGGCCTTCTGTTACAGATCGCCGGTTCATGAATGGAGATCGCCGGTCTTGTTGTATTTGGTTGAATTTCGTTTTAAATTTTGAAAACATTTGACCTGGTTATGTATTTAACTCCCTAAGAGGAGCAACTTCATTTCTTATATATATAATATCATGTACTCTTCAATATTATTTGTTTACCTTTATTTTCATTATACATGTATGTATGGTTTTATTTTGCGGGATGTTACAAAGTTTATGCTGATTTTGTAGTAGAACTGACCTCGGAGGCCACGCAGCAGGGAGGGGCTGGTTTCTAGTGGGTCCTCTCAGTAGATGGGTCGTCAAACCAGTAGGGCAGCGATGCAGGGTTGATCTTAGAGGGACCAAGTGGGGTCCTAATCGAACAGGCCCTGCGTTTCGCCTTCAAAGCTAGTAACAACCAAGCAAAGTATGAGGCTTTGATCGCAGGAATGCTACTAGCTAAGGAGATAGGTGTAGAATGTCTATTGGCCAAGAGTGATTCGTTGTTGATAACAGGACAGGTGACAGGTGAGTACCAGGCCAATGACCCCCAGATGGCCGCTTACCTCGAGTACATGGAACTCTTAAAGAGAACCTTCGTTGCGTTCAAGTTGCTACATGTCCCCCGAGAACAGAATGCCAGAGCTGACTTGTTGGCAAAACTCGCCAGCTCAGGCAAGGGGGGCAGGCAAAGGACAGTCATACAGGAGACTCTTAGAGCACCTCGAACAGCCACAGACAACATGGCTGACGTCCAAATGATAGGAGTTTCAGAAGAGGGGAAAAGAAGTCACAGATCGCTAACCCAGGAGATGCTGAAGACACCCCGCATAAGCATATATGGACCACCAGAAGAGAGATCGCCGCAGGTTCACTTGGTCGAAGAAGGGGAAACTTGGATTACACCCTACCGACATTACCTAGCAGACGGAGTGCTTCCCATGGACCCAGCGGGGGCTAGAATTGTGAAAAAGAACGCATCTCGCTACACTTTGATCTATGGTAACTTATTTAGGCATGGCTATACCCATCCTATCTTGACCTGTGTAAGTGGAGAACAGTGCACCCGTATCATATCTAAGCTCCATGAGGGCATATGCCGGAGCCACATCGGTGACCGAGCTCTGTCGTCCAAGGCTGTTAGAGCTGGATACTAGTGGCCAACGATGAGACAAGATTGCATGAGATACGCACAACAGTGCAAGAAGTGCCAGCAGCATGCCGACTGGCACAATGTGCCACCGGAGGAATTATGGTCGATCCACAGCCCATGGCCTTTCCACACCTGGGGGATTGATATCCTAGGGCCTTTTCCCTTAGCAATTCGATAGATGAAGTACCTTGTGGTGGCCATAGAGTGATGGAGATCAAATAGAAGAGGAAAGTGAGGATAAAAGCCAAGAACCTCAAGGACAAGTTAGCTCAAAATCCTTCATACCTCAAAGGATCACAAGGAGCAAGGCTAGAGATTTGGGTAAAGAACATCAATTGTTTTCTCTTTTTGTAATTACCCACGTATAAAAATTTGTAAATATTTGTAAATAAATATAAAATTAGCTTTAGGAATATGCCAAAGAGGGAAACCAAAGAAACCTCTAGTGTAAGGCATTGTTTGGGATGGTTTTGAGTAAAAGAGTGGAAGAAGTGACTTTTCCTACTCCTTCTAGACTTAGGTGCTGATCCGGTCGGTCATCGGTAGTCGATGACGTCAGCAGCTGATGACGACATGGGTCAGTCGCAGAGTGACGCGTGGCACGAGAAAGCAGATGAACCAGGGTGGAGATCGTTCAAGAACGGCGATCGGTGGTCAGCTACCGAGTGACCACCACCAGAAGATCGGTTCCTACTTGAGCGCCTGGAAGCAGAGCGCGAGAAGTGACGAGGCACCGATCCGTCATCGGTGCATGCAGAGCGATCAGTCATCGGTGCCTGCAGAGCGATCAGTCATCGGTGCATGCAGAGCGATCAGTCATCGGTGCATGCAGAGTGATCAGTCGTCGGGGGTTCCTTGCCAACACGTGTTAAACTGGGACCCAGGCTCCCAGCGAGAACGTTACTCAAGGACCTCGCCTGATTCCATAAGCAGAGCACGAGGACGTGAAGAAGCACATCGGTCATCGGTGTGTGTTGAGGTGACATCGGCCGCGCGATGTGAACAACGCAATCGATGATCAGTAAAGCGCCCAGAGGCAGTGAATGACCTTAGTCGCGAGACGACCACGCATGAAGATGAGAAGACACAGTTAGGTGCAGAATCCTGCTGGACGAGAACCCCCCAAGGTTAGAGTCTCCTAGTGGGTTGCATGTGCCACGTGGATGGTGAAGATGTTCCCAGAGAATAGGTGGGGCAGATAGGCACAGAAGTCGAGGGGCCCAAAGGCACCCACGCGGCTCCTGCTGTCAGACTTGGCACTCAAGTGAAGAAAGCTGGCACGCAAGGTAGCCCTGGGGAGTGGAAACGACAACGCAGAGTAATTAAGTGGCCTAGAGGTAGCCTGTAGGGGCTACACGGGTCTATATGAGGAAGAAGAACACCAAAACCAGGTATGCAATCTTAACCTCAAAAAGACAACACAAATCCTAGAGCACTCAGTCTTGAAATCAAAGAGGTCTGAGGGCACACACACACGGTCTCACACAGAGAAGTCTGAGAGAGACCTTTTGGTGTTCTCGTTGCCTGACTTGAGCGTCGGAGCCACAACGGCCGCTAGAGGCGCCGTTCGCGTGTTTTGCAGGTACCGTTTGGAGCCGTCGAAGGCCCCTGGAGCCTCCTTGCAGAACGCGCAGCAGATAGGAAGTCAAACGAAGGAGTGACGAGGCAATATCTCCACGCTTGAGTCCGTGGCGAGATCAGGTGCTAAGAAGGAGCTAGAAGAATGACTCTTCCCACTCCTTCTCCCTTGTAACATGTCCAGCCCTCCTTATTATAAATAGGAGTGCTTGGTTCTTAATAATTAAAAAAAGTTGAAAGTTAGAAGAAAAGAAACTATCTTGAAATTGAGAGAGAGTGAGTTTGTGAGACTTGTCTCTTCTTCTCCTTCATGTCTTATCTTGTGAGCTTTGGAGACTCTCAAGTGGCGGCACCACCCACTCATCTTGGAAGAACCACCCTCCAAGTGGCGTGAATCACATCTCCAAAAGGCTATAACCACATAAGTCATTTCTACTCATCTTCTAAAAATACCCATTTGTGTTTTCTTGTAGTTTTTCCATTTTTAATCGGTTTAATCTTTTCCATGAGTTGTTTCCTTTCATTTGCTGCCATTGTTCTGCACTTTGTTGGTTTATTTCCTTGTTTTCTTGCTGTTTTAATTTCGTCCAAACCATGGGTTTCCATATACATGTGTTGTTCTTGTTTTCCATCCATGGGTTTTTGTTCTTTGATGAATTTCTTTGTGATTTTCTAATTCCTATTGAATTTCAATCAGTATTTTCACTTGTTCTTGGTGTTCTTATGTTGTTCTTGTGTTTCCTTTGAAGTTTGGTACTGTTCTTGAATTACCCATTCATATTCCATTGTTATCTTACACTACAAGTTACCTATTCATGTGTTTTTAGTATGAACCTTTGTTTTCTTGAGTAGAAACTCTATTAATTGTTCTTTAGAATTTTGATCCTAATTCTTGAAAGTGTCATGAATACAATGAAACCTATATCAACTCAACCAAAACCAAGAAAGGTTCATAAGAGACTCACATCATAGAGTATTTTACCAAATGGATCGAGGTTGAACTAGTGGCACAAATCACAGCTCATAAAGTCCAACACTTTGTGTGGAAGAATATAGTTTGTCATTTTGGGGTCCCGAAACGATTGGTGTCTGACAATGGCACCCAGTTTGCAAGCCAACAGTTGGGCAAGTTGTCCACAGAGCTCAGCATCAAGCAGGTGTTTGCGTCGGTCGAGCACCCCCAGACTAATGGGCAAGTCGAATCAGCCTACTTAGGGGCTTGAAGAGGAGGTTAGAGAAAGCTAGAGGAACTTGGGCAGAGGAAGTTCCCAGGATTGTATGGGCATATCACACCACCCCAAAGTCCACTACCAAAGAGACACCCTTTAGCCTGGTGTATGGGTAAGATGCTATGATTCCCATAAAAATCCAGGGGAGCTCGCCTCGCTTTCAGAACTTTGTGGCTGAAGAATCTAACGAGGAAAGAAGAGTAAACTTAGATCTGCAAGACGAGGTCAAAGAGGAGGCCCCCATCAAATCTGAAGCTTTAAAGAGAAAGGTAGAGTACAAGCACAAGTCCAAGTTAAGACCTCGGCAATTCCAGGTGGCTAACTTGGTGATGTGGAAGGCTCACCCCTACCAGCTAGAGAATAAGTTGTCTCCTAAGTAGACTGGTCCATTTCGTGTCACAGATGCCCTTGGGAATGGAGCATACAGGTTGGAGACCTTGGAAGGTGGGGCAATCCCCCGCTCATGGAATGGTGCCGACCTCAAATTCCATTTCAATTAACTACATTGTATTCAGTTTTAATTCAGTTGCATTCAGTTAATTTGTATTTTCGATGTATTCAGTTAAGGGGACACTCTTTTTCCCTACAGGGTTTTTTAATGAGGTCACCCAATAAAAGAAAAAAGAATTAAGACATGTTTCTGTTAAGCATTAAATGAACCTCTCCCTTGGACAGAGATACCAAGACTGGGAATAGTAAGGTTCTTAGAGAACCTCCCTCTTGTGTAAGCACGCCAAGAATGAGAATAGTATGGTTCCACAGTGAAAGTCTTCCTTGGCTTGTCAGTCAAGGTCGACGCAGTGAAAGACCTCTTCCTTGTCTTTATACAACAAGGTCGAGGCAAGTAAGAAGTCTTCCTTGGCTTGTCAGTCGAGGTCGACGCAGTGAAAGACCTCTTCCTTGTCTTTCTACAGCAAGGTCGAGGCAAGTGAAAGTCTTCCTTGGCTTGTCAATCGAGGTCGACGTAGTGAAAGACCTCTTCCTTGTCTTTGTACAGCAAGGTCAAGGCAAGTAAGAAGTCTTCCTTTGCTTGTCAGTCGAGGTTGACACAATGAAAGACCTCTTCCTTGCCTTTGTACAGCAAGGTTGAGGCTAGAAAGAGGTCTTCCTTCACTTGTCCGTCAAGGTTGACACAGAGAAAGTCCCCTTCTTTGGCTTCATACAACAAGGTTTAGGCGAGAAAGAGGTCTTCCTTGACTCATCCGCCAAGGTCAATATTAGCAAAGTTTTCTACCATGATTAACAAGCCAAGCCAGAAGCCGATTTTATGAGATTGAGTTAAGCAGACGCTATGATGTCCAAACAAGATCAGTCATGGGATACATTCAAGTTGGCAAGGTTGCCTCAGTAACAAATGCAAGAAAGCGAGGAATAACATGTACAAATCAGTGTAGGTCCATCACGAGTCAAGAAGGCCACACAGACACAAAGACAATGGTAAAGGAAGAAGCATTGCATAATTACGTTTACTCATACATAGATACACAAGAGTTAAAAAGATGAAGTTGTGACATTGAAGAATGGATTCATTAGACGTGGATGTACAGATAATTACAAAAGTTTTTATAAAAGAAAGGGAAGTCAAGCATCCGCAGGGGCCTCCACCAGTTGCCATCGACGATGACCTTGGTCAGGCTAGTTTGGGAAAGATCAACCCTAGGATGCACGCAGGCAACCTGGGCGATGGCATCCTCAAACCCTTAACCATAGGCTTTAGCTGCCTTGTTGGTGAGATCATCAGTGGTCTTCTGAATGAGCTCCTCCTTACGGGCCATCTCCTTCTTCAGTTGGCCTATTTTCTCTCGAAGCCCGGCCAATTCCACCTCCCTTTGGGCCAGGTCTTCCTTGCTCCTCTCTAGCTCCTCGGTAGCCTGGGCCATGGCCTTGTCTTTGCCACCCAGCTCCTTCTTCAGGTCCTCCACGAAGAAGCGGAGGTCGTTATTCCTTGCATATAATCGAAGGGCCTCTTGTGATTTCGCGAACAAGAGGTCCTTGGTTTCTTTGTCAGCCTTACGAAGCTTAGCCACCTCTAAGGTGAGCCCCGTTAGGCGACGCTTCGCCCTAGCAGCTGCAAGCATTTTTCGTTTGGCCTCTTCCTGGGCCCCTCGCACCTTGGTGAGAAGGAGGTTGAACCCAGCAAGAGCCTCCCTGAAGCTCTTGGCCACCCGTTCCGCGAGAGAGCCCACCTCCATGCTCTCTAGGTCCTCTCGAGCCTGCGTAGACTTTAACACTTGTTAGAGGAATGGAGAGAGGGTAGTGGGAGGACCCCAGGCTCCGCCCTCAAGGGCGTTCTCCCCCTGACCCTCTTCAGTATTAGGGGGAGAAGAAGCGCGTGGTGGACATTCCCTGAAGCAGGGGGTCCCCCCGTCTCCTTAGCTTTAAGCCATTGGAATGGCAGCTTCGGCCTTACGCTTCCTCTTGAAGACCAAGTCGGAGCAGGTGTCTTCATCTTCAGAAGGAGTGGCTTCAGCGGCCACGACCATGCCTTGGGATCTGGTGGCGAGGGGGTGGCTTGGAACAGGCAGGAGAGCGAAGGTAACGGCGGAGGAGTTAGCAGTAGCGGTGGAGGAGTCAGCAGCAACAGCCTCAGCTGGGACAACAGTGGAGGGGCCAACACCACCCTTCTTTGTAGCCAGGGCAGCTAGGTGCCTCTTCTTATTAGCACGGATCGCCATGCCTACAACAAACAGAAAGACCCAGTTAACAATAGGTAAAGGATAAACAAAAGAGATATGCAGAACCAGCAGGGATGATCAAAGCAAGAAGAAAGTTACCGATATAACCCTTCAAGGCCTTAGGACTATATTCCTTCTTTATCAGCTCAGCAGTGCTGAATATAGTTTGGAAGCCAGAAAGGAACTCACACACCTCACGATCTTTGGGGTGCAAGTCCGAAAGGCCCCTAGGCTTTGCCAGCATGGGCTTCTCAACCCAGTACAGGGGAAACCCATCCAAGAGGGTGGGGTCGCGTTTGTTGCACCGAACCTTGAAGAAATTTCCTTTGAAGCTCTTGTACGATTGCTGGAATAGAGTCAGTAGTGCTCTCCCTGTAACCCCGTTGATGCTCACCCATAGGTTCTTCCCTAGACTCTTGGCCTCGAAGAAGTATTGGAAGGCGTCCATGGAGGAAAGGTGGCCAAAGTGCTCACACAAGATAGCCAAGGCCCTGAAAAAGGCCTAACCATTGGGATGGAGTTGAGTAGGGGCGACGTTCATATCAGTTAGCAGCGCTCGCTCGAAGCCAGTAAGAGGAAAGCACAGGAAGACCTTCCTGAAGATCGTTGAGTAGAAGAAGCAGAATGGACCCTCCTGGTTGGACGCCTCATCATAGCAAACGGGCTTGCCTACCCTACAGGGACTCACCCACACGAACTTGTCGTGCTCTTTCGCAAAGACGCGGGATGGGTGACAAGTCTCGCTCTTCCTACAGTCCACTATGCTTTTGGAAGTAGTGAACACGGAGACCTCTTTCAGAAGCCTGTTGGAAGCCCAGGGGTACAACGTTTGGTAATGAGCGAGAGGAAGAGCTAGGGTTGTTGGTGGATTTGAAGGTTAGGGTGAGTTGGATTCATCCAAGGGTGGGGAAGAGTTATACTGATCCATTGAATGAAGAAATGGGTAAAACAGAGAAAAGAAAAAGAAAGGCAAGGTTCAAAATGGGTAGAGCATGTACATTTCGAACAACACAGCGATGCAAAAAAACAAAGAACGGGAAAGCATAAAATGCGGGAATTGGAAACAGTCCCAGGCAGTTATGGCAAATTAAAAGACATTGCAATAGTAGAAATGAAGATGGAAATGGAAAAAATAACATACCTTTTGTAAGGACCTATAAATTTATTTGGAATAAAAGTGATATATTTTAAATGATTTCTGAGTATGTTATTATTTAAAATAAAAAGGACATAAAAATAGAAAGTCTCATAGTGGTCAGACCTCGGACGTCGCCCAAGGTCTGGGATCAGCTGGTAGAGGGCGGTCGGTTGACCATTGTACCAACCAAGTAGTCAGGTGCGATGACTTTATCGTGAGGTAATCAAGTGGGCGTGCTTGAAGAGGGGGGGGGGAGGCACGTGAATCAAGAAGGGTAAGAGAAAGGAAGGTGTAGCTAAGAAGTCAATGAGATCGCCGTTTTTGAAGAAGGCGGCGACCTCCGACTTCCCCCGTATGAAACCGCCAATCGCCCATGGTGTACATGACCGCCAATCGCCCATAGTGTACATGACCGCCAATCACCTATGGTGTACATGATCGCCGAAAAGAGCACATCGCCGAGTATTCGAGGAGACTTGGTAAGCACTTAGTATGTGGTCTAAATACAGAAGATGAGTGATATAGAAGACAGGTGGCATATCTGCCACCATGTGTAGTGTGAGCCGTGATACCCCAGACTTAGAGGAATGGGAGGATGAACCTTCAGCAAGGTGTGACGATGTGACATCGGTGACCAGAGTGAGGCGATGTGTCCTCGTCACACACAAGGGTGATAAGAGATCGCCAACAGGATGAGAGGAACATCGGTCATCAACCAGGATGGGAGACACATCGGTGGTCTGCCAGGGTGAGACATCGGTGGTCTGCCAGGGTGAGACATCGGTTGTCTGCCAGGGTGAGACATCGGTGGTCTGCCAGGGTGAGACATCGGTTGTCTGCCAGGGTGAGACATCGGTGGTCTTCCAGGGTGAGACATCGGTGGTCTTCAAGGGTGAGACATCGGTTGTCTGCCAGGGTGAGGAATCAGTCGTCCGTCAGGAAGAGGAATCAGTCATCGCCAGTATGAGAGGCATCGGTCATTGTCGGCATGAGAGGCATGGTCATCGCGCGAGTAGTCATCGATGGATGGTTATCGCGCAATGTCGTGTTTCACACAGATAAGGTGGGACCCAAGCTCCCAAGATGAACGTTCTGCATGCGCGACACGTATACAAAAAGGGTGTTTCAGAATAGTTAGCATCAGAGAGTTGGTATGCGCAGAAACCCACGTAGTCATACTGTTCAAGGAAGTGTGCACGCAAGGTTGCTCAGAGAGTGGGTAATGGCAGTGAAGGCTAAAGAGCCATTCGACCTTAAGAGCTGAGGGAATCAGCTCATTTAGTTCCCCTTTCTCCTTTCTCCTCCACTCGAAGACGCGGCTATCCTCACGTACCAGTGCTACGATCGGCGACTGCCTTTGTCCTTCTGGGAAGTTACTCTGCAAGTTTTCTACTCAAAGCCCTAAAATAGAGTAAGTCGTTTTGCTCTGTTCTTTGAGTGAAGTCTGAATTTAAGAGGGTCGTCTCTGCATAGGTTGTGCATACAACTCTTTTAGCTTCAGAAATTGTCTTTGTTAACGCAGAAAATGAGTAATCTCGTTAGATTTGTGATCGGGACTCTATGGTGCAGGTTAAGGCATCATTGAGTTCGGTGGGTTAGAGCTCGTAGTGAATTTTACGCAAGTCCAGGTAAGGGAAGCTAGCTTTAATTTCAATAAAAACCTTACGCTAGAAGATTCTAATGTTGGGGCGACGTGGTCGCCGGTTTTAAACGTTCTTACACGATGCTCTATTTTTGGTGTGTGGATTGGAAATTTATTTGAGCTTGAAAATGTGATACTTTAAATATGGTAGATGTTGTGAAATACATATGATTTTCGGAATCTTGAACTTTAGTATGATTTGGATTGTTTAGAAACGGTTTTAAAAATATGTATGATTGAGTGGTTCAGTTTGGGTGTTGTATGATATATGGAATGATGTGAAAATGTGATCAAGGCATAGTATTTTCAGGAAAGAAAATACCGTGTAAGATCGTGTAGAATGTGCATTGATCGGTGATTCGTCTAGAAGGAGATATCCTGACTCTCCTGATATATGGAATCATATAGATGAAGTTATTCAGGTGTTGAGTGTCGAAGGAGGTTCATATGTATTGTAACATCCCGCCAAATCCTTTTCATATTTATATAATGAAATAAAGGTAAAACCATAATATCAAAGTGAACATATATATATATATATATATATATATATAATGAAATTTCTCCTCACAGGGAGTGTAATACATATCCAGTCAGTTTCCAAACTTAAACAAAATACAGCAAAATAGAAAAAAACAGGCGATCTCCTAACAGAAACAGAAAACAGGCGATCTCCTTCCGGTGACCACTCACTGAGGAGCTCTACTTCCTGCAACATCATCTGCTCCCGTGTAAATATACACGATCATCACAGGTTTAAGAAAAACAACCACGATACAAAACAAAGGGGTAAGCTAGATATTTTTAAAACTTTAAATATGAAACTTTATATCAAAAGAAAGCATAAATCTTCACACCATTCATAATCTATAACAATTTCAGCCATCAATATCCCCATATTCCACAATACTCGTCAAGTGTCTATTCAATACATTCAATACTCATGGTTCACACGTCAAACTTTCCACTGACTCATAACATATAGACACATGACTCTACTTCCGGAAGACTCGTGCGTTGAACTTAGCATCCAGAGGCCTGCACCTGTCATACGAAATTGCTGTAAAGTTTCCACAGCCATGCGCATAAACATAATCCCGAGCTCAATCTCAATCTCAATCTCAATATTCTCACTCTCTCAGTATGACAGGGTTAATCCATATAACAGGTCAAGTCAGTTATCTTTCAAACGACTTACCCATACATATGGACCTCCTTCGACTCTCACCAACTGAATGACTTCATCTATATGATTCCATCATATCAGCAGAGTCAGGATGCCTCATTCACAGGATACTCACTGATCAATACACCTCATAACCAATCTCAACATGGTATTTCCTTTCCTGAAAATACTATGTCTTGATCACAATTTCACATTCATCCAGTACATCATATCACACGTAAAAGCACAACTGCATCATATAATATTTTGAATCTTTTCTTAAACAATCACAATCACAGAAACAATCACGCCAAAGTTCAGATTTTCGAATATCCCACGCATTTCACAATTCAATCTCAAACAGTTTCAAACGACACTAAAACAGGGGAGTTCGAAATCAACATTAAAACCGGCGATCACGTCGCCCCACACATAAAACAGAGCATCGTGAAAAAGAATATGAAACCGGTGACCACGTCGCCCTCACTTCAGAACCTACTCGCCTAAAGTTTTATAAACGAAAATGCTAGCTTCCCCTTACCTGGACTTGCGTAAAATCTCACTACGAGCTCTAACCCACCGAACTTAAGGATACCCGAACTCTGTTTTAGCGTCCTGATCGGAAAACTTGCAGAGAACTTCCCAGAAGTCCAAGGGCAGTCGTCGCTCGTCGTACTGGTGCTTGAGGATGCCTGAATTGCAGCGCGAAGGAGAGAAAAGAGAAGGATAAAGGTAACTCACTTTGTCACTCTTGAACCACTGCAACGTTCTTTGCCTCTCAGAAGTGAGCTTTTGAATCTAAACCAACTTGTCCACAAATGCCGCTGCCACCACCCACTCTGCAGGAAAGCTTGCATGCACACTTCCTTGAACAGTATGACCACGTGGGTTCTGCGCACACCAACTCTCTGACGCTAACTATTCTGAAACACCCTTTCTATCTACGTGTCGCGCATGCAGAACGTCTCATGCTGGGAGCCTGGGTCCCACCTTATCTGTGAAACACGACATCGCGCGATAACCTTCCACCGATGACTTCTCGCGCGATGACTATCCACTGATGTCTCATCCTGGCAGATGACCGATGTCTCTCCCTGGAGGATGACCGATGTCTATCCCTGGCGATGACCGCATGTCTCTCGCCCTGACGATGCCCGCGTGTCTCTCGCCCTGGCGATGCCCGCATGTCTCTCGCCCTGGCGATGCTCGCATGTCTCTCGCCCTGGCGATGACTGATGACACATCGCCACGCCTTGCTGAAGGTTCTTCATCCCACTATGTTACGTCCAAGGTATCACCTCCACATGACTTGGTGACGTCGGTAGCTTCACATTTCCAAGAATAGATCAGCACTACTCCTCGTCCGCCCATGCATGCAACACTAAGGACGATTTCTTATGCTCAAGCATAGAGCTTCGCATGCCCAACATATCTAAGGCTTAACCCACACCTTGATACGCGTGGTTTTTGGAACCCACTATGGTTAATCCAGCATCTTGACCACATACTAAGTGCACTTTCGTCGATCACGTACACCATAGGCGATTGGCGATCATGTGTCCTCTAGGCAACAAGCGATTATGTGCCAGAGAAGTCGGAGATCGCCTCCGTCTTCAACAACGGCGATCTCGTAGACTTCTAAGCTACACTTTTCTTCCTTTACTCTTCTTGATCCATATGTCTTCCTCGAGCACACCCACGTGATTACCTCACGATAAAGTCATCGCACCTGACTACTTGGTTAATACCATGGTCAGCCGACCGACCTCTACCAGCTGACCCCAGACCTTGGGCGACGTCTGAGGTCCGACTACTACGAAACTTCTATTACCAGCTCTTTGTATTTTAAATAATAACATCTTCTGAAATTATTTAAATATAACACTTTCATTCCAATTTAAGTTTCTAGGTCCTTACATGTATGGGTAAGTTGTTTGAAAGATAACTAACTTGACCTGTTGTATGGATTAACCCTGTCATACTAGGAGAGTGATGATATTGAGATTGAGATTATTGTTTATGCGCATAGCTGTGTGGATTTCACAGCGACCCTGTGTGGATTTCACAGTGGTGTAGTATGACAGGTGCAGATCTCTGAGTCTAGTCAATGCACGAGTCTTCCGGAAGTAGTGTCAAAGGTATATGTGTGATGAGTCAGTGGAAGTCTGACGTGAGAAAGAGAAATATTGAAATTTGATAGACACTTGATGGATTATGTGAAATGAATGACACTTGAGGGAATTGTGAAATGTGTGAATATTTGATGGTTTACGTTAATATCAAATTTCATGTTTTAAAGTTTTTAAAAATGTCTAGCTTACCCCTTTGGTTTGTTTTGTGGTTGTTTTTCTTTAAAACTGTGATGATCGTGTAATTTACACGGGAGCAGATGATATTGCAGGCAGTGGAGCTCCTCAGTGAGTGGATGGACAAGGAGATCGCCTGTTCTTATGCTGTGTTCTGTTTTATTTTGAACCACTTGACGGTTATGTATTAAAACTCCCTAGAGAAGGGATATTATTTTTGAAATACAATGTATTGATGGATGTATTTTATTATATATACATATATTAATTTTGATATTATTGTTTTACCTTTATTTTATTATATAAATATGAATAAGACATTGAGGGGCGTTACACCTTTGAGTGATTCTAGTTGTGGAGGATGAGGTATCAAGAACAGAAGCAGAGTGCTCGAGAAGCATAAACGTTTGAAAGATGAGCAAGAGAGGGAACGAAACAGTGAAAGGTGTATGGGGCAAAGGGTTTAACGTATAGGGGAAGCGCGAAGCGACAACGCTCCTCAACCATTAAGATTGACAGAAAAAGTATGGTGAGATGTCACCTTGAGGCACTGTGCGCATCCAATAACTCAGAGCCACGCTAGTGCCACGTAGGTTGCTAGGAAGAGCAATTAGGCTTTACGCTGAAGCAAGCTCCAGCTTAAGCCTGGGGGGCTTGTGTAGTGGTCGGACCTCGGACGTCAGCAGTGTACAGTTGAAGTCGACGTGATAGAGGTCAACATAGTAGAGCCCACGGAGGAATCCCCAAAGATACCTTGTGTGATGGCCAGACCTCGGACGTCGACAGTGTACAGTAGAGGTCGACGTGGCAGAGGTCGGCACCATAGAGTGTTGCATTAGTAAAAGCCTAGTTCATAGAGATACCTTGCATGAGGAATGTGTTTAAGACATTTTGGTCTGGCACACGCAGATTACCCTTAGGGGCACCAATGCCCAAGAACGCTAGGGTTCTTAGAGAAAGCTGCATGCAAGGCACGTGAGAAATTAGGGCACTTACAAGAATGGATTGGTCTTGCGGCGCTGGTACACACGTTGTAACCCTAGCGGCCATACTGTTAGATATGCACTCCATAAAAAGAATGTTGCCACGAGTGTTGCACTCTAAGAAAGGAATGTTGCCACGAGAGTTGCACTAAGACTGTGCGATAGTATCCCAAAAAGGTAACCCTAAATTCGCTAGAGGCAAGGCTTTGGCAAGAGAATGTCAGCGGTAGGTTAACCTAGAAACAATTATATAAGGGGGGTAAACCCCAAGGTAAACACACACTGTCTTTTACGCAAGACATAGTTCTTACACACACATTATAAGCTTAATTACTTTTTGCTTGTTTGATGTTGCTTGCCCTGTATTGACTTGAGCGTTCGAGTGCAGTTACAGGTAGGGCCCCCCTCTATCTCAACAGAGCCATCCTCTGGAAGCACAAAACCATCGTGAAGATAGGAGGAGCCACCATCTGCCCCAGAGTCAACGATGACTGAGTCAACTGGCGAGAACATTTCTCCTCTGGCAACACTACATAAGATTGGTTTAATTTCTTTATGCATTCCATTTGTTGTAGATTTTGGTCTCGAGGAATGTGAGTAAAAAATGAGCCTTTATGAGTTTGAATTGATTTAGAAGGGCATTACAATTGTGTCATAAAAGGAATATATTCCAAAATCTTGGAAATTCAAGTGACTTTATGACTAGTCAAATCAACATGTGATGACCATGTGAATCTTGTTAAGGGCTGACGTGTCACTGTGTGATGAGGACCTAGAAGGGAATACGCCTTTTGACCAAGCCCAACCTCAGAGGAAGTAGACTAGGAGCATGACACAAGACCAAGGGCCAAGTCAGGATGCTCCAACCATTGCCTTAGCTCCCACCATACCTCAGAGGATTATAAGAAGCAGAGCACAAGCTTTGGGTTTTGAGCATCAATTGTTTTCTTTATTTGTAATAGTAGTAAAATAGGTGTCCTTAAGTATTAGAGGGGGGTGTACTAGCAAATAGGTGCCTTTAGCAATAGAAGGGGGGTGTGCTATCAAAAAGGTGCCCTTAGCAATAGAAGGAGGGGTGTGCTAGCAAATAGGTGCCTTTAGCAAAAGAAGGAGGGGTGTACTATCAAATGTTGCATTTTTTACCTATCTTCTAGAAGATTAGGATGATGGTGTGGTTTGACTAAAGTCAATACCCTAGGTAGCCCCACTTTTTGTATTTCCATCCCTACCCTTTAAGCTTGCTCACCAAGGCTCCTAAACCTATGAATAAGGAGGCCTACCTCATGTATTTCCAAGTTGAAAATTAGAGTGAAGTTACTATACACAAATTCTTGTGTGAATTTTTGAGTTAGTGAGCTCCTCCAAAATTGGTCTTATCTTGTGAGTTTTGAGAGCTCTCAAGTGGCGGCATCCTTCACTTATCTTGGAGTCAATTCACCATCCAAGTGGCGTGCAACCATTCCCAATTCCATTTCTCATAAGCTTCCTTTTCCTTCATCTTTTCCTTCCATTATCATTCCATCTATTCATAAACATGTTCTTATTTTGCTTCATTATGTCTTTTCGGTCTTTATATGTTGCTCTTGTTTTCCTTATGTAATTCCACACCATAACTTGTCATCATCATCACCTTATAATTGTGTTTTCCTTTTGCCTCTGTGAAATGAACCTTCACAACTACTTAACCACGTGGTTAAGTTAATGTCCAGTGGGGATTTTCCTTAGGTTCTCACCTTAATCATCCTAAAATCTCAATCCTAATTAAAGTGCCACCATAAAAAGCTAAATCATAAAATCAACTCACATCATGTGGTATCAGAGCTTAGGTTCTTATGCTTAATTTTTTCAGTTGATTTGGCACTTTACATTCAAGCAATTTAAATTCTAGCACCTTTAAATTCAAGTACCTTTAATCTCTTGTCATTTATTTTCTTGCTTTTATTTTCCAGCCCTTTATTTAGTGCAGATTTTTTTTCCAGCACCTTATATTCATAGCATTTTTCGTTTTGAATATGTTCGTTCTTATACCTTTCTTTGATCTTGCTTTTTACTTTGAGTCTTATGTTCATTAGTGTTCTAGGTGTCCTTGTTTTTGCTTCTACTTACTTGCTTTTAATTTTGAAAGTTTGCAAAGTCTTTAGATATTTGTTTTAGTAGAGGTTGATTTAGAGTTCCAAACATATGATTTCAAGTGTTCAATTATATTGAATCCACCACAAATTTTTTTGTGCAAATTGAATGTTCTTCAAAATTGTCATCATGCAATCTATGGATCTTTCTTTCCATAATTCAATTTAAGTATAAAAAAAAAAGCAAAACAGTACCAAAAATAGTATAAAACAGATTGGTACTGCACCTATACCTCTCATTTGCACATTAAATTCACCTTCAAATTTGGATTCAACTTGATTGGCAAATTGTTATCTACTTTGTGGAATTTTTGATCCATTTGCTTTTACAAATTCTAGAGCAACATCTTCTTTCTTGATTAAAAGTTTAGTGAGTTTCTTTGAGTCTTCTTTTGTGCTTTTCTTGATTGTCTTTTATTCTCAAGTTTTGTCATATATCTCTCTTTCCATCTTTGGTTTAGCTTTCCTTGTTTAAGTTTTTCTTGCTTGTCTTCTTGTTTCCTTCAAGTTTTGTTTCGGTTTCATCTTGCTTGAGTGATTGAGGCTTTGTCCTTTTTCATTTGAGGGTTTTCATCAATCAAGAAAGACCTTTGAGGAGTGGGAAAAATTTCTTGAGTACATTGAGTGTTTCTCCTCCAAACCGCAAACTTCAGCCTGTTTTTCCACTAACTTTGCTTTCCTAATTGTTTGTTCCATTTGTGTCTTCTTTATGGCTAATGTTTCTTTAGGTGAATCTTCGAAACCTCATGGGTGAATTGGAAGCGGCCAAAAGAACCATTGCCCAAAAGGAGGAAGAAATTAGGCAAATGGTGGCAAGACTTCAAAGACTTGAAATGGCTCATGAAAGACCACCAAGAGGAAGAAGATGGGAGCAAAGGCGGCATTTAAGAGCCTACACAAATAATGGAAGCTATGAAGATGAACAAGATTGGAGAGATCAACACTTTGAGGAGCAACACTTTCAACATCATCATCATCATCAAACTCCCAAAACCCCTTTCCCTTTTATTAAATTGCCAAGTTTTAATGGGGATTGCGATCCCAATGTTTACCTAGGATGGGAGGCTAAGGTAGAACAAATGTTTAATGTGTATGAGGTCCAAGATGACCAAAAAGTTAAGTTAGCCTCCTTAGAGTTTGTAGACTATGCCATGCAGTGGTGGCATAAGACTATAATGGACATTGGACTTAACAAGAGGCCAGTCGTGGTCTCTTGGGAGGATTTAAAGTTATTTTCCATCTAAAGAGTCCACTTACAAACCTAGGGATTCTAAACCCTCCACTTCATCTCCTAAATCTCCTACTAAAAGCTCAAGTAGGAAATGTTTTAAATGTTTAGGCTATGGTCACATTGCTTCTAATTGTCCTACTAAACACAATATGATCATGCATGATGGGGTAGTTCTAAGTGATCATAGTTCCCAAAGATCTAGGTCTCCCAACCCTTCTAGATCCCCAAGTGAGGAAGAGAGTGAAAGTCCATGTGAAGGCAACTTATTAGTAGTGAGAAGAATGCTAGGACAAGTTTTAAAGCCCTTTGATGAAAGTCAAAGAGAAAATATTTTCCATACCAGATGTCTCATTAATGATAAGTTGTGTTCCTTGATAGTGGATGGGGGGAGTTGTGCAAATGTGGCCAGCACAAGAGTGGTAGAACACCTTGGGTTACCTACCGTCTCTCATGCCAAGCCCTATAAGCTTCAATGGTTAAGTGAAGAGGGGGAGATCATAGTTAATAAACAAGTCCTTTTAGCCTTCTCAATTGGTAAATACAAGGATTAGGTCTTGTGTGATGTTGTCCCTATGGAAGCAACCCATATCCTTTTAGGTAGGCCATGGCAATTTGATCGAAAAAAAATTCATGATGGCCTTACCAACAAAATCTCTTTCCACTTCCATGGGCATAAGATCACATTAAAATCTCTTTCCACTTCCATGGGCATAAGATCACATTAAAATCTCTTTCCACTTCCATGGGCATAAGATCACATTAAAATCTCTCTCACCAAAAAGAAGTCCATGAGGACCAAGTGAGAATGAAAGAAAAGAGAGAGAAAGAAAAAGAGAAAAAGAGTTCTAAGCGAAGCCTTCTCATATCACCTAAAGAGGTCAAAAAGGTAATGCTCACACAAAGATCTATCTATATAGCCTTCCCTAAGACCCTTACAAGTGAGTCGGCTAAGGTTAGTTCTTCATGCTTGGAAGATTTGGTAAAGGAATTCAATGATGTGTTTCAAGATCCCCTAAAAGGATTACCACCTCTTAGGGGAATTGAGCACCAAATAGATTTTATTCCTGGAGCTTCTTTACCAAATAGGCCAGCATATAGGACCAACCCATCTGAGGCCAAAGAGATTCAACAACAAATAGAGGAGTTAATAGCTAAGGGGTGGGTGCAAGATAGCATGAGTCCTTGTGCTATGCCTGTGATTCTTATCCCTAAAAAGGATGGGAGTTGGAGGATGTGTACGGATTGTCGCGCAATAAATAACATAACAATCAAATATAGGCATCCCATTCCTAGGTTAGATGACTTGTTGGATGAGTTACATGGGTCTCAGGTATTTACCAAAATTGATCTTAAGAGTCGTTATAACCAAATCCGAATTAAACCGAGGGATGAATGGAAAACTGCCTTTAAGACCAAATTTGGTTTATACGAGTGGTTAGTCATGCTCTTTGGCTTAACCAATGCTCCAAGCAGCTTCATGCGACTTATGCATCATGTTTTAAGACCCTTCATTGGCAAGTTTGTAGTGGTTTACTTTGATGATATTCTCATCTACAGCTTGTCTTTCGAGGAACATCAACAGCATGTTAGGCAAGTTCTAGAAACCGTTAGGAAAGAATGTTTGTATGTTAATCCTAAAAAATGTGTGTTTGCAATAGACCACATCGAATTCCTAGGGTTTGTGGTAAGTTCTAAAGGGGTGCATGTAGATGAAACAAAGGTTTCAGCAATTAAACAGTGGCCCACACCCACCAATGTTAGTGAGGTACGAAGCTTTCATGGCCTTGCTAGCTTTTATAGGAGATTTGTGAAAGACTTTAGTACCATTGCCACACCTCTCAATGCCATAGTAAAGAATGATGTTGTGTTTAAATGGGGCCTTGAACAAGAAAAAGCTTTTGACACTTTGAAAGATAAGTTAACTAACGCACCCATTTTAGCACTCCCTAACTTTACTAAGACATTTGAGATAGAATGTGATGCCTCTAACATAGGCATTGGGGCAATCCTCCTCCAAGAGGGTCACCCCATAGCTTATTTTAGTGAGAAACTCAAAGGGAGTCACCTCAACTACTCCACCTATGATAAGGAACTTTATGCTCTTGTGAGAGCCTTGCAAAATTGGTGTAACATCCCGCCAAATCCTTTTCATATTTATATAATAAAAATAAAAGGTAAACAAATATATTGAAGTGAACATAATTATATATATGTAATGAAGTTTCTCCTCACAGGGAGTTTAATACATACTCGGTCAGATTTTCCAAAAACGTAAACAAAATTACAGCAAAAGACAAACAGTTGATCTCATATCAAAAAAAAGGGCGATCTCCCATCAGAAAAGGGCGATCTCCTATCAGACAACAGAAAAAGGGTGATCGCCTAACAAAAATAGAAACAGGCGATCTCCTTCCGGCGACCACTCACTGAGGAGATCTACTCCCTGGAAGATCATCTGCTCCCGTGTAAAATACACGATCATCACAGTTTTAAGAGAAAACAGCCACATAACAATACAAAGGGTAAGCTAGATATTTTTAAACTTTAAATTATGAACTGGACAACCAACATAGATCAGCCTTTTTAAACATTCACAAAAGTCCATCACTTTCTCATTCATATCACACAGCCATCAAGAAATCACATGTTTCACAATTCCTCAAAAGTCGTTAAAATCACATAATTCATCAAGTGTCTATCAATTCAATGTTTCTCATTTCTCACGTCAGACTTCCACTGACTCATCACACAAGACACTTGACACTACTTCCGGAAGACTCGTGCGTTGAACTTAGCATCCAGAGACATGCACCTGTCATACTGACCCACTGTGAAATCACACACATTCACAGGGTCGCCGTGAAATCACACACATTCACAAGCGTATAAATGAATCTCAATATCTTCACTCTCCTAGTATGACAGGGTTAATTCATATAACAGGCCGAGCTCGTTCTTTTTCACACGACTCACCCATTTATATGAACCTCCTTCGACTCTCACCAACTGAATAACTTCCTCTATGTGATTCCATTATCTCAGCAGAGTCAGGATCGCCTCATTCACAGGATACTCACAGATCAATACACCCTCATAAATCTCCACACTTCTTTCCTGAAAATACTATGCTTTGATCACTCTTTCACATTCATCCAATGCATCATTCAACACGTAAAAGCACAATACCATCATATAACATTTTGAATCTTTTCTCAAACAATCCCAATCACAGTAACAAGCATACCACCGATCAGGTTTTCGAATAGCATATACATTTTTCATTTCAATCTCAACAAGTTCAAAGCGACACTAAACAGGGGAGTTCGAAAAACAACGCCAAAATCGACGATCACGTTCAAAACAGGGGATTTCGAAATCTGTATTTAAAACCGGCGATCACGTCGCCCAAACACATAAGAACAAAACATCATGAAAAAGGGGTTTAAAACCGGCGACCACGTTGCCCAAACACATAGAACAGAGTATCACGAAAAAGAATATGAAACCGGCGACCACGTCGCCCTCACTTCAGAAACAGCTAATCTACGGCTTTTATTGAAAATAAAGCTAGCTTCCCTTACCTGGACTTGCGCAAAACACCAAGAGCTCCAAAACCCACTGAGCTTAAAGGATGCCTTGGCTCTGTTTTAGCGTCTGGTTTGTGGAACTTGCAGAGAACCCCCCAGGTGCTCCAAGGGCAGTCGTCGCTTGTCGCACTGGTGCTTGAGGATGCCTGAATCGCAGCGCGAAGGAGAGAAAAGAGAAGGATGAAGATGCACTCCCTCTTTCACTCTTGAGTCACTGCCACGTTCTTTGCCTCCTCGCAGTGGGTTTTTGAATCCAAGCCTACTTGTCTACGCATGCTGCTGACACCACCCCCTCTGCAAGAAAGCCAGAGTGTACGTTTCACTGAATAGTACGGCCACGGTTGTCTTCTTGTGCATGCCAACCACTTCCCTGAACAGTACGACCGCGAGTGTCTCTTGCGCATGCCAACTTTCTGATGTCACTATTCTGAACCACCCTTTTTGTCTACGTGTCGCGCGTGCAGTACGTCTGATGCTGCGAGCCTGGGTCCCACCTTATCTGCGTGAAACTTGACATCGCGCGATAACCTTCCACCGATGACCGCTCACGCGATGACTATCCATCGAGGCCACATCCTGGAGGACGACCGATGTCTCTCCCTGGGAGACGACCGATGTGTCACCATGGAGGACCACCGATGTCTCATACTGGCAGACAACCGATGTCCACCCTGGAGGACCACCGATGTCTCACACTGGCAGACAACCGATGTCTCACCCTGGCAGACCACCGATGTCTCTCCTTGGCAGACCACCGATGTCTCTCCCATCCTGGTTGATGACCGATGTTCCTCTCATCCTGTTGGCGATCTCTTATCGCCCTTGTGTGTGACGAGAACACATCGCCTTACTCTGGTCACCGATGTCACACCGTCACACCTTGCTGAAGGTTCATCCTCCCATTATGTTACGTCCAAGGTATCACCTCCAGATGACTTGGTGACGTCGGTAGCTTCACATTTCCAAGAGTAGATCAGCACTACTCCTCGTGCTCCCATGCATGCAACACTAAGGATGACTTCTTATGCTCAAGCATAAAGCTTTTCATGCACAGCGTATCTAAGGCTTAACCACACCTTGATACGTGTGGTTTTGTGGAACTCACTCTGGTTGATCCAGTATCTTGACTACGTACTACGTGCACTCCCGTTGATCACGTACACCATAGGCGATTGGCGGTCATGTCTCCTCTAGGCGACAGGCGATTATGTCCCACAGAAGTCAGAGATCGCCTCCATCTTCAATAACGACGATCTCGTAGAAGACTTCTTAACTACACTTTTCTTCCTTTACTCTTCTTGATCCACACGTCATCCGACCGACCTCTACCAGCTGACCCCAGATCTTGGGCGACGTCCGAGGTCCAACTACTACGAAACTTCAATTACCAACTCTTTGTATTTTAAATAATAACATCCTCTGAAATTATTTAAGTCTAACACTTTTATTCCAATTAAAGTTTCTAGGTCCTTACATTCCTACCTCTGGGATCACCAGTACTGGAGCACTAGTCAACCTCTCCTTTAGTTCCATGAAGCTCTGCTCACATCGGTCGGTCCAAGCAAAAGGTTGATCCTTGCGGGTCAGCTGTGTTAAAGGAGCCACTACCTTGGAAAAGTCCTCAATAAACCTCCGATAGTAGCCCGCCAAACCCACAAAGCTCCTTATCTCAGTGACTGTCTTAGGACGTTCCCACTACAGCACTGCCTCTACCTTGGCTGGATCCACTGAGATTCCCCGAGCAGATATCACGTGTCCTAAGAAATTGACTTCCTTCATCCAGAACTCGCACTTGGAGAACTTGGCATAGAGTTGCTTCTCCCTCAGAATCTCCAACACTGTCCTCAGATGTTCTTCATGTTCTTCCTCGGTCCTTGAATAAATGAGTATGTCGTCTATGAAGACTACCACAAACTTATCCAAGAAAGGGCGAAAAATCCTATTCATGTAGTCCATGAACAGAGCTGGAGCATTGGTTACTCCAAACGGCATCACCACATACTCATAGTGCCCATACCGAGACCTAAAAGCTGTCTTTTGAACATCTTCAGCTTTTACCAAAATTTGGTGGTACCCCGATCTCAGATCAATCTTGGAGAACACCGAGGCCCCATGTATTTGATCCATCAAATCGTCAATTCTAGGTAGGGGGTACTTGTTCTTGATGGTCAACTTGTTCAACTGCCTGTAATCTATACACAGCCGAGACCCTCCATCCTTCTTCTTAACTAGGAGCACTGGAGCCCCCCATGGAGATACACTGGGTCTGATGAATTGTTTCTCCAACAACTCTTCCACTTGCTTCTTTAATTCTACCAACTCGGCTGGTGCCATCCTGTAAGGTGCCATTGACACTGGTCCAGCTCCAGGTACCAAATCAATAGAGAATTCCACTTCTCTCTTAGGGGGTAACCCAGGTACCTCTTCTGGAAATACATCCGTGAAGTCTTTCACCACATGTATTCTGCTTACGCCCCCTTCATTCTTCACTTCCAACCAAGCTAGCATCACGAAGCACCTCGCCCCTTTTTCCAACTCCGACCACCCGTGCTGAGCTGATATCACCTCTGACCCTTGGAGGTCTGGAAACGTTATTCCAATTCAATTTTACAGGTCCTTACAGAGGAGGCAGACTAGGAGCATGACACAAGACCAAGGGCCAAGTCAGGATGCTCCAACCATTACCTTAGCTCCCACCATACCTCAGAGGATTACAAGAAGCAAAGCACAAGCTTAGGGTGTTGAGCATCAATTGTTTTCTTTATTTGTAATAGTAGTAAAATAGGTGTCCTTAAGTATTAGAGGGGGGTGTACTAGCAAATAGGTGCCTTTAGCAATAGAAGGGGGGTGTACTATCAAAAAGGTGCCCTTAGCAATAGAAGGAGGGGTGTGCTAGCAAATAGGTGCCTTTAGCAAAAGAAGGAGGGGTGTACTATCAAATGTTGCATTTTTTACCTATCTTCTAGAAGATTAGGATGATGGTGTGGTTTGACTAAAGTCAATACCCTAGGCAGCCCCACTTTTTGTATTTCCATCCCTACCCTTTAAGCTTGCTCACCAAAGCTCCTAAACCTATAAATAAGGAGGCCTACCTCATGTATTTCCAAGTTGAAAATTACAGTAAAGTTACTATACACAAATTCTTGTGTGAATTTTGAGTGAGTGAGCTCCTCCAAAATTGGTCTTATCTTGTGAGTTTTGAGAGCTCTCAAGTGGCGGCATCCTTCACTTATCTTGGAGTCATTTCACCATCCAAGTGGCGTGCAACCATTCTCAATTCCATTTCTCATAAGCTTCCTTTTCCTTCATCTTTTCCTTCCATTATCATTCCATCTATTCATAAACATGTTCTTATTTTGCTTCATTATGTCTTTTTGGTCTTTATATGTTGCTCTTGTTTTCCTTATGTAATTCCACACCATAACTTGTCATCATCATCACCTTATAATTGTGTTTTCCTTTTGCCTTTGTGAAATGAACCTTCACATCTACGTAACCACTTGGTTAAGTTAATGCCCAGTGGGGATTTTCCTCAGGTTCTCAGCTTAATCATCCTAAAATCTCAATCCTAATTAAAGTGCCACCATAAAAGCTAAATCATTAAATCAACTCACATCACTGTGCTATCTTGGACCAATCTTCTTTGCTTGGAAATCGAAGCCCACTACAAGGAAAGGATTAAAGTAGGGTTCTTTGGTATGTTAAAACCCTATACAGTTGTTTTCCTCTACAAAAACAATCAATTGGCTCATCTATTGTTGAATATCTTACATATTCATCTCCTTCTCTCTGGTTTTGGTTTCTGCTCTTTGCCACCATGGATACAACACGTCCAACATCAGAAAGAGTCAAACACAGATCTATGAGAAGAGGAGATGATGGAGATCAAATAGAAGAGGAAAGTGAGGAGAAAAGCCAAGAACCTTAATGACAAGTTAGCTCAAAATCCTTCATACCTCAAAGGATCACAAGGAGCAAGGCTAGAGATTTGGGTAAAGAACATCAATTGTTTTCTCTTTTTGTAATTACCCATGCATAAACATTTGTAAATAAATATAGAATTAGATTTAGGAATATGCCAAAGACGAAAACCAAAGAAACCTCTAGTGTAAGGCATTGTTTGGGACGACTTTGAGTAACAAGAGTGGAAGAAGTGACTCTTCCTACTCCTTCTAGACTTAGGCGCTAAGAAGGAGCTAGAAGAGTGACTCTTCCCACTCCTTCTCCCTTGTAACATGTCCAGCCCTCCTTATTATAAATAGGAGTGCTTGGTTCTTAATAATACAAGTTGAAACTTAGAAGTAAAGAAACTATCTTGAAATTGAGAGAGAGTGAGTTTGTGAGACTTGTCTCTTCTTCTCCTCCATGTCTTATCTTATGAGCTTTGGAGACTCTCAAGTGGCGACACCACCCACTCATCTTGGAAGAGCCATCCTCTAAGTGGCGTGAACACATCTCCAAAAAGGCTACAACCACATCAGTCATTTCTATTCATCTTCTAAAAATACCTATTTTTGTTCTACTTGTTTGTTTTCAATTTCAATCGGTTCATTCTCTTCCTTGTGATGTCCTCTTTCATTTGATGTATTGTTCTTCCATTTTAATCAGTGCAAACATGTTATACCAACCTGTTTTCTATTCAGCTTCCATGAATACCCATGTTCATGATGTTTTCTTGAATTTCCATTAGTTGGTTTTGTTCTTGTTGTGTTTTCTATTACTAGTTTCAATTCTTGTTGTGTTATTATTTTAATTCTTATTTCTTTGTACTGTTTTTGTGTTGTTACTGCACTTTGGTTGCTGTTCTTGAATTACCCATTCATATTCCATTGTTATCTTACACTACAAGTTACCTATTCATGTGTTTTTAGTATGAACCTTTGTTTTCTTGAGTAGAAACTCTATTAATTGTTATTTAGAATTTTGATCCTAATTCTTGAAAGTGTCATGAATACAATGAAACCTACATCAACTCAGCCCAAACCAAGAAAGGTTCATAAGAGACTCACATTAGAAGGACGTTTGGAAAACTAGTTTTCAGGAGAGTTTGAGCAGATTGAAAAATATCGTGATGAAACAAGCAGAAAAGTGATTAACAATCCAAAGGTTGTCTCCTTTAGTTGGCTGAAAAGCCAAAAGCTGGATGAAGTAAGAAGTCTTCTCAAGGATCAATTGCTGAAAAGATTCCTAGAAATGTCTGGAAAAATTTATCTCGATCTCATAAGAGTCTTCTACACCAATCTAAGGTTTATTGACAATAACCTTGTATCACATGTCAAATGAGTTGATATGGTGATAAATGATGAAGTGTGGGCTGTTGTTACTGGGTTGAAATATGTTGGATTCAGAATCAACAAAGGAAACAGTGTGGTGGATGATTTCAATAAAATACAGTTTTACAGAAATTGTTTGAAGAATCCACAAGCAGGGGTGAAGAATTTTTCAGTGGGTGGATTAAAGGTTAATGAAAGACTCTTGGCTCTCATTGTTACCTGGATTCTCACACCAAGGGAGAGCAACCATTCTATTCTTACTAAGGAAGACCTTGTATACAATTTTTGCATCACAAACAAAGTAAAGGTCAACTGGATTCATATCATAAAAGAGCACATGCAGAAATCTATGAGATTGAGTGACTACCACTACCCGTATGCTATTCTTGTCTCTAAATTCTTGGCATATTTTGAAGTAGATCTTGAGGAAGAAACTGCTAAATTAGTGAAATCATCACACGAAGTGAACAATGGTTCACTAAGCAAAATGGGTTTTACCAAGATAGATGGAAGATGGGTAAGCAAAGGTGGAGATCAAGGTGGATCTTCAAGCGGTATGCAAATTGATCAAGAAAATGATGAACAACCTGCTGCTGAAGGTGTTGAAGAAGATGATGATCAACCAACTGCTGATACAATGTAGGAACAAGTGCTGGACATCAAGGAGATAGGATTCTCTCCATGTCACCCTTTGAGAGATTCATGGTTAATAGGCTAGACAGCTTTGCTGAAAATCAAAGGAATCTCCAAGACTTTTATGCTACAAATTTCAAAGCATGGATTCACATTTCCAAAATCTTGATGAGCAAATTGAAGTGTAGTGGCCAGACCTCGGACGTCGGCCAAGAGGTGAGAGGTCGGCCATATAGAGGTTGGCCTGGTAGGGCCAACAGCGGGTCCTAGTAACCACACGTGTCAAGATGTGAATTGGGCCCCCAGATACGCCATGCAAGCGGGATATGTGCGAAACGTTAGGCTTTGGCATAAGAGATTTATCCTTAGAGTTTCATGCATTGGCACGTAAGGGCTTAAGGGCACGTGATGGGTTTAAAAGACGCGTGAAGGGTGAGTTTGAATCATAAAGATAGACCATGCAACGTTAAGAGTAACAATATACTGTGATATTCGTTCATAAAGATAATTGATTAAAGATAGAAGGTTACCGCCATACACGCCAAGAGATTAAGAGATAAAAGATATTGTTCCTAGTAATATGTTATTGGTATGCAGACGGTTATGGTAAAGCGGCATTAGCACTCAAAATATGCCCAGATACGCTATTAAAGTTTACGCATGTATAACAGCTTTCTCTCACTCACTGAATATTCTCTTCCTAAAGATAATGTTCCACGCAAGGAAAGTTGGTTACCAGAGATAACCTAATAGCACTCTATAAAAGGGGCGTAAGGCTCCAAGAGAAGGTAAGCAGTTTTTGAGACTATGACTATTTTACTATACACTTGGTGTTTTTTGCCCTAGTTTTGACTTGAGCATCGGAGTGCACACGGCCGCGAGGGTGTCTCTCTTTCTTTCTTTGCAGGTAAGTCCTTCTAACAGTGAAGGAGGAAGAAGAAGGTGCTAACGATCGTAGAGTTTGATCGACAGCGGGTCAACCGACAAGAACATTTGGCGCCCACCGTGGGGCAGATAAAACAAGGTCCCATCCATAGTTGTGAAGAGCAAAGTCAGACAGCATGAGAAGCACTAGGCAAGGTGTCACCGGAGGAGGCGATGGGAATCACACCGCCACCATCCAGGAGCTCATGGAGACAATCTGCAATCTCCAGCAGGCGTTCACCGCCTCCAGCGCTGATCAGGCCCTGAGGCAGGAACAGTTTAGGGCTGACCTGAACGCGTCTTTGGTGGTGAATGAGGAGTTGTGGAGAGCCAACGAGGAACTGAGAAGAGGAATGGGAGAAAGGGCAGTAGCGAGACAGGGGGCCATGCCTCCAGCCAGGCCTCGACCCATGCCTTTCTCGCAGGAGATCATGCAGACAGTAATACCAGCATCTATTGTAATCCCAAAGATTACTTTTACAGGGGTAGAAGATCCAGAAGCCCACATCACAGCGTTCCATACGCAAATGATGATCTCTGGGGGGACTAATGCCATGCACTGCAAGCTGTTCATGGGTACTTTTGCAGGGACAGCGCTGAACTGGTTCGTAAGACTCCCAAACGGACACATTACGTCCTTCGAGCAGTTTGCAGAATTGTTCAAAAAATAGTTCATTGTCAATCGGGCTCGGATGCCGGTTGCGTTCGACCTCTTTGATGTAAAGCAGTTCCAGGAAGAACCACTAAAGGATTTCCTCAACCGGTTTGCGACATTGGTGGTGAGACTGCCAACCAAGGACGACGCTATGATAGTGCATGCCTTTGAGAGGGGAATCCTTCCTGGACCCTTCAGCAACGCACTTATACGATGTCCAGCAAGGACATTTGATGAGATATAGTGCAGGGCGCTCACCCATATCACTGCAGAAGGAAGAGTCGCCGAAAAGCATGCAAGGGTCGACCCCTCCAAACCTCGTGCCCTAGTACGCACCCAACCCCTAAGGGTGCATGCGGCCACAGAGAAGAAAGATATATCTGCACCCTACGAGTCTAGAAGGCCCAGACCAACCCGACACAGCTTCAAGGTCAGCCTCAAGGAGCTCATCACAATCCCTGAGGTAGCAAGCAGGTTGAAGCCTCCCCAGAAGGCCGATAGACAAGTCGGACCTCGGAAAAGCCATTGGTGTGATTTCCATCAAGCCTAGGGCCACAATCTGCGCAATTGCCTCTGCTTGGGTTATCAGTTGGATGACCTGGTAAAAAGTGGCTTTTTAGCGCCCTACTTGCAGGTACCACAGGGAGACACGGCGGGAGCAAACCCGACGGGAGACGAGGGGCACGAGGTGCCCATTCATGGAGAAGTCCACACCATCTCAGGGGGATTTTTAGGAGGAGGATGCACTGCCTCCCAAAGAAGAAGATACGCCAGAGAGGTCATGACGATACAGGAACCTGAAGCTGTTCAGTTTTCATAACCTGACCTGGTGTTCACCAAGGCAGATCGTCTAGATGTGGTACCCCACGACAATGACCCAATAGTGATCTCCGTAGTCACTGTTGGAAGGAGGGTACACCGCGTCCTTGTAGACGAAGGGAGCTCTGCAGACGTCATGTTCTGGTCGACTTTCCAGAAGTTGCAGTTGTCTCTCGATCAGTTGAGGCCTTATGAAAGCTGTTTATATAGATTCGCGGGAGATCAGGTTGAAGTCAGGGGATATATTGAGCTGAGGACAACGTTCACAGATGGGTAAAAATCTTACACCGTGGACGTCAGGTACCTTGTGGTTAATGCCCCTTCAGCATATAACATCCTATTGGGAAGGCCAGCGTTAAACAGGTTAGGAGCGGTGTCATCGTCGTTTCATATGAAAGTAAAGATGCCTTTGTAAGGATCTAGATAATTATTTGGAATAGAAGAAGTATAATTTTAATGAATTCTGAATATGTTATTACTTAAAACGAAAAGAGCTTGTAATGGAAATTTCATGGTGGTCAGACCTCGGATGTCGCCCAAGGTCTGAGGGCGGCGTGGTAGAGGTCGGTCGGTGGACCATAGTGGGTTCCAGAAATCACATGTAGGGAGGTGTGATTTGAACCTTAGGAGCGCCATGCATGCAGAATAACTACGAGACTTTACGCTTGGACATAAGGGATTTACCTTAGTGTTGCATGCTTAGGCACGTAAGGATTGAGTACTGAGCTGCCCTCGGGCAGGAGAAGCTACCGACGTCACCGAGCCATGTGGGGGTGATAACACAGGCGTGGAGTAGTGGTAGGACGAGCCCTCAATAGGGTGTGACGATGTGGCATCAGTCGACAGAAGCAAGGCGATGTGTCCTCGCCACATTAAGGACGATGAGAGATCACCAGGGCGAGAGACACGCGGGGATCGCCAGGGCGAGAGACACGCGGGCATCGCCAGGGCGAGAGACACGCGGGCATCGCCAGGGCGAGAGACACGCGGGCATCGCCAGGGCGAGAGACACGCGGGCATCGCCAGGGCGAGAGACACACGGGCATCGCTAGGGTGAGAGACACGCGGGGATCGCCAGGGCGAGAGACACGCGGGCATCGCCAGGGTGAGAGACACGCGGTCATCGCCAGGATGAGGAACGCATCGGTCGTCTTCCAGGGAGAGACATCGGTCGTCTTACAGGGAGAGACATCGGTCGTCTTCCAGGGAGAGACATCGTTCGTCCGCCAGGATGAGACATCGGTGAATAGTCATCGCGCGAGCAGTCATCGGTGGAAGGTTATCGCACGATGTCGTGTTTCACACAGATAAGGTGGGACCCAGGCTCCCAGCATGAGACGTCCTGCATGCGCGACATGTAACATCCCACCAAATACATTTCATATTTATATAATATAAATGAAGATAAACAAGTATTTTGAAATAAACATAATCATATATATATAATGGAGTTTCTCCTCATCGGGAGTTTAATACACAAACTGTGAATCTTTCCAAAAAAAACTTAACCAAAAATACAACAAAAGACAAATCGGGCGATATGCAAAAAAAAGGGCGATCTCCTAGTCAATCAGGTGATCTCCTATCAGACCGGCGATCTCACTTTCCTGCAACGTCATCTGCTCCCGTGTAAATCATACACGATCATCACAAGTTTTAAGAAGAACATCCACAAACGAAAACGCAGGGTAAGCTAGACAGTTTTAAAAGAGAATTTAGATATGAACTTTAAAATCAAGATAAATTAATTTAAGGCACCCACGTAAAAACATCAGCTTTCTCATTCTTCCCACATACCATCAAGTAAAAACCCACATTTCACAAGTCCTCAAGAGTAGTTCATATCACGCAGTGCAGCAAGTGTCTATCCACATACAGTGTTCCTCATTTCTCACGTCAGGTTTTCCACTGGCTCACAATACATAGACACAAGACACTAATTCCGGAATACTCGTGCATTGATTAGACTCAGAGATCTGCACCTGTCATATTGCCCACTGTGGAATCTCACACATCCACAGGGTCGCCGTGAAATCTCTCACATTCATCAGCGTATAATGAATCTCACACATCACCATACAGCATGACAGGGTTAATCCACGCAAAACAGGTCGGTTTGTTCTCTTTCAAACAACCCACCCATACAGGTGAACCTCCTTCGACTCTCAACAACTGATTAACTTCCTCTACGTGAGTCCATTACCTCAGCAGAGTCAGGATATCTCGTTCTTAATCACCGATCAATGCACCTACTACAAGATCTTACACGGTATTTTCTTTCCTGAAAAATACTATGCCTCGACCTCACACTCACCACATCCAACACATCATACCATTTAAATAAATCATTCAAATCACATCAACAACCATTTCAAAGCTTCAGATCTTCGAATATCTCATGTAAATCTCAAGTAGTTTCAAAACAGTATCAAAAACAGAGGAGTTCGTAAAACAGCGCCAAAACCGGCGATCTAGTTCAAAAACAGAGTGTTTCGAAGATTGTATATAAAACCGGCGACCTCGTCGCCCAAGCACACAAACAGAGCATTTTACGCAGATGAAAACGAAAATGGCGACCACGTCGCCCTCATTTCAGAAGATAGCTAAACTATGGCTCGTATGGAAAAGAGGTCCAGCTTCCCTTACCTGGACTTGCGCAAACACCAGGAGTTCCGAAATCCACGAGCTTCGAGGATGCCTTAAGCTCTTGCAGAGAATTCCCCAGGTGCTCTAAGGGCAAACGTCGAACTGGTGCTTGAGGATGCCTGGAAAACGCAGCGCGAAGGGGAGAAAGGAGGAGGATGGAGATAGTCTCGCTCTTTCACTCTTGGGTCACTTGTAACGCTCTTTGCCTCCTCTCAGTGGGTTTTGATCCCAACCATACCTGTCCTCGTATACTGCTGCCCTCCCCTTTTTCTGCAAAAGCCTGGGCGTACGTTCCTCTGAACAGTACGACCCCGGTTGTCTTTTGTGCATGCAAACCACTGCTCTGAACAGTACTACCACTGTTGTCTCTGGTGCATGCCAACCACTGCTCTGAACAGTACTGCCACTGTTTGTCGCTTGTGCATGCCAGCCACTGCTCTGAACAGTACGACCGTGAGTGTCTCCCGCGCATGCCAACATTCTGATGTCACTATTCTGAACCACCCTTTTCGTCTACGTGGCGCGCGTGCAGAACGTCTCATGCTGGATGTCTGGGTCCCACGTTCTCTGTGTATAACTTAACGTAGCGCGATGACCTTTCGCCGATGACTACCAGCTCGAAGAGAAACCTCTGATGACCTCTCGCGCGAAGACGATCCACCGATGACCTCGCGCGAAGACTACCACCGATGACCTCGCGCGAAGACTACCACCGATGACCTCGCGCGAAGACTACCACCGATGACCTCTTCCTGGCGAACGACCGATGTCTTCCTCTAGGAGACAACCGATGTCTTCCCTGGCGACGCCCTCATAACTCTCGCGCCTTGGCCACGTCCACATGCATCGCGCCCTGGCAATGCCCGCGTGCCTCGCGTCCGCGCGATGCCCGCATGCCCCTCGCGCCCGCGCGATGCCTGCATGCCTCTCACGCCCGCGCGATGCCTGCATGCCTCTCGCGCCCGCGCGATGCCTGCATGCCTCTCGCGTCCGCGCGATGCCTGCATGCCTCTCGCGCCCGCGCGATGCCTGCATGCCTCTCGCGTCCGCGCGATGCCTGCATGCCTCTCGCGCCCGCGCGATGTCCACCTGGCGCTCATGTGCAGCAGGCGACCGGCGACCTCGTAGACTTCTAAACTTAACTTTTTCCTCCCTTTCTATTCTAAATAAAAACATACTTAGAATTTATTTAAAATATAACTCTTTTATTCCAATAAATTTTTCAGGTCCTTACATTCTCCCTAACAAGAAAAATTTTCGTCCTCGAAAATTGGATTACAAGGAAAAGAGGTATGGATAAGCCTCCCTCATGGGTTCTTCTAACTCCCAAGTAGAATCCCCCGATTTCTCATCCCACACCACTTTCACCATGTCGATGGTCTTGCCTCTGAGCTGTTTACATTGCCGATCGTCAATCCTGACTGGTTTTGCTTCAAAGGACAAGTCATCCCTAATCTGCACGTCGTCTACATCCAGCACATGACTAGGGTCTGCCATGTACTTCCTCAGCTGTGACACGTGAAACACATTGTGCAGATTCGCCAGATGGGGAGGTAGGGCGATCTCATACGCCACTGGGCCAATCCTTCTTAAGATCTGATATGGTCCCACGAACTTAGGGGACAACTTCTTTGACCTGATCGCCCGCCCTACACCCTTGGTTGGTGTCACTTTCATGAACACGTGATCTCCAGCAGCAAACTCCAAAGGCTTTCTCCTCTGATCTGCATAGGACTTCTGCCTACTCTGAGAGGCTTTCATTCTGCTTTGTATCTGCTTCACCTTCTCGGTCGTCTGCTGAATCAACTCTGGCCCAACCAAGACTGCCTCGCCCTCCTGGTACCAACATAAGGGAGTTCTGCATTTCCTCCCATACAGGGCTTCATATGGTGCCATCCCAATGCTGGCGTGGTAGCTATTGTTATAGGTAAACTCCACTAGTGGCAACACCTCCTCCCAACCTCCCAATTGATCCAAAACGCATGCCCTCAGCAGATCTTCCAAAGATTGGATCGTCCTCTCTGACTGACCATCTGTTTGGGGATGATATGCAGAGCTCATCCTCAACTTGGTTCCCAAACACTCTTGCAAGGTCTGCCAAAACCGTGAAGTGAACCTGGGATCCCTATCTGAAATGATGCTGGAAGGCACTCCATGCAACCTCACAATCTCCTTGATGTACAGCTGTGCCAACTTGGCCATGGGCATCTTCATATTTACTGGGAGGAAGTGGGCACTCTTTGTCAGCCGATCTACTATGACCCAGATTGCATCATGCCCCTTCGCTGATCTGGGTAAATGGGTGACAAAATCCATGGCAATGCTGTCCCATTTCCACTCAGGGATATCCAATGGCTGTAACAACCCGCCAGGTCTCTGATGCTCTACTTTTGCCTTTTGACACGTTAAGCAGGTAGTGACATACTGGGCGACGTCTTTCTTCATGCCCGCCCACCAAAATGACTCCTTCAAGTCATGATACATCTTATTCATACCTGGGTGTAGGCTAAGGCGACTCTTGTGACCTTCATCTAGGATCATCTTCTTCAACTCATCATTTGCAGGTATGCAAATTCTGCCATTAAACCTCAAGATCCCATCTTCGCCCATCTCAAATTCTCTCGCCTGGTCGGTCCCCAGTGACTCTACAGCATGCTTCAGGCTCGGGTCCTCCAATTGCTTATCCTTCAACATCCCCAGGAAGTCATTAGTTATAGTCAGCTTACTACAACTAATGTGATTCACGTGGAACTCCACCCCAAGGTTTAAGTCCCTGAACTGCTCGATCAGTTTCTGCTCTTCCATCATCATGGTGGCGACTTGTATAGACTTCCTACTCAAGGCATCTGCCACTACATTGGCCTTCCCTGGGTGATACATGAGTTGAAAATCGTAGTCCTTTAGGAATTCCATCCACCTTCTTTGCCTCATGTTTAGTTCCTTCTGATCAAACAGGTATTTCAGGCTCTTATGGTCACTGAATACCTGGAACCGAGCTCCGTAAAGATAATGCCTCCAGATCTTCAAGGCAAACACTACCGCTGCCAACTCCAGATCATGAGTAGGGTAGTTTCTCTCATGCACCTTGAGTTGCCTTGAAGCATATGCAACCACTCTCTTCTCTTGCATCAAGACGCATCCCAAACCTTGATGTGAGGCATCACAGAAGACATCAAAAGGTCTTCCTACTTCTGGAATCACCAGCACTGGAGCACTGGTCAGCCTCTCCTTTAGTTCCTTGAAGCTCTGCTCACATCGGTCGGTCCAAGCAAAGGGTTGGTCCTTGCGGGTCAGTTGTGTTAAAGGAGCCACAACTTTGGAAAAATCCTCAATGAACCTCCGATAGTAGCCCGCCAACCCCACAAAGCTCCTTATCTCTGTGACTGTCTTAGGGCGTTCCCACTGCAGCACTGCCTCTACCTTGGCTGGGTCTACCGAGATCCCCTGGACAGATATCACGTGCCCTAAGAAGTTGACTTCCTTTAGCCAGAACTCACACTTAGAGAATTTGGCATAGAGCTGCTTCTCCCTCAGTATCTCCAATACTGTCCTCAGGTGTTCCTCATGCTCCTCCTCGGTCCTTGAGTAAATGAGGATGTCATCTATGAAGACCACCACAAACTTGTCCAAGAAAGGGCGAAAAATCCTATTCATGTAGTCCATGAATAGAGCTGGAGCATTGGTGACTCCAAATGGCATCACTACATACTCGTAGTGCCCATACCGAGTCCTAAAAGCTGTCTTCTGAACATCTTCAGCTTTTACCAAGATTTGGTGATACCCCGATCTCAGGTCGATCTTGGAGAACACCGAGGCCCCATGAATCTGGTCCATCAAATCGTCAATCCGAGGTAGGGGGTACTTGTTCTTGATGGTCAATTTGTTCAATTGCCTGTAGTCTATACACAACCGAGACCCTCCATCCTTCTTCTTGACTAGGAGCACTGGAGCTCCCCACGGAGATACACTGGGTCTGATGAATTGTTTCTCCAGCAGCTCTTCCAACTGCTTCTTTAACTCTACTAACTCGGCTGGTGCCATCCTGTAAGGTGCCATTGACACTGGTCCAGCTCCAGGTACCAAGTCAATAGAGAATTCCAATTCTCTCTTAAGGGGTAACCCAGGCACCTCTTCTGGAAATACATCCGTGAAATCCCTCACCACGTGTATTCTGCTTACGTCCCCTTCATTCCTCACTTCCAACCGAGCTAGCATCACGAAGCACCTCGCCCCTTCTTCCAACTCTGATCGCCCTCTTTGAACTGGCCACACCTCTGATTCTTGGGGGTCTGGAAATGCTACCTTCTGCCTACCACAGTCTATGAGAACATGATTGGCAGCTAGCCAATCCATTCCCAGGATAACATCCAGGTCCTGAAGAGGTAGGCAGATCAAGTTCACTTTGAATCTACGTCCCTCTACTATCACTGGACATTCAGGGCAAACTGTGGAGGTCAACACCTGTCCTGACGCAGGTGTAGAGACCAACAGTTCGAAGGGTAACTCTCTCACCATAAGGCCCAACTCGGCTACACACATGCTTGACACAAAGGAGTGTGTCGCTCCAGAATCAAACAAAGTTTTTACACCTCTACCAGCTATAAAGCAAACATTCTGCACAAGGTTACCTGATTGGGACGCCTCAGCTCCTGACAAGGCAAACACCCTCCCGGTTGCCTGAGGTCTGTTGCCTTCGTTCCTCATCTGCTGGGAACCACTGGGTTGAGTCATTCTGTGTTGAGTAGGACAATACTTGGCAACGTGCCCCGTCTTCTGGCAGGTAAAGCATCTCCTCTCTGAGTCTTTCTTGGGGCACACATTGGCTGTGTGTGGCCCACCGCAATGGAAACATTGAAATTTCCTGGTTTGTTGCTGATGAGACTGGGGTGGTGCTGCTCTCGCCCTATGCTGTGGAGGCCTCGCGTAGGGCTTAAACTGCTGTTGCTGTACCCTTGCCTTCCCATTGGAGGAACCGCCTGGGTGGGACCTGCTCACCCGAGACTCACCCTTCTCTAGAGTCTCCACCATTTTCGCCTTCTCCACTAAGGCATGAAATTCTCTAATGCACATCGGGGCTATGGTCCTCTTCAGCCCATGCTTCAGTCCTTCTTCGAATTTCCTACACCTCCAAGCCTCAGAGGTGGCTTGGGTATAAAACCTGGCGAGGTACTCGAACCGAGCAGCATAGGCATTCACAGACATATCCCCCTGCTCCAACCTCAGGAACTCAGCTTCCTTCGCAAATCTTGCGCTGTCTGGGAAGTACTTCTCCAGGAACCTCACTCTGAAGCTTTCCCAATCCATCACTTCCTCTCGGGCCTCCATCATCTGCTGAGTTCCCATCCACCAGAACTCAGCTTCCCCAGACAGGAGGTATGTGGCAAACACCAGCTTCTTGTCTTCAGGGCAGGAAGTCGCCCTGAATATCTTCTCTAACCCCCTGACCCACTGATCTGCTTGATCAGGGGTAACGTTCCCACTGAACTTAGGTGGGTTGTGCCTGAGGAACTCAGTCAGTCCCATATGCTCCTGAGGCTGACCGACGTCGGGGTTTGTTGCGGCCGATCTGGCGGTCTCCCACTGTTGCATTGTAGCTTGGTGATTTTGAGACATTGCCGCATTCTGCTGCTGGATGGCACTTGCCATCATCTCGATGGCCTTGGCGATCTGACCCATTTCAGAAGAAGGTTGGGGTGGGGTAGAGGGTCTACGTGCCATCTCTCTTGTTTCGGATCTTGAAGCTATGAGTTTCCTATATTCCCTACAACTACAGGAATGAGATTGATAAGAAATCAATTCATTCAGGAGGTAATAACTAGACCTTACAAAGGTCAGCATCTCAAAGTCATCAAGAATTTGAGCTTAACAACATACTCGTAATACTTAGAATCTCAAGCAAGGTATTAGAACAGCTACTGGTATCGTCACCATCAGTTCAAACAACCATTTTCAGTCAATTGCAGAAACACTCAATAAGCTAAACTAGATCACACCAGCATTCAATGTATACTAAACATCAAATCTTTGGAATTAAGATTGAGAATCATCTCGATCCAGTTATGAGTGTGCACCCTCATTACTTCATCAAGATCTTCTCACCCTTAATACTAAGATTTTCAGCTAGAGTATACGTTCACTAAAGCACAGAAGCACACACAAACTTTTCAGTACAAAACGTTTGAAAACCTTTCACTATAGTTGTTATTTAAAAACTCAAATAACTTTTATGAGCAGAAGAAACACAATGGATCCACAGCCCTCAGGTCATCCTAAGGACGAACTGCTCTGATACCATTAATGTAACATCCCACCAAATACATTTCATATTTATATAATATAAATGAAGATAAACAAGTATTTTGAAATAAACATAATCATATATATATAATGGAGTTTCTCCTCATCGGGAGTTTAATACACAAACTGTGAATCTTTCCAAAAAAAACTTAACCAAAAATACAACAAAAGACAAATCGGGCGATATGCAAAAAAAGGGCGATCTCCTAGTCAATCAGGTGATCTCCTATCAGACCGGCGATCTCACTTTCCTGCAACGTCATCTGCTCCCGTGTAAATCATACACGATCATCACAAGTTTTAAGAAGAACATCCACAAACGAAAACGCAGGGTAAGCTAGACAGTTTTAAAAGAGAATTTAGATATGAACTTTAAAATCAAGATAAATTAATTTAAGGCACCCACGTAAAAACATCAGCTTTCTCATTCTTCCCACATACCATCAAGTAAAAACCCACATTTCACAAGTCCTCAAGAGTAGTTCATATCACGCAGTGCAGCAAGTGTCTATCCACATACAGTGTTCCTCATTTCTCACGTCAGGTTTTCCACTGACTCACAATACATAGACACAAGACACTAATTCCGGAATACTCGTGCATTGATTAGACTCAGAGATCTGCACCTGTCATATTGCCCACTGTGGAATCTCACACATCCACAGGGTCGCCGTGAAATCTCTCACATTCATCAGCGTATAATGAATCTCACACATCACCATACAGCATGACAGGGTTAATCCACGCAAAACAGGTCGGTTTGTTCTCTTTCAAACAACCCACCCATACAGGTGAACCTCCTTCGACTCTCAACAACTGATTAACTTCCTCTACGTGAGTCCATTACCTCAGCAGAGTCAGGATATCTCGTTCTTAATCACCGATCAATGCACCTACTACAAGATCTTACACGGTATTTTCTTTCCTGAAAATACTATGCCTCGACCTCACACTCACCACATCCAACACATCATACCATTTAAATAAATCATTCAAATCACATCAACAACCATTTCAAAGCTTCAGATCTTCGAATATCTCATGTAAATCTCAAGTAGTTTCAAAACAGTATCAAAAACAGAGGAGTTCGTAAAACAGCGCCAAAACCGGCGATCTAGTTCAAAAACAGAGTGTTTCGAAGATTGTATATAAAACCGGCGACCTCGTCGCCCAAGCACACAAACAGAGCATTTTACGCAGATGAAAACGAAAATGGCGACCACGTCGCCCTCATTTCAGAAGATAGCTAAACTATGGCTCGTATGGAAAAGAGGTCCAGCTTCCCTTACCTGGACTTGCGCAAACACCAGGAGTTCCGAAATCCACGAGCTTCGAGGATGCCTTAAGCTCTTGCAGAGAATTCCCCAGGTGCTCTAAGGGCAAACGTCGAACTGGTGCTTGAGGATGCCTGGAAAACGCAGCGCGAAGGGGAGAAAGGAGGAGGATGGAGATAGTCTCGCTCTTTCACTCTTGGGTCACTTGTAACGCTCTTTGCCTCCTCTCAGTGGGTTTTGATCCCAACCATACCTGTCCTCGTATACTGCTGCCCTCCCCTTTTTCTGCAAAAGCCTGGGCGTACGTTCCTCTGAACAGTACGACCCCGGTTGTCTTTTGTGCATGCAAACCACTGCTCTGAACAGTACTACCACTGTTGTCTCTGGTGCATGCCAACCACTGCTCTGAACAGTACTGCCACTGTTTGTCGCTTGTGCATGCCAGCCACTGCTCTGAACAGTACGACCGTGAGTGTCTCCCGCGCATGCCAACATTCTGATGTCACTATTCTGAACCACCCTTTTCGTCTACGTGGCGCGCGTGCAGAACGTCTCATGCTGGATGTCTGGGTCCCACGTTCTCTGTGTATAACTTAACGTAGCGCGATGACCTTTCGCCGATGACTACCAGCTCGAAGAGAAACCTCTGATGACCTCTCGCGCGAAGACGATCCACCGATGACCTCGCGCGAAGACTACCACCGATGACCTCGCGCGAAGACTACCACCGATGACCTCGCGCGAAGACTACCACCGATGACCTCTTCCTGGCGAACGACCGATGTCTTCCTCTAGGAGACAACCGATGTCTTCCCTGGCGACGCCCTCATAACTCTCGCGCCTTGGCCACGTCCACATGCATTGCGCCCTGGCAATGCCCGCGTGCCTCGCGTCCGCGCGATGCCCGCATGCCCCTCGCGCCCGCGCGATGCCTGCATGCCTCTCACGCCCGCGAGATGCCTGCATGCCTCTCACGCCCGCGCGATGCCTGCATGCCTCTCGCGCCCGCGCGATGCCTGCATGCCTCTCGCGTCCGCGCGATGCCTGCATGCCTCTCGCGCCCGCGCGATGCCTGCATGCCTCTCGCGTCCGCGCGATGCCTGCATGCCTCTCGCGCCCGCGCGATGTCCACCTGGCGCTCATGTGCAGCAGGCGACCGGCGACCTCGTAGACTTCTAAACTTAACTTTTTCCTCCCTTTCTATTCTAAATAAAAACATACTTAGAATTTATTTAAAATATAACTCTTTTATTCCAATAAATTTTTCAGGTCCTTACGCGACACGTAGACAAAAAGGGTGTTTCAGAATAGTTAGCATCAGAGAGTTGGTATGCGCAGAAACCCACGTGGTCATACTGTTCAAGGAAGTGTGCACGCAAGGTTGCTCAGAGAGTGGGTAATGGCAGTGAAGGCTAAAGAGTCGTTCGACCTTAAGAGCTGAGGGAATCAGCTCATTTAGTTCCCCTTTCTCCTTTCTCCTCCACTCGAAGACGCAGCTATCCTCACGTACCAGTGCGACGATCGGTGACTGCCTTTGTCTTTCTGGGAAGTCTCTGCAAGTTCTTCCGTCAGGACACTAGAACAGAGTTAAGACATCTTTAAGCTTCGGTGGGTTTTGGAGCTCTTAGTGATTTTGCGCAAGTTCAGGTAAGGGAAGCTAGCATTTTCGTTTATAAAAACTTTAGGCGAGTAGGTTTTGAAGTGAGGGCGACGTGGTCGCCGGTTTCATATTCTTTTTCACGATGCTCTGTTTTTATGTGTGGGGCGACGTGATCGCCAGTTTTAATGTTGATTTCGAACTCCCCTGTTTTAGTGTCGTTTGAAACTGTTTGAGATTGAAATGTGAAATGCATGTGATATTCGAAAATCTGAACCTTGGAATGATTGTTGCTGTGATTGGAATCGTTCATTTAAGTGTTATATGATGTGTTGAATGTTGTGAATGTGGGATCAAGACATAGTATTTTCAGGAAAGGAAATACCGTGTTGAGATTGGTTATGAGGTGTATTGATCAGTGAGTATCCTGTGAATGAGATGATCCTGACTCTGCTGATATGATGGAATCACATATATGAAGTCATTCAGTTGGTGAGAGTCGAAGGAGGTACATATGTGTGGGTAAGTCGTTTGAAAGATAACTGACTTGACCTGTTATATGGATTAACCCTGTCATACTGAGAGAGTGAGGATATTGAGATTGAGATCGAGATTATGTTGATGCGCATAGCTGTGGGAACTTTACAGCAATGTAGTATGACAGGTGCAGGTCTCTGGATGCTAAGTTCAACGCACAAGTCTTCTGGAAGTAGAGTCATGTGTCTATGTGTTATGAGTCAGTGGAAAGTCTGACATGTGAACCATGAGTATTTAATGTATGGAATAGACACTTGACGAGTTTGTGGAATATGGGGATATTGATGGTTGAAATTGATATAGATTATGAATGGTGTGAAGATTTATGCTTTCTATTGATATAAAGTTTCATATTTAAAGTTTTAAAAATATCTAGCTTACCCTTTTGTTTTGTACCGTGGTTGTTTTTCTTAAACCTGTGATGATCGTGTATATTTGCACGGGAGCAGATGAGGTTGCAGGTAGTAGAGCTCCTCAGTGACCATTTTTGGAGGAGGAGATCGCCGGTTTTTGAATGCTATTGTTTTGTTTTATTTTGAAAACTCCTGTATGGAGATGTATTAAAACTTCCTCGAAAAGGGATATTATTTTGAGGCACATTTGTATTAATGGATGAATTATATTATGTATATATCTATGTTAAATTTTGATATTATTGTTTCACCTTTATTTTATTATATAAAAATGAACAATATTTTGAGGGGCGTTACAGCCCTCGCTTGACGGAACAGTCATCACGGTCAAATCTGATTAGAAGGTGGCCAGGAAGTGTTACGAGAACAACCTCAAGACAAAGAGAAGGGTATGTTCAGTAACATTCCATCCTCCTGCGGGAAGCAACTCGGACTCGGAAGAGCTCGCCCCCCCAGTGGAGCTCGCCCCTGTCAGAGGACCAGAGCCTGCAGGGGAGGTGGTAGAACGGGTGATTGAAGGAAAGTCCTTCAAACTCGGCAAGGCCTTGACCCAGGAAGACCAAGACCAGATAGCGGCTGTGCTGTCAAGACACTTGGGTTCTTTTGCGTGGTCGGCAGCTGACATGCCGGGGATTGACCCTGACTTCTTGAGTCATCGCCTGAATTTGGACCCCCAGGTCCGCCCGGTGCGTCAGAGGCATCGCAAGTTCAATGAAGAAAGACGCCAAGCCATCAGAGAGGAAACCCAGAAACTACTGAAGGCGGGGCACATCAGGGAAATCCAGTATCCAGAATGGTTAGCCAACATGGTGCTGGTAAAAAAGTCAAGTGGAAAGTGGAGGATGTGTGTCGACTTCACTGATCTCAATAAAGCCTATCCTAAAGACTCATATCCACTACCCAGTATCGACTCCTTGGTAGACAGTGCGTCTGGTTGCAAGCTTCTCAGTTTCCTGGATGCTTTTTCAGGGTACAATCAGATTCGAATGCACCCACGAGATGAAGAAAAAACGGCGTTCATGACAGAGCAATCCAGCTACTGTTACAAGGTAATGCCCTTCGGGTTGAAAAATGCAGGGGCAACGTACCAGAGGCTGATGGATCGAATACTCGCCCCAATGCTGGGCCGAAACGTCCAAGCCTACGTGGATGATATGGTGGTTACGTCCCAGCGGAGGGAGCAGCATGTGACCGATCTGGAGGAACTCTTCCGCACTATTGCCAAGCATAATTTGAAGCTAAATCCAGAAAAGTGCGTATTCGGGGTGGAGGCAGGAAAGTTCCTAGGGTTCTTGCTAACAGAACGTGGAATAGAAGCCAACCCTGAAAAGTGTGCAGCCATTATGGCCATGAGGAGCCCCGCCACGGTCAAAGAGGTCCAGCAACTGACAGGTCGGACGGCCGCCCTCTTGTTCTTCGTCTCAGCAGGGGGAGAAAAGGGCTATCACTATTTCCAGTGCCTCAAGTGGAACAACAGGTTCTCATGGACCAGTGAGTGCGAGGAAGCTTTCCTCAAGTTGAAGGAGTACTTAGCTAGCCCTCCGGTACTGTGTAAACCGGTTCCAGGCGTTCCACTTCGCCTTTACTTTGCAGTTACAGATCGAGCAATTAGCTCGGTCCTCGTCCAGGAGCAAGACCAGGTACAGAGGCCCATCTACTTTGTCAGTAAGGTGCTACAAGGGCCTGAGGTGCGGTACCAGGCTATTGAAAAGGCGGCCTTAGCAGTGGTGTTCTCGTCAAGAAGGTTACGTCATTATTTTCACAGTTTTACTATTATAGTGATGACGGATCTTCCCATCCGCAAGGTCTTGCAGAAGCCTGATGTAGCAGGGCGGATGGTTCATTGGGCGGTGGAGTTATCTGAGTTTGAGATTCAATATGAGCCTAGGGGCCCCATCAAAGGTCAGGTCTATGCTGATTTCGTGGCCGAACTCACCTCAGCAGGTCCACCTCAGAGTGAGGCAAGTTTCAGGTGGGTTCTTTCAGTTGATGGTTCGTCAAATCTACAGGGTAGTGGCACTGGGGTCATACTGGAAGGCCCAAGAGGTGTGCTGATAGAACAGTCTTTGCGCTTTGCCTTCAAAGCCAGCAACAACCAAGCAGAATATGAGGCCTTGATAGCAGGAATGTTGTTGGCAAAGGAGATGGGTGTAGAAAGCTTGTTGGGGAAAAGTGACTCGCTCTTGGTCACAGGGCAGGTCACAGGAGAGTACCAAGCCAAGGATCCACAACTGGCTGCTTACCTCAGTTACGTACACTTGCTGAGAGGCACGTTCCTGGAATTCGAGCTGCTGCATGTACTGCGAGAGCAGAATGCCAGAGCTGACTTGTTGGCAAAACTCGCCAGCTCAGGCAAGGGGGGCAGACAGAGGACAGTGATTCAGGAAACCCTGAATGTTGAACCAAGTGGTGTTCAAGGTTTTGAAAAATCCAAATCCTTTGAAGGATGATGAAGCTTCTGCTTGCTTGGTGCTGCTGTGATGTTTTATTGTTTTGTTCTGGGGTAGTTTAAAATGTAATCCAACCTTAGATTAAATCTCAAAGCAAATAGCATCTCAATCTTTGATAAAACAAAAGTGTTTTTAAACTAAGTTGAAACAACCGATTGTTCTATCGAAACAACCGATTGTTTATACTTAGATGTTTTGAGAAAGTTTGAAAACTATTTTTGAATGAAGAAAACTGTTAAGTGACAAAACAACCGATTGATTCAAGGAAACAACCGATTGTTTGTTTTGGAACCTTAATAGAAAAACTGTTTTCTTTGACTGAGCTTTAAATGATTTGAAACTGAATACGCTCCAGTCATTAAATGCTTTGACCAATCTTTTTGAAAGCTTTTATGGGTTTGTTAAGATTTGATAACAAATTTCCTTTTATATAATTTAGAAAATCTCTTTTAAAGGATAGAATTTTTTTGACAAAGTTTTTAACTAAGAGAGTTTTGGAAAATTGCTGAGATTGCTAAAGTGCTAGAGAGATTGATCAAAGTGTTGGAATAGGATTCTACTTGTATTGATTTCAGATCTTCATCTGTAACAAGTGTAATCTGTGTAAACTGATGAAACATTTTCTTCTGTGTATTGTTGCTGAGATTGGCTGTGTGTTCTTGAGGTGTTCAAGATCAGCAATCTTAGTGTTGACCAAAGAGAGTGTGTGTCTTGAGGTTTTCAAGGTCATTCTCTTGGTTGTTGTGTAAGTGATCAAGGTGTGATTGCTTAGTGGATTTCCTCAGGGGTTCTGAGAAGACTGGATGTAGCTCTGGGTTGGAGTAAACCAGTATAAACATCTGTGTATAATCTCTCTATCCCTTACTCTTTAAATTCAGTTTGTTTGTTGTTGTTTGCTGATAAAAACAACCGATTGTTTCGAAGAAACAACCGATTGTTTTTCTGACAGTGCAGTTTTGCTTACTGTTTTGGCTAACTGAATTCCTTAATCAATTGGTTTCTGAGATAACCTCATTCTAGCTTCAAAAAGATTGCGAAAACCTCTTTAAACAATTCACCCCCCCTCTAGTTTAAAGCCATAACTTCTAAAAATTGGCATCAAGAGCTTGGTTCTTGAAAGTTATTCAAGTTGATCTAAAATCCTTTTTTATGGCTGGAAAACTATCTTTTGAGGAGGGTGCTTCAATCTACAAACCACCTTTATTTTGTGGATTGAATTATAAGTTTTGGGAAGCAAGAATGAAAATCTTTATTGAATCAATTGATCAAAGAATTTGGGACTCAATTGAGAATGGTCCTTACATTCCAAAGTTCAAAAAGAATAATTCCTTTACTATAAAACCTTTGTCCATGTAACGCCCCTCAATGTCTTATTCATATTTATATAATAAAATAAAGGTAAAATAATAATATCAAAATTAATATATGTATATATAATAAAATACATCCATCAATACATTGTATTTCAAAAATAATATCCCTTCTCTAGGGAATTTTAATACATAACCGTCAAGTGGTTCAAAATAAAACAGAACACAGCATAAGAACAGGCAATCTCCTTGTCCATCCACTCACTGAGGAGCTCCACTGCCTACAACATCATCTGCTCCCGTGTAAATTACACGATCATCACAGTTTTAAGGAAAAACAACCACAAAACAAACCAAAGGGGTAAGCTAGACATTTTTAAAAACTTTAAAACATGAAACTTGATATTAACGTAATCCATCAAGTGTCTATCTGTAAGGACCTAGAAAATTTTATTGGAATGAAAGTGATATATTTTAAGTGAATTCTAAGTATGTTTTTATTTAAAATATAAAGGAAGGAAAGTGTAGCTTAGAAGTCTACGAGATCGCCGTTGTTGAAGACAGAGGCGATCTCCGACTTCTCTGGTACATAATCGCCTGTCGCCTAGAGTACACATGATCGCCAATCGCCTATGGTGTACATGATTGCCGAAAATGCACTTAGTATGTGGTCAAGATACTGGATCAACCATAGTGGGCTCCAAAAACCACGCGTATCAAGGTGTGGGTTGAGCCTTAGATACGCTGTGCATGCAAAGCTCTATGCTTGAGCATAAGAAATCGTCCTTAGTGTTGCATGCATGGGCGCACGAGGAGTAGTGTTGATCTATTCTTGGAAATGTGAAGCTATCGACGTCACCAAGCCATGTGGAGGTGATACCTTGGACGTAACATAGTGGGATGAAGAACCTTCAGCAAGGTGTGGCGATGTGTCATCAGTCATCACCGGGATGAGAGGCACATCAGTCATCGTCGGGATGAGAGGCACATCAGTCATCGCCGGTATGAGAGGCATCGGTGGATGGTGGATGGTCATCGCGCGACCAGGCATCGGTGGATGGTGGATGGTCATCGCGCGACCAGGCATCGGTGGATCTTGTTTCACACAGATAAGGTAGGACCCAGGCTCCCAGCATGAGCGTCTTGCATGCACGACACGTAGTCAGGGAGAGTGCTTCAGAACAGTGGCTCTAGAGAGTTGGTATGGAAAGTGACCCAGAGTTGGTGTACGCAGAGACCCACGTGGCATTACTGTTGGAGGAAGTGTACACGCAAGCTTCCCTGCAGAGTGGGTGGTGGCAGCGGCATTCCTGGGAAGGGTGGCTTAAGTTCAAACTTCAGTCTGGAGAGGCAAGGTTGGAACGTTGCTTGAGTAGAGAGAAATTGAGTGAGTTGGATTTAGCGCCCTATTTCTTCCCTCTCCTTCTCCATACGTTCAGACGTCCTAGCGCACCAGTTGGCTATCGGCGACTACCATAGAGCACCTGGGAGATTCTCTGCAAGTTCTCCAAACCGGACGCTAAAATAGAGTAAGTCGTTTTGCTCTGTTCTTCGAGTCGATCCTGCACTTGAGAGGGTTGCCTCTGCATAGGCATTGCATGCAGCTCTCTTGGCTTCAGGAATCGTCTCTGTTAACGTAGAAATGAGTGGTATAGCTAGTTTTGTGACTAAGGCTCCATGGTGCAGGTTAAGGCATCCTTGAATCTCGTTGGGTTGGAGCTCTTAGTGAAGTTTACGCTACTCCAGGTAAGGGAAGCTAGCTTTATTTTCAAGAAAACCTTAAGCTAGAAGATTTTGATGTTGGGGCGACGTGGTCGCCGGTTTCAAATGTTATTGCATAATCCCTTGGTTTTGGACGTGATCGCCGGTTTTAATGTTGATTTCGAACTCCCCTGTTTTAGTGTCGTTTGAAACTGTTTGAGATTGAAATGTGAAATGCATGTGATATTCGAAAATCTGAACCTTGGAATGATTGTTGCTGTGATTGGAATCGTTCATTTAAGTGTTATATGATGTGTTGAATGTTGTGAATGTGGGATCAAGGCATAGTATTTTCAGGAAAGAAAATACCGTGTAAGATTGTGTAGAATGTGCATTGATCGGTGATTTCTATAATGAGATATCCTGACTCTCCTGATATAATGGAATCATATAGATGAAGTTATTCAGGCGTTGAGAGTCGATGGAGGTTCATATGTATGGGTAAGTGGTTTGAAAGATAACTACTTGACCTGTTGTATGGATTAACCCTGTCATACTAGGAGAGTGATGAGATTGAGATTGAGATTATGTTTATGCGCATAGCTGTGGGAACTTTATAGCAATGTAGTATGACAGGTGCAGATCTCTGAGTCTAATCAATGCACGAGTCTTCCGGAAGTAGTGTCAAGTGTCTATGTGTGATGAGTCCGTGGAAGTCTGACGTGAGAAATGAGAAATATTGAAATTTGATAGACACTTGAGGAGATTGTAAAATGTGTGATTTCTTGAGGGATTTTATGTGGGTGTTTTAAATCTGTTTTTTTTTTTTTTTGGTTTAAAATATCTAGCTTACCCTGTGTCTTTGTTCTGTGGCTGTTTTCTTAAACCTGAGATGATCGTGTATAATTTACACGGGAGCAGATGATGTTGCAGGAAGTAGAGCTCCTCAGTGAGTGGCCGCCAGAAAGAGATCGCCTGTTTTTCTTTTTATGCTGTACTTAGGATTTATTTTGAAACACTTGATGGAGATGTATTAAAGCCCCTATAAGAGGGATGTTTCTCTTTGAAGATACAATGTATGGGATGATGTATTTTCATTATATATACATATGTTAATTTTATAAATTAATGTTTTACGCTTATTCTAGTATATCAATATGAAAAGGAATTGAGGGGCGTTACACTTAATGGTATCAGAGCAGTTCGTCCTTAGGATGACCTGCGGGCAGTGGATCCATTTTGTTTCTCCTGCTCACAAATTTTATTGGGGTTTTAAATAAAAGCTATAGTGAAAGGTTTTGAAGGTTTTCTTATTTAAATTTTGTGTGTGCTGTAGTGAATATATGCTCTAACTGAAAATTTTAGTATTTAGAATGAAAGGATCTTGATAAAGTAGTGAGGGTGCACACTCATAACTGGATCAAGATGATTCTCAATCTTAATTCTGAAAGTTTGATGTTTAGCATATATTGAATTCTGGTGTGATTTGTTGCATTTTATTGAGTGTTTTTGTAATTGATTGAAATTGGTTGTTTGGGATTGATGGTTCATACCATTAGCTGTTTTGGTGATATGCTTGGGTAGGTATCATGATCGGCTGATAAACTCAAATTCTAGATGGAATTGAGATGCTGACCTTTGTAAGACCTAGTGTGGTCTTCTAAATGAATTGATTCGTTATCAAGTTCATTTTATAGGAGTATGATTAGAGAATAATAGTTTCCTAATCTTACGCAGAAAATGGCTCCTAGACCGCCTACCCCTCCCCAACCTTCTGCAGAAATGGGCCAGATCGCCAGGGCCATTGAGATGATGGCGAGTGCTATCCAGCAGCAGAATACGGCGATGGCTCAGAATCATCAAGCTGCAATGCAGCATTGGGAGACCGCCAGATCGGCTGCAACAGCTTCCCACATCGGTCAGCCTCAGGAGCAGATGGGACTGACCGAGTTCCTCAGGCACAACCCACCTAAGTTCAGTGGGAATGCTACTCCTGACCAAGCAGATCAATGGGTCAGGGGGTTAGAGAAAATCTTCAAGGCGACCTCCTGCCCTGAAGATAAGAAGTTGGTGTTTGCCACATACCTGCTATCTAGAGAAGCCGAGTTCTGGTGGATGGGAACTCAACAAATGATGGAAGCCCGAGGAGAAGTATCAGACTGGGAGAGCTTCAGGGTGAAGTTTCTGGAGAAATACTTCCCAGATAGTGCAAGGTTTGCCAAGGAAGCTGAATTCCTCAGGTTGGAGCAGGGGGAGATGTCAGTGAATGCTTATGCTGCTCGGTTTGAGTACCTCGCCCAGTTTTATACCCAAGCTACCTCTGAGGCTTGGAGGTGTAGGAAATTTAAAGAAGGACTGAAGCATGGGCTGAAGAGGACCATAGCCCCTATGTGCATCAGGGAATTTCATGCCTTGGTGGAGAAGGCGAAGATGATGGAGACTCTAGGGAAGGGTGAGTCTCGGGTGATCAGGTCACACCCAGGGGGTTCTTCTAGTGGGAAGGCCAAGGTGCAGCAGCAACAGAATAAGCCTTATGCGAGACCTCCACAGCATAGGGCAGGAGCAACGTCACCCCAGTTTCAGCAGCAGCAACCATGGAAACCCAAATGTTTCCATTGTGGTGGACCACACACGCCCAATGTGTGCCCCAAGAAGGCTTCGGAGAGAAGGTGTTTTGCATGCCAAAAGACGGGACACGTTGCTAGAGATTGTCCTACCCAGAATAGGATGACTCAACCCAGTGGTTCCCAACAGTGGAGGAACGAAGGCAGCAAACCTCAGGCAACAGGGAGAGTGTTTGCCATGACAAGAGCTGAGGCGTCTCAGTCAGGTAACTTGGTGCAAGATGCTTGTCTTATAGCTGGTAGAAGTGTAAAAGTCTTGTATGATTCTGGAGCGACACACTCCTTTGTGTCAAGTCGGAGTGTGGCCGAGTTGGGCCTTCTAGTGAAGGAGCTACCTTTTGAACTGTTGGTCTCTACACCTGCATCAGGACAGGTTATGACCTCCACAGTTTGCCCAGAATGTCCAGTGATAGTAGAGGGACGCAGGTTCAAAGTAAATTTGATCTGTCTACCTCTGCAGGATCTGGATGTTATCCTAGGAATGGATTGGCTATCTGCCAATCACATTCTCATAGACTGCGGTAGGCAGAAAGTGGTGTTTCCCGATCTCCAAGAGCCAGATGTGATATCTGCTCAGCAGGTACGGTCGGGGTTGAAAGAAGGGGCGACGTGCTTTGTGATCCTAGCTCGAGGGGGAGTGCAGAATGAAGAGGATATGGGCAGCATACGTGTGGTGAAGGATTTCACGGATGTGTTTCCAGAAGAAATACCTGGACTACTTCCTAAGAGAGAAGTGGAATTCTCTATTGATTTGGTACCTGGAGCTGAACCAGTGTCAGTGGCGCCATACAGAATGGCTCCAGCCGAGTTGGTAGAACTAAAGAAGCAAGTGGAAGAGTTGTTGGAGAAACAATTCATCAGGCCTAGTGTATCTCCATGGGGGGCTCCAGTGCTTCTAGTTAAGAAAAAGGATGGAGGGTCTCGGTTGTGTGTGGATTACAGGCAGTTGAATAAGCTGACCATCAAGAACAAGTACCCTCTGCCTAGAATTGACGATTTGATGGATCAACTGCATGGAGCCTCAGTGTTCTCAAAGATTGATCTGAGAACGGGATACCACCAAATTTTGGTAAAGGCTGAGGATGTTCAGAAGACGGCATTTAGGTCTCGCTATGGACACTATGAGTACGTGGTGATGCCGTTTGGAGTGACAAATGCTCCAGCTCTGTTCATGGACTACATGAATAGAATTTTTCTTCCTTTCTTGGATAAGTTTGTTGTAGTCTTTATAGACGACATACTTATTTATTCAAGGACCTAGGAAGAACATGAGGAACATCTGAGGACAGTGTTGGAGATTCTGAGGGAGAAGCAACTCTATGCCAAGTTCTCTAAGTGTGAGTTCTGGCTGAAGGAAGTCAACTTCTTAGGACACGTGATATCTGCTCGGGGGATCTCAGTGGATCCAGCCAAGGTAGAGGCAGTGCTGCAGTGGGAACGTCCTAAGACAGTCACTAAGATAAGGAGCTTTGTGGGTTTAGCTGGCTACTATCGGAGGTTTATTGAGGATTTTTCCAAGGTAGTGGCTCCTTTGACTCAGTTGACACGCAAAGATCAACCTTTTGCTTGGACCGACCGATGTGAGCAGAGTTTCATGGAACTAAAGGAAAGGTTGACTAGTGCTCCGGTGCTGGTGATCCCAGATGTGGGGAAACCTTTTGATGTCTACTGTGATGCTTCACATCAGGGCTTGGGATGCGTTTTGATGCAAGAGAAAAGAGTAGTTGCATATGCTTCAAGGCAACTCAAAGTTCATGAGAGAAACTATCCTACTCATGACTTGGAGTTGGCGGCTGTGGTGTTTGCCTTGAAGGTTTGGAGGCATTATCTGTATGGAGCTCGGTTTCATGTGTTTAGTGATCATAAGAGCCTGAAATATCTGTTCGATCAGAAGGAATTAAATATGAGACAAAGGAGATGGATGGAGTTTCTAAAAGACTATGATTTCCAACTCATGTATCATCTAGGGAAGGCCAATGTAGTGGCAGATGCTTTGAGTAGGAAATCAATGCAAGTATCATACATGATGATTGAAGAACAGAAACTGATCGAGCAATTCAGAGACTTAAACTTGGGAGTAGAATTCCATGTTAATCACATTAGTTGTAGTAAGCTGGCTATAACTAATGACTTCCTTGGAGTGATAAAGGATAAGCAGTTGGAGGACCCTAGTCTGAAGCGTACTGTGGAGTCACTAGGGACCGATCAGGCTAAAGACTTTGTGATGGGAGATGATGAGATCTTGAGATTTAATGGCAGAATTTGCATACCTGCAAATGAAGAGTTGAAGAAGATGATCCTAGAGGAAGGTCACAGGAGTCGCCTTAGCCTACATCTAGGCATGAACAAGATGTACCATGACTTGAAGGAGTCATTTTGGTGGTCGGGCATGAAGAGAGACATCGCCCAGTATGTTACTACCTGCTTGACGTGTCAGAAGGCAAAGGTAGAGCATCAAAGACCTGGCGGTTTGTTACAGCAACTGGATATTCCTGAGTGGAAATGGGATAGCATTGCTATGGATTTTGTTACCCATTTACCCAGATCGGTAAGAGGTCATGATGCAATCTGGGTCATAGTAGATCGGCTGACAAAGAGTGCCCACTTCTTTCCAGTTAATTTGAGAATATCCATGGCCAAGTTGGCTCAGTTATACATCAGAGAAATTGTGAGGCTGCATGGAGTGCCTTCCAGCATTGTTTCGGATAGAGATCCCAGGTTCACCTCACGGTTTTGGCAGACTTTACAAGACTCTTTGGGAACTAAGTTGAGGATGAGCTCTGCATATCATCCTCAAACAGATGGACAGTCTGAGAGAACAATTCAGTCCTTGGAAGATCTGCTGAGGAAATGTGTTTTGGACCAATTGGGAAGCTGGGATGAGATGTTGCCACTGGTGGAGTTTACCTATAATAATAGTTATCATGCCAGCATTGGGACGACACCGTATGAAGCTTTGTATGGAAGGAAATGCAGAACTCCATTGTGTTGGTACCAGGAGGGCGAAGCTGTCTTGGTCGGGCCAGAGTTGATTCAGCAGACGACCGAGAAGGTGAAACAGATAAAAGACAGAATGAAAGCTTCTCAGAGTCGGCATAAATCTTATGCAGATCAGAGGAGAAAACCCTTGGAGTTTGCAGTAGGAGATCATGTGTTCATGAGAGTGACATCGACCAAGGGTGTAGGACGAGCTATCAGATCAAAGAAGCTATCTCCTAAGTTCGTCGGGCCATATCAGATCTTGAGGAGGATCGGTCCAGTGGCTTACGAGATTGCTCTACCTCCTCAGTTAGCGAATCTGCATAATGTCTTTCATGTATCACAGCTGAGGAAGTACATGGCAGACCCTAGTCACGTGCTGGAAGTGGATGATGTGCAGATCAAGGACGACTTGTCTTTTGAAGCGAAACCAGTTAGGATTGACGATCGCCAGAGTAAGCAGCTCAGAGGCAAGACCATCAACATGGTAAAGGTGGTGTGGGATGACCGATCAGGGGATTCAACTTGGGAGTTAGAAGAAACCATGAGAGAAGCCTATCCATACCTCTTTTCCTTGTAATTAAATTTTCGAGGACGAAAATTTTTCTTATTGGGGAGAATGTAAGGACCTAGACAATTTTATTGGAATGAAAATGATATATTTTAAGTGAATTCTAAGTATGTTTTTACTTAAAATATAAAGGAAGTAAAGTGTAGCTTAAAAGTCTACGAGATCGCCGTTGTTAAAGACGGAGGCGATCTCCGACTTCTCTGGTACATAATCGCCTGTCACCTAGAGTACACATGATCGCCAATCGCCTATGGTGTACATGATCACCGAAAGTGCACTTAGTATGTGGTCAAGATGCTGGATCAACCATAGTGGGTTCCAAAAACCATGCGTATCAAGGTGTGGGTTGAGCCTTAGATACACTGTGCATGCGAAGCTCTATGCTTGAGCATAAAAAATCGTCCTTAGTGTTGCATGCATGGGCGCACAAGGAGTAGTGCTGATCTATTCTTGGAAATGTGAAGCTACCGACGTCACCAAGCCATGTGGAGGTGATACCTTGGACGTAACATAGTGGGATGAAGAACCTTCAGCAAGGCGTGGCGATGTGTCATCAGTCATCGCCGGGATGAGAGGCACATCAGTCATCGCCGGGATGAGAGGCACATCAGTCATCGCCGGTATGAGAGGCATCGGTGGATGGTGGATGGTCATCGCGCGACCAGGCATCGGTGGATGGTGGATGGTCATCGCGTGACCAGGCATTGGTGGATCTTGTTTCACACAGATAAGGTAGGACCCAGGCTCCCAGCATGAGCGTCTTGCATGCACGACACGTAGTCAGGGAGAGTGCTTCAGAACAGTGGCTCCAGAGAGTTGGTATGGAAAGTGACCCAGAGTTGGTGTACGCAAAGACCCACGTGGCATTACTGTTGGAGGAAGTGTACACGCAAGCTTCCCTGCAGAGTGGGTGGTGGCAGCGGCATTCCTGGGAAGGGTGGCTTAAGTTCAAACTTCAGTCTGGAGAGGCAAGGTTGGAACGCTGCTTGAGTAGAGAGAAATTGAGTGAGTTGGCTTTAGCGCCCTGTTTCTTCCCTCTCCTTTTCCATACGTTCAGACGTCCTAGCGCACCAGTTGGCTATCGGCGACTACCATAGAGCACCTGGGAGATTCTCTGCAAGTTCTCCAAACCGGACGCTAAAACAGAGTAAGTCGTTTTGCTCTGTTCTTCGAGTCGATCCTGCACTTGAGAGGGTTGCCTCTGCATAGGCATTGCATGCAGCTCTCTTGGCTTCAGGAATCGTCTCTGTTAACGTAGAAATGAGTGGTATAGCTAGTTTTGTGACTAAGGCTCCATGGTGCAGGTTAAGGCATCCTTGAATCTCATTGGGTTGGAGCTCTTAGTGAAGTTTACGCTACTCCAGGTAAGGGAAGCTAGCTTTATTTTCAAGAAAACCATAAGCTAGAAGATTTTGATGTTGGGGCGATGTGGTCGCCGGTTTCAAATGTTATTGCATAATCCCTTGGTTTTGGACGTGATCGCCGGTTTTAATGTTGATTTCGAACTCCCCTGTTTTAGTGTCGTTTGAAACTGTTTGAGATTGAAATGTGAAATGCATGTGATATTCGAAAATCTGAACCTTGGAATGATTGTTGCTGTGATTGGAATCGTTCATTTAAGTGTTATATGATGTGTTGAATGTTGTGAATGTGGGATCAAGGCATAGTATTTTCAGGAAAGAAAATACCGTGTAAGATTGTGTAGAATGTGCATTGATCGATGATTTCTATAATGAGATATCCTGACTCTCCTGATATAATGGAATCATATAGATGAAGTTATTCAGGCGTTGAGAGTCGATGGAGGTTCATATGTATGGGTAAGTGGTTTGAAAGATAACTACTTGACCTGTTGTATGGATTAACCCTGTCATACTAGGAGAGTGATGAGATTGAGATTGAGATTATGTTTATGCGCATAGCTGTGGGAACTTTATAGCAATGTAGTATGACAGGTGCAGATCTCTGAGTCTAATCAATGCACGAGTCTTCCGGAAGTAGTGTCAAGTGTCTATGTGTGATGAGTCAGTGGAAGTCTGACGTGAGAAATGAGAAATATTGAAATTTGATAGACACTTGAGGAGATTGTAAAATGTGTGATTTCTTGAGGGATTTTATGTGGGTGTTTTAAATCTGTTTTTTTTTTTTTTTGGTTTAAAATATCTAGCTTACCCTGTGTCTTTGTTCTGTGGCTGTTCTCTTAAACCTGTGATGATTGTGTATAATTTACACGGGAGCAGATGATGTTGCAGGAAGTAGAGCTCCTCAGTGAGTGGCCGCCAGAAAGAGATCGCCTGTTTTTCTTTTTATGCTGTACTTAGGATTTATTTTGAAACACTTGATGGAGATGTATTAAAGCCCCTATAAGAGGGATGTTTCTCTTTGAAGATACAATGTATAGGATGATGTATTTTCATTATATATACATATGTTAATTTTATAAATTAATGTTTTACGCTTATTCTAGTATATCAATATGAAAAGGAATTGAGGGGCGTTACACTATCAAATTTCAATATTTCTCTTTCTCACGTCAGACTTCCACTGACTCATCACACATAGACACTTGACACTACTTCCGGAAGACTCGTGCATTGACTAGACTTAGAGATTTGCACCTGTCATACTACACCACTGTGAAATCCACACAGGGTCGCTGTGAAATCCACACAGCTATGCGCATAAACAATAATCTCAATCTAAATATCATCACTCTCCTAGTATGACAGGGTTAATCCATACAACAGGTCAAGTTAGTTATCTTTCAAACAACTTACCCATACATATGAACCTCCTTCGACTCTCAACACCTGAATAACTTCATCTATATGATTCCATTATATCAGGAGAGTCAGGATATCTCCTTCTAGACGAATCACCGGTCAATGCACATTCTACACGATCTTACACGGTATTTTCTTTCCTGAAAATACTATGCCTTGATCACATTTCACATTCATCCAGTACATCATACCACACGTAAAAGCACAATTCCATCATATAATATTTTGAATATTTTCTTAAACAATCCCAATCACAGAAACAATCATACCAAAGTTCAGATTTTCGAATATCATATGCATTTCACCTTTCAATCTCAAACAATTTCAAAACGACACTAAAACAGGGGATTTCGAAATTTGCATTAAAACCGGCGATCACGTCACTTCGAAAATTTGCATTAAAACCGGCGATCAGGTCACTTCGAAATTTGCATTAAAACCGGCGATCACGTCACTTCGAAATTTGCATTAAAATCGGCGATCACGTCACTTCGAAAATTTATATTAAAACCGACGATCACGTCACCCAAACATCAGAATCTTCTAGCTTAAGGTTTTATTGAAAATAAAACTAGCTTCCCGTACCTGGACTTGCATAAAATCTCACTACGAGCTCTAACCCACCGAACTCAAGGATGCCTTTACCTGTACCATAGAGTCCCGATCACAAATCTAATGAGATTACTCATTTTCTGCGTTAACAGAGACGATTTCTGAAGCTAAAAGAGTTGTATGTACAACCTATGCAGAGACGACCCTCTTAAATTCAGACTCGACTCAAAGAACAGAGCAAAATGACTTACTCTGTTTTAGGGCTTTGAGCAGAAAACTTGCAGAGTAACTTCCCAGAAGGACAATGGCAGTCGCCGATCGTAGCACTGGTATGTGAGGATAGCTGCGTCTTCGAGTGGAGGAGAAAGGAGAAAGGGGAACTAAATGAGCTGATTCCCTCAGCTCTTAAGGTCGAACGGCTCTTCAGCCTTCACTGCCATTACCCACTCTCTGAGCAACCTTGCATGCACACTTCCTTGAACAGTATGACTACGTGGGTTTCTGCGCATACCAACTCTCTGATGCTAACTATTCTGAAACACCCTTTTTGTATATGTGTCGCGCATGCAGAACGTTCATGCTGGGAGCCTGGGTCCCACCTTATCTGTGTGAAACACGACATCGCGCGATAACCATCCACCGATGACTGCTCGCGCGATGACCATGCCTCTCATGCCGGCGATGACCGATGCCTCTCATACTGGCGATGACTGATTCCTCTTCTTGACGGACGACTGATTCCTCACCCTGGCACACAACCGATGTCTCACCCTGGAAGACCACCGATGTCTCACCCTGGCAGACAATCGATGTCTCACCCTGGCAGACCACCAATGTCTCACCCTGGCAGACAACCGATGTCTCACCCTGGCAGGCCACCGATGACTCACCCTGGCAGACCACCGATGTGTCTCCCATCCTGGTTGATGACCGATGTTCCTCTCATCCTGTTGGCGATCTCTTATCGCCCTTGTGTGTGACGAGGACACATCGCCTCACTCTGGTCACCGATGTCACATCGTCACACCTTGCTGAAGGTTCATCCTCCCATTCCTCTAAGTCTGGGGTATCACGGCTCACACTACTCATGGTGGCAGATATGCCACCTGTCTTCTATATCACTCATCTTCTGTATTTAGACCACATACTAAGTGCTTACCAAGTCTCCTCGAATACTCAGCGATGTGCTCTTTTCGGAGATCATGTACACCATAGGCGATTGGCGGTCATGTACACTATGGGCGATTGGCGGTCATGTACACTATAGGTGATTGGCGGTTTCATACGGGGGAAGTCGGAGACCGCTGCCTTCTTCAAAAACGGCGATCTCATTGACTTCTAAGCTACAACTTCCTTTCTCTTACCCTTCTTGATTCACGTGCCTCCCCCCCCTCTTCAAGCACGCTCACTTGATTACCTCATGATAAAGCCATCGCACCTGACTACTTGGTTGGTACAATGGTCAACCGACCGCCCTCTACCAGCTGATCCCAGACCTTGGGCGACGTCCGAGGTCTGACCACTATGAGACTTTCTATTTTTATGTCCTTTTTATTTTAAATAATAACATACTCAGAAATCATTTAAAATATATCACTTTTATTCCAAATAAATTTATAGGTCCTTACATTCTCCCTAACAAGAAAAATTTTCGTCCTCGAAAATTGAATTACTAAGGAAAGAGGTAGGGATAGGCTTCTCTCATGGTTTCCTCTAATTCCCAAGTTGAATCACCTGATCTGTCATCCCACACCACTTTCACCGTGTTGATGGTCTTGCCTCTGAGCTGTTTACTCTGCCAATCGTCAATCCTAACTGGTTTTGCTTCAAAAGACAAGTCATCCTTTATCTGCACATCATCCACTTGCAGCACGTGACTTGGGTCTGCCATGTACTTCCTCAGCTGTGATACATGAAAGACATTATGTAGGTTTGCTAATTGGGGAGGTAGGGCGATCTCATAAGCCACTGGACCGATCCTCCTTAGGATCTGATATGGCCCAATGAACTTAGGGGACAGCTTCTTTGATCTGATAGCTTGTCCTACACCCTTGGTCGGTGTCACTCTCATAAATACATGATCTCCAACTGTAAACTCCAAGGGTTTTCTCCTCTGATCTGCATAAGATTTTTGCCGACTTTGAGAAGCTTTCATTCTGTCTTTTATCTGTTTCACCTTCTCGGTCGTCTGCTGAATCAACTCTGGTCCAACCAAGACTGCTTCGCCCTCCTGGTACCAACATAAAGGAGTTCTACATTTCCTGCCATACAAGGCTTCATATGGTGCCATCCCAATACTGGCGTGGTAACTGTTATTATAAGTGAACTCTACCAGTGGCAACATCTCATCCCAGCTTCCCAATTGATCCAAGACACACGTCCTCAACAGATCTTCCAAGGACTGGATCGTTCTCTCCGACTGTCCATCGGTCTGAGGATGATATGCAGAGCTCATCCTCAACTTAGTTCCCAAAGAATCTTGCAGAGTCTGCCAAAACTGAGAAGTGAACCTGGGATCTCTATCCGAAACAATGTTGGAAGGTACTCCATGCAACCTCACAATTTCTCTGATGTACAACTGAGCCAACTTGGCCATGGATATCCTCAAATTCACTGGAAGAAAGTGGGCACTCTTCGTCAGCCGATCAACTATGACCCAGACTGCATCATGACCCCTTACCGATCTAGGTAAATGAGTAACAAAATCCATTGCAATGCTGTCCCATTTCCACTCAGGAATATCCAATTGTTGCAACAACCCGCCAGGTCTTTGATGCTCTACCTTTGCCTTCTGACATGTCAAGCAGGTAGTAACATATTGGGCGATGTCTTTCTTCATGCCCGACCACCAAAATGACTCCTTCAAGTCATGGTACATCTTGTTCTTGCCTGGATGTAGGCTAAGACGACTCTTGTGACCTTCCTCTAGGATCATCTTCTTCAGCTCTTCATTTGCAGGTATGCAGATTCTGCCATTCAATCTCAAGATCCCATCATCTCCCATTACAAAGTCCTTATCCTGATCGGTGCCTAGTAATTCCACAATACGTTTCAGACTAGGGTCCTCTAATTGCTTATCCTTTATCATTCCAATGAAATTATTAGTTATAGTTAACTTACTACAACTGATATGGTTAACGTGAAATTCCACTCCCAAGTTTAAATGTCTGAACTGCTCGATCAGCTTCTGCTCTTCAATCATCATGATTGATACTTGCATTGATTTTCTACTCAAAGCATCTGCCACTACATTGGCCTTCCCTGGATGATACATAAGTTGGAAATCATAGTCCTTTAAAAACTCCATCCATCTTCTTTGTCTCATATTTAGTTCCTTCTGATCAAATAGATATTTCAGGCTTTTATGATCACTAAACACCTGAAACCGAGCTCCATACAAATAATGCCTCCAAATTTTCAAGGCAAACACCACAACTGCTAACTCCAAGTCATGAGTAGGATAGTTTCTCTCATGAATTTTGAGTTGCCTTGAAGCATATGAACTACTCTTTTCTCTTGCATCAAGACACATCCCAAACCCTGATGTGAAGCATCACAGTAGACGTCCAAGGGTCTTCCTACATCCGGGATCACCAGCACCGGAGCACTAGTCAATCTTTCCTTTAATTCCATGAAGCTCTGCTCACATCGGTCGGTCCAAGCAAAAGGTTGATCTTTGCGAGTCAACTGAGTCAAAGGAGCCACTACCTTGGAAAAATCCTCAATGAACCTCCGATAGTAGCCAGCTAGACCCACAAAAATCCTTATCTCTGTGACTGTCTTAGGACGTTCCCACTGGAGTACTGCCTCTACCTTGGCTGGATCCACTGAGATCCCCCGAGCAGATATCACCTGTCCCAAGAAGTTAACTTCCTTCAGCCAGAACTCACACTTGGAGAACTTAACATATAATTGCTTCTCCCTCAGGATCTCCAACACCGTCCTTAGATGTTCCTCATGTTCTTCCTCGGTCCTTGAATAAATAAGTTTGTCGTCTATGAAGACTACAACAAACTTATCCAAGAAAGGACAAAAAATTCTATTCATGTAGTCCATGAACAGAGCTGGAGCATTTGTCACTCCAAACGGCATCACCACATACTCATAATGTCCATAACGAGACCTAAACGCCGTCTTCTGAACATCTTCAGCTTTTACCAAAATTTGGTGGTATCCCATTCTCTGATCAATCTTTGAGAACACCGAGGCTCCATGCAGTTGATCCATCAAATCATCAATTCTAGGCAGAGGATACTTGTTCTTGATGGTCAACTTGTTCAACTGCCTGTAATCTACACACAACCGAGACCCTCCATCCTTTTTCTTAACTAGAAGCACTGGAGCCCCCCATGGAGATACACTAGGTTTGATAAATTGTTTCTCCAACAACTCTTCCACTTGCTTCTTTAATTCCATCAACTCAGCTGGAGCCATTCTGTAGGGTGCCATTGACACTGGTCCAGCTCCAGGTACCAAATCAATAGAGAATTCCACTTCTCTCTTAGGAGGTAGTCCAGGTATTTCTTCTGGAAATACATCCATGAAATCCTTCACCACATGTATACTACCCATATCTTCTTCATTCTTCACTCCCCCTTGAGCTAGGTGATCCCGCCGCGGACTCGAGCGTGGATGGGCTCCGCGTTCCTCCCGCGTCTGTGTCTGTTCCTCCGGTTGGCTTCCCTTCGAACAAAGCGAACGGTTCCTGCAAACACAGAGGGGCGCCCTAGCGGCCGGTGTAGCTCCGACGCTCAAGTCAGTTTGGGCAAGGAACACCAAGAATTCTCTTTTTCTAATTTCTGGGTTACGTATTGCATACCTGGTTTGGTGTTCTCCTTCCTCATATAAACCCGTGTCACCCCCTACTGGCTACCTCTAGGGCCACTTGATTACTCTGCACCGCCGTTTCTACCCTCCAGGGCTACCTTGCGTGCAGGCCTTCTTCACTTGAGTGCAAAGTCTGACAGGGGAGGCTGCGTGGGTACCTCTGTACCTCTCGATTTCTGTGCCTATCTGCCCTACCTATTCTCTGGGAACATCTTCACGGTCCACGTGGCAGCCATGCAACCTCACTGGGAGACTCTAACCTTGAGGGGTTCTTGTCCTAGCAGGATTCTGCACCTAACTGCGTCTTCTCATCTTCATGCATGGTCGTCTCGCGACTAAGGCCACTCCCTGCCTCTGGGCGCTTTACTGATCACTGGTCGCGTTGTTCACATCGCGCGGCCGATGTCACCTCGACACACACCGATGACCGAGGTATCTCTCATCCTGGCCGATGGCCGATGGCGCTTCTTCACGTTGTCGTGCTCTGCTTATGGAATCAGGCGAGGTCCTTGAGTAACGTTCTCACTGGGAGCCTGGGTCCCAGTTTAACACGTGTTGGCAAGGAACCCCCGACGACTGATCACTCTGCATGCACCGATGACTGATCAATCTGCATGCACCGATGACTGATCACTCTGAATGCACCGATGACTGATCGGTGCTTCATCACTTCTCGCGCTCTGCTTCCAGGCACTCATGTAGGAACTAATCTGCTGGTGGAGGTCACCCGGTACCTGGCCACTGATCGCCGTTCTTGAACGATCTCCACCCTGGTTCATCTGCTATCTCATGCCACGCGTCACTCTGTGACTGGCCCACGTAGTCATCTGCTGCTGACGTCATCGACTACCGATGACCGACCGGATCACAAGCCCCCCAGTCTCGAGCTGTGAACTTGTTCTCAGCAAAGAGACTAAGTGGTCTTCCTTGCCAAAGAGAAGAAGGAGCTCGAAGCCGATGTACATGAGACCATGGATGCTGGTGCAGAGGCTCTGATAGATGGGTTCCACGGGCTTGCAGCAGGTTCACTGCGTCCTTCCAGACTTGGACTCTACCCAACCTAGCCTCCACCATTCAGTGGTTGATAGCAAGCTCATTCCTCCTCCTTGAGCTTCTTCCCTTGCGACTTCTCCTTTTGTGTAATCTCTTTTTCTCAGCTGCCTTTCTCTCTCTCCACCTTTAACTCACTCTGCATGTGGCCAACTGTTAACTGGCTTAGGCTTCAGCGCGATCTCACTGTGACCCTTCAAACTTGGCCTCTAACTTGATCGCGACCAACTGTACCTTAGCATTCTCTTTAACAGTTTTTATGCATAAATTCATGTTGGATGACTGACCTGATGGGGTCTAAATGCTTCGACTGATCGCCCTAGAGCTTGTTTGGGGAAGCTTTCATACTCAGAGCTTTACTACCGACCACCGACTAGCATGTTAGCGCACCACCGATCAGTCATCGCGCTTCAAGTTTTGCATTACTTCTGTGTCACTCCAGCGCCAGGTGCATAGAGGGCCCGAACACCAAAGATGACACCTGTGTTTTGGGGAATGCTTCTCGATGACCCCTCAAACCTCAGCCTCGCTGTAAGAAGTCGAGGTGAGGTCTTTCTCCTCTCGCCTCAGCCTCGCTGTACAAAGTCGAGGTGAGGACTTTTTATCTCGCCTCAACCTTGCTGTAAAAAGCCGAGGAAGAGGACTTTCTCTGTTGCCTTAACCTTGCTGTATGAAGCAGAGGAGAAGGACTTGGTTCTCTTGCCTCAACCTTGTTGTAAGAAGCAGAGGAAGAGGACTTTCTCTCGCCTCAACCTTGTTGTAAAAAGCAAAGGAAGAGGACTTTCTCTACCTGCACCCCGCTGTACAAGTCGAGGGTGAGGACTTTCTCCTCTGAGTGGGTGCATGCTCCCAGGGGAGCACCAGGGGTGGCTGTCTAAGCGCACTCGCTAGGCGCATCCCTGCCTGCATGGTATCACCGCACGCCCTTTGAGTGGGCAACTCCTCTTCTTCTGGTTTGGAATCATGCGAGGTGTATGCGTAATGTAAGGACCTGTAAAATTGAATTGGAATAAAAAGGGATATATTTTAAATGAATTCTAAGTATGCTTTTATTTAAAATAAAAAGGAAGGAAAGTGTAGTTTAGAAGACTATGAGATCGCCGGTCGTCTACTACACATGATCGCCAGGGCGCGAGGCATGTGGACGTCGCCAGGGCGCGAGAGGCATGCGGGCATCGCCAGGGCGCGAGGCATGTGGACGTCACCAGGGCGCGCGAGGCATGCGGGCAACGCCGGGCGCGAGGCATGCGGGCAACGCCGGGGCGCGAGGCATGCGGGCAACGCTGGGGCGCGAGGGGCATGCGGGTGTCGTCGGGGCGCGAGGCATGCAGGCATCGCCGGGTCGCGAGAGGCATCGGTCGTCTCCCAGGGAGAGACATCGGTCGTCTTCCAGGGAGAGACATCGGTCGTTTGCCAGTATGAGACCTCAGTGGATAGTCATCGCGCGAGCGGTCATCGGTGGAAGGTTATCGCGCGATGTCGAGCTTCACACAGATAAAGTGGGACCCAGACTCCCAGCATGAAACGTCCTGCACGCGCGCCACGTAGACAAAAAGGGTGGTTCAGAATAGTGACATCAGAATGTTGGCATGCGCAAGAGACACTCGCGGTCGTACTGTTCAGGGCAGTGGTTGGCATGCACAAGAGACAACAGTAGTCGTACTGTTCAGGGCAGTGGTTGGCAGGCGCAAGAGACAACCATGGTCGTACTGTTCAGTGAAACGTACACTCTGGCTTTCTTGCAGAGGGGGTGGTGGCAGCAGCATGCGTGGACTAGTAGGCTTGGATTCAAAAACCCACTGCGAGGAGGCAAAGAACGTTACAGTGACTCAAGAGTGAAAGAGTGTCTGCATCTTCATCCTTCTCTTTTCTCTCCTTCACTCTGCCATTCAGGCCTTATCACGTTCCTACTTAGCTATCGACGACTGCCCTTGGAGCACCTGGGAGTTTCTCTGCAAGTCCTACAAACCAGACGCTAAAACAGAGCTAAGGCATCCTTTAAGCTCGGTGGGTTTTGGAGCTCTTGGTGTTTTGCGCAAGTCCAGGTAAGGGAAGCTAGCTTTATTTTCAATAAAAGTCGTAGATTAGCTGTTTCTGAAGTGAGGGCGACATGGTCGCCGGTTTCATATTCTTTTTCGTGATGCTCTGTTCTATGTGTTTGGGCGACGTGGTCACCGGTTTTAAACCCCTTTTCCATGATGTTCTGTTCTTATGTGTTTGGGCGACGTGATTGCCGATTTTAAATACAGATTTCGAAATCCCCTGTTTTTGGACGTGATCGCCGGTTTTGGCGTTGTTTTTCGAACTTCCCTGTTTTGGTGTTGTTTGAAACTGTTTGAGATTTAAATGTGATATTCGAAAATCTGAACCTTGGCATGAGTTTTTCGGTGACTGAAATCGTTCATTAAGTGTGGTATGACATGTTGAATGTTGTGAATGTGGGATCAAGACATAGTATTTTCAGGAAAGGAAATACCGTGTTGAGATTTGGTTATGAAGTGTATTGATCTGTGAGTATCCTGTGAATGGGACAATCCTGACTCTGCTGATATGATGGAGTCACATAGATGAAGTCATTCAGTTGGTGAGAGTCGAGGGAGGTCCATATGTATGGGTAAGTCGTTTGAAAGATAACTGACTTGACCTGTTATATGGATTAACCCTGTCATACTGTGAGAGTGATGAAATTGAGATCGAGATTGTGTTGATGCGCATGGCTGTGGAAACTTTACAGCAATGAAGTATGACAGGTGCATGTCTCTGGATGCTAAGTTCAACGCACGAGTCTTCCGGAAGTAGTGTCGAGTGTCTAGGTGTGATTAGTCAGTGGAAGTCTGACGTGAGTAATGTTGAGAAATTGTTGATAGGCACTTGATGGTTGTGTGATATGAATGAGAAAGTGATGGACTCTTGTGAATGTTTAAAAAGGCTGATCTACGCTGGTTGTCCAGTTTATAATTTAAAGTTAAAAAATATCTAGCTTACCCTTTGTATTGTTCTCTGGCTGTTTTCTCTTAAAACTGTGATGATCGTGTATTTTACACGGGAGCAGATGATTTTCCAGGAAGTAGAGCTCCTTAGTGAGTGGTCGCCGGAAGGAGATCGCCTGTTTCTGTCTCTATGGGGTGATCGCCTGATTTCTGTTCTGATAGAAGATCGGCTGTTTTGGGTCTTCTGTTAGGAGATCGCCGGTTTATGTAGGGAGACCGCCGGTTGCATTTATTTGGCTGTATTTTGTTTAAGTTATGGAAAAATATATCGGTTATGTATTAAACTCCCTGTGAGGAGCAACTTCATTTTATATAAATACTTATGTTCATTTAAATATTTTTGTTTTACCTTTATTTCATTTTATATTTATGAAAAGTAATCTGGCGGGATGTTACATTAATGGTATCAGAGCAGTTCGTCCTTAGGATGACCTGAGGGCTGTGGATCCATTGTGTTTCTTCTGCTCACAAAATTTATTGGAGTTTTAAATAACAACTATAGTGAAAGGTTTTCAAACGTTTTTGTATTGAAATTTTGTGTGTGCTTTAGTGAATATATGCCCTAACTGAAAATCTTAGTATTAAGAATGAGAGGATCTTGATAAAGTAGTGAGGGTGCACACTCATAACTGGATCAAGATGATTCTCAATCTTAAATTCTGAAGGTTTGACGTTTAGCATATATTGAATTCTGGTGTATTTTCTTTCAGTGTATTGAGTGCTTTTGTATTGATTGAAAGTGGTTGTTTGGATTGATGGTTGTATACCAGCAACTGTTCTGGTGTTTTGCTTGAGGTTATAAGTATTATGATTCTGTTGATGAACTCAAATTCTAAATGACTTTGAGATGTTGACCTTTGTAAGGTCTAGATGTTACCTCCTGAATGAATCGATTTCTTATCGATCTCATTCTTATAGTTGTGGGGGGGGGGGGATATAGAAACCAATAGTTTCCTGATCTTCTACAGAGAAGAATGGCTCCTAGACAGCCTACCCCTCCCCAAACCTTCTGCTGAAATGGGCCAGATCGCCAGGGCCATTGGGATGATGGTGAGTGCCATCCAGCAGTAGAATACGGCGATGTCTCAGAATCACCAAGCTACGCTGCAACATTAGGAGACCGCCAGATCGGCTGCAACAGCCCCAACGTCAGTCAGCCTCAGGAGCAGATGGGACTGACCGAGTTCATGAGGCACAACCCACCCAAGTTCAGTGGGAATGCTACCCCTGATCAAGCAGATCAGTGGGTCAGGGAGTTGGAGAAAATCTTCAGGGCGACCTCCTGCCCTGAAGATAAGAAGCTGGTATTCGCCACATATCTTCTGTCTGGAGAAGCTGAGCTCTGTTGGATGGGAACTCAGCAGATGATGGAGGCCCGAGAGGAAGTGTTGGATTGGGAGAGCTTCAGGGTGAGGTTCCTGGAGAAACACTTCCCAGACAGCGCAAGGTTTGCGAAGGAAGTTGAGTTCCTAAAGTTGGAGCAGGGGGATATGTCTGTGAACACCTATGCTGCTCGGTTTGAGTACCTCGCCCGATTCTATACCCAGGCGACCTCCGAAGCCTGGAGGTGTAGGGAGTTTGAAGAGGAACTGAAGCATGAGCTGAAGAAGACCATATCCCCGATGTGCATAAAAGAATTTCACACCTTAGTGGAGAAGGCGATGATGGTGGAGGCACGGGAGAAGAGTGACTCTCGGGTGATCAGGTCACACCCAGGGGGTTCTTTCAGTGGGAAGGCCAAGGTGCAACACCCACAAAGCAAGCCTTATGCGGGACCTCCACCACATCGGGTAGGAGCAGTTTTGCCCCAGTTCCAGCAGCAACAAACATGGAAACCTAGATGTTTCACGTGCCAAAAGATGGGGCACATATCTAGAGATTATCCTAGCAGAAATAGGATGACTCAATCCAGTGATTCCCAACAGATGAGGAATGAAGGCAGCAAACCTCAGGCAGCAGGGAGAATGGTTGCCATGACAGGAGCAGAGGTGCCTCAGTCAGGTAACTTGGTGGAAGGTGCTCCGTGAATCCTAGCTCGGTTGGGAGTGAAGAATGAAGAGGACGTAAGCAGGATACCTGTGGTGAAAGATTTCATGGATATATTTCCAGAAGAAATACCTGGATTACCTCCTAAGAGAGAAGTGGAATTCTCTATTGATTTGATACCTAGAGCTGGACCAGTGTCAATGGCTCCAGCGGAGTTGATGGAATTAAAGAAGCAAGTGTAAGTCAGATTTAGTTGTACCAAGGTTTAGTTTCAGCTACATATAAGTTATGGAGAGTAAATAAGCTGTATGTTGAAGGTTTAAAGACTTAAGCATGTGTATCCATGGGAAGTACCAGAGTTAAGTTCCAAGATGAAAGTAGGAATTTTCTTTGATCTGGAGCTTAGAAGGTGTTAGTGTCAGTAACACAACATAAGATGGCTCTAGCTGGACACAAGGCTTAAAATGGAAATTTGAGATTTGGTAGAGAATAAGTTTACAAGATGATTATATCATCTTGAGATGTATCAATGATTTTGGGAAAGAGGAAAGATGAAATATCTTAATTGTGTTTAAAGTTACAGTTAGGCAAAGAAAATTGTTGAAAAGCAACAGGCGGAGAAATTGCTTGGATGAGAGAGAAAGTCTCACGTGGGATGGATGTTGTTTAATTGATTTGGATTTGGAATCTGTATGTGATTCGAAATTTGGACACTAGTTTATGTTGAGTATGTAGGAGATGAATTGGATGTGATTCCAGAAAAGGGATTAGTGATCTGGCAATCACGTTTCCAAAGGTTAAGCTCAACGAAAGATAGTGTTTCCAAAGTTCAGCCGAGTTGATTAAATTGAAGAAAATAAGTGGAAGAGTTGTTAGAGACGCAGTTAGTCAAGCCCAATATATCTCCTTGGAGTTTCCAGCGTTGTTGGTTAAAAAGGAAGAGGAAGGACCTCAACTGTGTAGGGACTACAGGAAGTTGAATAAGTTGATCATCCAGGACAACTATCCTCTACCCGTAATTGATGATTTGAGGGATCAGTTAGATGGAACTTCAGTGTTCTCAAAGTTTTATCTGAAATCTGGATAAAACCAGATTTTGCTAAGACAGAAGATGTGCAGAAGACAAGCCTTTTGAGGTTTAGTATGATGCCTCACATCAAAGTTCGAATTGTGTCTGAATACAAGAGAAGACGGGAGTTGTATATGTTCAATGCAACTCAAATTTCATGAGAGAAATTATTCTACTTATGATTTAGAATCGGCAGTGGTAGTATTGTTATGGAGATTTGAAGACAGTAATTGTATGAAGCTTTGTATGGGAGGAAATGCAGAATTCCCTTATTGTTGGAACCAGGAGGGCGAACCAGTTTTGATTGAACAATTAGAGGATCCTAGTCTGAAACGTATTGTGGAATTGCTAGGCACCAAACAGGCTAAAGGCTTTGTAACGGGTAAAGATGGAATACTGAGATTAATGGCGGAATTTGCATACCAGCAGATGGAGAATGGAATTTGATGAAGTATTGGAGTAGTAAGAGTTGGTTCAACAGACAACCGAGAGGGTGAAACTGATTCAAGGCAGAATGAAAGCTTCTCAAAGTCGGCAGATGTCCCATGCAGATCAGAGGAGAAGACCTTGGAGTTTGCTGCTGGGGATCATGTCTTTATGAGGGGAACACCAGCCAAGGGTGTAGGACGAGCTATCAGATCAAAGAAGCTGTCCCCTAAGTTGGTTGGGCCATATCAGATCCTGAGGAGGATCGGTCCAGTGGCTTATGAAATCGCCCTACCTCCCCAATTAGCAAACCTGCATAATGTATTTCACGTACCACAGCTAAGGAAGTATCTTGCAGACCCTAGTCACGTATTGAAAGTGGACGATGTGCAGATCAGGGATGACTTGTCTTTTGAAGCGAAACCAGTCAGGATTGACGATCGTCAAAGTAAACAGCTCAGAGGCAAGACCATCAGCATGGTGAAAGTGGTGTGGGATGAGAGATCGGGTGATTCAACTTGGGAGTTAGAAGAACCCATGAGAGAAGCCTATCCATACCTCTTTTCCTTGTAATTCAATTTTCGAGGACGAAAATTTTTCTTGTTGGGGAGAATGTAAGGACCTGTAAAATTGAATTGGAATAAAAAGGGATATATTTTAAATGAATTCTAAGTATGCTTTTATTTAAAATAAAAAGGAAGGAAAGTGTAGTTTAGAAGACTATGAGATCGCCGGTCGTCTACTACACATGATCGCCAGGGCGCGAGGCATGTGGACGTCGCCAGGGCGCGAGAGGCATGCGGGCATCGCCAGGGCACGAAGCATGTAGACGTCGCCAGGGCGCGAGAGGCATGCGGGCATCGCCAGGGCGCGAGGCATGCGGGCAACACCGGGGCGCGAGGCATGCGGGCAACGCTGGGGCGCGAGGGGCATGCGGGCGTCGTCGGGGCACGAGGCATGCATGCAGCCCTCAGGTCATCCTAAGGACGAACTGCTCTGATACCATTAATGTAACATCCCGCCAAAATACTATTCATATTTATATAATGAAAATAAAAATAACAAATAGATTGAAGTGAATGAAATTGTATATAAGTAAATAAAGTTTCTCCTCACAGGGAGTTTAATACAAATACGATCACTTTTTCATTAAAACATAAAACAAAATACATTACAATAGAAAGATAGGCGATCTCCTGACAGAAGGGCGATCTCCTATTAGAAGGGCGATCTCCATTCATAGAGGCGATCTCCTATCAGAAAGCAGCAAAAGGGGTGATCGCCCAACAGAACTAGAAACAGGCGATCTCCTTCCAGCGACAATTCACTAAGGAGCTCTACTTCCTGCAACATCATCTGCTCCCGTGTAAATTATACACGATCATTACAGGTTTAAGAAAAGGCCGAACACAACACCAAGAAAACACAGGGTAAGCTAGACATTTAAAAGAGTTAGATATGAACTTTAAAATCAAGGTAAAACAAATTCAAGATATCTACGTAAACCATCAACTAAACACATATTTCACGATTCCTCGAAGGTCATTAAAATCACAACATATATCAAGTGTCTATCAATTCAAAGTTTCTCATTTCTCACGTCAGACTTCACTGACTCATCACACAAGACACTTGACTCCACTTCCGGAAGACTCGTGCGTTGAACCTAGCATCCAGGGACATGCACCTGTCATACTTCATTGGCTATAATGATTCCACAGCCATGCGCATCAACACAATCTCGGTCTCAATTCATCACTCTCACAGTATGACAGGGTAAATCCATAAGACAGGCCGAGCTCGTTCTGTTTCACACGACTCACCCATTCATATGAACCTCCTTCGACTCTCACCAACTGAGTAACTTCCTCTATGTGATTCCATTATCTCAGCAGAGTCAGGATCGCCCCATTCACAGGATACTTACAGATCAATACACTTCACAACCAAATCTCAACACGGTATTTCCTTTCCTGAAAATACTATGTCTTGACCCACATTCACGACATTCCACACACCATACCACTCAAAGAATGATTTCAATCATAGCAACAGTCATTTCAAAGGTTCATATTTTCGAATATCACATGTATATCACATTTAAATCCAAAGCAGCTTCAAACAACATCAAAAACAGGGAGTTCGCAAACAACGCCAAAACCGGCGATCTGGTTCAAAAACAGGGTATTTCGAAGTCTGTATACAAAACCGGCGAACACGTCGCCCAAACACATAGAACAGAGCATTCACGAAGATGAAAACGAAACCGGCGACCACGTCGCCCTTACTCCAGAAACAGCTAATCTATGGCTTGTATTGAAAATGAAGGCTAGCTTCCCTTACCTGGACTTGCGCAAAACACCGAGAGCTCAAACCCACCGAGCTTGAAGGATGCCTTAGCTTTGTTTTCAGTGCCTGGTTGGTAGAACTTGCAGAGAAACTCCCAGGTGCTCCAAGGGCTGTCGTCGCTCGTCGCACAGGTGCTGGAGGTTGCCTGAGTTGCAGCGCAAAGGAGAGAAGAAGGGAGGGAGGAAGTTTGCACTCACTCTAACACTCTTGCGTCTGTAATGCTCTTTGCCTTCCCGCAGTGGCTTTTGAATCCCAGCTTACCTGTCCACGTATGCTGCTGCTGCCACCCCTTCTGCAGGAAAGCCTGAGAACCACTGCCCTGAACAGTACGACCACTGTTGTCGCTTGTGCATGCCAACCACTGCTCTGAACAGTACGACCACTGTTGTCGCTTGTGCATGCCAACCACTGCTCTGAACAGTACGACCGCGAGTGTCTCTTGTGCATGCCAACTTTCTGATGTCACTATTCTGAACCACCCTTTTTGTCTACGTGGCGCGCGTGCAGGACGTTTCATGCTGGGAGTCTGGGTCCCACTTTACTCTGTGTGAAACTCGACGTCGCGCGATAACTTTCCACCGCTGACTCATCCTGGCGAACGACCGATGTCTCCCTCGCCCTGGAAGACGACCGATGTCTCCCTCGCCCTGGAAGACGACCGATGACTCTCTTGGGAGACGACCGATGTCTATCCCTGGCGACGCCCTCATGCCTCGCGCCCTGGCGATGCCCGCATGCCTCTCGCGCCCTGGCAACGCCCGCATGCCTCGCGCCCTGGCGATGCCCGCATGCCTCTCGCGCCCTGGCCACGTCCACATGCCTCGCGCCCTGGCGATGCCCGCATGCCTCTCGCGCCCTGGCCACGTCCACATGCCTCGCCCTCTGGCGAAGCCCGCACGCCTCTCGCGCCCTGGCGCTCATGTGTAGCAGGCGACCGGCGATCATGTACTACTAAACTACACTTTTCTTCCTTTACTCTTCTTGATCCACACGTCATCCGACCGACCTCTACCAGCTGACCCCAGATCTTGGGCGACGTCCGAGGTCCGACTACTACGAAACTTCATTTACCAGCTCTTTGTATTTTAAATAATAACATCTTCTGGAATTATTTAAATATACCACTTTCATTCCAATTCAATTTTACAGGTCCTTACAGCTCTCGCTGGGAGCCTGGGTCCCAGCTTAACACGTGTTGGCAAGACCCCGATGACCATGCACCGATGGGTGCTCTGCTTCTGGAATCATGCGAGGTGCATGCGTAACGCTCTCGCTGGGAACCTCGGTCCCAGCTCAACACGTGTTAGCAAGACCCCGATGACCAACCTTCTTCTGGAATCATGCGAGGTGCATGCGTAACGCTCTCGCTGGGAACCTGGGTCCCAGCTTAACACGTGTTAGCAAGACCCCGATGACCATCTTCTTTTGGAATCATGCGAGGTGCATGCGTAACGCTCTCGCTGGGAACCTGGGTCCCAGCTTAACATGTGTTAGCAAGACCCCGATGACCAATCTTCTTCTGGAATCATGCGAGGTGCATGCGTAATGCTCTCGCTGGGAACCTGGGTCCCAACTTAACACGTGTTAGCAAGACCCCGATGACCATCTTCTTCTGGAATCATGCGAGGTGCATGCGTAACGCTCTCGCTGGGAACCTGGGTCCCAGCTTAACACGTGTTAGCAAGACCCCGATGACCATCTTCTTCTAGAATCATGCGAGGTGCATGCGTAACGCTCTCGCTGGGGACCTGGGTCGCAGCTTAACACGTGTTAGCAAGACCCGATGACCATCTTCTTCTGGAATCATGCGAGGTGCATGCGTAACGCTCTCGCTGGGAACCTGGGTCCCAGCTTAACACGTGTTAGCAAGACCCCGATGACCATCTTCTTCTGAAATCATGCGAGGTGCATGCGTAACGCTCTCGCTGGGAACCTGGGTCCCAGCTTAACACGTGTTAGCAAGACCCCGATGACCAATCTTCTTCTGGAATCATGCGAGGTGCATGCGTAACGCTCTCGCTGGGAACCTGGGTCCCAGCTTAACACGTGTTAGCAAGACCCCGATGACCATGCACCGACCGAGTGCTCACTCCCGACATGCACCGACGGCTGATCTTGCGTTGGGTGCACCGATGACTGATCGCGCTCTGCTTCTTGGTGCTTAAACGCGAAGATGATGTCTTGCATCGGGGAAGAAGAGTTTTCCTTGTTGACCCCTCTTGCTTACCCCTAGGTCATCGACCTTTAGGTCTGGTTCCTGTTGCCTCTGCCTCGCTGTAAGAAGTCGAGGGTGAGGTCTTTCTTCTCCCAGCCAACCTCAATTCGCCAAGGAAGACCTTCTGATGTGCGACTTTGAGTCCTTCATTGAGGTGGACCGCCCTGGCGACGCCTGATTCACGAGCAGCTTCCTCCTGAGCTGCCTGGGAGCCCCCCTAGTGTTGCATCCTCCATCACCTCACGTCCCCATGCACAGGGATCTCGTGTTGCTGATCGCCTGCCCGAGACCCCGAACCGCGATCACCTTGCGCCTCCCGCAGGTAATCGGTCAGGAGTCCTGTCTTCACCAACTCAGTAAGTTGATGTCCCAATGTCAGGCAGGTGCGGAGCGTGTGTCCATAAGCCTGATGGAACTCACACCACTCATCCTTCCTCCCTCCAAGTACCTTGTCAGTTTTCTCTGGTATTCGGAGTCTTGCAGCCACAGCAGGGATGGCGATCAGCTCTGCCAACTCTATCACGAAATCATACCGAGGGGGTGTGTTGTTCTCCCTTGCACGCCCCCTGGGCTGGTCCTTCCTGGGTGCATACGGACGAGGCCTTCCCTGCGCCTTCCTCTCCTCCTTGGTCTCATACACTCGCACCTGCTGCTGCTGCTTCCCCTGACCTCCGCGCGGCTTCGTCGGCGCAGTGCTGCCTCTCTTCTCAGAGACCTCTGCCTCTGCTACAATGTGCGCCACCGCGCATCGCCGTATCTCAGCAAAGGTGGCGGGGTGGCTCCTGATGAGGGATTCACTGAAAGGACCAGGCAGCGCGCCTTTCTTGAACGCGTGCACCAACATGTTCTCGTCCTTGCTGGGCAATCTCACCACCTGCACAGCAAAACGGTTGAGGAAGTCCTTCAGCGACTCCCCCTGGTACTGGCGCACGTCGAACAAATCGTAAGACACCACTGGTGGCGCTCTGTTGATGATGTACTGCTCCGTGAACAGCTTTGAGAACTAATGGAAAGAGGTGATGTGGCCCTCCGGCAAGCTCACGAACCACTCCATAGCTACTCCGCTCAGCGTGCTCATAAACATTTTGCAGTACACAGCGTCTGAACCTCCAGACAGCATCATCTGAGTGTGGAAGGCTGTCAAATGTGCCTCTGGGTCTTCCACCCCCGTGAACGACGCCTTCACTCCCACCAGGTTGGGAGGCACCACCGTGTTCATGATCTCGGGGGAGAAAGGCATAGGAAATGCTCTAGGGGGCGACGGCGGCGTCGACGTCCTATCTTCGAATACGCGCTCATTCTGCGCCTGCAACTCCCTACGCAACTCCTCATTCACGCGGTTCAGCTCTTCATTTCTGCTGTGCGATGCAGTCAGCTCTGCATGCATCTTCTCTTGCTCAACTCTCGACGCCGCGACATTCTCTTGCAGCGCGCGCATCATCTCCATGACCTGCGCCATGGTAACAGCTCCTTCTTCAGCAGATGGCGCAGGTGCCGTTTGTCTGGTTCTTCTACTCATCTGTGCAATTTCTACTCTCGTTCTTATGTATGGGGGCTTCGTTTTACTTCGTGCCCCACGGTGGGCGCCAAATGATCCCGCAGCGGACTCGAGCGTGGATGGGCTCCGCGTTCCTCCCGCGTCCGTGTCTGTTCCTCCGGTTGGCTTCCCTTCGAACAAAGCGAACGGTTCTTGCAAACACAGAGGGGCGCCCTAGCGGCCGGTGTAGCTCCGACGCTCAAGTCAGTTTGGGCAAGGAACACCAAGAATTCTCTTTGTCTAATTTCTGGGATACGTATTGCATACCTAGTTTGGTATTCTCCTTCCTCATATAAACCCGTGTCACCCCCTACTGGCTACCTCTAGGGCCACTTGATTACTCTGCACCGCCGTTTCTACCCTCTAGGGCTACCTTGCGTGCAGGCCTTCTTCACTTGAGTGCAAAGTCTGACAGGGGAGGCTGCGTGGGTACCTCTGTACCCCTCGATTTCTGTGCCTATCTGCCCTACCTATTCTCTGGGAACATCTTCACGGTCCACGTGGCAGCCATGCAACCTCACTGGGAGACTCTAACCTTGAGGGGTTCTTGTCCTAGCAGGATTCTGCACCTAACTACGTCTTCTCATCTTCATGCATGGTCGTCTCGCGACTAAGGCCACTCCCTGCCTCTGGGCGCTTTACTGATCACTGGTCGCGTTGTTCACATTGCGCGGCCGATGTCACCTCGACACACACCGATGACCGAGGTATCTCTCATCCTGGCCGATGGCCGATGGCGCTTCTTCACGTTGTTGTGCTCTGCTTATGGAATCAGGCGAGGTCCTTGAGTAACGTTCTCGCTGGGAGCCTGGGTCCCAGTTTAACACGTGTTGGCAAGGAACCCCCGACGACTGATCACTCTGCATGCACCGATGACTGATCACTCTGCATGCACCGATGACTGATCACTCTGAATGCACCGATGACTGATCGGTGCTTCATCACTTCTCGCGCTCTGCTTCCAGGCACTCATGTAGGAATTGATTTGCTGGTGGAGGTCACCCGGTACCTGGCCACTGATCGCCGTTCTTGAACGATCTCCACCCTGGTTCATCTGCTATCTCATGCCACGCGTCACTCTGTGACTGGCCCACGTAGTCATCTGCTGCTGACGTCATCGACTACCGATGACCGACCGGATCACTAGGATTACAAAGCACCTCGCCCCTTCTTTCAACTCCGACCACACATGCTGAGCAGATATCACATCTGCCACTTCGAGATCTGGAAACACCACTTTCTGCCTACCGCAATCTATGAGAATGTGATTGGCAGATAGCCAATCCATTCCTAGGATAACATCCAGATCCTGAAGAGGTAGACAGATCAAATTTACTTTGAACCTGCGTCCCTCTACTATCACTGGACATTCAGAGCAAACTGTGGAGGTCATAACATGTCCTGATGCAGGTGTAGAGACCAACAGTTCAAACGGAAGCTCCTTCACTAGAAGGCCCAACTCGTCTATGCACAGACTTGACACAAAAGAGTGTGTCGCTCCAGAATCGAACAAGGCGTTTATACTTCTACCAGCCATAAAACAAACACCTTGCACCAAGTTACCTGACTGAGATGCCTCAGCTCCTGACATGGCAAACACTCTCCCTGCTGCTTGAGGTCTGCTACCTTCATTCCTCGACTGCTGAGAACCACTGGATTGAGTCATCCTATTCTGGTTAGGACAATCTCTAGCAACGTGTCCCGTCTTTTGGCATGCAAAACATCTTCTCCCTAAAGCCCTCTTGGGGCACACATTGGACGTGTGTGGTCCACCACAATGGAAACATCTAGGCTTCCATGGTTGTTGCTGCTGAAACGGGGGCGGTGCTGCTCCTGCCCTATGTTGTGGAGTACTCGCATAAGGCTTATTCTGCTGCTGCTGCACCTTGGCCTTCCCACTGAAGAACCTCCTGGGTGTGACCTGATCACCTGAGAATCACCCTTTTCCAGAGTCTCCACCATCTTCGCCTTCTCTACTAAGGCGTGAAATTCCCTGATGCACATAGGGGCTATGGTCCTCTTCAGCCCATGCTTCAGTCCTTCTTCAAACTTCCTACACCTCCAAGCCTCAGAGGTCGCCTGGGTATAGAATCGGGCGAGGTACTCAAACCGAGTAGCATAAGCATTCACTGACATCTCTCCCTGCTCCAACCTGAGGAATTCTGCTTCCTTCTCAAACCTTGTACTATTTGGGAAATATTTCTCCAGGAATCTCACCCTGAAGCTCTCCCAGTCTAACACTTCAGCTCTGGCTTCCATCATCTGCTGAGCTCCCATCCACCAGAACTCTGCTTCTCCAGATAGCAGATACGTAGCAAACACCAACTTCCTATCCTCAGGGCAGGAGGTCGCCTTGAAGATTTTCTCTAACCTCCTGATCCACTGATCTGCTTGGTCAGGAGTAGCATTCCCACTGAACTTTGGTGGGCTGTGCCTGAGAAACTCGGTCAGTCCCATCTGCTCCTGAGGCTGACCAACGTGGGGAGCTGTTGCAACCGATCTAGCAGTCTCCAAATGCTGCATTGCAGCTTGATGATTCTGAGCCATCGCCGCATTCTGCTGCTAGATAGCACTTGCCATCATCTCAATGGCTTTGGCGATCTGGCTCATTTCTGCAGAAGGTTGGGAAGGGGTAGGCGGTCTAGGAGCCATTTTCTGTGTATAAGATTAGGGAACTATTATTCTCTAATCATATTCCTATAAAATGAACTTGATAAAGAATCAATTTATTTAGAAGACCACATCTAGGTCTTACAAGGTCAGTATCTCAAAATCATCTAGAATTTTGAGTTTATCAGCAAGTTCATGATACTTATAACATCAAGCAAAACACCAGAACAGCTACTGGTATAAAACCATCAATCCAAACAACCACTTTCAATCAATTACAAAAACACTCAATAAAACGAAATAATTCACACTAGAATTCAATATATGCTGAACATCAAACCTTTAGAATTAAGATTGAGAATCATCTCGATCCAGTTATGAGTGTGCACCCTCACTACTTTATCAAGATCCTTTCATTCTTAATACTAAAATCTTCAGTCAGAGCATATATTTACTACAGCACACACAAAATTTCAATAAGAAAAACATTTAAAAAACTTTCACTATAACTTTAATTCAAAAACTCCAATAAATTTTTGTAGGCAGAAGAAACACAATGAACCCACTACCCTCAGATCATCCTAAGGACGAACTGCTCTGATACCATTAATGTAACGCCCCTCAATGTCTTATTCATATTTATATAATAAAATAAAGGTAAAACAATAATATCAAAATTAATATATGTATATATAATAAAATACATCCATCAATACATTGTATTTCAAAAATAATATCCCTTCTCTAGGGAATTTTAATACATAACCGTCAAGTGGTTCAAAATAAAACAGAACACAGCATAAGAACAGGCGATCTCCTTGTCCATCCACTCACTGAGGAGCTCCACTGCCTGCAATATCATCTGCTCCCGTGTAAATTACACGATCATCACAGTTTTAAAGAAAAACAACCACAAAACAAACCAAAAGGGTAAGCTAGACATTTTTAAAAACTTTAAAACATGAAACTTGATATTAACGTAAACCATCAAATGTTCACACATTTCACAATTCCCTCAAGTGTCATTCATTTCACATAATCCATCAAGTGTCTATCAAATTTCAATATTTCTCTTTCTCACGTCAGACTTCCACTGACTCATCACACATAGACACTTGACATTACTTCCAGAAGACTCGTGCATTGACTAGACTCAGAGATCTGCACCTGTCATACTACACCACTGTGAAATCCACACAGCTATGCGCATAAACAATAATCTCAATCTCAATATCATCACTCTCCTAGTATGACAGGGTTAATCCATACAACAGGTCAAGTTAGTTATCTTTCAAACAACTTACCCATACATATGAACCTCCTTCGACTCTCAACACCTGAATAACTTCATCTATATGATTCCATTATATCAGGAGAGTCAGGATATCTCCTTCTAGACGAATCACCGGTCAATGCACATTCTACACGATCTTACACGGTATTTTCTTTCTTGAAAATACTATGCCTTGATCACATTTCACATTTATCCAGTACATCATACCACACGTAAAAGCACAATTCCATCATATAATATTTTGAATCTTTTCTTAAACAATTCCAATCACAGAAACAATCATACCAAAGTTCAGATTCGCAGAAACAACCGATTGAAATTCTGCAATAGAGTGAGCTGCCCAAAGAGTGGAGAATTCCCAGAGATCTGTCACTGGATAACATCATAGGGCAGATAAAGGAAGGTGTCTCCACATGTAGCTCTATCTCAAACTACTGCAGACACACAACTTTTGTCTCTCAAATTGAACCAAAGTCAATTGAAGAAGCTCTCAAGGATGAGAAGTGGGTTGAAGCTATGCAAGAAGAGCTAAATCAATTTGAAAGAAATGAGGTATGGTTTCTTGTTCTTAGAACTAATGAAATGAATATTATTGGTGCAAAATGGGTTTTCAGGAACAAGCTAGATGAGGAAGGAGTGATCACAAGAAACAAAGCAAGGCTAGTTGCCAAAGGCTACAATCAAGAAGAGGGCTTAGGCTATGGTGAAACCTTTGCTCCTGTGGCTAGATTGGAGGCTGTGAGGCTGCTGCTGGCTTTTGCATGTATGAGTGGTTTTAAACTCTTCCAAATGGATGTAAAAAGTGCCTTCTTGAATGGCTACATCAATGAGGAAATCTATGTAGATCAACCACCAGGTTTTGAAGACCACAAGTATCCCAACCATGTCTTCAAGTTGAAGAAAGCTTTGTATGGACTGAAAGAAGCTCCAAGGCAGTGGTATGAGAGGCTTAGCAATTTTCTGCTATCTCTTGGCTATGAAAGAGGAATGATAGACAAGACTCTCTTCATCAAGAAGTCACATGCAGAAATAATTCTAGTGCAAATATATGTTGATGACATCATCTTTGGCGCTACACAAGATAGGTTGTGTGAAGAATTTGTGGCTGCTATGAAAGGTGAGTTTGAAATGTCTATGATGGGAGAACTATCTTTCTTTCTTGGATTGCAGGTTAAAAAAACAAAGGATGGGATCTTCTTAAGTCAATCAAAGTATTGCAAGGAGATTCTCAAAAAGTTTGAAATGGAGAATTGCAAAGAGACAAGCACTCCAATGCCATCAAGCTGCTACATGGATGCAGATTCTGCTGGAAAAAGTATAGATCAAACAAAATTCAGAGGATTGATTGGATCATTGCTTTATCTAACAGCAAGTAGACCGGACATCATGTTTGCGGTGTGTCTATGTGCAAGATTTCAAGCAAATCCTAAAGAGTCACACTTCAAAGCTGCAAAGAGGATTCTGAAATATCTCAAAGGAACATCATCTGTAGGATTATGGTATCCCTCTTGATCTGGTCGGTCATCGATAGTCTATGACATCAGCAGCTGATGACGACGTGGGTCAGTCACAGAGTGATGCGTGGCATGAGATAGCAGATGAACCAGGGTGGAGATCATTCAAGGACGGCGATCAGTGGTCAGCTACCGAGTGACCACCACCAGAAGATCGGTTCCTACTTGAGCGCCTGGAAGCAGAGCGCGAGAAGTGATGAAGCACTGATCAGTCATCGATGCATGTAGAGTGATCAGTCATTGGTGCATGCAGAGTGATCAGTCATCGGTGCATGCAGAATGATCAGTCGTCGGGGGTTCCTTGCCAACACGTGTTAAACTGGGACCTAGGCTCCCAGCGAGAACGTTACTCAAGGACCTCGCCTGATTCCATAAGCAGAGCACGACAACGTGAAGAAGCGCCATCGGACATCGGCCAGGATGAGAGACACCTCGGTCATCGGTGTGTGTCGAGGTGACATCGGCCGCGCGATGTGAACAACGCAACCAATGATCAGTGAAGCGCCTAGAGGCAGGGAGTGGCCTTAGTCGCGAGACGACCACGCATGAAGATGAGAAGACGCAGTTAGGTGCAGAATCCTGCTGGGACAAGAACCCACCACGGTTAGAGCCTCCCAGTGGGGTTGCATGCCTGCCACGTGGACCGTGAAGATGTTCCCAGAGAATAGGTAGGGCAGATAGGCACAGAAATCGAGGGGTACAGAGGTACCCACGCAACCTCCCCTGTCAGACTTTGCACTCGAGTAAAGAAGGCTGGCACGCAAGGTAGCCCTGGGGAGTAGAAACGGCAGTGCAGAGTAATCAAGTGGCCCTAGAGGTAGCCAGTAGGGGCGACGCGGGATTATATGAGGAAGAAAAACACCAAACCAAGCATGCAATCTTTGCCACACAATACACAACACAAAACGAAGAACACTCAGTTTTCGAATCAAAGAGGACTGAGGGCACACACACGGGTCTCACACAGAGAGATCCGAGAGAGAGTTTTGGTGTTCCCGTTGCCTGACTTGAGCGTCGGAGCTACAACGGCCGCTAGAGGCGCCGTCTGTGTGTTTTGCAGGCATCGTTTGGAGTTCCAGCGAAGGTTCCTGGAGCCTCCTTGCAGAACGCGCAGCAGTTAGAAGGCTAGGCGAAGGAGTGACGAGGCATTTTCCCCACGCTCGAGTCCGCGGCGAGATCACCTCTCATTCTCCAATACATTTAATTGGTTATTCAGATTCTGATTTCGCAGGTTGCAAGCTAGATAGAAAAAGCACAAGTGGCACTTGTCACCTTCTTGGCTCTAGCCTAATCTCATGGCATAGCAAGAAACAAGCATGTGTTGCTCTCTCTACTGCTGAGGCAGAATATATAGCTGGTGGTAGCTGCTGTGCACATATCCTATGGCTTAAACAATAACTTGCAGATTTTGGTGTACAAATCAGCAAAGTTCCTTTGATGTGTGATAACACAAGTGCAATCAATCTTACCAAAAATCAAATCCAGCACTCAAGGACCAAACATATTGAAATAAGACATCATTTCATCAGAGATCATGTGCAAAATGGGAACTATGAAGTGAAGTTTGTGGAGACCAAACTGCAGCTAGCTGACATCTTCACAAAGGCTTTGCCAAAAGAGAGGTTTTTCTTCTTAAGAAATGAGTTAGGTATTCTTGATCTAACTAATCTCTCTTAAAATCTGTGTTTGGTACATGTTAAAATCTATTTGTGAAGACAAATAGGAGGAGAATTATTGGTACTTGTATATCTGTATCTTATATGCATAAAAATGTTTAAATCTCTGAGTATAAAAGTATTTTCTGCTGCTGCTGATAGAAACAATCGATTGTTTCGTGTAAACAACCGATTGAATTTTATGTTAAAAGAGGTATAATCTAACTTGCTGCTGTAAGAAGCTTTGGATAGTACAAATGTTTTCTCTGCAGGAACTGCTTCAGTTTTAACCAGTACAACACAAGCACCAGGGATTTGTCTTCATCAAATAGGGGGAGATTGTTGAACCAAGTGGTGTTCAAGGTTTTGAAGAATCCAAATCCTTTGAAGGATGATGAAGCTTCTGCTTGCTTGGTGCAACTGTGCTGTTTTGTTCTGGGGTAGTTTAAAGTGTAATACAACCTTAGATTAAATCTCAAAGCAAATAGCATCTCAATCTTTGATAAAATAAAAGTGTTTTTCAAACTAAGTTGAAACAACCGATTGTTCTATCGAAACAACCGATTGTTTATACTTAGATGTTTTGAGAAAGTTTGAAAACTGTTTTTGAATGAAGAAAACTGTTAAGTGACAAAACAACCGATTGATTCAAGGAAACAACCGATTGTTTGTTTTGGAACCTTAACAGAAAAATTGTTTTCTTTGACTGAGCTTTAAATGATTCGAAACTGAATACGCTCTAGTCATTAAATGCTTTGACCAATCTTTTTGAAAGCTTTTATGGGTTTGTTAAGATTTGCTAACAAATTTCCTTTTATATAATTCAGAAAATCTCTTTTAAAGGATAGAATGTTTTTGACAAAGTTTTTAACTAAGAGAGTTTTGGAAAATTGCTGAGATTGCTAAAGTGCTAGAGAGATTGATCAAAGTGTTGGAATAGGATTCTACTTGTATTGATTTCAGATCTTCATCTGTAACAAGTGTAATTTGTGTAAACTGCTGAAACATTTTCTTCTGTGTATTGTTGCTGAGATTGGCTGTGTGTTCTTGAGGTGTTCAAGATCAGCAATCTTAGTGTTGACCAAGGAGAGTGTGTGTCTTGAGGTTTTCAAGGTCATTCTCTTGGTTGTTGTGTAAGTGATCAACGTGTGATTTCTTAGTGGATTTCCTCAGGGGTTCTGAGAAGACTGGATGTAGCTCTGGGTTGGAGTGAACCAATATAAACATCTGTGTACAATCTCTCTATCCCTTACTCTTTAAATTCAGTTTGTTTGTTGTTTGCTGATAAAAACAACCGATTGTTTCGAAGAAATAACCGATTGTTTTTCTGACAGTGCAATTTTGCTTACTGTTTTGGCTAACTGAATTCCTTAATCAATTGGTTTTTGAGATAAACTCATTCTAGCTTAAAAAAGATTGCGAAAACCTCTTTAAACAATTCACCCCCCCTCTAGTTTAAAGCCATAATTTCTAACACTGAAGGCACCTCGGACAGCCGCAGAGGAATCCACGGATACACAAATGGTAAACGTTGTGCAAGAGGGGGCTAGGAGTCATAAGTCATTGACCCAAGAAACGCTGAAGGTACCCCGTATAAGTTCCTATGTCTTGACAACTGAGGTGACATCGCAAGTCTGTGCAGTAGGGAAAGAACAAAACTGGATGACACCATACAGACGGTACCTAGCGGATGCGACGCTTCCTGTAGACCCAGCAGAGGCAAGGGTTGTGAAAAAGAACGCACCTCGCTACACCTTGATTGATGGGAACCTGTTCAAACATGGGTACTCTCATCCACTTTTGACATTTGTAAGCGGGATGCAATGCATCCGCATAGTTACGGAGCTTCACGAAGGGATATGTGGAAGCCACATCAGGGGCCGAGCTCTGGCAGCCAAAGTCGTTCGTGCAGGGTATTATTGGCCCACAATGAGAGAAGATTGCGTAAGATATGCGCAGAGATGTAAGAAATGTCAGTAACATGCAGACTGGCACCGAGCACCACCAAAAGAGCTGAGGTCTCTCCACAGCCCGTGGCCTTTCCAGACGTGGCGGATCGACATCCTGGGACCCTTCCCACTAGCAATCAGGTAAATGAAGTATTTAGTCGTGGCCATTGAATATTTCACTAAATGGATAGAAGCAGAGCCAGTGGCACAAATTACGGCGCACAAAGTCCAACACTTCGTCTGGAAGAATATTGTGTGTCGTTTTGGGATCCCCAGGCACCTAGTATCTGATAATGGTACACAGTTCGCGAGTCAGCAGTTGGGAAAATTGTGCTTGGAGCTCGGTATCAAACAGGTCTTTGCATCAGTTGAGCATCCTCAGACGAATGGACAAGTTGAGTCAGCAAATAGGGTCCTACTCAGAGGACTGAAGAGGAGACTCAAAAAAGCAAAGGGGGCCTGGGCAGAAGAAGTCCCTAGGATTGTATGGGCATACCACACCACTCCACAATCCACCACTAAAGAAACTCCTTTCAGTCTGGTCTACGGATCAGATGCTATGATTCCAGTAGAAATACAGGAGAGCTCGCCCAGATTCCAAAATTTTGTGGCGGAAGAATCTAATGAAGAAAGAAGGGTGAACCTGGATCTGTTAGATGAAGCAAGGGAGGAAGCCCGCATCAAGTTTGAAGCATTAAAGAGAAGAGTAGAGCGCCAATACAGGTCAAAGCTGAGACCTCGGCAGTTCTAGGTCGCCGACCTGATGATGCGGAAAGCTCATCCCTATCAGGTAGAGAACAAGTTATCTCCCAAGTGGACGGGCCCATTTAGGGTGACAGAGGTCCTGGGAAATGGAGCTTACAGGTAGGAGACCTTAGAAGGCGGAGCTATTCCCCGCACCTGGAACGGTGACAAGCTTAAGTTTTATTTCAGTTAATAGATACATGTTTAACGCAATTGTATTATTCAGTTTAGGGGACACTCTTTTTACCTACGTGGTTTTTTAACGAGGTCACCCAATAAAGAAAAGAATTTAGAAAGACATATTTGTGTTGAACTGTAAAAAGAACCTCTTCTACCTTGTTAAAGAAAGGAGAAGAATAGTATGGTTCACAGCGAAAGTCCTCTCCCTCGACTTCTTACAGTGAGGCTGAGGCGAGAAACCCCTTAGTGTGAGGCTCGAGGTTGACACATCAGGAGGTCTTCCTTATGAGTCGAGGGGCAGCTAAGTTATATATTTCCCCTTAGTGTGAGGCTCGAGGTTGACACATCAGGAGGTCTCCCTTATGAGTCGAGGGGCAGCTAAGTTACAGTCTTCCTCAATGTAGGACTCAAGGTCGGCACATTAGGAGGTCTTCCTTGACGAGTTGAGGTCGGCCGAGAGGAAAAAGACCTCTCCCTCGACTTTTTACAGCGAGACTGAGGCAAGAGAAAAAAGACCTCTCCCTCGATTTTTTATAGCGAGGCTGAGGCAAGAGAAAAAAGACCTCTCCCTCGATTTCTTACAGCGAGGATGAGGCGAGAAAGAGTTACGGTCCACCTCAAGGTAGGACTCGAGGTTGACCAGCAGAATGTCTTCCTCGATGAGTTGAGGTCGGCCAAGTTGCATTCCTCCTGAATGAAGGAGTTGAGGTCGGCCCGCAGGAGGTCTACTTTGACGAAAGAGTGGGGAACCACCAAGATAAGGCTCTCCTTGATTTGTCAAGGTCGACTCAGGAAGAAGTCTCCCATCGCCAGAGTATAAAGAAAAAAACCTTCTAAACCTTATCAGCCAAGAAAGGAGCTTCAAGGGCCAGTTAACCAAGGAAATCAGCATGGGTCAAGAAGTAAAGTTAAGGGCCAGCTAGAACCACGTCAAGTTAGTTCAGAAAAGCATTTTGCTGTGGATTGAAGGGTGAAAATGCACATGTCAGTTAACACAGTCGCCAAGCACAACCCACACAGGATGAAAGTTGAGCTACAGAGGGAAAAAGATTGATTCAAGTTGTAAAGAAAGGACTTGTAGCTCATTCGTTACAAGCAGTTAATGTTGTCGCTTAAGGAAAATACACAAGCAGGTACAGTTTGGCAAAGGTATGATAAATCCATTCTATCACTTGGCAAGTGTTTACAAAGGAGGGCATAAAAATAAAGTAAGGAAAAGCCTAAGGCTCAGAGGGAGCATCCACCAGTCGCCCGTCTTCGATAGCCTTGCCGACGCCACTTTGGGAGAGATCCACCCCAGGATGCACGCAGGCAACCTGGGCCATAGCATCGCCAAACCCGGCCCCGTAGGCTTCAGCTGACTCGTCATTAAGCTCTTCTATGGATCTCTGGCGTTGCTCCTCCTTCCTTGCCATCTCAACCTCCAGCTCAGCAGCCTTTGCCCTCCATTCAGCAGCCTCGGCCTTCAGTTCTGCGGCCTCCTCCCGCGTCCGCGCCAGCTCCACATCCCGCTGGGCCAGGTCGTCATCCCGATGCACCAGGTCATCTTTCAGGTAAGCAATTACGCCTTCCTAGTGATTCACCTCACCCTTCAGATCTTCCATGGCCAAGCGGAAGTCGTTGCACTTGGCGTAAGCTCTTAGGGCCTCCTGGGACTTTGAGAAGAGGAGGTCCCTAATCTCTTTGTCAGACTTTCGCAACTCGGCCACTTCCAGGGTGAGGCTCGAGATGCGACGCTCAGCCCCCACGGCAATTGCGGCTCAAAGTTCTGCCTCCCGGTAAGCCCTCATTATCTTGGTGAGGAGGAGGTTGGTGATCCCAAGGGCCTTACCATAACCCCGAGCCATTTGGTCCAGTAGTGGCCCTACCTCCATGCTATCCTCTTCCTCCATCTCTTGGGATGACTTCAGTACGCGCTGGAAGAAGGGCGCCAAAGAGGTAGAGGGGCTTGGTGACCGTTCTGTTGGGGCGCACTCCCCTTGATCCATGGAGGCGCGTGGTGGAAAGGGCATCGTTGGGCCAGGCTGAGGACCTACCCCGTCAGAGCTAGATGAAGGGACGTCATGGACACGCCTCCGCTTGAAGACAGGCCCATCATAGGTCCCCTCATCGTCGGAAGGGACGACCTCAGGAGCCGCAGGCTGGGGGGAAGCAGTGGGGGTCTGAGACAGCTGCTGCAGCGATTGGGATGGCTTCAAGAGCTGCGATGTCAGCAGGTGGAGGGGCGTCCTCTTGGGCAGGTTGAGAAGGGCCAGCACCGCCTTTCTTCTTTAAGAGGCAAGCTGCCAACTGTTTCCTAGGTGTATCATGTTCTCTCTTCCTTGATTATTGTATTTCTGTAAAAGGTTGTAAGTGAAGATTTAGAGGGGTTCTGAATTCTATGGTGAGGTTTGCCAAAGGTAGTGTGTTTCTTGAGGGGTTCAAGGTTACTACTTTGGTGTGTGGTGTGTGTAATCTGTGATTGATTGCATAGTGGAACCCAGTGGCTTTTTGGGAACTGGATGTAGCCCTTGTGAGTAGGGTGAACCAGTATAAAACTGTTGGTGTGCTTTTCTCTCATCCCTAACTCTCTTAACTGTTGTTTTAAGTTGTTTTAAATATCTGTTGATTGTTTCGAAGAAACAACCGATTGTTTTTGTGTATTTCACTTAAAACAAAATATATTCTTGGCTAACTTGATTTATTTATCTGTAATTCTGCACTAAGTTTCATTGTACCTTCAAAGTTTGCGAAAATCTTTCTTAAACAATTCACCCCCCTCTTGTTTAAGGCCATATATTCTAACACATGTACTCTCATTGGTTGGGCTTGACCGACTTCTCTGGGCTTGGCCTGCCTTGTGCACGTGCTCCCACGCTTTACCATTACAACCTCTTTAACGGTGATGTGGGCAACAACTCGTCGTCGGATCTCCCCGAAGGTCCTTGCCCGGTTCCTTATCAATGAGTCACAGAATGGCCATGACATGATCCCCTGCCCTAAGGCATGGACCATTAAAGCCTCATCTTGGGTCTGGAGCTTCACCACAAACGCCCCAAACCTGTTCAAGAAATCATTCAAAGTTTTCCCGTGCCTCTGCTTCACCCCAAAAAGGTTGAAAGGGACAGGTGGTTGAGCTCGGTTGACGATGAATTGCTCCCTGAACAATGTAGAAAACTGATCGAAAAAGGTGATGTGGCCATCTGGGAGGCCAACGAACCATTGCAGCGCTGTGCTTGTGAACGTGCCCATGAACATCTTGCAGTGCATGGCATCTGTTCCTCCCAAGATCATCATCTAGGCATTAAATGCTATGAGATGGGCCTCCGGGTCTTCTGTACCTATAAAAACAATCTTAGGTGTCATGAAACTAGTTGGCACGACGACATCCATGATTGCCTGTGAGAAGGACATGGGGTGAGTCCTTGCTTGAATAATTGGGCTCCGTTCTCCTGTAGAGCGCTCTCCCAGCCGCTGTAAGTCCCTACGCAATTCCTCATTGGCCTTGCATAGCTCCTCGTTGCTTGCCCGTGATGCATCTAGCTCTGCCCTGAATTGGTCTTGCTTAAGTACCTGTTCAGCTTGAACCTCTGCCCTAAGCCATTCTTGGTCAGCCCTAGATCCCGCCACTGTCTCTTGAAGAGCGCTAACGGTCTCCATGAGTTGTTGTATGATGGGGTTCCCACTCCCTTCTGTTTTGGACGGACCCTGCCTTGTATTCCTCATCATGCCTAAAAGCTTGAGTATGACTGCGGGTGCCATGGTGGGTGCCAAAGGTTCTTGTCGGTTGACCCAGTCGCTGGTTGACTCTGAAAAAACTCTGGCTCCGTCTATCTCTGCTGGAATCCGCTTCTTCCCTTTGTCTAGTGGCTTCATTGAGACAGAGGGTGCCCTACCTTTTAATTGAACTCTGACGATCAAGTCAGTATAGGGCTTATAAGAAACAAGAAGTATCTAGTTTCAATCTTAGAAATAGTGTACCTTTAACCCGGGATCTCAAGTCCCATCTATAGCCTACCTCTTGTAACAACTTTCTATCACGAGAATCTTATCTCAACTAAAAGCGTACTCAATAGGAGAATATTTTGTTCAAAGGTGCACTCTCTTTGTGCCACAACCGAACAAAATCTTATCTCCCTGGAGTGCATAAAATCTTAACAGAATAACCACCAGGGTACCAACTCATGTACCAGCATCAGGGGTCCAATCTGTTTCACGTAGGCACCTTTAGCATGCGACTACGCATCACACATGCAACCTAACTTATCGCGCCCCAACTTCTAGGGCTTAGGTTTAGAGAGAATGTTTTTACTTGTACTAGACCCATATGCACTTAGCGCACCCCTAGGTCCATTACCACCCTTCACTGACCGACTAGGCCTTGCGTACGAAGGGTAACATTAAGTATATAAAAAGAGTTAATACACCTACATCTAGAGCCCAGTCACTTGGCCCATCAACTTGGCCCAATGACTGAGTTGACTTGTTTGATGTAGATGTTGAGCTTCGACCAACGAGCATTGAGCTTTAAACGCTTTGGTCCAGTACAATTTTTCTAGGTTTACATGGACATTTTTCTTGGAGTCAAAGAGTGAGGCATTTTCTGCATTCAAGAAACTTGTCAAAAGATTACAAAACACATGCTATAGCAACATAGGTGCTATTAGAAGTGATCATGGAGGGGAGTTCCAAAATGAAAATTCAGCACCTTTTGTGAAAAGTTGGGAATCTTTCATAACTGCACCAAGAACTCCTAAGCAAAATGGAGTGGTGGAAAGGAAGAACAGATCCCTTAAAGAACTTGCAAGAACCATGTTAAGTGAATCTTCCTTACCCAAGTATTTTTGGGCTGATGCAATAAGCACTTCTTGCTATGTGATAAATAGAGTGGTCATACGGCCAATCTTGAAAAAGACTCCATATGAACTTTTCAATGGTAGGAAGCCAAACATTAGTCATCTAAAAGTGTTTGGATGCAGGTGCTTCATTCTGAACAATGGGAAAGAAAACCTATGAAAGTTTAATGAGAAAGCTAATAATGGCATTTTTATTGGCTATTCGTCAACTAGCCATGCTTATAAGGTTTATAATAAGAGACTCATGATTGTAGAGGAGTCTGTTCATGTGGTATTTGATGAAACTAATCATGCAGAAGAGGTTTCTTTGAAGAATTATGCAGATGAAGATGAGCAGAACATCATTATGCAAAAGCTAGAATCTTGTCCAGAAAAAAAACCGATTGATTATGTGAAACAACCGGTTGAAATTCTGCAACAGGATGAGTTGCCCAAGGAATGGAGAATTCCAAGAGATCTTTTAGTGGATAACATCATTGGGCAGATTCAGAAGGGAGTCGCTACACAAAGTACTGTCTCTAACTACTGCGGGCACATGGCTTTTGTCTCCCAAATTGAACCTAAAGTCAATTGAAGAAGCTCTCAAGGATGATAAGTGGATTGCTTTCATGCATGAGGAGTTGCATCAATTCACAAGAAATGATGTATGGTTTCTTGTTCCTAAGTCAGACCAGATGAACATCATTGAAACCAAATGGTTTTTCAGAAACAAGCTAGATGAATCTAGAGTGATAACAAGAAACAAAGCAAGACTTGTTTCTAAAGGTTACAATCAAGAAGAGGGCATAGATTATGATGAAACCTTTGCACTAGTTGCAAGATTAGAAGTTGTAAGATTGTTACTTGTGTTTGCCTGCATGAGTGGGTTCAAATTATTTCAGATGGATGTTAAGAGTGCTTTCCTAAATGGAATCATTAATGAGGAAGTCTATTGTTCTTGCCGCTTAACTCTCCTGTCGGTTGACTCTACGCCAAGCTTGCGCCTTCTTCCCTCTCCTTAGGTAATGTTTCACTATATCGAAACAACCTGCACCTGCAAAGACACAAAGGGGCGCCCTAGAGGCCGTTTGCACTCCGACGCTCAAGTCAATACTAGGGCAAGCACACCAAGTGTATCATGTATTTCAGTTTAGGTCTAAAAACTGTGTACCTTTGTGAAGTGTTTTACTACCCTTTATATAGTCTAGGGTTTCCTCTGCGTCGCTACCCATGTTTAGGGTTTCTGCAGGAATACCCTTGCGCCGCTATTGCCCTGTCTTAGGGTAATCTAGCGCGTAAGGCTTTCCTTAACTAGAGTGCAAATTCTAACAAGATGGCCACCTAGGTACCCCCTTGTGCACCTAATCTCTGGGGCCACCTGTTCTGGGAGTCCCCCCACTGTTCACGTGCCAGCATGTAGCTTTACTTGGAAACCCTAATCCTGATGGGCACTCAAACCCTTCAAGACTCTGCACCTAACTGTGCTTTCCCTGCCACACACATGGGTGCTTTGTGACTTAGGCCTCTCCCTACCTCTGGGCATTTTACTGATAACTGGTCTTCTCTCGGGACCCACTTTAGATTTTCTAGTTCTGTTGTTCAAAACACCTGAGATCGAAGTCACCTTGTTGCACTCTGTTGCCGAGGACTCATCACCCTGTTGTGTGACAAGGACACATCATTCCACTTTGGTGGTCTACACACTAATGAATAATCAGCCTACTAGTCCTTACTACCCGTGGGACCCAGCCCACGTGGCTCTGACCCATACTGTGGGGCCCAGCTGACGTGGCCTACCATTACTACCTGTTCTTGGTGCCCGAGGACTAGTCAGTACATCTATGTTTCACAACCACCCGGCTTTGAAGATCATCAACATCCTAACCATGTATACAAGCTGAGAAAGGCCTTGTATGGACTCAAGCAAGCTCCAAGGCAGTGGTATGTGTTCTTGCCGGTTGACTCTCCTGCCGGTTGACTCTACGACGCTCACACGCTTCCTTTCCCCATATTGAATTATGCTTCGCTGTCTCGAAACAACCTGCACCTGCAAGATAGAAAGGGGCGCCCTAGAGGCTGTTTGCACTTCGATGCTCAAGTCAAAAACTAGGGCAAGCACACCAAGTGTATTCAGTATCTGTGTTAGGTCTAGAAACTGCGTACCTTTGTGAAGTATTTTACTGCCCTTTATATAGTCTAAGGTTTCCTCTGCGCCGCTACCCATATTTAGGGTTTATAGGAATACCCTTGCGCCGCTATCACCTAGGCTTAGGGTAATCTAGCACATAGGGTTTCCTTAACTGGAGTGCAAACTCTAACAGGATGGCCACCTGGGTGCCCCCTCGTGCACCTAGTCTCTGGGGCCACCTGTCCTGGAGCGCCTTCTTTGTTCACGTGCCATGCATGGAGCTTCACTGGGAAACCCTTGTTCTGATGAGTACTCTACCCCTCAGGACTTTGCACCTAACTGTGCTTTCCCTACCACACGCATAGACACTTCTTGACTTAGGCCTCTCCTTACTTCTGGGCATTTTACTGATAACTGATCTTCTCTTAGGACCCACATCAGATGTTTTAGTTCTGTTGTTCGAAACACCCAAGACCCATGTCACCTCGTCCTACTCTATCGACAAGGACACATCATCCTACTGAGTGATGAGGACACATCAGTCCCTTCTGGTGATCGACACGCTGATGAGTAATCATCCCACTAGTTCATACTACCTGTGGGGTCCATCCCACGTGGCTTTGGCCCATGCTGTGGGGCCTAGCTGACGTTGCTCACCATTAGTAACTGTTCTCAGTGCCCAAGGACTGGTCGGTACAGTATGAAAGGCTAAGCAACTTTCTATTGTCCAATGGCTATGAGAGAGGGAAGATTGACAACACTCTCTTTATCAAGTGTTCTTACTGGTTGACTGTCTTGCCGGTGGACTCTATGACGATCATACGCCTCCTTCCTACGCCTTGAATTATGCTTTGCTGTATCGTAACAATCTGCACCTACAAGATAGAAAGAGGCGCCCTAGAGGCCATTTGCACTTCGATGCTCGAGTCAATACTAGGCAAGCACACTAAATGTATTGAGTATCTCAGTTTAGGTCTATAAACTGCGTACCTTTGTGAAGTGTTTTACTACCCTTTATATAGTCTAGGGTTTCCTCTACGCTGCTACCCATATTTAGGGTTTACATGAATACCCTTGCGCCCCTATCACCCAGACTTAGGGCAATCTAGCGCGTAAGGCTTCCCTTAACTGGAGTGCAACTTCTAACAGGGTGGCCACCTGAGTACCCCCTTGTGCACCTAAGCTCTGGGGCCATCTATCCTGGGAGTGCCTTCACTATTCATGTGCCATGCATGCGGCCTCACTTGGAAACCCTAATCTTGATGGGTACTCTACCCTTCAAGACTCTGCCCTTAACTGTGCTTTCCTTGCCACACGCATGGGTGCTTCGTGACTAAAGCCTCTCCCTTCCCCTGGGCAATTTCCTGATAACTGGTCTTCTCTCAGGACCCACGTTAGATGTTCTAGTTCTGTTGTTCAAAACACCAAAGACCGATGTCACATCGTCTCACTCTATTGCCGAGGACCCATCACTCTGCTGAGTGACGAGGACACATCAGTCCACTCTGGTGATCGACACGCTGATGACTAATCACCCCACTAGTCCATAGTACCTGTGGGGCCCAGCCCACGTGGCTTTGGCCCATGCTATGGGACCCAGCTAACGTGGCTCACCATTACTAGCTATTCTCGGTGTCCGAGGACTGGTCGGTACACAAGCCCCCAGCCTCAAGCTGTTAACTTGTTCAGCGAAGAGACTAAGTCACTGGCTCGAGCAACCTACGTGGCACTGAGCGAAAGGAAATGAACAGCGCACTGAAGGGACATCTCACCAACCCCCCTTAATCTGCGGACGCGTGGTTATACCAATGGTTGGGGCTTCTTAACGTTTGTGCTACCTTGCCTACGTTAAACCCTTTCAAAACCTCGCGCCTCAGCATTGTTCCATCACTTTTCACTCAAATCTTCACGATCACTATCTTCTCTTAAACGCTTCCACTTCCACTCCAACCCTCGCAACCCCTCGTCTTCACTACCTCTAAGGTATGATTTTTATTCTTCTTCTCGCCTTTGTTTTATGATTCTGCTACCTTTTACATGCTATAACTACTCTGGGTCTATTTACGATTTCTGCATTTTAGGGTTTCTGTTCTTCTTTCCTATTTGCGTTCTTCGTCTTCGAGTCTCTGTCCGTCATTTGAAACACACCACCACTTTTCTTCTAAACCTTTGTTTTCCTTCTCCTTGCCTCTCATTTTGTTTTATATTCGAGATGACAAGAACCAAAACCACTTGCAACCCTCCTCCCACCATTGACTACAGGGCCCTCTACCCCTGGGCCCTTGAGGAGCTCCTTGCTGAGACCTCCTAACTCACATCTTGTGCAGACTGGAGGAAGCACAAGGATGACAATCATGACATCAAGGGGTGCGTCTTCGGCAAAGAGAGTAACGCATACATGTCGGTTCGACCCTGAACAGAGGGCGAACCCGTATGCACCGATGACCGCTGCAACGACAGGGAGCCCTTCTTCTTCCTTTATGCCATCATTCTCAAACGAGTCAAAGTCCGCCTGCCTTCACTGGGTTCGAAAGGGCTCTGCTCACCAAACTCAACGTGGCGCCTGCCCAGCTGCACCCCAATAGTTGGGCCTTCATCAGAGCCTTCTCTATCCTCTGCAACAACCTGGGGTTCACTCCCTCCGTAGATGTCTTCCTCTATTTTTTTGAGGCAAAGAGCCCCGGGAAGAGGCTTTGGGTAAGCCTCAATGGGGTGGCGGGGAAAGTTCTGCTAACTCTCTTCCAGCAATCTTATAAGGGCTTCAAAGGGAAGTTCTTTCGGGTCTGCTGCAACTCCTACGACTCCACCATGCTGGACGGGTTCCCCTTATATTGGGTGGAGAAACTGAAATTCAAGAAACCTCGAGGACACGAGGAGCTGACACCTTTCGACCGCGACCTCTGGCAACTCCTTGCTAGCTGGGGGGTGGTATTTAACATTGCCCAGCTGATCAGGCACGAGTATGATGCTGAAACTCTCAGCATCTACATTGGTATTCCACTTACTTTGTTTCTGATATCTGCTTGTACTTGCATTTTGTAACTATGTATTTGCATTTTGTAACTGTGTGTCTTACTTGTTGTTTGTTGCAGATATGGTGCTGGATGCTGAGAAGAAGAAGAGGTTGGCTGATCTGCTGAGTCGTAGCACAACAGGTGGCTCATGCCCCGCTGGCCCCTCTTCTCCCACCGCGGCTGCCCCAGGTCCTACCTCCGAAAATAAACAAAAGAGGGTAGCCGCCGTAGTGATCTCTGAGGACGAGGACACCTGCTCTGGCCTTGTCTTCAAGAGAAATAGGGTGTAGGTTGCTACGATGACCTCATCTGCAACAGAGGGGCAACCTCTATCCTTCAGAAAGCACCCCCCCAAGTGCCTCTTCTCCCCCTGAGCCACTCTTGGCGCTCAAAGGTGGGGGAGAAACGCTCCCCGAATTGATCAGGCACCTCCTGCCCCTGCAATCCCTCCTCTCCTCCAACAGACCCTCGCTCACCTGCCTATCAAAGAGGTGATGGAGGCCCTGGACAAAAATTCACTAAGGAACCGCATTAGCCATGGCCTTGGTGAGTTCCTCACCGCCTCCAGCACCTTGCTGATCCAAGGGGATGCTAATATAGAGCTAAGAGAAAAGGTGGCCCAACTGGAGAGGGTTAGAGCAGAAGAAGGAGCTGGAGCTTCAAGTCCAACTGGCTGCTAAGCGCGAGGCTGCTCTGAACCAAGAGATGAGTAGTCTCCGCCAGTCAGAAAAGGAAACCAAGAAACTCCTCTTCGCTAAGGGGCAGGACGCCCTCCAACTTGAGGCCAAGATCCTCCCCCTCCGCAACAAAATCATTGACCTGGAGGAATAGTTGGAGGGGGCCCAAACTAAAATGACGTCCAAGCCTACACTCCTTGTGTCTAGGCATGAGCTTCATAGGGAATTAGTGGCATACCATCCTCTTTTCTTAGCCATCCCTAGAACTCTTAAGATAGAACCATTTCTTGATAGTCCTCATAGTTTGGAAAAGTTGGTAGAAGAGTTTCAAGATGTATTTCAAGATCTTCCAAAAGGACTTCCACCTTTGCGAGGGATTGAGCACCAAATTGATTTGATACCGGGCTCTTCTTTACCAAATTGTCCAGCCTATACGACCAATCCAAGTGAAACCATGGAAATTCGCCAACAAGTAGAAGCCTTAATAGAGAAAGGGTGGGTCCAAGATAGTATGAGCCCGTGTGCTATGCCTGTCATCCTAGTGCCTAAGAAAGATGGATCATGGAGGATGTGTTCGGATTGTAGGGCCATAAACAACATAACAATTAAGTATAGGCATCCCATACCTAGGCTTGATGACTTGTTGGATGAGTTGCATGGTTCTAAAATATTTTCAAAGATTGATCTTAAAAGCGGCTACAATCAAATCCGTATCAAATCGGGTGATGAATGGAAGACGGCTTTTAAGACCAACTTTGGTCTTTATGAGTGGTTGGTTATGCCTTTTGGCTTGACCAATGCACCTAGTACTTTCATGCGCCTCATGCATCATGTGTTGAGACCTTTCACTGGTAAGTTTGTTGTTGTTTATTTTGATGTTATTCTCATTTATAGCTTATCTTTGAATGAACATAGGTTGCATGTTAGGAAAGTTTTGGAAACCCTTCGGAAGGAACATTTGTATGCTAACCTTGCTAAATGTATGTTTGCTCTTGATCATATAGAATTCCTAGGGTTTGTTGTGAGTTGTAAGGGGGTCCATGTGGACCAAGCTAAGGTGGTGGCCATTTAAAATTGGCCTACACCTTCAAACATCAATGAAGTTCGAAGTTTCCATGGACTTGCATCTTTCTATAGACGCTTTGTACCTAACTTTGGTACAATTGCCGCACCACTCAATGACATAGTAAAAAAGGATGTAGTCTTTCAATGGGGAGAAGCACACCAAAAAGCTTTTGAGATTTTAAAAGAAAGATTAACTAATGCTCCCATATTGGCCCTTCCTAATTTCACTAAGACATTTGAGCTAGAGTGTGATGCTTCCAATATAGGTATTGGGGATGTCCTCCTTCAAGAGGGACACCCCATAGCCTATTTTAGTGAGAAATTGAAAGGTAGTCATCTCAACTATTCTACCTATGATAAAGGGTTATATGCACTTGTTAGAGCTTTGCATACTTGGCAACATTATCTTTTTCCTAAAGAGTTTGTGATCCATAGTGATCATGAATCTCTTAAATATTTGAAAAGCCAAAACAAGCTCAACAAGAGGCATGCCAAATGGGTAGAATTCCTTGAGCAATTTCCTTATATGATCAAGCACAAGCAAGGCAAAGTAAACATTGTGGCGGATGCACTTTCTAGAAGATATACTTTGCTAAACATTTTGGGATCTCAATTTCTTGGCTTTGATCATGTACCGACCAGTCCTCAGACGTTGAGGACAGTTTTATAGGGGCGAACCATGTCAGCTAGGTCCCACAGCATGGGCCAAAGCCACGTGGAATGGACCCCGCAGGTGGTATTGATAAGAGTGGTGACTAGTCATCAGCCCACAGAGAAGGGTGACTAGTCATCAGCCCACAGGGAAGGGTGATTAGTCATTAGCCTACAAAAAAGCGTGACTAGTCATCAGCCCACAGAGAAGGGTGATTAGTCATCAGCCTACAGAGAGGGGTGATTAGTCATCAGCATGTTCCCACAGAGAAGGGTGAGTAGTCATCAGCGTGATGATCACCAAAGGGCTGATGTGTCTTCGTCACTCCGCAGGTTGAGGAGTCCTCGGCAACAGAGTGTGACGAGGTGACATCGGTCTTGGGTGATTTCAACAGCGTAACCAGAACAGGTAAGATTGGTTCCCAGAGTGGGCCAATGACCAGTTAAATACCCAGAGGTAGGGAGAGGCCTGAATCACGAAGAGCCTATGCGGGTAGCAGGGAAACCACAGCTCGGTGCAAAGTCCTGAGGGGTCAAGTACTCATCAGACCTGTTTCCCAGTGAAGCTACATGCATGGCATGTGAACAGTGAAGGCACTCCCCAAACAGGTGGCCCTAGAGACTAGGTGCACAAGGAGGCACCCAGGTGGTCACCCTGTGAGAGTTTGCACTCCAGAGAAGGAAACCTTATGTGCTAGATTACCCTAAGATTGGGTGATAGCGGCGCAAGGGTATTCCAGTAAACCCTAAATATGGCTAGTAGCGCAGTGAACCCTAATTAGGGTTAGCGGCACTGTAAACCCTAGACTATATAAGGGACAGTAAAATACTTCATAAAGGTACGCAGTTTCTAGACCTAAACACAAAGAAACTCAATACACTTGGTGTTTCTTGTCCTACATTGACTTGAGCGTCGAAGTGCAAACGGCCACTAGGGCGCCCCCTTTCTCTTTTGCAGGTGCAGATTGCTTCGAAAGAACCAAGCACGTATCAACGTGAGAAGGGAGGCGTGTGAGTGTCGTGGAGTCAACTGACAGGCGAGTCAACTGGCAAGAACATTTGGCGCCCACCGTGGGGCCGGAGTAAAACAAGGTCCCATACACAAGAGTGAGAGAAAAAACTACAGAAGATGAGGAATACAAGACACGAGTCCGTTCCACCAAATGGAGGCGACAGCGTTACCATGCAACAACTTATGGAAACGATGCGCGCCCTCCAGGAGACGGTGGCGGAGTCCAGAGCGCATCAGGCGCGTATGCAGGAAGACCTGGCCGCCTCACAGGCCAGGAATGAGGAGTTGCACCGAGCGAAAGAGGAGCTGCGCTTGAATTTGCAACACATGCAACAAGCTGGAGATCGTGGGGAAGATGATCGGGCTCCACCAATGCCCCCAAGGGCCTTTCCCATGCCTTTCTCCCAGGCGATTATGAACACGGTGGTCCCAGCCACCTTTGTAGGGCCTAAGACAGTGTTCACCGGGAAAGAGGACCCTGAAACACATCTCACTGCTTTCCATATGTAACATCCCGCCAAATACTTTTCATATTTATATAATAAAAATAAAGGTAAACAAATATATTGAAGTGAACATAATTATATATATGTAATGAAGTTTCTCCTCACAGGGAGTTTAATACATAATCGGTCAATTTTCCAAAAGCGTAAACAAAATTACAGTAAAATAGAAAGACAGGCGATCTCCTAACAGCAAAAGGCGATCTCCTATCAGAGAACGGCGATCTCCTATCAGAAAACAGAAAAAGGGTGATCGCCTAACAGAAGTAGGAACAGGCGATCTCCTTCCGGCAACCACTCACTGAGGAGCTCTACTTCCTGCAACATCATCTGATCCCGTGTAAATTATACACGATCATCACAGGTTTAAGAAAAAGCCAAACGCAACACCAAAAATCACAGGGTAAGCTAGACATTTGAAAAAGAGTTTAGATATGAAACTTTAAAATCAAGATGAAACAAATTAAAGACACCCACGTAAAAACTATCAATTTCTCTCATCCCCTTCACATGACCATCAAGTAATCACACATTTCACAATTTCCTCAAGAGTCGTTCAATTCACATAATTCATCAAGTGTCTATCAATTCCAAAGTTTCTCATTTCTTACGTCAGACTTCCACTAATTCAACACACATAGACACATACCACACCACTGTAAAGTCCACACAGGACAGCTAGTAAAGTCCACACAAGACAGCTAATGAAGTCCACACAGGACAACAAGTAAAGTCCACATAGGACACTTGACACTACTTCCGGAAGACACGTGCATTGACTAGACTCAGAGATCTGCACCTGTCATACTACACTGCTGTAATGTTTCCACAGCTATGCGCATCAACACAATCTCGATCTCAATTTCATCACTCTCACAGTATGACAGGGTGAATCCACACAACAGGTCAAGTAGTTATCTTTCAAAAACTTACCCATACTCCACTGATGACCGCTCGCGCAATGACTATCCACCGAGGCCTCATCCTGGAGGACGACCGATGTCTCTCCCTGGAAAACGACCGATGTGTCCCTCATCCTGGCGATGACCGTCTGTCTCTCATACCGGCGATGACTGACGTGCCTCATCCCGGTGATGACTGATTCCTCTTCCTGACGGACGACTGATTCCTCATCCTGGCAGACAACCGATGTCTCACCCTGGAGGACCACCGATGTCTCTCCCTGGGAGACGACCGATGTCTCGCCCTGGCGATGATCGCATGCCTCGCGCCCTACGATGCCCGCATGCCTCGTGCCCTGGTGATGACCGACGACACATCGCCATGCCTTGCTGAAGGTTCTTCATCCCACTATGTTACGTCCAAGGTATCATCTCCACATGACTTGGTGATGTCGGTAGCTTTACATTTCCAAGAGTAGATCAGCCCTGCTCCTCGTACGCCCATGCATGCAACACTAAGGACGATTTCTTATGCTCAAGCATAGAACTTCGCATGCACAGCGTATCTAAGACTTAACCCACACCTTGATACGTGTGGTTTTTGGAACCCACTCTGGTTGATCCAGTATCCTGACCACATACTACATGCACTCCCGTCGATCACGTACACCATAGGCGATTGGCGGTCATGCCTCCTCTAGGCGACAGGCGATTATGTCCCAGAGAAGTCGGAGATCGCCTCCGTCTTCAATAACGGCGATCTCGTAGAAGACTTCTTAGCTACACTTTTCTTCCTTTACTCTTCTTGATCCACATGTCTTCCTCGAGCACATCCACGTGATTACCTCACGATAAAGTCATCGCACCTGACTACTTGGTTAATACAATGGTCAGCCGACCGACCTCTACCAGCTGACCCCAGACCTTGGGCGACGTCCGATGTCCGACTACTACGAAACTTCTATTACCAACTCTTTGTATTTTAAATAATAACATCTTCTGAAATTATTTAAATATAACACTTTTATTCCAATTAAAGTTTCTAGGTCCTTACATTCTCCCCAACAAGAAAAATTTTCGTCCTCGAAAATTGAATTACAAGGAAAAGAGGTAGGGATAGGCTTCTCTCATGGTTTCTTCTAAATCCCAAGTTGTATCACCCGATCTGTCATCCCACACCACCTTCACCATGTCGATGGTCTTGCCTCTGAGCTGCTTACTCTGCTGATCGTCAATCCTGACTGGTTTCGCTCCAAACAACAAGTCATCCCTGATCTGCACATCGTCCACTTCCAGCACATGACTAGGGTCTGCCATGTACCTCCTCAGCTGTGATACGTGAAAAACATTATGCAGATTGGCTAAATGGGGAGGTAGGGCGATCTCATAAGCCACTGGACCGATCCTCTTTAAGATCTGATATGGCTCGACTAACTTAGGAGACAGCTCCTCGTCCTACACCCTTGGTCGGTGTCACTCTCATAAATGAATGATCTCCAACTACAACTCCAAAGGTCTTCTCCTTATTGTCAACATCATCACTGTCTCTACAAGAGTTATTATCCTTGTGTTCATTTAAGGCTAGAAGTGTCTTCACAGCCTTGTCAGCTTCGTCCTCATAGCCACCACTAGAGTTGTTACCCTTGTCCTCATGAGCGACATAGAGTGGCTCCCTCAAAGTTATTCCCTTCATATCTTCCAGATCCACAGGGGTTTCCCAACCAAACGATTCCTGCTCACCTTCTTAGCAACTTCAACTTTGGGGATGGATGATGATTCACTTTCTAAGGCAGAGCTATCCGACAAAGATCCCTCTACCACTGTCATTAGCTGCAGTTACAACACCTTCCCACCACCCATCATACCACCAGGCATACACTGCTGATTCAACTCAAGAGGGCGACTTGAATGGCATTCAGGAGAGCATGGTTTGACCGTTAAGCGGTCTGAACATCGCATACCCAAATTAATCAGTAGCTGCCACTCTAGACGAAGGGACCCATTCCTCTAGTTTCTGTGGCCCTTCTTTATCAAGCAAATCATCATACTGGACCTCCAGCAGCGTTGGAGATACACTCCAGATTTTTCATCTAAACCAGCATTCTCTAACGCCACTATCTTGCCAAAGTACCTCTATTCTAGCACTGTTTCTTGTCGAACCGATCTTGTAGTAGCAAAAGACTGAAAGAGAATGGCTTCTTTCCTTCAGGCGCCCCTCGGGTTCATCTCTTCTTTGATTACTAATAGCAGATTATGAAAAACCCACCTCTTAAGCAACTGGTTGGGATTTCGGAGCTGCTCACTCAGGAATTCCAATGGATACATCCATATTAGCATTGCATGGGATCTCAGGGTGCTCAGTATTCAACACACAGATCATAAATCCCTCACTGTGATCAGGGTGAGGACTTGTTGCCACAGCTGACAATGCAGCATTGTTTCTAAGATCAGAAACGAAACGCTGACCACCACAACTGCCCATCTAAAGGATTAGCTGCAAATCCCATCCCATTAGAAATACAAGGCACGGAAAGTTCTGCTTCCACCTCCAACTTTCTGCAATTTACTAACATTGCTAGAAGAACTCAACATCATCATAACACGGCTTACCCTTATTCTATCCATAGCCATTACCTCCTTCCCTTCTACGTTCACAGGCAGAACTGCATCCTCATTTGCCAAGTTCAGGAGACTTACGGCATCAGGAGCCTTAAATCTCAACCCACCATTTCCATACTCATCTTTCAAATCACGATCAACAAAACAACATCCATTCTACGTGAAGCTTTCTCTCTTATCCCAGTAACTTCTCTACCTAGTATTTTTCAGCAAATTTCTCTGTCTAATTGAACTTTAGACATAAATACAATATCTCACCTTTCCTTTTAAGCTTGTGATTAAGCTAGAGTCATCTCATGCTGTTTCATCGACATAAACATCTTCCAAGCTTCAAATAAAAGAAAATTCATTCTTTCATTCTTGGAACTTAACTCTGGTACTTCCCATGGATACACATGCTTAAGTCTTTAAACCCTCAACATACTGCTTATTTACTCTCCATAACTTATATGTAGCTGAAACTAAACCTTGGTACAACTAAATCTAACTTACACTTCCTTCTTTAATTCCATCAACTCAGCTGGAGCCATTGACACTGGTCCAGCTCCAGGTACCAAATCAATAGAGAGTTCCACCTCTCTCTTAGGAGGTAATCCAGGTATTTCTTCTGGAAATACATCCATGAAATCTTTCACCACAGGTATCCTGCTTACGTCCTCTTCATTCTTCACTCCCAACCGAGCTAGGATTCACGAAGCACCTTGCACCAAGTTACCTGACTGAGACACCTCTGCTCCTGTCATGGCAACCACTCTCCCTGCTGCCTTTATTCCTCATCTGTTGGGAACCACCGGATTGAGTCATCCTATTTCTGCTAGGACAATCTCTAGAAATGTGCCCCATCTTTTGGCACGTGAAACATATGGGTTTCCATGTTCGTTGCTGCTGAAACTGGGGCGAAACTGCTCCTGCCCGATGTGGTGGAGGTCCCGCATAAGGCTTGCTTTGTGGGTGCTGCACCTTGGCCTTCCCACTGAAAGAACCCCCTGGGTGTGACCTGATCACCCGAGAATTACCCCTTTCCAAGGTTTCCACCATCTTTGCCTTCTCTACTAAGGCATGAAACTCTCTGATGCACATGGGTGCTATGGTCTTCTTCAACTCATGCCTTAAACCTTTTTCAAACTTCCTACACCTCCAAGCCTCAGAGGTCGCCTAGGTATAGAATCGGGCGAGGTACTCAAACCGAGCAGCATAGGCGTTCACAGACATATCCCCCTGTTCCAACCTTAGGAACTCAGCTTCCTTCGCAAACCTTGCGCTGTCTGGGAAGTATTTCTCCAGGAACCTCACCCTGAAGCTCTCCCAATCCAACACTTCCTCTCGGGCCTCCATCATCTGCTGAGTTCCCAGAGCTCAGCTTCTCCAGATAGAAGATATGTGGCGAACACCAATTTCTTCTCTTCAGGGCAGGAGGTCGCCCTAAAGATTTTCTCCAACTCCCTGACCCACTGATCTGCTTGATCAGGGGTAGCATTCCCACTGAACTTGGGTGGGTTGTGCCTCATGAACTCGGTCAGTCCCATCTGCTCCTGAGGCTGACCGACGTTGGGAGCTATTGCAGCCGATCTGGCGGTCTCCTAATGCTGCAGTGTAGCTTGGTGATTCTGAGACATCGTCGTATTCTGCTGCTGGATGGCACTCGCCATCATCTCAATGGCCCTGGCGATCTGGCCCATTTCAGCAGAAGGTTGGGGAGGGGTAGGCTGGCTAGGAGCCATTCTTCTCTGTAGAAGATTAGGAAACTATTGGTTTCTATATCCCCCCCACAACTATAAAAATGAGATCGATAAGAAATCGATTCACTCAGGAGGTAACATCTAGACCTTACAAAGGTCAACATCTCAAAGTCATTTAGAATTTGAGTTTATCCACAGAATCATGATACTTATAACCTCAAGCCAAACACCAGAACAGCTGCTAGTATACAACCATCAATCCAAACAACCACTTTCAATCAATACAAAAACACTCAATAAACTGAAATAAAACACACCAGAATTCAATATATGCTAAACGTCAAACCTTCAGAATTTAAGATTGAGAATCATCTTGATCCAGTTATGAGTGTGCACCCTCACTACTTTATCAAGATCCTCTCATTCTTAATACTAAGATTTTCAGTTAGGGCATATATTCACTAAAGCACACACAAAATTTCAATACAAAAACGTTTGAAAACCTTTCACTATAGTTGTTATTTAAAACTCAAATAAATTTTATGAGCAGAAGAAACACAATGGATCCACAGCCCTCAGGTCATCCTAAGGACGAACTGCTCTGATACCATTAATGGAACATCCCGCCAAATACTTTTCATATTTATATAATAAAAATAAAGGTAAACAAATATATTGAAGTAAACATAATTATATATATGTAATGAAGTTTCTCCTCACAGGGAGTTTAATACATAATCGGTCAATTTTCCAAAAGCGTAAGCAAAATTACAGTAAAATAGAAAGACAGGCGATCTCCTAACAGCAAAAGGCGATCTCCTATCAGAGAACGGCGATCTCCTATCAGAAAACAGAAAAAGGGTGATCGCCTAACAGAAGTAGGAACAGGCGATCTCCTTCCGGCGACCACTCACTGAGGAGCTCTACTTCCTGCAACATCATCTGCTCCCGTGTAAATTATACACGATCATCACAAGTTTAAGAAAAAGTCAAACACAACACCAAAAATCACAAGGTAAGCTAGACATTTGAAAAATATTTTAGATATGAAACTTTAAAATCAAGATGAAACAAATTAAAGACGCCCACGTAAAAACTATCAATTTCTCTCATCCCCTTCACATGACCATCAAGTAATCACACATTTCACAATTTCCTCAAGAGTCGTTCAATTCACATAATTCATCAAGTGTCTATCAATTTCAAAGTTTCTCATTTCTTACGTCAGACTTCCACTAATTCAACACACATAGAAACATACCACACCACTGTAAAGTCCACACAGGACAGCTAGTAAAGTCCACACAGGACAGCTAATGAAGTCCACACAGGACAGCAAGTAAAGTCCACACAGGACACTTGACACTACTTCCGGAAGACACGTGCATTGACTAGACTCAGAGATCTGCACCTGTCATACTACACTGCTGTAATGTTTCCACAGCTATGCGCATCAACACAATCTCGATCTCAATTTCATCACTCTCACAGTATGACAGGGTGAATCCACACAACAGGTCAAGTAGTTATCTTTCAAAAACTTACCCATACGTATGAACCTCCATCGACTCTCAACGCCTGAATAACTTCATCTATATGAATTCATTATCTCAGGAGAGTTAGGATATCTCATTATAGAAATCACCGATCAATGCACATCCTACACGATCTTACACGGTATTTTCTTTCCTGAAAATACTATGCCTTGATCCCACATGCACTACATTCAACACATCATATAACACTTAAACGAATGATTCCAATCACAACAACAATCATTCCATGGTTCAGATTTTCGAATATCACGTTTAAATCTCAAACAGTTTCAAACAACACAAAACAGGGGAGTTCGAAAAACAACGCCAAAACCGGCGATCTCGTTCAAAAACAGGGGATTTATGCAATAACAGTTGAAAACCGGCGACCACGTCGCCCCATCATCTCAATCATCTAACATAAGGTTTCCGTTGGAAATAAGGCTAGCTTCCCTTACCTGGACTTGCGCAAAACACCAAGAGCTCCAAAACCCACCGAGCTTAAAGGATGCCTTAGCTCTGTTTTAGCGTCTGGTTTGTAGAACTTGCAGAGAACCTCCCAGGTGCTCCAAGGGCAGTCGTCGCTCGTCGCACTGGTGCTTGAGGATGCCTGAATCGCAGCGCGAAGGAGAGAAAAGGAGAAGAATGAAGGTAAACTCACTCTTTCACTCTTGAACCACTGCAAGGTCCTCTGCCTCTTAGAAGTGGGTTTTTGAATCTAAACCAACTTGTCCACAAAAGCCGCTGCCACCACCCACTCAGCAGGAAGCTTGCGTGCACGCTGCCCTGAACAGTACGACCACGCGTGACTCTGTGCATGCCAACTCTCTGATGTCACTATTCCGAACCACCCTTTTTGTCTACGTGTCGCTCGTGCAGTACGTCTGATGCTGAGAGCCTGGGTCCCACTTTATCTGAGTGAAACTCGACATTGCGCGATAACCTTCCACCGATGACCGCTCGCGCAATGACTATCCACCGAGGCCTCATCCTGGAGGACGACCGATGTCTCTCCCTGGAAAACGACCGATGTGTCCCTCATCCTGGCGATGACCATCTGTCTCTCATACCGGCGATGACTGACGTGCCTCATCCCGGTGATGACTGATTCCTCTTCCTGACGGACGACTGATTCCTCATCTTGGCAGACAACTGATGTCTCACCCTGGAGGACCATCGATGTCTCTCCCTGGGAGACGACCGATGTCTCGCCCTGGCGATGACCGCATGCCTCGCGCCCTGCGATGCCCGCATGCCTCGCGCCCTGGCGATGACCGACGACACATCGCCACGCCTTGCTGAAGGTTCTTCATCCCACTATGTTACGTCCAAGGTATCATCTCCACATGACTTGGTGACGTCGGTAGCTTCACATTTCCAAGAGTAGATCAGCCCTGCTCCTCGTACGCCCATGCATGCAACACTAAGGACGATTTCTTATGCTCAAGCATAGAGCTTCGAATGCACAGCGTATCTAAGACTTAACCCACACCTTGATACGTGTGGTTTTTGGAACCCACTCTGGTTGATCCAGTATCCTGACCACATACTACGTGCACTCCCGTCGATCACGTACACCATAGGCGATTGGCGGTCATGCCTCCTCTAGGCGACAGGCGATTATGTCCCAGAGAAGTCGGAGATCGCCTCCGTCTTCAATAACGGCGATCTCGTAGAAGACTTCTTAGCTACACTTTTCTTCCTTTACTCTTCTTGATCCACTTGTCTTCCTCGAGCACATCCACGTGATTACCTCACGATAAAGTCATCGCACCTGACTACTTGGTTAATACAATGGTCAGCCGACCGACCTCTACCAGCTGACCCTAGACCTTGGGCGACATCCGATGTCCGACTACCACGAAACTTCTATTACCAACTCTTTGTATTTTAAATAATAACATCTTCTGAAATTATTTAAATATAACACTTTTATTCCAATTAAAGTTTCTAGGTCCTTACACCATACGCAGATGATGTTGTCAGGAGGGTCTGACGCAGTGCACTGTAAGCTTTTTAGGGCCACACTGATAGGAACCGCGCTAGAATGGTTCGTGAGTTTGCCCGAGGGACATATCACGTCTTTCGCGCAATTCTCCGCGCTGTTCAGGGAGCAATATCTTGTGAACAGGGCCCCTTCACTAGTGTCTTACGACCTCTTCGATGTAAGGCAGCACCAGAGGGAGTCCCTTAAAGATTACCTCAATAGGTTTGGGGCGATGGTGGTAAGGTTGCACACCAAGGATGAAGATATGGTGGTGCACGCCTTCAGGAAAGGCGTATTGCTAGGGCCTTTCAGCGAGTCTTTGATCCGCAGCCGCCCCAAGACTTTCGGTGACATAAAACTACGTGTCGTGGCTCACATTGTCGCTGAGGGAGAGCTCAACGAGAAGCGAGAAAGCGCAGTCTCATTAAGGCCCCGAGTGCCTAGTCGACCTCAACCCCTGCGGGTGCACGAGGCGACCACAGAGAAGAAGGCTCAAGGAAAACAGAAGCCCTATGAGCCCCGAAAGCCCTAAGCTAGGGCACGAGCCAAGGATGACGTGCCCCCTAGGCATGAATTTGTGGTGGAGCTGAAGGAGCTGATTGCCATTCCTAATGTGGCAGAAAGGTTAATGATGCCCCCAAAGAGTGACAAGAGGTTAGGGCCAAACAAGAACGTCTGGTGCGAGTTCCATCAAGCCTTTGGTCACCCCATTCGCAATTGTCTGGCCTTGGGCCACCAATTGGACGAGTTAGTGAAGAGTGGGTTCTTTAGTGACTACTTGAAGGAGGCATAAGAGGGCGAGGCGGTAGTTGTACCAAGGACAGACCAGGGGCACGAAGTGCCCATACATGGTGAGATCCACACTATATCAGGTGGGTTCTCAGGAGGAGGGTGCACTTCTTCGCAACGCAAAAAGTATACACGTTCCGTGATGGCAGTGAAGACCTGCGAGGAAGATCTATAACGCCCCTAAAATCCTATTCATATTTATATCATAAAATAAACATAAAACAATGATATCAAAAATTAGCATATGTATATATAATAAAATACGTCCATCAATACATTGTATTTCAAAATAATATCCCTTCTCTAGGGAATTTTAATACATAACCGTCAAGTGTTTCAAAATAAAACAAAACACAGCATAAGAACAGGCGATCTCCTTGTCCATCCACTCACTGAGGAGCTCCACTGCCTGCAACATCATCTGCTCCCGTGTAAATTACACGATCATCATAGGTTTAAGAAACAAAACACAACACCAAAAACACAGGGGTAAGCTAGACATTTTTAAAAACTTTAAATATGAAACTTTAAAATAAACATAATCAGCTTTTAAACACCCACATAAATCCACCACTTTCTTATTCATATCACACAACCATCAAGTTTCTATCAACAATTTTCAATATTCATCTTTCTCACGTCAGACTTCCACTAAACCATCGCACATAGACACTTGACACTACTTCCGGAAGACTCGTGCATTGAACTTAGCATCCAGAGACCTGCACCTGTCATACCAAACCACTGTGAAATCCACACAGGGTCGTTGTGAAATCCACACAGCCATGCGCATACATAATCTCAATATCATCACTCTCCCGGTATGACAGGGTTAATTCATATAACAGGTCAAGTTAGTTATCTTTCAAACCACTTACCCATACATATGAACCTCCTTCGACTCTCAACAACTGAATAACTTCATCTATGTGATTCCATTATATCAGCAGAGTCAGGATCGTCTCATTCACAGGATACTCACTGATCAATACACTCGAATACCAATCTCAACACGGTATTTCCTTTCCTGAAAATACTATATCTTGATCACAATTTCACATTCATCCAGTACATCATACCCCACGTAAAAGCACAATTCCATCATATAATATTTTGAATCTTTTCTTAAACAATCCCAATCACAGAAACAATCATACCAAAGTTCAGATTTTCGAATATCATATGCATTTCACCCTCCAATCTCAAACAATTTCAAAACGACACTAAAACAGGGGATTTCGAAATTTGCATCAAAACCGGCGATCACGTCGCCCCACACATAAAAACAGAGCATCGTGCAAGAAAGTTTGAAACCGGCGACCACGTCACCCCAACTTCAGAATCTTCTAGCCTAAGGTTTTTATTGAACGAATGCTAGCTTCCCTTACCTGGACTTGCGTAAAATCTCACTACGAGCTCTAACCCACCGAACTTAAGGATACCTTAACCTGCACCATTGATGAAGACCAAGTAGAGGAGGCGCCTGAGGCCCAAGCCCATGAAGCCCAAGCCCAACTTGGGGCCCAAGCCCAACCAATTAGCTCAACATCCTTCATGCCTCAAAGGATGACTAGGAGCAAGGCTAAAGCTTTGGGAGAAGAGCATCAATGGATGTCTCTTTTTGTAATTACTTGTGTATAGTTTTTAGTAGAACTTTGAAGGAAGGTGTAGGAATTAAAATAAGGGGTGTTAATGTACAAAAACAAGTCACACCTTCCATGTGACATAAAGAGTAGGTGTAGGTGTAGGTGTAGTTTTAGGAGGTGCCAAAGTAGAAATCAAGTCACACCTCCCTTGTGACGTGTTTTGGCTCCAAATTCAAATGCTTCTCATTTGAATTTTCCCACTTTAATTTCAGCCCTCTCACACTATAAATAGAGGTGCTATGCTCATGTAAAAGAACATTGAAATTAGAAGAAAAGTTACTATACTCAAATTGTGAGTGAATTTTGTGAGACTTGTTCTCCTCTTCCTTGTCTTATCTTGTGAAGCTTTGGGAGCACTCAAGTGGCGGCAAATCTGCACTTATCTTGGATCATCACCTCCAAGTGGCGTGTCCATTCCCAATCCATGGCTACAACCACATAAGTTTCATCTTCTTTCATCTTCCATTGTCATTTCAATCCGTAGTTTTGATTCTATGTCTTGTTCTTGAATTTCAATCGGTTCTTTTGTTTCAATTTGTGTTTCCATTCTGTTTTTTTTTGTGTTTAAATTCTGCACCTATTCTTTTTTTGAGTTCAGCACCTTGTTCTTCATTCATTCATCACCATTAATTGTGTTTTAACCTTGGACCTTTGGAAATGAACCTTCACATCTACTTAACACTTGTTAAGTTAATGTCCAGTGGGGATTTTCCTTAGGTGACTCACTCTAAATTGTTAAGAATCTTGATCCTAATTCTAAGAAAGTGTCACAAACATAATGAACCTAAAATCAACTCACATCAACCATGGAGCCTTAGTCATAAAACTAACGACATTACCCATATTCTGTGTTAACAGAGGCTAATTCTGAAGCTAAAAGAGTTGAATGCAAAGCCCATGCAGAAGCAACTCTCTCAAGTTCAGAAACAACTCCAAAAACAGAGCACGAAGAACTTACTCTGTTTCACGGCTTTGATCAGAAAACTTGCAGAGCACAGCGTCAGGAATCCAGGGGCAGTCGCCGATCTTCAACTGGTTCGCTAGGACGTCTGAACGCAGGGAGAAGGAGAGGAAAGAAACAGGGAACCAAAGCTAACTCACTCAATCACTCTCGAACCACAGCAACGTCCACTGCCTCTCAAGAGTGAGTTTTGAATCTAAACCAACTTGCCCAGAAATGCCGCTGCCAGCACCCACTCTGCAGGAAAGCTTGCATGCACACTTCCTTGAACAGTATGACCACGTGGGTTTCTGCGCATACCAACTCTCTGATGCTAACTAGTCTGAAACACCCTTTCTGTCTACATGTCGCGCATGCAGAACATTCATACTGGGAGCCTGGGTCCCACCTTATCTGTGTGAAACACGACATCGCGCGATAACCATCCACCGATGACTGCTCGCGCGATGACCATGCCCCTCATACCGGCGATGACCGATGCCTCTCATACTGGCGATGACTGATTCCTCTTCCTGACGGACGACTGATTCCTCACCCTGGTAGACCACCGATGTCTCACCCTGGCAGACCACCGATGTCTCACCCTGGCAGACAACCGATGTCTCACCCTGGCAGACCACCGATGTCTCACCTTGGCAGACCACCGATGTGTCTCCCATCCTGGTTGATGACCGATGTTCCTCTCATCCTGTTGGCGATCTCTTATCGCCCTTGTGTGTTACGAGGACACATCGCCTCACTTTGGTCACCGATGTCACATCGTCACACCCAGCTGAGGGCTCGTCCTCCCATTCCTCTAAGTCTGTAGTATCACGGTTCACACTACTCATGGTGGCAGATATGCCACCTATCTTCTATATCACTCATCTTCTGTATTTAGACCACATACTAAGTGCTTACCAAGTCTTCTCGAATACTTGGCGATGTGCTCTTTTCGGCGATCATGTACACCATAGGCGATTGGCGGTTTCATACGGGGGAAGTCGAAGGCCGCCGCCTTCTTCAACAAACGGCAATCTCATCGACTTCTAAGCTACACCTTCTTTTCTCTTACCCTTCTTGATTCACGTGCCTCCTCCCTTCAAGCACGCCCACGTGATTACCTCCCGATAAAGTCATCGCACCTAACTACTTGGTTAGTACAATGGTCAACCGATCGCCATCTACCAGCTGATCCCAGATCTTGGGCGACGTCCGAGGTCTGACCACTATGAGATTTCTATTTTTATGTCCTTTTTATTTTAAATAATAACATACTCAGAAATCATTTAAAATATAACACTTTTATTCCAAATAAATTTATAGGTCCTTACACATCGCACCTGACTACTTGGTTAGTACAATGGTCAACCGATCGCCCTCTACCAGCTGATCCCAGATCTTGGGCGACGTCCGAGGTCTGACCACTATGAGATTTCTATTTTTTATGTCCTTTTTATTTTAAATAATAACATACTCAGAAATCATTTAAAATATAACACTTTTATTCCAAATAAATTTATAGGTCCTTACAAGATCACTTCCCAGACATCGACCTCGTTTTCACAAAGGCTGATCGCCGACATGTTATTCCCCACGATAACGATCCGGTGGTCATTTCAGTTGTCACTGCCGCACGCAAGGTGCACCGAGTGCTAGTAGATCAAGGAAGCTCGGCCGATGTTATGTTCTGGTCGACATTCAACAAGTTGCAGTTGTGTCCTGATCAGCTGCGACCCTACGTTGGCTACTTGTATGGGTTCGCAGGAGACCAAGTGGAAGTGCGGGGGTACATCGAGCTGAGGACCACTTTCACTGATGGAGTGGCCTCCCGCACAGAGAACATCAGGTACCTCGTGGTAAACGCCCCATCTGCCTACAACATACTGCTGGGCAGACCAGCCCTAAACAGGTTAGGGGCAGTGGTGTCCACAAGGCACATGAAAATGAAGTTGCCTTCGATGGAGGGGATGGTGGTAACCATCAAATCAGATCAAAAAGAGGCTAAAAGGTGCTACGAGAATAGCCTCAAGACGAAAAGGGGAGTCTGCATGGTGACCACCTCACCACCAGGAGGGGGTGTCGATGAGGCTGATATACCCCGAGGTGACATCGGGGTTACACGAGCAGAGGTCGCCCGGGCGAGGCGACCTGAACCGGCAGAGGAGGTGGTGGAGAAGGAGATCGGGGGCAGGATTTTCAAGCTGGGTAAGTCCCGGCCTCAGGAGACCCAAGACCAGGTAGCGGGGGTCATAGGAAAGCATTTGGACGCTTTCGCTTGGTCCCCCTCAGACATGCCAGGCATTGACCCTGACTTCCTATGCCATCGCCTGGCACTGAATCCCCAAGTCAGACCAGTCCGCCAGAGGAGAAGGAAGTTCAATGATGAACGAAGACAAGTCGTCAGGGAGGAGACACAGAAGTTACTCAAAGCAGGCCACATACGGGAAATGCAGTATCCTGAGTGGCTTGCGAATGTCGTTCTGGTAAAAAAGGCCAATGGGAAGTGGAGGATGTGTGTAGACTTCACGGATCTCAACAAGGCCTGTCCGAAGGACTCCTACCCTCTGCCCAACATAGATGCGCAGCAGTGCAAGCAATGCCAGTTACATGCTGATTGGCCTAAGGCACCACCAGAGGAGCTCAGGTCGATATACAGCCCTTGGCCATTTCACACATGGGGAATCGACATCTTGGGGCCTTTCCCATTGGCAATACGATAGATGAAGTACCTCGTGGTCGCCATAGACTATTTCACGAAGTGGATCGAGGCTGAGCTAGTAGCACAGATTACAGCAGAGAAGATCCAACACTTCGTGTGGAAGAATATAGTATGCCGCTTCGGGGTGCCCAAACATTTGGTGTCTGAAAATGGCACGCAGTTCGCAAGCCAACAATTGGGGAAGCTATGTACAGAGTTGGGGATCAAGCAAGTGTTTGCGTCAGTTGAGCACCCAGACCAATGGGCAGGTCGAGTCGGCCAACCGAGTCCTTCTTAGAGGATTGAAGAGAAGGTTGGAGAAAGCAAAGGGAAGGTGGGCTGAGGAGGTTCCCAGAATAGTATGGGCTTACCATACTACTCCCCAGTCCACTACCAAGGAGACTCCCTTTAGTTTGGTGTATGGTTCAGATGCCATGATCCCTGTGGAGATCCAGGAGAACTCGCCACGTTTCCAAAACTTTGTGGCTGAAGAATCCAATGAAGAAAGGAAGGTGAATCTTGATCTCTTGGATGAAGCTAGGGAAGAGGCGGGAATCAAGGCCGAGGCGCTGAAGAGGAGAGTCGAGCTCAAACACAGTTCTAAGTTGAGAGCTCGGCAGTTCCAGGTGGCTGACCTCGTCATGCGCAAGGCGTCTCCATACCAGATAGAGAACAAGCTATCCCCTAAGTGGACTGGTCCTTTGAGAGTGACAAAGGCCCTAGGGAATGGAGCGTATAGGCTTGAGACTTTAGAAGGAGGTCCGATTCCTCGAACATGGAATGCGACTCACCTGAAGTTTTATTTCAGTTAAAGCCATGTAATGTTGTACACTACACAATGCAGGGGACACTCTTTTTTCCCTTTTTCAAGGGTTTTAATGAGGTCACCCAATAAAAGTTTTAGTTAAAGATATATTTTTATGTGTTTGTACAATGCAATTAGAACCTGTCACTTGGAGTTAGAGGTCTCGTAAGTGGAGAGGTAGGTTCGTAGAGAACACCTCCCCTTCGAGTGAGAACTTCCAATGTGAAAGAAGGGTTCGCCCAGAGAAATCCTCCTCGCCTGTGAGCGATGTGAGGTCAGTTAGAACCTGTCACTTGGAGTTAGAGGTCTCGTAAGTGGAGAGGTAGGTTCGTAGAGAACACCTCCCCTTCGAGTGAGAACTTCCAATGTGAAAGAAGGCTTCGCCCAGAGAAATCCTCCTCGCCCGTGAGCGATGTGAGGTCAGTTAGAATCTGTCACTTGGAGTTAGAGGTCTCGTAAATGGAGAGGTAGGTTCGTAGAGAACACCTCCCCTTCGAGTGAGAACTTCCAATGCGAAAGAAGGGTTCGCCCAGTTGAATCCTCCCTCGCCTATGGGCGATGTGAGGTCAGTCAGAACCTATTAGTTGGGGTTAGAGGTCTCGTGAGTGGTAAGAGAAGTTCGCAAGGAACACCTTCCCCTCCGAGTGAGAACTCCCAGCTTAAAGTAAGGGTTCACTAGTGAAATCAGCAGAAATCGTGCTACCTAAGATTCATTTTGGCAGGTGCGTTATTTGTGATCTGAATGCTAAGTCGTGAGTTCCACAAAACATAAAGCATGTCAAACAGATGAACAAGCAGCAGAAATACAAAGGCAAGCAAAGTACTATGTGAAGCAAAGAAGATTGAAACAAGTAAGGTAATTGCATTATTAAGGAGGGTAATTACAAGATGTTCAGCCATTAGTTACAACTGCTCAGAAGACCTATCTAGGCACTATTTGCCCGTCGACTACCTGCATGGTTGCAGAGTATGGTGAGAGGTCCATCTCAGGATGCACGTAGGCAACCTGAGCAAAGGCATCACCAAAACCTTCCCCATAGGCGTCGGCGGCGTCTCCAGTGAGCTCTGTCTCGGTCTTCTTCAGCAATTCGATTTGTTGGGCAAGTTCCTCCTCAACCTTACCCAGCTGAACTTCTCGGTTGGTAGCTCTTTCCTCCAGCTTGGTCATTTTGGCTTGAGCCCCCTCCGCTTGCTCTTCCAGTTCGATAATCTTGTTGCGGAGGGGAAGAATTTTGGCTTCAAGCTGGAGGGCCTCCTGCCCCTTGGAGAAGAGGAGCTTCTTGGTCTCCTTCTCAGATTGGCGGAGACTACCCAGTTCTTGATTAAGGGCAGTCTCGCGCTTAGCCACTTGGCGGAGTTGGAGATCTTTCTGCTCTAGCTCTTTCTCCAATCTGGCAGTCTTCTCGAGCAACTTAGCCTCAGTGCTGCCCCTGACCAGCAAGAAGTTTGAAGCGGCCAGGAACTCCCCAAGACCATGGCTGAGAAGATGCTCGAGGGAGTTTCTGTCCATGGCCTCCAAAGCAGCTTGGCCAGGCATTTGCGCAAGAGATCTCTGGAGCAAAGGGGGCAGCTCTGGGGCAGAAGGCATCTGGCTAGTGGAAGGAGCACTCTCCCCACCTCCCTCAAGTGTCAAAATTGGCTCGAGAGGGGATGAAGCGCTGGGAGGGTGCTCCCTGAAGGAGGAAGGGTGCCCTTCTATTGCTGAGGAGACTTCCGCAGCAGCTTCCACCCTTTTCCTTTTGAAGACGAGGCCAGAGCAAGTGTCCTCATCTTCGGAAACCTCTACAGGGGCTGCCCTTTTGGATTTTTCAGCAATTGGTTCCAGGGCAGCACTCGCGGGTGATGAAGGGCCAGCAGGGGCCGAACCACTAGCATTGCGGCGATTCAGATCCTCGGCCAGCCTCTTCTTCTTCTCAGCGCTGAGCACCATGCCTGCAGTGGACAATAAGAAAGGGGTGAGGAAGACAAAGCATGAAGAATATAAACAGTTAAGTGCAAGACGAAGATGATGTACCAATGTACACGCTGAGGGTCTCGGCGTCGTATTCATGCCTAATCAGCTGGGCGGTGTCAAACACCACACCCCAGCTGGAGATGGTCTGGCATAGTTCTTGGTCAGGGACAGTCAACTCTTCGAGTCTGCGGGGTTTCTTGAACTTCAACTTCTCCACCCAATATAATGGAAACCCATCGAGCATGGTTGAGTCGTAGGAGCTGCAGCAGACTCGGAAGAACCTTCCTTTGAAGTTCTCGTACGACTGTGAGAAGAGAGTGAATAGGACTCTCCCTGCCACCCCGTTCAGGCTCACCCAAAGCCTCTTGCCAGGGCTCTTCGCCTCGAAGAAGTAAAGAAATACGTCTACTGAGGAAGTGAACCCTAAGTTATTGCAAAGGACGGAGAACGCCTTGATAAAGGCCCAGCTGTTGGGGTACAGTTGGGCAGGCGCCACATTCAACTCTGTGAGCAAAGTCCTCTCGAACCCAGTGAAAGGAAGGCGGACTTTGACTCGTTTGAAGATGGTGGCGTAGAAGAAGAAGAAAGGTTCCCCGTTGTTACAGCAATCATCGGCGCAAACGGGTTTATTTTCTGTACAGGGTCGCACAGAGACGTACGCGTCAGTTTCCCTGCCAAAGACGCGCCCTTTGATTTCATTCTCATCATCCCTATGCTTACGAAGATCTTCACAGGATGTGAGTTTTGAGGTCTCAGCAAGGAGATCCTCAGAAGCCCATGGGTAGAGGGCCCTGTAATCAACCGCTACGGTTGGAGGAGGGTTGGAAGTAGTTTTGGTTCTGGCCATCTCGAATCTAAACAAATGAGAGGCAGGAAAAGAAAAAGGCTTAGAAGAAAACAATGGTGGACGAAGACTCAAAGGTAGAACGAACCCAGAAAAGAAGAACAAAAACCCTAGAATGCACAAATCAAAAATAGGCCCAAAACAGTTATAGCATGCAACAAGGATGATAGAGATTATGTTATGAAGGGCAACAAGACATAAAAATCATACCTTTGGTTGAGCAAAGACAAAGAAGGTTGAAAAGCCTGGTGAGAGGAAGAAAGTGTGCACTGGAAGATAGAGTTTGCAGAAGGTGAGAATGCAAAGTGATGGAACAGTGAAGTGGCGCGGGGTTTTGAAGAGGTTTAACGTAGCCCTAGGGAGCGCAAACGTTATGAATCCCAGACCGTCGATGCAGCCACGTGTTAACAGATCAAAAGGGGTTGGTGAAGTGTCCCTTCAGCGCGCTGTTCATGTACTTACGTGCAGAGACACGTAGGTCGCCCGAGCCAATGACTTAGTCTCTTCACTGAAACAAGTTAACAGCTTGAGACTAGGGGGGCTTGTGTACCGATCAGTCCTCACCTATGACTTAGTCTCTTCGTTGAAACAAGTTAACAACTTGAGATTGGGGGGCTTGTGTACCGACCAGTCCTTGGACGCTGAGGACAGTTTGTAAAGGGGCGAACCATGTCAGCTGGGTCCCACAGCATGGGCCAAAGCCACGTGGAATGGACCCCGCAGGTGGTATTGATAAGAGGGGTGACTAGTCATCAGCCCACAAGGAAGGGTGATTAGTCATCAGCCTACAGAGAGGGGTGATTAGTCATCAGCATGTTCCCACAGAGAAGGGTGAGTAGTCATCAGCGTGACGATCACCAGAAAGGGCTGATGTGTCTTCGTCACTCCGCAGGTTGAGGAGTCCTCGGCAACAGAGTGTGACGAGGTGACATCGGTCTTGGGTGATTTCAACAGCGTAACCAGAACAGCTAAGATTGGTTCCCAGAGTGGGCCAATGACCAGTTAAATACCTAGAGGTAGGGAGAGGCCTGAATCACGAAGAGCCTATGCGGGTAGCAGGGAAACCACAGTTCGATGCAGAGTCCTAAGGGGTCGAGTACTCATCAGACCTATTTCCCAGTGAAGCTACATGCATGGCACGTAAACAGTGAAGGCACTCCCAGAACAGGTGGCCCCAGAGACTAGGTGCACAAGGAGGCACCCAGGTGGTCACCCTGTGAGAGTTTGCACTCCAGAGAAGGAAACCTTATGTGCTAGATTACCCTAAGATTGGGTGATAGCGGCGCAAGGGTATTCCAGTAAACCCTAAATATGGCTAGTAGCGCAGTGAACCCTAATTAGGGTTAGCGGTGTAAGGACCTGTAGAATTGAATTGGAATAAAAAGAGTTATATTTTAAAAGAATTCTATGTATGTTTTATTTTAGAATAGAAAGGGAGGAAAAAGTTAAGTATAGAAGGCTATGAGGTCGCCGGTCGCCTGCTACACATGAGCGCCAGGTGGACGTCGCGCGGGCGCGAGAGGCATGCAGGCATCACGCGGGCGCGAGAGGCATGCAGGCATCGCGCGGGCGCGAGAGGCATGCAGGCATCGCGCGGGCGCGAGAGGCATGCAGGCATCGCGCGGGCGCGAGAGGCATGCAGGCATCGCGCGGGCGCGAGAGGCATGCAGGCATCGCGCGGGCGCGAGAGGCATGCAGGCAACGCGCGGGCCCGAGAGGCATGCAGGCATCGCGCGGGCGCGAGGCATGTGGGCATTGCCAGGGCGCGAGGCATGTGGACGTGGCCAAGGCGCGAGAGCTATGAGGGCGTCGCCAGGGAAGACATCGGTCGTCTCCCAGAGGAAGACATCGGTCGTCTTCTAGGGCGAAGGAGACATCGGTCGTTCGCCAGGATGAGTCAGCGTTGGAAAGTTGTCGCGAGGGCGAGCCTCACACAGATAAAGTGGGACCCAGACTCTCAGCATGAAACGTCCTGCACGCGCGCCACGTAGACAAAAAGGATGATTCAGAGTGGTGACATCAGAATGTTGGCATGCGCAAGAGACACTCGCGGTCGTACTGTTCAGAGCAGTGGTTGGCATGCACAAACGACAACAGTGGTCGTACTGTTCAGAGCAGTGGTTGGCATGCATAAACGACAGCAGTGGTCGTACTGTTCAGGGCAGTGGTTCTCAGACTTTCCTGCAGGAGGGGTGGCAGCAGTAGCAAACGTGGACAGGTAAGCTGGGATTCAAAAGCCACTGCGGGAAGGCAAAGAGTGTTACAGACTCAAGAGTGTTAGAGTGAGTGCAAACTTCCTCCCTCCCTTCTTCCCTTCCTTGCGTTGAGACTCAGGCAACCTCCAGCATCAGTGCGACACGCGACGTTGCCCTTAGAGCACCTAAGAGGTTCTCTGCAAGTTCTACAGACCAGGCGCTGAAAACAGAGACAAGGCGGGGTTCAAGCTTCGTTGGGTTTCGGAGCTCCTGGTGTTTGCGCAAGTCCAGGTAAGGGAAGCTAGCCTTCATTTTCAATACAAGCCATAGTTTAGCTATTTCTGCAGTAAGGGCGACGTGGTCGCCGATTTTCGTTTTCATCCTTGTAAAATGCTCTGTGTTACGTGTTTGGGCGACGTGGTCGCCGGTTTTAAATGCAGACTTCGAAATACCCTGTTTTTGAACCAGGTCGCCGGTTTTGGCGTTGTTTGCGAAACTCTCTGTTTTTGGTGTTGCTTTGAAACTGTTGAGATTTAAATGAGATATTCGAAAATAAGAACCTTGGATTGAGTTTTGCTGTGATTGAAATCATTCCTTTAAGTGTTATGTGATGTGTTGGATGTGGTGAATGTGGATCGAGGCATAGTATTTTCAGGAAAGAAAATACCGTGTAAGATCGTGTAGGATGTGCATTGATCGGTGATGTCTATAATGGGATTATCCTGACTCTCCTGATATAATGGATTCATATAGATGAGGTTATTCAGGCGTTGAGAGTCGAAGGAGGTTCATATGTATGGGTGAGTCGTGTGAAACAGAACGAGCTCGGCCTGTCATATGGATTAACCCTGTCATACTGTGAGAATGGTGAACTTGAGATCGAGAATGTGTTGATGCGCATAGCTGTGGAAACATTACAACAGCTTGTATGACAGGTGCAGAATCTCTGAGTCTAGTCAATGCACGAGTCTTCCGGAAGTAGGTCAAGTGTCTTGTGTGCTGGGTCAGTGGTGGTCTGACATGTGAAATGAGGAACTTGAAATTTATAGACACTTGATGCAGTATTGAGAAAATGAATGACTCTTGTGAATATTGTGAAATGTGTGATTTCTGGGTGATCAGGTGAAGGGTATTGAGAAAATCTATAGCTTTACGTGAATATCTTGAAAATTGCTTACTCTGATTTTAATGTTCTTATTTAAACTCTCTTTAAAATATCTAGCTTACCCTGTGTGTTTTGGTTCTGTGGCTGTTCTCTTAAAACTGTGATGATCGTGTATAACTTACACGGGAGCAGATGACCTTCCAGGAAGTAGAGCTCCTTAGTGAAGTGGTCGCCGGAAGGAGATCGGCTGTTTTTGGGTCCCCCGATGGGCGATCGGCCTCGTCCGATAGGAGATCGCCTGCTTCGTTTTTTTTTTACTGTATTTTGTTTATGTTTCTGGAAAAAATTTGACCGAATTTGTATTTAACTCCCTGTGAGGAGAAACTACATTTCATATATATAATATTTTGTTCATAGAATCTATTTGTTACCTTTATTTTCATTATATACATTTGTATAGTATTTTGGCGGGATGTTACATTAATGGTATCAGAGCAGTTCGTCCTTAGGATGACCTGAGGGCTGTGGATCCATTGTGTTTCTTCTGCTCATGAAATTTATTTGAGTTTAAAATAACAACTATAGTGAAAAGTTTTCAAACGTTTTTGTATTGAGATTTTGTGTGTGCTTTGGTGAATATATGTTATAACTGAAAATCTTAGTATTAAGAATGAGAAGGTCCTGATAAAGTAGTGAGGGTGCACACTCATAACTGGATCGGGATGAGTCTCAACCTTAATTCCAAAGGTTTGATGTTTAGCATATATTGAATTCTGGTGTGAGCTATTTCATTTTCTTGAGTGTCCTTGTAATGAATTGAAAATGGTTGATTGGATTGATGACTGCATACCAGTAGTTGTTCTGGTGTTATGCTTGGTGCTATAAGCATTATGATTCTGTTGTTGAGCTCAAATTCTTAATGATTTTGAGATGCTGACCTTTGTAAGGTCTATATGTTACCTCCTGAATGAATTGATTTCTTATCGATCTCATTCTTGTAGTTGTAGGGAATATAGAAACCTGTAGTTTCAACTCTGAAACAAAGAGAGATGGCACGTAGACCTTCTACCCCTCCCCAATCTTCTTCGGAGATGAGCCAGATTGCTAAGGCTATCGAGATGATGGCAACTGCCATCCAGCAGCAGAATGCAGCGATGGCTCAGAACCATCAAGCTACAATGCACCACTGGGAAACTGCTCGGTCGGCTGAGACAAACTCCCACGGCGGTCAGCCTCAAGAACAGATGGGACTGACCGAGTTCATGAGACACAACCCACCCAAGTTTAGTGGGAATGCTACCCCTGATCAGGCAGATCAGTGGGTCAGAGAGCTGGAGAAAATCTTTAGGGCGACCTCCTGCCCTGAAGAGAAGAAATTGTTGTTCGCCACTTATCTGCTATCAGGAGAAGCTGAGTTCTGGTGGATGGGAGCTCAGCAGATGATGGATGCCCGAGGGGATGTTTTGGATTGGGAGAGCTTCAGGGTGAAGTTCTTGGAGAAATACTTCCCTGACAGCGCCAAGTTTGCGAGGGAAGCTGAGTTCCTGAAGCTGGAGCAGGGGGATATGTCAGTGAACGCCTATGCTGCTCGTTTTGAGTACCTCGCCCGGTTCTATACCCAGGCGACCTCTGAGGCCTGGAGGTGTAGGAAGTTTGAAGAGGGACTGAAGCATGGGCTGAAGAAGACCATAGCCCCGATGTGCATCAGGGAATTTCACGCCTTAGTAGAAAAGGCGAAGATGGTGGAGACCCTGGAGAAGGGTGATTCTCGGGTGATCAGGTCACACCCAGGAGGTTCTTCCAGTGGGAAGGCTAAGGCACAGCACTTACAAAGCAAGCCCTATACGAGGCCTCCACCACATCGGGTGGGAACAACGTCATCCCAGTTTCAGCAGCGGCAACCTTGGAAACCCAAGTGTTTCCATTGTGGTGGACCACACACGCCCAACGTGTGCCCCAAGCAGCCTTCAGAGAGAAGGTGTTTTACCTGCCAAAAGACAGGGCACGTTGCTAGAGAATGCCCTAGCAGGAATGGGGCGACCCAGCACAGTGGCTCCCAGCAGAGGAGAAACGAAGGCAGCAGACCTCAGGCGACAGGGAGAGTGTTTGCCATGTCTGGAGCAGAAGCATCTCAGTCAGGTAACCTCGTGCAGGGTATATGTTTTATAGCTGGTAGGGGTGTAAAAGCTTTGTTTGATTCTGGAGCGACACACTCCTTTGTGTCAAGCCTGTGTGTAGCCGAGTTGGGCCTTCTAGTGAAGGAGTTACCCTTCGAACTGTTGGTCTCTACACCTGCATCAGGACAGGTGTCGACCTCTACAGTGTGCCCCGAATGTCCAGTGATTGTAGAGGGACGCAGATTCAAGGTGAACTTGATCTGCCTACCTCTTCAGGACCTAGATGTTATCCTGGGAATGGATTGGTTAGCCGCCAATCACGTTCTCATTGACTGCGGTAGTCAGAAGATTGCGTTTCCAGACCTCCAAGGATCAGATGTAATTTCTGCTCAGCAAGGGCAGTCAGAGTTGGAAGAAGGGGCGAGGTGCTTCGTGATACTCGCTCGGTCGGAGGTGGAGAATAAAGGGGACGTAAGCAGAATACCCGTGGTGAAAGATTTCGCGGATGTATTCCCAGAAGAGGTGCCTGGGTTACCCCCTAAGAGAGAAGTGGAATTCTCTATTGACTTGGTACCTGGAGCTGGACCAGTGTCAATGGCACCTTACAGGATGGCACCAGCCGAGTTAGTAGAGTTGAAGAAGCAAGTGGAAGAGTTGCTGGAGAAGCAATTCATCAGACCCAGTGTATCTCCATGGGGAGCTCCAGTGCTCCTAGTCAAGAAGAAGGATGGAGGGTCTCGGCTGTGTATAGATTACAGGCAGTTGAACAAGTTGACCATCAAGAACAAGTACCCCCTGCCTAGGATTGATGATTTGATGGATCAAATACATGGAGCCTCGGTGTTCTCCAAGATTGACCTGAGATCGGGGTACCACCAAATCTTGGTAAAAGCTGAAGATGTTCAGAAGACAGCTTTTAGGTCTCGATATGGGCACTACGAGTATGTAGTGATGCCATTTGGAGTCACCAATGCTCCAGCTCTATTCATGGACTACATGAATAGGATCTTTCGCCCTTTCTTGGATAAGTTTGTGGTGGTCTTCATAGATGACATCCTCATTTATTCAAGGACCGAGGAAGAGCATGAGGAACACCTGAGGACAGTATTGGAAATACTGAGAGAGAAGCAGCTCTATGCCAAGTTCTCCAAGTGTGAGTTCTGGCTGAGGGAAGTCAACTTCTTAGGACACGTGATATCTGCCCAAGGGATCTCGGTAGATCCAGCCAAGGTAGAGGCAGTGCTGCAATGGGAACGTCCTAAGACCGCGACTGAGATAAGGAGCTTTGTGGGGTTGGCGGGCTACTATCGGAGGTTTATTGAGGATTTTTCCAAGATAGTGGCTCCTTTAACACAGCTAACCCGCAAGGACCAACCTTTTGCTTGGACCGACCGATGTGAGCAGAGCTTCATGGAATTAAAGGAGAGGTTGACTAGTGCTCCAGTGCTGGTGATCCCCGAAGTAGGAAGACCTTTTGATGTCTTCTGTGACGCTTCACATCAGGGCTTGGGATGTGTTTTGATGCAAGAGAAAAGAGTGGTTGCATATGCTTCAAGGCAACTCAAGGTTCATGAGAGAAACTACCCTACGCATGACTTGGAGTTGGCGGCAGTGGTTTTTGCCTTGAAGATCTGGAGGCACTATCTATATGGAGCTCGGTTCCAGGTGTTCAGTGACCACAAGAGCTTGAAGTACCTGTTCGATCAGAAGGAACTAAACATGAGACAAAGAAGGTGGATGGAATTCCTAAAGGATTACAACTTTCAACTCATGTATCACCCAGGGAAGGCCAATGTAGTGGCAGATGCCTTGAGTAGGAAGTCTATACAAGTCGCCACCATGATGATGGAAGAGCAGAAACTGATCGAGCAGTTCAGAGACTTAAACCTTGGAGTAGAATTTCACGTGAATCACATTAGTTGTAGTAAGCTGGCTATAACTAATGACTTCCTTGGGATGTTAAGGGATAAGCAGTTGGAGGACCCTAGTCTAAAGCGTACTGTGGAGTCACTAGGGACCGACCAGGCTAGAGACTTTGTGATGGGCGATGATGGGATCTTGAGATTTAATGGTAGGATTTGCATCCCTGCAGATGGAGAATTGAAGAAGATGATCCTAGATGAAGGTCATAAGAGTCGCCTTAACCTCCATCCAGGCATGACCAAGATGTACCATGACTTGAAGGAGTCATTTTGGTGGTCAGGCATGAAGAGAGACATCGCCCAGTATGTCGCTACCTGTTTGACGTGTCAGAAGGCAAAGGTAGAACATCAAAGGCCTGGCGGGTTGTTACAACCATTGGATATCCCTGAGTGGAAATGGGACAGCATTGCCATGGATTTCGTCACCCATTTACCCAGATCGGTAAAGGGCCATGATGCAGTATGGGTCATCACTGATCGGCTGACGAAGAGTGCTCATTTTCTCCCAGTGAATATGAGGATGCCCATGGCCAAGTTGGCACAGTTGTACATCCAGGAAATAGTGAGGCTGCATGGAGTGCCTTCCAGCATCGTTTCAGATAGAGATCCCAGGTTCACTTCACGGTTTTGGCAGACCTTGCAAGAGTGCTTGGGAACTAAGTTGAGGATGAGCTCTGCATATCATCCCCAAACAGATGGTCAGTCAGAGAGAACGATCCAGTCCTTGGAAGACCTGCTGAGGACGTGTGTCTTGGATCAATTGGGGAATTGGGACGAGGTGTTGCCACTGGTGGAGTTTACATATAATAACAGTTATCACGCCAGCATAGGGATAGCACCATATGAAGCCCTATATGGGAGGAAATGTAGGACTCCCTTATGTTGGTACCAGGAGGGCGAAGCAGTCTTGGTTGGGCCAGAGTTGATTCAGCAGACGACCGAGAAGGTGCAGCAAATACAAAGCAGAATGAAGGCTTCTCAAAGTAGGCAGAAGTCATATGCAGACCAGAGGAGGAAGCCTTTGGAGTTTGCTGCTGGAGACCACGTGTTCATGAAAGTGACACCAACCAAGGGTGTAGGAAGAGCGATCAGGTCAAAGAAGTTGTCCCCTAAGTTCGTGGGACCATATCAGATCTTAAGGAGGATTGGCCCAGTAGCTTATGAGATCGCCCTGCCTCCCCATTTAGCGAATCTGCACAATGTCTTTCACGTTTCACAGCTGAGGAAGTACATGGCAGACCCTAGTCATGTGCTGGAAGTGGACAACGTGCAGATCAGGGATGACTTGTCCTTTGAAGCGAAACCAGTCAGGATTGAAGATCGTCAAAGTAAACAGCTCAGAGGCAAGACCATCAGCATGGTAAAAGTAGTGTGGGATGAACGATCGGGTGATTCAACTTGGGAGTTAGAAGCAACCATGAAAGAAGCCTATCCATACCTCTTTTCCTTGTAATTCAATTTTCGAGGACGAAAATTTTTCTTGTTGGGGAGAATGTAAGGACCTGTAGAATTGAATTGGAATAAAAAGAGTTATATTTTAAAACAATTCTATGTATGTTTTATTTTAGAATAGAAAGGGAGGAAAAAGTTAAGTATAGAAGGCTATGAGGTCGCCGGTCGCCTGCTACACATGAGCGCCAGGTGGACGTCGCGCGGGCGCGAGAGGCATGCAGGCATCGCGCGGGCGCGAGGCATGTGGGCATTGCCAGGGCGCGAGGCATGTGGACGTGGCCAAGGCGCGAGAGCTATGAGGGCGTCGCCAGGGAAGACATCGGTCGTCTCCCAGAGGAAGACATCGGTCGTCTCCCAGAGGAAGACATCGGTCGTCTTCTAGGGCGAAGGAGACATCGGTCGATCGCCAGGATGAGTCAGCGTTGGAAAGTTGTCGCGAGGGCGAGCCTCACACAGATAAAGTGGGACCCAGACTCTCAGCATGAAACGTCCTGCACGCGCGCCACGTAGACAAAAAGGATGATTCAGAGTGGTGACATCAGAATGTTGGCATGCGCAAGAGACACTCGCGGTCGTACTGTTCAGAGCAGTGGTTGGCATGCACAAACGACAACAGTGGTCGTACTGTTCAGAGCAGTGGTTGGCATGCATAAACGACAGCAGTGGTCGTACTGTTCAGGGCAGTGGTTCTCAGACTTTCCTGCAGGAGGGGTGGCAGCAGCAGCAAACGTGGACAGGTAAGCTGGGATTCAAAAGCCACTGCGGGAAGGCAAAGAGTGTTACAGACTCAAGAGTGTTAGAGTGAGTGCAAACTTCCTCCCTCCCTTCTTCCCTTCCTTGCGTTGAGACTCAGGCAACCTCCAGCATCAGTGCGACACGCGACGTTGCCCTTAGAGCACCTAAGAGGTTCTCTGCAAGTTCTACAGACCAGGCGCTGAAAACAGAGACAAGGCGGGGTTCAAGCTTCGTTGGATTTCGGAGCTCCTGGTGTTTGCGCAAGTCCAGGTAAGGGAAGCTAGCCTTCATTTTCAATACAAGCCATAGTTTAGCTATTTCTGCAGTAAGGGCGACGTGGTCGCCGGTTTTCGTTTTCATCCTTGTAAAATGCTCTGTGTTACGTGTTTGGGTGACGTCGTCGCCGGTTTTAAATGCAGACTTCGAAATACCCTGTTTTTGAACCAGGTCGCCGGTTTTGGCGTTGTTTGCGAAACTCTCTGTTTTTGGTGTTGCTTTGAAACTGTTGAGATTTAAATGAGATATTCGAAAATAAGAACCTTGGATTGAGTTTTGCTGTGATTGAAATCATTCCTTTAAGTGTTATGTGATGTGTTGGATGTGGTGAATGTGGATCGAGGCATAGTATTTTCAGGAAAGAAAATACCGTGTAAGATCGTGTAGGATGTGCATTGATCGGTGATGTCTATAATGGGATTATCCTGACTCTCCTGATATAATGGATTCATATAGATGAGGTTATTCAGGCGTTGAGAGTCGAAGGAGGTTCATATGTATGGGTGAGTCGTGTGAAACAGAACGAGCTCGGCCTGTCATATGGATTAACCCTGTCATACTGTGAGAATGGTGAACTTGAGATCGAGAATGTGTTGATGCGCATAGCTGTGGAAACATTACAACAGCTTGTATGACAGGTGAAGAATCTCTGAGTCTAGTCAATGCACGAGTCTTCCGGAAGTAGGTCAAGTGTCTTGTGTGCTGGGTCAGTGGTGGTCTGACATGTGAAATGAGGAACTTGAAATTTATAGACACTTGATGCAGTATTGAGAAAATGAATGACTCTTGTGAATATTGTGAAATGTGTGATTTCTGGGTGATCAGGTGAAGGGTATTGAGAAAATCTATAGCTTTACGTGAATATCTTGAAAATTGCTTACTCTGATTTTAATGTTCTTATTTAAACTCTCTTTAAAATATCTAGCTTACCCTGTGTGTTTTGGTTCTGTGGCTGTTCTCTTAAAACTGTGATGATCGTGTATAACTTACACGGGAGCAGATGACCTTCCAGGAAGTAGAGCTCCTTAGTGAAGTGGTCGCCGGAAGGAGATCGGCTGTTTTTGGGTCCCCCGATGGGCGATCGGCCTCGTCCGATAGGAGATCGCCTGCTTCGTTTTTTTTTTACTGTATTTTGTTTATGTTTCTGGAAAAAATTTGACCGAATTTGTATTTAACTCCCTGTGAGGAGAAACCACATTTCATATATATAATATTTTGTTCATAGAATCTATTTGTTACCTTTATTTTCATTATATACATTTGTATAGTATTTTGGCGGGATGTTACAAGCGGCGCTGTAAACCCTAGACTATATAAGGGACAATAAAATACTTCACAAAGGTACGCAGTTTCTAGACCTAAACATAGAGAAACTCAATACACTTGGTGTTTCTTGTCCTACATTGACTTGAGCGTCGGAGTGCAAACGGCCTCTAGGGCGCCCCCTTTCTCTTTTGCAGGTGCAGATTGCTTCGAAAGAACCAAGCACGTATCAACGTCAGAAGGGAGGCATGTGAATGTCGTGGAGTCAACTGACATGCGAGTCAACGGGCAAGAACAGATCACATTAAGGATCTTTATCATGATGACCTTGATTTTTCTCAAATCTTTTAAGATCATCTCTTGTTAGAGAAGCACATGAAGGGGGTTTGATGGGACATTTTGAGGTTGCTAAAACTTTGGATGTGTTGCATGAACATTTCTTTTGGCCTCATATGCATAAACATGTTCATAGTTTGTGTGATAAATGCATAGCTTGCCGCAAAGCTAAATCTAGGATGCATCCCCATGGATTGTATACTCCCCTTCCTATCCCTTCAATGCCTTGGGTTGCTATTTCTATGGATTTCATCTTAGGATTACCCAAGACATCAAAGGGAAAGGACTCCATTTTTGTGGTAGTGGATCGTTTTTCAAAGATGGCTCACTTTATTCCTTGCCACAAAGTGGATGATGCATTTCGTATAGCAAACCTCTTCTTCCAAGAAGTGGTTCGCTTGCATAGGCTACCTAGGACTATTGTGTCCGATAGAGACCCAAAGTTCTTAAGCCATTTTTGGAAGACCTTGTGGGGCAAGCTTGGTACTAAGCTTTTATTTTCTACCACTTGTCACCCACAAACTGATGGTCAAACCGAAGTGGTTAATAGAACATTGGGCCAACTATTGAGATGCTTTATTTCGGGAAACCCTAGAGTGTGGGAGAATTTACTACCTCATGTTGAGTTTGCATATAACCGTGTAGTACATTCTACCACCTCTCATTCTCCTTTTGAGGTTGTCTATGGGTTTAATCCCTTAACACCTCTTGATCTTCTTCCTATTCCCCTTCTTGAGGATGTCTTGTGCAAAGATGGTGATGAAAAGGCTTCTTTTGTGAAAACTTTGCATAAAGACATCAAGAAGAGAATTGAGAAGAAGGTTGGCAAGTATGCGGAACTTGCCAACAAAAGGAGAAAAGCATTGGTCTTTGATGAGGGTGATTGGGTTTGGCTTCATTTGAGGAAGGATCGTTTTCCTACTCAAAGGAAGTCCAAACTTATGCCTCGAGGAGATGGACCTTTCCAAATCCTCAAGAGGATTAATGACAATGGTTATGAGTTAGATATGCCTGATACATTCTTAGGTAGTCATACTTTTAATATCAGCAATCTAACTCCTTTTTCTGTAGGTCTCCAGAATTCGTGGTCAAATTCTCTCCAACTCGGGGAGTATGATGGAGATCAAGCTCAAGAGGACATGGAGGCCAATCATCATGAAGAAGAAGAGGTTGAGGACGTTCATGGAGATCAAAGTCAACCTCAAAGGCTCACAAGAAGCATGTTCAAAGCTTTAGGAGCAAAATGACGTTTATTTTCCCTTTTTGTAATTTCATTGTGTGAAGGTGCTTAGAGGAAAACATGAGAAACCTCTTGTGCTAAAGCATCTTTAGGTCATTAGGAGCATTAAGAGGGGGTGTGTTAATAGATAGGTGTAGGAGTTAAAATAGGAGGTTCCAAAGTGAGAGAAGAAGTCACACCTTCCTGATGACTTGTTTAGGCGCCATTTTCATTTGAATTTGGGGGGAGTTTTGAATTCATTTAGCTTGCATTTCAGCACCTTCACACTATAAATTAAGGTGTTGCCCTTGTATTTTTCAGATTTGAATTTTGAATTAGAGAAACTATACTCAATTTTTGAGTGAGCATTGGAGAGCTTTGCATCTTCTTCACTAGTCTTATCTTGAAGGTTCAATGGTTACCTCAAGTGGCAGCTTGCACACTCATCTAGGAGCCTTCATCTTAGTGGCATGATCATCCAACCATACCTCCATCTTCATGAGCATTCTCTTCTCCTTCCTTCCTTCTCTTTTAATTTTCATGTCTTAGCTTGTGTTCTTGTGTGTTGGTTCGGTTGTTTTGTGTTTCCAGCAGCTTGTTCTTCATTTATCTTTGTTTTAGTTCGGTGCCTTTAATTTCCAGCATTTATATTCAGTTCAATTCTCTTCTATGCCAATTCTTTTCGGTGATATGGTTTTTCCTATCACTTTAATCGGTTCAATTTGACAATAATTGGAACTTCCATATGAGTTTGTGTTTTGGCATTAGTTTTGGTGAGTTCTTGACTTAGAACATTGATCCAATTCTAAGAAAAAGTGCCTCTCTTATGACCAACTCAAGATGTTTCCTAAGAATGTCAAGAACCTTTCATCTTATGTTCTTGAATTCACATCACAGGAGGCCCTCCAGCTTGAGGCCAAGATCCTCCCCCTCCGCAACAAAATCATTGACCTAGAGGAACAGTTGGAGGGGGCCCAAACTAAAATGACCAAGCTGGAGGAGAGGGCCACCAACCAAGAAGTTTAGCTGGGCAAAGTTGAGGAAGAACTTGCCCAACAAGCTGAGTTGTTCAAGAAGACTAAGGCAGAACTGAATGAAGATGCCGCCGATACCTACGGGGAAGGTTTTGGCGATGCCCTTGCTCAGGTTGCCTGCCCGCATCCTAAGATGGACCTCTCGCCCTTCTCTATATCTATGCAGGTAGTCGACGGGCAAATAGTGCCCAAATAGGTCTCTTGAGCAGCTATATTCCATGGCTGGACTTCTTGTAATCACCCTTATGTAATTACTCTTCCAATCTAATAATATTTAACTTTGTGCATGCAACTACCTTGATCAAATTGTTTAGCTTGGCGCTTCATATTTCCTTCGCACAACTTACATTTTTGGTACACAGTAGTTGTTTGGACACTGTGCACTTAGCTAGCAACTTCGACTTCTCGCAATGTAGCACGTGTAACACTGATAAGAGGTGATGAGTGTAATTCCTCTTTAGGATAAGAGACTACATCACTTTACTGACCTCTCCTTGCACCACGCCAAAGAGGACTTAAGTGATGAAACCCCTCATTTAACATTGGTGTTCTCACTCGAGTGGGAGGCGTCCTCTGCGAACCCCTCTCTTTCACCTTGAGACTTCTAACACACAGGCCATTCTTCGGCTAACCTCTCATCGCCCATAGGCATGTGTGGGTCTCACTGGCAAATCCTGTTGTTCAACTTGGATGCTTTTTTCACTCAAGGGGAAAGTGTCCTTTACAAACCCTCCATTTACCCCTTCAAGACTTCTAGCACTGATCTGTATTTGCCTGACCTCTCCTTGCTCGAGACAAGGAAGGATTTTGCTGGTATGAGTCATCCTTGGCGTTCTCACTCGAAGGGGGAGGCGTTCTCTATGAACCTTCCTTTCCCGCTTCCGAGACTTCTAACCCAAGATGACGAGTCTTAACTGACCTCTCGTCGCCCATAGGCGAGGGAGGATTTAACTGGCGAACCCTTCTGTTCAACTTGGGTGTTCTCACTCGAGGGGAAGGTGTTCTAGCGAACCTACCTTCCCACTTTCGAGACCTCTAACCCCAAGCGACAGATTCTTAACTGACCTCACATCGCCTATAGGCGAAAGAGGATTTAACTGGCGAACCCTTCTGTTCACTTGGGTGTTCTCTTCAGCCCTCTGAGTAGGACTCGGTTAGCTGACTCGACCTGCCCATTAGTCTGGGGATGCTCGACTGATGCAAACACCTGTTTGATTCCCAACTCCATGCATAACTTCCCCAACTGTTGTCTCGTAAACTGGGTGCCATTATCAGACACTAAGCGCTTGGGTATGCCAAAGCGACATACTATGTTCTTCCACACGAAGTGCTGGATCTTGTGGGTCGTGATTTGTGCTACTGGCTCGACCTCGATCCACTTCGTGAAGTATTCTATGGCGACCACAAGATACTTCATATGCCGTATAGCCAAAGGAAAAGGGCCCAGGATATCAATTCCCCATGTGTAGAATGGCCAAGGGCTGTATATGGATATGAGCTCTTCAAGCGGCGCCTTGTGCCAATCAGCATGTAGTTGACACTGCTTGTACTGCTGTGCATACTTCGTGCAATCTTCCCTCATGGTTGGCCAGTAATACCCTGCGCGAATGGCCTTGGATGCCAGAGCACGACCTCCAATGTGGCTCCCACATATTCCTTCATGGAGCTCCGCCATTATCCGCATGCACTGCTCACCATGTACACACACCAGAATAGGGTGGGTGAACCCATGCCTGTACAACTCCCCGTCAATGAGTGTATACTTGGTCGAGTTCTTCTTTACTTTTATCGCCTCCGTTGGCTCCATTGGCAACATCCCATAAGCCAAGTAGCACTTATAAGGCGTCATCCACGTTTCTTCACTCAGCACTAGGCAGACCTGCGACGACACTTCCTCCAACACCGCGTACGCATTGACCCTTGGCTTCTTCAAAGTTTCTTGGGTCAATGACCGATGACTCCTCTTCCCACCATCTGACTGGCTGATCTGGTGGACTCCTACCAAGTTATTAGCCGTATAGATGCGAGGTGTCTTCAGGGTCTCCTGAATGACCGTCCTCTACCTGCCCCCTTGCCCGAGCTTGCGAGTTTCGCTAATAAGTCAGCTCGGGCATTCTGATCTCTGGGCACATGCACCAACTCAAAAGCTGCAAAGAAACTCTTCAACACCTGGACATACTCTAGGTAGGAGGCCATATGAGGGTCTTTGGCCTGGTACTCTCCCGCCACTTGACCTGTGACTAGTAGGGAGTCACTCTTTGCTAGAAGACTCTACGCACCCATCTCCTTGGCCAACAGTATTCCAACAATTAGGGCCTCATATTCTGCTTGATTGTTGCTGGCTTTGAAGGCAAATCGTAGAGCCTGCTCAATCAACAACCCTTTTGGCCCTTCCAAGATCACCCCAGCTCCACTACCTTGCTGATTAGAGGACCCATCTACCGAGAGCACCCATCTGAAGTCAGGCTCGTCCTACTGGGTTTCTGTCGAGGACATCTCGGCTACGAAATCAGCATAGACTTGGCCTTTGATTAGGCCTCTGGGCTCATACTGTATGTCGAACTCTGAAAACTCTACTGCCCATCGCACCATCCTTCCTACTACGTCTGGCTTCTGCAAGACCTTATGAATGGGCAGGTCTGTCATCACCACCACTATAAAGCTCTGGAAGTAATGGCGAAGCCTACGTGTAGAGAACACCACAGTCAGAGCCGCCTTCTCTATGGCTTGGTATCTCACCTCAAGCCCTTGCAACATTTTGCTAACAAAATAGATGGGCTTTTGGCTTTGATCTTGCTCCTGCACAAGAACTGGGCTCACTGCCCTCTCAGTGACTGCAAAATACAAACGTAACGGGGTGTCGATCTGAGGTTTGCACAACACTGGTGGGCTAGCCAGGTATTCTTTCAGCTTGAGGAATGCTTCCTCACACTCCTTGGTCCACAAGAACCTGTTGTTCCTTCTCAAGCACTGAAAATAAGGGTGACCCTTATCTCCTCCAGCAGACATGAACCTGGAGAGAGCAGCCATCCGACCTGTCAACTGCTGCACCTCCTTTACCGACGTCGGGCTCCTCATGGCAAGGATTGCCACACATTTGTCTGGATTGGCCTCAATCCCACGTTCAGTGAGCAAGAAACCGAGAAACTTGCCTGCTTCCACCCCAAAAATGCACTTCTCTGGATTCAGCTTCAGCTTGTACTTAGCTATTGTAGCAAATAGCTCCTCCAAATCAATGACGTGCTAATCCTTCATCTGTGATGTTACCACCATATCATCCACATAGGCTTGCACGTTGCGTCCTATCATAGGCACGAGGACCTTGTCCATCAACCTTTGGTAGGTAGCGCCTGCATTTTTCAACCCAAATGGCATGACTGTGTAACAGTAGCAGGACAACTTAGTCATGAACGCTGTCTTGCACTCATCCATTGGGTGCATTTTGATCTAGTTATAACAAGAAAAAGCATCCAGGAAATTGAGCAGCTTGCAACCTGAGGCGCTATCTACCAACGCATCAATACTAGGAAAAGGATAAGAGTCCTTTGGGCATGCCTTGTTGAGGTCAGTGAAATCCACACACATCCGCCACTTCCCATTGGCCTTCTTTACCAACACCACATTCGCTAGCCATTCAGGATATTGAATTTCCCGTATATGGCCAGCCTTGAGCAACTTCTGCGTCTCCTCCCTAATCACCTGTCTCCTCTCTTCATTGAATTTCTTTCTCCTCTGACGAACTGGTCTGACTTGGGGATTCAGCGCCAGGCGATGACACAAAAAATCAGGGTCGATGCCTGGCATATCTGATGAATTGTTCTTCATGATCATTTGTTCTTCTTGAAATATGAGGTAAAAAGGTGGTGGAAGCTATGGATGATATGGGTCAAGGATGGCTCATATAAAGCTATGGGTTCCTTGTAGGTGCATGAAAGGTATGGAGAGTGATAGGTTAGGCCAAATCACTTGGAGGAAGGTGAAGATGAAGATCAAAGTGTCTAACCTAGAGAGACTAGACAAAGAGTAGAAGCTAGCATAATTTTGGCAGCATTTACTCATATAAATTGATCTTAAAAAAATATGAGCCAAAGCACCCTATTTATAGGAGATGGTGCCTTGGAGAGTAAGGAGCAAGGGTTGGATGGGGAATACATAAAAGAGGGGGCTGCTAGGGTGTTGACTAAAGGTCAATGCAGCCCCTTAGCATGCTTCTAGAAGGTAGGGCTACATTCCTACCCTAAAAGGCCTAGGTACAAGCTAAATTGTTAAATACACCCCCCTATTGTGCTAAATGAACCCTACTCTACTAAATTGTTAAATACACCCCCGATTGTGCTAAATGAACCCTACGCTACTGAAATTATAAATAAATTGAAATTAATTGATGCTCAACTCCCATGGCTTGGGCTTTACTCCTTGTGGTCCTCTGAGGGGTCTTTGAATATGTAGAGAAAAGTTTCTCTGCCATTAGTAGCTGAGTCCTACTCTTCTTGAATCCTCTTTGCCATGGACCTAGTTGTTGGGCCTGAGCTTGGGCTTAGGCTTGGGCTTGGGCCTTTTCCATCATCCCTTCCTTCTTGAGAGGATCTGTGCTCAAATCTACAGGGTTGATCTCAAGCAGCAGCCTTATTCCTACTTTGAAAACTATGCTCGTCCTCCAGGATCAAATATTAACCTACAGTAAACATTAAAGAAAAGTGAGATAAGAAAATTAAGACTAGTGTGTAAGGACCTGTAAAATTAAATTGGGATAAAAGGAATATATTTTAAATGAATTCTAAGTAGGTTTTTATTTAAAATAAAAAGGAAGGAAAGTGTAGTTTAGAAGACTATGAGATCGCCTGGTTAGTACATAATCGCCTGTCGCCTAGATTACACATGATCGCCAATCGCCTATGGTGCACATGATCACCGAAAGTGCACTCAGTATGTGGTCAGGATACTGGATCAACCATAGTGGGTTCCAAAAACCACGCGTATCAAGGTGTGGGTTAAGCCTTAGATACGCTGTGCATGTGAAGCTCTATGCTTGAGTATAAGAAACCGTCCTTAGTGTTGCATGCATGAGCACACGAGGAGTAGTGCTGATCTACTCTTGGAAATGTGAAGCTACCGACGTCACCAAGTCATGTGGAGATGATACCTTGGACGTAACATAGTGGGATGAAGAACCTTCAGCAAGGCGTGGCGAGTGTCGTCGGGCATCGCCGGGCGCGAGGCATGCGGGCATCGCCAGGGCGCGAGGCATGCGGGCATCGCCGGGCGCGAGGCATGCGGGCATCGCCGGGCGCGAGGCATGCGGGCATCGCCGGGCGCGAGGCATGCGGGCATCGCCGCTGGGCGCGAGGCATGCGGGCATCGCCAGGGCGCGAGACTTGCGGGCATCGCCAGGGCGCGAGGCATGCGGTCATCGCCAGGGCGAGACATCGGTCGTCTCCCAGGGAGAGACATCGGTCGTCCGCGAGGATGAGGCATCGGTGGATAGTCATCGCGCGAGCGGTCATCGGTGGAAGGTTATCGCGCGATGTCGAGTTTCACACAGATAAGGTGGGACCCAGGCTCTCAGCATCAGATGTAACATCCCGCCAAAATAAAACCATACATTCATGTTTAATGAAATTAAAGGTACACAAAAATCTTGAAGAATACAAGATAATATATATATATATAAGTAATGGAGTTGCTCCTCTTAGGGAGATTAGTACATAATCCTTCAAATGTTTTTCAAAATTTAAAGAAAGAAAATCAAATACAGCAAGACCGGCGGTCTCCATACATAAAACGGCGATCTCCAACACAAACCGGCGATCCCAAAACAGAAGACCTCAAAACAGGCGATCTGCCATCAGGACACAAATCCGGCGATCACCCGATAGAGGTAGAAAACCGGCGATCACCACCGAGAGGTGGAAATAGGCGATCTCTTTCCCCGGCGACCACTCACTATAGAGCTCTTCTTCCTGGAAGATCATCTGCTCCCGTGTAACAATTACACGATCATCACAGTTTTGAGAAAACAACCACAATAACAGATAAAAGGGTAAGCTAGATAATTTAAAAGAAGTTTAAATCAAGAACATGCAAATCCAAGTAAACCAAGTTCCAAAATACTCATGTAAAACGTAGAACTACAATTAGCATTCAGCTGATCGCCCAAAATCACAAATTCACTACATTTCCCATAGACATTCCATTTCACAACACAGCATCAAGTGTCTATCAATATTCCAGTTTCTCATTTCACATGTCAGACTTTCCACTGACCCACCATGCATAGACACATGACACTACTTCCAATTTGACTCGTGTGTTGACTCAGGCCCAGAGATTTGCACCTGTCATACCTACCACTGTGAATCCACACAGCATGCGCATATACCATCTCATTGTTACCATTCTCTCGGTATGACAAGGTTAATTCGTATAACAGGCCGAGCTCGTTCCCATTTGAACAACTCGCCCATTCATACGAACCTCCTACGACTCTCACCAACTGAATAACTTCATCTACGTGATTTCATTATCTCAGCAGAGTCAGGATATCTCCTTCTCGACAAGCCCCTAGTCAATACACCTATACAGATCTTACACGGTATTTCCTTTCCTGAAAATACTATGCCTCGATCCCACATTCACAGCATTCAAACACATCCTACCATTCAAGTAAATGATTCAAATCACATCCACAAACATTTCAAAGCTTCAGATCTTCGAATATCTCATGTAAATCTCAAGTAGTTTCAAAATAACATCAAAAACAGAGATTGCGTAAAACAGCGCCAAAACCGGCGATCTAGTTCAACCACAGAGCGTTTTCAAAGACTATGTTTAAAACCGGCGATCACGTCGCCCAAACACATAACACAAAGCATTTCATGAAGACGAAAGCGAAAACGGCGACCACATCGCCTACACTTCAGAAAAGGCTAAACGATGGTTCGTATTAAAGATGAAGGCTAGCTTCCCTTACCTGGACTTGCGCAACCACCATGAGCTTTGAAATCCAACGAAGCTTGCAGAATACCTTGGCTCTGTTTTTCGCGTCTGGTCTGAAGAACTTGCAGAGGACTACCCAAGTGCTCCAATGGTGTTGCTTCTCGTCGTACTCTTGTGTGGAGGTGCTAGAACCGTAGTGCGAAGGAGAGAATGGAGGAGAAGGAGATAAACGCACCCTTTAGCTCTGGAACCACTGCAACGTTTTTCTTCTTTTCTCAGGAGTGGGTTTGTGTATCTTAAGCTGACTTCTCCACAAAAACCGCTGCCACCACCCACTCTGCAGGGAAGGTTGCGTGTACGCTTCACTGAACAGTACACCTAAGCGTGCCTCAGCGCAGGCTAACACTCTGAGGTCACTAGTCTGAACCACTCTTTTTGCCTACGTGTCGCTCATGCAGGACGTTCCATACTGGGAACCTGGGTCCCACCTTTCTCTGTGTGAAACTCGACGTCGCGCGATGACTTTCCACTGCTGACTCATCCTAGCGAACGACCGATGTCTCTCTCTGGCGACGCCCTCTTGCCTCGCGCCCTGGCGATGCCCGCATGCCTCTCGCGCCCTGGCAAAGCTCGCATGCCTCTCGCACCCCTGGCGATGCCCGCATGCCTCTCGCCCCTGGCGATGTCCACATGCCTCGCGCCCTGGCGATGTCCACACGCCTCGCGCCTTGGCGATGTTGACATGCCTCGCGCCCTGGCGATGTCCACACGCCTCGCGCCTTGGCGATGTTGACATGCCTCGCGCCCTGGCGATGTCCACACGCCTCGCGCCTTGGCGATCAAGTGTAGCAGGCGACCGGCGATCATGTACTACTAGGCGATCTGATGGTCTTCTAAACTACACTTTCCTTCCTTTTTATTTTAAACATAAAGACATACTTAGAATTCATTTAAAATATAACACTTTTATTCCAATAAATTTTCTGGGTCCTTACAATCTCCCTAACAACAAAAATTTTCGTCCCCGAAAATTGAACTACAAGGAAAAGAGGTAGGGATATGCTTCTCTCATGGGTCCTTCTAGCTCCCAAGTTGAATCACCCGATCTCTCATCCCACACCACTTTCACCATGTCGAGGGTCTTGCCTCTGAGCTGTTGACTTTGCCTATCATCAATCCTGACTGGTTTTGCTTCAAAGGACAAGTCATCCCTGATCTGCACGTTGTCCACTTCCAGCACATGACTAGGGTCTGCCATGTACTTCCTCAGCTGTGAAACGTGAAAGACATTGTGCAGATTCGCTTAAATTGGGGAGGTGGGGCGATCTCATAAGCCTCTGGACTGATCCCCCCTTAGGATCTGACATAGGCCAACAAACTTAGGGGACCGCTTCTTTGATCTGGTCGCCCATCCTACACCCTTGGCTGGTGTCCTCTCTCATAAAGACATGATCCCCAGCAGCAGACTCCAAAGGTCTTCTCCTCTGCTCTGCATAGGACATCTGCTGACTTAGAGAAACTCTCATTCCGTCTTGCATCAGTTTTACCTTCTCGGTTGTCTGTTGAACCAACGCTTACTACTCCAATACCTCATCAAATTCCATTCTCCTCCCTTGCATATGGAGTATGCTGTTCCATTGAGTGCCAACTCCAGTACTCACACTCTACTTCCAACCCTGAAGACTTGGTCGAGCAAGTCCAGAACTAAGCCCTTAACGGAACCAGGACTCGCCCCCTGTAGAGAAAAAGTGAGCAAGATCCCTCCATCGGAAGGGAAAAAGGACAGTTGACTACTGCTCATGCTCCCTAGCCAATTCAAACTAGGATCCGAAATATCCTTCTAGGAATCAACTTCTGCATCTTGATCAAAACCATCCATCGACTTCCCACTGCTGATCTAATTCTCACGCTCCCTAAAGGAATACCTTGGGTTCACCACTATGCTACATAATTCTGCACCTTATAAAGACAAAGTTCTTGTTGCTGTTACTTTCTAAATCATCCTTATAACTTCCTTTGCCAACTCGGCTTCCTGCCCCCATCATTTCCTCCTTGTTCAATGTATACATCGGATGCATTGATTTGGGTTCAGGTGTCTATCTGAAAAGGCATACAAGAACGAACACACCATATCTTTCAACCACAACCATGTAAGTAGTGGAACCGATTGGAAAACTTCCTCTGCATCCAGAATTTCTTGCTTAAGGACAACTCTATTCCTCTTCTCCAAGATACAACAGACTATTGCCACCCACATTCCCTTCCACACCTGATTCTACTTGGATGACATACGTATAAGATAAAAGTTCTCAAGGTGGGGCCTCAAATCCTTGTGTCGAACAAAAAGAACACTTATCCACTTGAAACACATAGACCAGCCACGTTGCTTTAAAGTTAAAGTTAGTGGCTCACGCATCCTCCTGAAATCTCACATCCCCTCTGCCTCCAACTTTCCAACAATGACTTTTTGGAACCAACCATCATCTTCACCCTCCTCGCACACCTTACGTACATCTCTCTACCACCACGATTGATATTTCGAATGAGCTCGGCTCCTCCCAAGTTCCGAGTCATATTTGGATACAAGAATATCTTTCCATTTCTCTTTCTCATCACTCCTCATCCACCATTTCCACACTCATCTTCCAATTCACGGTCCACCAAAACAGCATCCATTCTGCGTGAAGCTTTCTCTCTTCTCCCAGTAACTTCTCTACTTGGTATTTTGCAGCAAATTTCTCTGACTAATTGAACTTTAGACATAAATACAATATCTCCTCTTTCCTTTTAAGCTTGTGATTAAGCTAGAGTCATCTCATGCTGTTTCATCGACATAAACATCTCCCAAGCTTCAAATAAAAGAACGTTCATTCTTTCATTTTTGGAACTTAACCCCGGTACTTCCCATGGATACACATGCTTAAGCCCTTAAACCCTCAACATTCAGCTTATATACTCTCCATAACTTACATGTAGCTGAAACTAAACCTTGGTGCACTAAATCTAACTTACACTTCCTTCTTTAATTCCATAACCTCAGCTGGAGTCATCGACACAGGTCCAGCCCCAGGTACCAAAACAATATAGAGTTCCACCCCTCTCTTAGGAGGTAATCCAGGTATTTCTTCCGGAAATACTTCCATGAAATCTTTCACCAAGGTATCTTGCTTACGTCCTCTTCATTCTTCACTTCCAACCGAGCTAGGATCACGAAGCACCTCGCCCCTTTTTCCCAACTCCGACCACCCATGCTGAGCAGATATCACCTCTGACTCTTGGAGGTTTGTAACTGCGAACTTCTGATTACCGCAGACTACGAGAACGTGATTGGCAGCTAGCCAATCCATTCCCAGGATAACATCTAGATCCTGAAGAGGTAGGCAGATCAAGTTTACTTTGAATCTGCGTCCCTCTACCATCACTGGACATTCAGGGCAAACTGTAGAGGTCAACACCTGTCTTGATACAGGTGTAGAGACCAACAGTTCAAACGGTACTTCCTTCACTAGAAGGCCCAACTCGGCTACACACAAGCTTGACACAAAGGAGTGTGTCGCTCCAGAATCAATCAAAATTCTAACGCATCTACCAGCTATAAACAAGCACCTTGTACTAGGTTACCTGACTGAGATACTTCCGCTCCAGACAGGGCAGACACTCTCCCTGCTGCCAGAGGTCTGCTGCCTTCGTTCCTCAACTGCTGGGAAACACTGGGTTGTGTCATCCTTTTTCTGTTAGGGCAATCTCTAGAAATGTGCCCCATCTCTTGACATGTGAAACACCCTTTCTCTGAATTCCTCTTGGAGCACGCCTTGACGTTATGTAACCCACCACAACGGAAACATCTTGGTTTCCATGGTTGTTGCTGCTGAAACTGGGGCGGAATTGCTTCTGCCCGATGTGGTGGAGGTATCACATAAGGCTTGCTTCGTGGGTGCTGTACCTTGGCCTTCCCACTGAAGGGACCCCTTGGGCGTGATCTGATTACCCTGGAATTACTCCTCTCCAGGGTCTCCATCACCTTTGCCTTCCCTACTAAGGCATGAGACTCTCTGATCCACTGATCTGGTTGGTTCGGAGAAACGTTCCCACGGAACTGGGTTGGGTTGTGCCTCATGAACTCGGTCATCCCCATCTGCTCCCGAGGCTGATTGACATGGGGAGCTGTTGCAGCCGATCCAGCAGCTTCCAAATGATTCATTACAGCCTGATGAATCTGGGCCATCACCATATTCTGCTGTTGGATGGCAGTTGCCATCATCTCCATGGCTCTGGCGATCTGACCCATCTCTGAAGAAGGTTGGGGAGGGGTAGAAGGTCTACGTGCCATTTCCTTCGTTTTCAGATTTGAAACTATAAGGTTCCTATATTCCCTACAACTACAAGAATGAGATCGATAAGAAATCAATTCATTCAAGGGGGTAACAGCTAGACCTTACCAAGGTCAGCATCTCAAAATCATTAAGAATTTGAGCTCATCAACAGGATCATAATGCTTATAACATCAAGCATAACACCAGCACAACTACTGGTATGCAGTCATCAATCCAATCAACCATTTTCAATCAATTACAAAGACACTCAAGAGAATGAAATAGCTCACACCAGAATTCAATATATGCTAAACATCAAACCTTTGGAATTAAGATTGAGACTCATCTCGATCCAGTTATGAGTGTGCACCCTCACTACTTTATCAAGACCTTCTCATTCTTAATACTAAGATTTTCAATTAGAACATATATTCACCAAAGCACACACAAATCTTCAATACAAAAACGTTTGAAAACCTTTCACTATAGTTATTATTTTAAACTCAAATAACTCTCATGAGCAGAAGAAACACAATGGATCCATAGCCCTCAGGTCATCCTAAGGACGAACTGCTCTGATACCATTAATGTAACATCCCGCCAAAATAAAACCATACATTCATGTTTAATGAAATTAAAGGTACACAAAAATCTTGAAGAATACAAGATAATATATATATATATATAAGTAATGGAGTTGCTCCTCTTAGGGAGATTAGTACATAATCCTTCAAATGTTTTTCAAAATTTAAAGAAAGAAAATCAAATACAGCAAGACCGGCGGTCTCCATACATAAAACGGCGATCTCCAACACAAACCGGCGATCCCAAAACAGAAGACCTCAAAACAGGCGATCTGCCATCAGGACACAAATCCGGCGATCACCCGATAGAGGTAGAAAACCGGCGATCACCACCGAGAGGTGGAAATAGGCGATCTCTTTCCCCGGCGACCACTCACTATAGAGCTCTTCTTCCTGGAAGATCATCTGCTCCCGTGTAACAATTACACGATCATCACAGTTTTGAGAAAACAACCACAATAACAGATAAAAGGGTAAGCTAGATAATTTAAAAGAAGTTTAAATCAAGAACATGCAAATCCAAGTAAACCAAGTTCCAAAATACTCATGTAAAACGTAGAACTACAATTAGCATTCAGCTGATCGCCCAAAATCACAAATTCACTACATTTCCCATAGACATTCCATTTCACAACACAGCATCAAGTGTCTATCAATATTCCAGTTTCTCATTTTTCACATGTCAGACTTTCCACTGACCCACCATGCATAGACACATGACACTACTTCCAATTTGACTCGTGTGTTGACTCAGGCCCAGAGATTTGCACCTGTCATACCTACCACTGTGAATCCACACAGCATGCGCATATACCATCTCATTGTTACCATTCTCTCGGTATGACAAGGTTAATTCGTATAACAGGCCGAGCTCGTTCCCATTTGAACAACTCGCCCATTCATACGAACCTCCTACGACTCTCACCAACTGAATAACTTCATCTACGTGATTTCATTATCTCAGCAGAGTCAGGATATCTCCTTCTCGACAAGCCCCTAGTCAATACACCTATACAGATCTTACACGGTATTTCCTTTCCTGAAAATACTATGCCTCGATCCCACATTCACAGCATTCAAACACATCCTACCATTCAAGTAAATGATTCAAATCACATCCACAAACATTTCAAAGCTTCAGATCTTCGAATATCTCATGTAAATCTCAAGTAGTTTCAAAATAACATCAAAAACAGAGATTGCGTAAAACAGCGCCAAAACCGGCGATCTAGTTCAACCACAGAGCGTTTTCAAAGACTATGTTTAAAACCGGCGATCACGTCGCCCAAACACATAACACAAAGCATTTCATGAAGACGAAAGCGAAAACGGCGACCACATCGCCTACACTTCAGAAAAGGCTAAACGATGGTTCGTATTAAAGATGAAGGCTAGCTTCCCTTACCTGGACTTGCGCAACCACCATGAGCTTTGAAATCCAACGAAGCTTGCAGAATACCTTGGCTCTGTTTTTCGCGTCTGGTCTGAAGAACTTGCAGAGGACTACCCAAGTGCTCCAATGGTGTTGCTTCTCGTCGTACTCTTGTGTGGAGGTGCTAGAACCGTAGTGCGAAGGAGAGAATGGAGGAGAAGGAGATAAACGCACCCTTTAGCTCTGGAACCACTGCAACGTTTTTCTTCTTTTCTCAGGAGTGGGTTTGTGTATCTTAAGCTGACTTCTCCACAAAAACCGCTGCCACCACCCACTCTGCAGGGAAGGTTGCGTGTACGCTTCACTGAACAGTACACCTAAGCGTGCCTCAGCGCAGGCTAACACTCTGAGGTCACTAGTCTGAACCACTCTTTTTGCCTACGTGTCGCTCATGCAGGACGTTCCATACTGGGAACCTGGGTCCCACCTTTCTCTGTGTGAAACTCGACGTCGCGCGATGACTTTCCACTGCTGACTCATCCTAGCGAACGACCGATGTCTCTCTCTGGCGACGCCCTCTTGCCTCGCGCCCTGGCGATGCCCGCATGCCTCTCGCGCCCTGGCAAAGCTCGCATGCCTCTCGCACCCCTGGCGATGCCCGCATGCCTCTCGCCCCTGGCGATGTCCACATGCCTCGCGCCCTGGCGATGTCCACACGCCTCGCGCCTTGGCGATGTTGACATGCCTCGCGCCCTGGCGATGTCCACACGCCTCGCGCCTTGGCGATGTTGACATGCCTCGCGCCCTGGCGATGTCCACACGCCTCGCGCCTTGGCGATCAAGTGTAGCAGGCGACCGGCGATCATGTACTACTAGGCGATCTGATGGTCTTCTAAACTACACTTTCCTTCCTTTTTATTTTAAACATAAAGACATACTTAGAATTCATTTAAAATATAACACTTTTATTCCAATAAATTTTCTGGGTCCTTACATCAGACGTACTGCACGCGCGACACGTAGACAAAAAGGGTGGTTCAGAATAGTGACATCAGAGTGTTGGCCTGCGTAGAGGGCACGCGTAGTCGTATTGTTCAGGGAAGCGTACACGCAAACTTCCCTGCAGAGTGGGTGGTGGCAGCGGCTTTTGTGGACAAGTAGGTTTAGATTCAAAAACCCACTTCTGAGAGGCGAAGAACGTTGCAGTGGTTCAAGAGTGAAAGAGTGAGCTTATCTTCATCCTTCTCTTTTCTCTCCTTCGCGCTGCGATTCAGGCATCCTCAAGCACCAGTACGACGAGCGACAACTGCCCTTAGAGCACCTGGGAGGTTCTCTGCAAGTTCTACAAACCAGACGCTAAAACAGAGCTAAGGCATCTTTAAGCTTCGGTGGGTTTTGGAGCTCTTGGTGTTTTGCGCAAGTCCAGGTAAGGGAAGCTAGCCTTATTTCCAACGAAAACCTTATATTAAATGATTGCGATGATGGGGCGACGTGGTCGCCGGTTTTCAACTGTTATTGCATAATCCCCTGTTTTTGGACGAGATCGCCGGTTTTGGCGTTGTTTTTCGAACTCCCCTATTTTTGTGTTGTTTGAAACTGTTTGAGATTTAAATGTGAAATGCATGTGATATTCGAAAATCTGAACCGCGGAATGAATGTTGCGGTGACTGGAATCGTTCATTAAGTGTTGTATGATGTGTTGAATGTTGTGAATGTGGGATCAAGGCATAGTATTTTCAAGAAAGAAAATACCGTGTAAGATCGTGTGTAATGTGCATTGACTAGGGACTTGTCTAGAAGGAGATATCCTGACTCTGCTGATATAATGGAATCACATAGATGAAGTTATTCAGTTGTGGAGAGTCGAAGGAGGTTCATATGTATGGGTAAGTGGTTTGAAAGATAACTGACTTGACCTGTTATATGAATTAACCCTGTCATACCGGGAGAGTGATGATATTGAGATTATGTATGCGCATGGCTGTGTGGATTTCACAGCGACCCTGTGTGGATTTCATAGTGGTGTGGTATGACAGGTGCAGATCTCTGAGTCTGAGTCAACGCACGAGTCTTCCGGAAGTAGAGTCATGTGTCTATATGTTACGAGTCAGTGGAAAGTCTGACGTGTGAACCATGAATATTGAAAGTAGTGAATAGACACTTGACGAGTTTGTGGAATATGGGAATGTTGATGGTTGAAATGGATATGGATTATGAATGGTGTGAAGATTTATGTTTTCTATTGATATAAAGTTTCATATTTAAAGTTTTTAAAATAGCTAGCTTACCCTTTTACCTGGTATTGTGGTTGTTTTTCTTAAACCTGTGATGATCGTGTATATTTGCACGGGAGCAGACGAGGTTGCAGGTAGTAGAGCTCCTCAGTGAGTGGTCGCCGGAAGGAGATCGCCTGTTTCTGTTTCTGTTAGGCGTTCACCCTTTTTTTTTTCTATTTTCTGATAGGAGATCGCCTTTTTCTGTTAGGAGATCTCCTATTTTTTTTTCTATTTTGCTGTATTTTGTTTAAGTTTTGGAAAACTGACCGGTTATGTATTAAACTCCCTGTGAGGAGGAATTTCATTATATATATATACATATGTTCACTTCAATATTATTGTTTTACCTTTATTTCGTTTTATAATTATGAAAAGAATTTGGCGGGATGTTACATAGTGTATTCAAATAAAATAGTAAGGAAATAAGGCCCTTTGCTATTTTTATAAAAGTTTTGTTTGAAAGAAATAGGGCCCTTTTCAAAATTATTTTTGCTTCCTTTGTGTTGTTCATTGCCCAAGATAAGCAACAACATCACAAAGTGTTATTTTTGTGATTTTTGAGAATAAGAGTAAGCATCATGATTCAAAGGAAAAGAAGAGTTCAAAGTATTGCAATCCCCCTTTAAGGGTTCTTTTGCCACTATGCTTGTAGGAGGTGTTGTGAGATACTCTTCATTCTTTCTAGATTCCACTTCTTCTTTTTCAAACAACCCCTCACTTGGCTTTTCTGTGGAGGAAAGGTTTATATCTATATCTGGTTCAGCTTCAGAAATAGATTTTTCTTCTAGCATATTCTCATAAGGGTTTTCTATGAAAAAAGAATTTAAGTCAATGTCTGGTTCTACTCCAAACAAAGGATTTTTTGTACTTTCCTTTTCTATCATCACTTTTTCTCTCTTTTCTTTCTCTTCTCTATCTTTCCTTTCATTATCCTCTCTTTCTCTTTTGTCTTTCTCATTTTCTCTCTTTATTTTCATTTCTACTCGGTCCTTTACCGTTTGTGAAGGTGTTAAAGGATAGAGTACAAACTTTTTCTCCCTATGGGTAAAATTTATCTCGTTGGTAAGACCATTATGGATGGTTTTCTTGTCAAATTGCCATGGTCTTCCCAATAAGATGTGGCAGGCTTCCATGGGTACTACATCACATAAAATCTCATCTTTATAGTTCCCCACAGAAAGACTGATTTTTACCCGCTTATCTACAGTTAATTCCCCATCTTCATTTATCCACTGAAGTTTGTAAGCTTTTGGATGAGGTATTAATTGTAGATTAAGCTTTTCAACCATCCTAGTGCTACAACAATTGCAGCAAGAGCCACTATCCACAATGAGAGAACAAATGTTTCCTGAAACTTTACATCTTGTATGAAAGATGTTCTCTCTCTGTATTTCATGGTTCACACTAGGTTGATTGTTGAGGGTTCTTTTGATCATCATTAATTCTCCCTCACAAGGATATGCCCCCTCACTACTTTCCTTCTCTTCTTCCCCACTAGAGTCTTCATCTTGGTTTCTATTCTCATCCCTCCCTCTTAAGATCATGGTTCTCCTATTTGGGCACTGGGATGCAATATGGCCTCTACCAAGACACTTGAAGCACTCGATGTCTCTACTGCGGGGTTGTGAGGTAGACACATCTTTTCCTACACTCTAGGGAGTTTCTTTGGATTTATCCTTTGAAAAACTATCCTCCCTTTCCCTTCTATACTCTTTCTTGGGATAAGAGTTAGAGTAAGAACTCTCTTTGTGACTTGATCCCTTTCTCAAATTTTGTTGTTCAACTTTTATACAAAGTTGGAACAAGTCATTCAAGTCCCTGTACGGCAAAAGTTCTACTTTATCCCTTATCTCAAGATTGAGACCACTCAGGAACCTAGCTATGGTGGTGGTGGCTTCTTCCCTAATAAAGGCTCTCATCATGTAGAGCTCCATCTTTTGCCTATACTCCTCTACACTCGTGTTTTCCTGTTGGAGTCTTTGGAGCTTGTCCATTAACTCCCTATCGTAGTACGAAGGAATATGGCGGCGTCTCAGGGCTCCCCTAAGGTCATTCCAATATTCTATGGGAGGGTCCTTGTGGAGGCGCCTGTAACATCCCGCCAAAAACTATTCATATTTATAATGAAAATAAAGGTAAACAAATAATGTTGAAGAGAACATAATTATATATATAAGTAATGAAGTTGCTTCTCACAGGGAGTTTAATACATAACCAGTCAAATGTTTTTCAAAACTTAACGAAATCAATCAAATACAACGAAAACGGTGGTCTCCATACATAAACCGGCAATCTCCTAACAGAAGACCCCAAAACAGGCGATCTGCTATCAGGACATAAATCCGGCGATCACCACCAAGAGATAGAACCAGGCGATCTCTTCCCCGGCGACCACTCACTAAGGAGCTCTACTTCCTGGAAGATCATCTGCTCCCGTGTAAAAATTACACGATCATCACAGTTTTAAGAGAAAAACAGCCATAGAGCAGAACACGCAGGGTAAGCTATATATTTTAAAGAGAGTTTAAATATGAACATAAAAATCAGAATAAAACAAATTCAAGATACCCACATAAAACTATAAAGTTTCTCATTCCCTTCACCTGATCGCCAAGAAGTCACACATTTCACAATATTTTCAAGAGTCGTTCTATTTCACATCATGCATCAAGTGTCTATCAAATTTCAAAGTTCCTCATTTCACACATCAGACTACACTGACTCAGCATACAAGACACTTGACACTACTTCCGGAAGACTCATGCTTTGACTAGACTCGTGTATTTGCACCTGTCATACTGCCCACTGTGAAATCACACACATTCACAGGGTATAATGAATCTCAATATCATCACCATCCAAGCATGACAGGGTTAATCCACACAACAGGTCGAGCTCGTTCCCTTTTGAACAACTCACCCATACGTATGAACCTCCTTCGACTCTCAACGCCCGAATAACTTCATCTATATGATTCCATTATATCAGGAGAGTCAGGATATCATAACGAATCACCGGTCAATGCACATCCTACACGATCTTACACGGTATTTTCTTTCCTGAAAATACTATGCCTTGATCTCACATTCACAATATTCAACACATCATGCCACACTTAAATGAATGATTTCAATCACAGCAAAACTCACTCCAAGGTTCATGTTTTCGAATATCACATTTACATCTCAAACAGTTTCAAAACAACACCAAAAACAGGGGAGTTCGTAAAACAGTGCCAAAACCGGCGATCTGGTTCAAAAACAAGGTATTTGGAAGTCTGTATTTAAAACCGGCGACCACGTCGCCCAAACACATAGAACAGAGCATTCACGAAGATGAAAACGAAACCGGCGACCACGTCGCCCTCACTTCAGAAACAGCTAATCTATGGCTTGTAGTGAAAATGAAGGCTAGCTTCCCTTACCTGGACTTGCGCAAAACACCAGGAGCTCCGAAACCCAACGAAGCTTAAAGAATGCCTTGGCTCTGTTTTTTCGTCTGGTTTGAAGGACTTGCAGAGAACCTCCCAGGTGCTCTAATGGTGGCCGTCGCTCGTCGTACTCTTGTGTGAAGGTGCCAGAATCGCAGCGCGAAGGAGAGAATGGAGGAGAAGGGAGGTAAACTCACTCTTTCGCTCTTGAACAACTACAACGTTCCCCTATCTCAGAAGTGGGTTTTTGCATCTTAAACCAGCTTGTCCACAAAAGCAGCTGCCACCACCCACTCTGCAGAGAAGTCTGAGTGTACGTTTCTCTGAACAGTACGACTATGTTTGTCTCTTGCGCATGCCAACCACTGCCCTGAACAGTACGACCACTGTTGTCTCTTATGCATGCCAACCACTGCCCTGAACAGTACGACCGCGAGTGTCTCTTGCGCATGCCAACATTCTGATGTCACTATTCTGAACCACCCTTTTTGTCTACGTGTCACGCGTGCAGGACGTTTCATGCTGGGAGTCTGGGTCCCACTTTCTCTGTGTGAAGCTCGACATCGCGCGATAACCTTCCACCGATGACCGCTGGCGCGAAAACTATCCACCGATGACCTCTCGCGCGAAGGCTATCCACCGATGACCTCTCGCGCGAAGCCTATCCACCGATGACCTCTCGCGCGAAGACTATCCACCGATGACCTCTCGCGCGAAGACTCTCCACCGATGACCTCTCGCGCGAAGACAATCCACCGATGATCTCTCACGCGAAGACTAACCCCGCATGCCTCACGCCCTGGTGATGCCCGCATGCCCCTCGCGCCCTAGCGATGCCCGCATGCCCCTCGTGCCCTGGCGATGCCGGCATGCCCCTCGCGCCCTGGCGATGGCCGCATGCCTCTCACCTGGCGATGCCCGACGACACATCGCCACGCCTTCCTGAAGGTTCTTCATTCCACTATGTTACGTCCAAGGTATCATCTCCACATGACTCGGTGACGTCGGTAGCTTCACATTTCCAAGAGTAGACCAGCACCACTCCTCGTGCTCCCATGCATGCAACACTAAGGGTGATCTCTTTTGCTCAAGCGTAGAGTTTCGCATGCACAGTGTAAGGACCTGTAGAATTGAATTGGAATAAAAAGAGTTATATTTTAAAAGAATTCTATGTATATTTTATTTAGAATAGAAAGGGAGGAAAAAGTTAAGTATAGAAGGCTATGAGGTCGCCGGTCGCCTGCTACACATGAGCGCCAGGTGGACGTCGCGCGGGCGCGAGAGGCATGCAGGCATCGCGCGGGCGCGAGAGGCATGCAGGCATCGCGCGGGCGCGAGAGGCATGCAGGCATCGCGCGGGCGCGAGAGGCATGCAGGCATCGCGCGGGCGCGAGAGGCATGCAGGCAACGCGCGGGCCCGAGAGGCATGCAGGCATCGCGCGGGCGCGAGGCATGTGGGCATTGCCAGGGCGCGAGGCATGTGGACGTGGCCAAGGCGCGAGAGTTATGAGGGCGTCGCCAGGGAAGACATCGGTCGTCTCCCAGAGGAAGACATCGGTCGTCTTCTAGGGCGAAGGAGACATCGGTCGTTCGCCAGGATGAGTCAGCGTTGGAAAGTTGTCGCGAGGGCGAGCCTCACACAGATAAAGTGGGACCCAGACTCTCAGCATGAAACGTCCTGCACGCGCGCCACGTAGACAAAAAGGATGATTCAGAGTGGTGACATCAGAATGTTGGCATGCGCAAGAGACACTCGCGGTCGTACTGTTCAGAGCAGTGGTTGGCATGCACAAACGACAACAGTGGTCGTACTGTTCAGAGCAGTGGTTGGCATGCATAAACGACAGCAGTGGTCGTACTGTTCAGGGCAGTGGTTCTCAGACTTTCCTGCAGGAGGGGTGGCAGCAGCAGCAAACGTGGACAGGTAAGCTGGGATTCAAAAGCCACTGCGGGAAGGCAAAGAGTGTTACAGACTCAAGAGTGTTAGAGTGAGTGCAAACTTCCTCCCTCCCTTCTTCCCTTCCTTGCGTTGAGACTCAGGCAACCTCCAGCATCAGTGCGACACGCGACGTTGCCCTTAGAGCATCTAAGAGGTTCTCTGCAAGTTCTACAGACCAGGCGCTGAAAACAGAGACAAGGCGGGGTTCAAGCTTCGTTGGGTTTCGGAGCTCCTGGTGTTTGCGCAAGTCCAGGTAAGGGAAGCTAGACCTCTTTTCCATACAAGCCATAGTTTAGCTATTTCCGAAGTAATGGCGACGTGGTCGCCGGTTTCGTTTTCATCTCTGTAAAATGCTCTGTTCTATGTGTTTGGGTGACGTGGTCGCCGGTTTTAAGTACAGACTTCGAAAATACCCTGTTTTGAACCAGATCGCCGGTTTTGGGCGTTGTTTGCGAACTCTCTGTTTTTGGTGTTGCTTTGAAACTGTTTTGAGGCTTAAATGTGATATTCGAAAATCTGAACCTTGAAATGATTGTTGCTGTAATTCGAATCATTTATTTGAGTGTGGGTTGATGTCTTGAATGCTGTGAATGTGGGATCGAGGTATAGTATTTTCAGGAAAGAAAATACCGTGTAAGATCGTTAGGATGTGCATTGATCGGTGATGTCTATAATGGGATTATCCTGACTCTCCTGAGATAATGGATTCATATAGATGAGGTTATTCAGGCGTTGAGAGTCGAAGGAGGTTCATATGTATGGGTGAGTCGTGTGAAACAGAACGAGCTCGGCCTGTCATATGGATTAACCCTGTCATACTGTGAGAATGGTGAACTTGAGATTGAGATTGTGTTGATGCGCATAGCTGGTAAACATTACAGCTTGTATGACAGGTGCAGAATCCCTGAGTCTAGTCAATGCATGAGTCTTCCGGAAGTAGTGTCAAGTGTCTTGTGTGCTGAGTCAGTGGTGGTCTGACATGTGAAATGAGGAACTTGAAATTATAGACACTTGATGCAGTATTGAGAAAATGAATGACTCTTGTGAATATTGTGAAATGTGTGATTTCTGGGTGATCAGGTGAAGGGTATTGAGAAAATCTATAGCTTTACGTGAATATCTTGAAAATTGCTTACTCTGATTTTAATGTTCTTATTTAAACTCTCTTTAAAATATCTAGCTTACCCTGTGTGTTTTGGTTCTGTGGCTGTTCTCTTAAAACTGTGATGATCGTGTATAACTTACACGGGAGCAGATGACCTTCCAGGAAGTAGAGCTCCTTAGTGAAGTGGTCGCCGGAAGGAGATCGGCTGTTTTTGGGTCCCCCGATGGGCGATCGGCCTCGTCCGATAGGAGATCGGTCTCTTTCGATAGGAGATCGCCTGCTTTGTTTTTTTTACTGTATTTTGTTTATGTTTCTGGAAAAAAATTTGACCGAATTTGTATTTAACTCCCTGTGAGGAGAAACCACATTTCATATATATAATATTTTGTTCATAGAATCTATTTGTTACCTTTATTTTCATTATATACATGTCACTGCAACGTTCTTTGCCTCCTCGCAGTGGGTTTTTGAATCCAAGCCTACTTGTCCACGCATGCTGCTGCCACCACCCCCTCTGCAAGAAAGCCAGAGTGTACGTTTCACTGAACAGTACGGCCACGGTTGTCTTCTTGTGCATGCCAACCACTTCCCTGAACAGTACGACCGCGAGTGTCTCATGCGCATGCCAACTTTCTGATGTCACTATTCTGAACCACCCTTTTTGTCCACCTGGCGCGCGTGCAGGACGTGTCATGCTGGGAGTCTGGGTCCCACTTTATTCGTGTGAAACTCGACATCGTGCGATAATCTTCCACCGATGACCGCTCGCGCGATGACTATCCACCGATGTCTCTCTCTCTGGAAGACAACCGATGTCTCTCTCTGGGAGACGACCGATGTCTATCCCTGGCGACGCCCGCATGCCTCTCGCGCCCTGGCGATGCCTGCATGCTCCTCGCGCCCTAGCGACGTCCACATGCCTCGCGCCCTGGCGATGTCCGCATGTCTCTCGCGCCCTGGCGACGTCCACATGCCTCGCGCCCTGGCGATGTCCGCATACCTCTCACGCCCTGGCGATCATGTGTAGTAGGCGACAGGCGATCTTATAGTCTTCTAAACTACACTTTCCTTCCTTTTTATTTTATTTTAAATAAAAACATACTTAGAATTCATTTAAAATATATTCCTTTTTATTCCAATTTAATTTTACAGGTCCTTACAATCAGCATGAGGAACACGAGGCAAGGTGGTTCTGGAAGGGATGAGGGTGATAATACGGCCACCATCCAGGAACTCATGGTGACCATCCGCAACCTCCAGCAAGCGTTTGCTGCATCCCACGCTGATCAGGCCCTTAGGCAGGATCAGTTCAGGGCAGACTTGAACGCTTCATTGGCAGCCATTGAGGAGTTACGCAGAGCGAACGAAAAATTGAGAAGGGGGATAGGAGAGCGGGTTGCGGCGGAGCAAGGAGCCACACCCCTAGTCAGGGCCCGTCCGATGCCTTACTCGCGAGAAATCATGGAGACAGTGATACCTGCGTCTTTCGTAATCCCAAAAATTACCTTCACAAGCGTGGAAGACCCAAAGGCCCACATAACGACCTTCCACACCCAGATGATGATCTCGGGGGGCACATACGCCATGCACTGTAAGTTGTTCATGGGTACTTTTGTAGGAACGACATTAAACTGTTCGTGGGGCTCCCAAACGGGTACATCACGTCCTTTGAGCAGTTTTTGGAGTTGTTCAAGAAGCAATTCATCGTTAACCGAGCACGGACCCCCGTGGCTTTTGACCTTTTTGATGTGAAGCAATTCCACGAGGAGCCGCTGAAAGACTTTCTCAATCGGTTTGGAGCATTGGTGGTGAAATTGCAGACCAAAGACGAGGCCATGATTGTGCATGCCTTTGAGAGAGGAATCCTCCCAGGACCTTTTAGTGACGCACTGATACGATGTCTAGCAAGGACATTCAACGAGATCCAGTGTAGGGTGGTCGCTCACATCACAGCAGAAGAATGGGTAGTAGAGAAACGTGCGAGGATTGATCTGTCCAAACCTCGCGCGACAGGACGTGCTCAACCTCCAAGGGTCCACGCCACCGCCATCGAGAAGAAGGCGAGGACCGCGCCTTATGAATCCAAGAGGCCCAAGCCTACCAGGCACAACTTCAGAATCGGGCTCAAGGAACTCATAGCGCTCCCAGAGGTGGCAAGCAGGCTAAAGGCTCCCCCAAAGTCTGATAAGCAACTGGGCCCCACAAAAACCAGTGGTGTGATTTCCACCAAGCGTAAGGTCACACCTTGGGCTATTGCCTCGCCTTGGGGTATCAGCTGGATGATCTGGTAAGAAACGGTTTTTTAACGCCTTACCTGCAGGAATCACAGGCAGACATGGTGGTAGTAGCCCTGATAGGGGACCAAGGGCACGAAGTACCCATTCATGGGGAAATCAACACCATCGTTGGGGGATTCTCAGGAGGAGGATGCACTGCCTCCCAAAGAAGAAGATATGCTAGAGAGGTCATGACGGTGGAGAAAGTTGAGGCCGATCAATTCCCAGAGCCCGACCTGACCTTCACGAAGGCAAATCGTCTGGACGTGGTACCCCATGACAATGACTCGATTGTGATTTCTGTAGTCACTGTCGGTAAGAGGGTCCACCGCGTCCTCGTGGACCAGGGAAGCTCCGCAGATGTGATGTTCTGGTCCACCTTCCAGAAGCTACAGTTATCTCCTGATCAGCTGAGGTCATACGACGGCTGCCTATATGGGTTCGCAGGAGACCAGGTCGAGGTCAGGGGCACATTGAGTTGAGGACGACGTTCACGAATGGTTAGAGAACTATGGACATCAGGTACCTCGTAGTCAATGCCCTTTCAGCTTACAACATTCTATTGGGTAGGCCAACATTAAACAGGTTAGGAGCGGTGCCCTCGTTAATGCACATGAAGATAAAGCTACCCTCCCTCGATGGAACGGTCATCACCATCAAATCTGACCAGAAAACAGCCAAGAAGTGTTACGAAAACAACCTCAAAATAAAGAGGGGGGTATGCTCAGTAACGTTCCACTCACGCACTGGGAAGCACTCAGACTCGGGAAAGGACGCCCCTGACAGAAGACCAGAGCTCGCGGGAGAGGTGCTGGAGCGGGTAATCGAAGGTAAGACCTTCAAGCTCGGCAAGGCATTGAGCCAGGAGGACCAGGACCAGATAGCAACTGTTTTGTCATGACACCTGACCTCCTTTGCATGGACTGCAGCTGACATGCCAGGGATTGATCCTGATTTCCTATGCCACCACCTAACTTTAGACCCCCAGGTCCGCCCAGTGCGCCAGAGACGTCGAAAGTTTAATGAAGAAAGACGGCAGGTCATCAGAGAGGAGACCCAGAAACTGCTAAAGGCGGCCCACATCAGGGAAATTCAGTTCCTGAGTGGCTAGCCAATGTGGTACTAGTAAAGAAGGCAAGCGGCAAGTGGAGAATGTGTGTGGATTTCACAGACCTGAATAAAGCCTGTCCTAAGGACTCGTACCCTCTGCCCAGCATCACTCTTTGGTCGACAACGCATCAGGCTGTAAACTACTCATCTTTCCGGACGCCTTCTCGGGGTACAACCAGATATGGATTCACCCCCGTGATGAGGAGAAAACAGCATTCATGACAGAATTGTCCAGCTACTGCTACAAGGTAATGCCCTTTGGACTGAAGAATGCAGGGGCAACGTATCAAAGGTTGATGGACCGCATACTCGCCCCAATGTTGGGTCAAAACATCCAGGCTTATGTAAATGACATGGTGGTTACATCCCGGGAAAGGAGTCAACATGTGACCGATTTGGAGGAACTCTTCTGCACCATCACCAGGTACAATTTAAAGTTGAATTCTGAGAAATGCGTGTTCGGGGTGGAGGCAAGAAAGTTTCTAGGGTTCTTACTGACAGAGCGAGGGATAGAGGCCAATCCAGAGAAGTGCTCAGCCATCATGGCAATGAGGAGCCCGGCCACAGTCAAGGAAGTCCAACAACTGACAGGTTGGATGGCCGCCCTCTCGCATTTCATCTCTGTAGGGGGAGAAAAGGGGTATCCTTACTTCCAGTGCCTCAAGCGAAACAATAGATTTTCGTGGACCAGCGAATGCGAGGAGGCCTTCCTCAAATTAAAGGAGTACCTAGCTAGCCCTCCGGTGCTATGTAAGCCGGTGTCAGGCATCCCACTTCGCCTCTACTTCGCAATCACAGATCGAGCAATCAGCTCGGTCCTTGTCCAGGACCAGGAGCAGGTACAAAGGCCCATCTATTTTGTCAGCAAGGTCCTACAGGGGCCTGAGGTACGGTACCAGGCCATCGAAAAGGCGGCCCTAGTAGTGGTATTCTCATCAAGAAGATTGTATCATTACTTTCACAGTTTTATTATCATAGTAATGACGGACCTCCCCATCCGCAATGTCCTGTAAAAGCCTGACGTAGCAGGACGCATGGTTCGTTGGGCAGTAGAGCTATCCGAGTTCGAGATTCAATATGAACCCAGGGGCCCCTTCAAGGGTCAGGTTTACGCTGACTTTATAGCCGAGCTCACCTCGCCAGCTCCACCTCAGAGAGAGATAGGATTCAAATAGGTCCTTTCGGTTGACGGTTTGTCAAACCTGCAAGGCAGCGACGCCAGGGGCATACTAGAAGGTCTAGATGGTGTCTTGAAAGAACAGGCTTTGCGTTTTGCTTTCAAAGCCAGCAACAACCAGGCGGAGTACGAAGCCTTGATAGCGGAGATGTTGTTGGCAAAAGAAATGGGCGCGGGACGCCTGCTGGCAAAAAGTGACTCGCTTTTGGTCACAGGACAGGTCACTGGAGAGTACCAAGCCAAGGATCCGCAATTGGCTGCTTATCTCAGCTACGTATAGTTATTGAAAGGCAAATTTCTAGAGTTCAAGCTGCTACATGTACCACGGGAGCAAAATGCCAGAGCTGACTTGTTAGCGAAACTCGCCAGCTCAGGCAAAGGGGGGCAGACAAAGGACAGTAATACAGGAAACTTTAAGAGCACCTCGAACAGCTGCAGCAGATCCCGCGGATGTACAAATGATAAATGTTGTTCATGAAGGAGGAAGGAGTCATAGGTCCCTGACTCAAGAGACGTTGAAAGCACCTCGCATAAATTCCTATGGCCTGCCAGTTGAAATGTCGTCGCAAGTTTGCTTGGTGGAAGAAGGAGAGACATGGATGACGCCCTACCAACGGTACCTAGCAGACGAGACACTTCCGTTAGACCCCACGGAAGCAAGAGTTGTGAAGAAGAATGCACCCCGCTACACTTTGATTTACGGGAACCTATTCAGGCATGGCTATTCCCATCCTCTTTTGATATGCGTAAGTGGGACACAGTGCACTTGCATAATAGCAGAGCTTTATGAAGGAATATGCGGAAGCCACATCGGGGGACGAGCCCTAGCAGACAAGGCCATCCGCGCAGGGTATTATTAGCCCACAATGAGAGAAGACTACATAAGGTACGCACAGAGGTGTAAGAAGGGTCAAGAGCACACGGACTGGCATCGCACGCTACCGGAGGAGTTGAGATCCCTCCATAGCCCGTGGCCTTTCCATACATGGGGGATCGACATCCTGGGAGTAACGCCCCTCAAAATATTGGTCATATTTATATAATAAAATAAAGGTGAAACAATAATATCAAAATTGAACATAGATATATACATAATATAATTCATCCATTAGTACAAATGTGCCTCAAAATAATATCCCTTTTTGAGGAAGCTTTAATACATCTCCATACAGGAGTTTTCAAAATAAAATAAAAAAAAAACCACAGCATTCAAAACCGGCGATCTCCTCCTCCAGAAAGTGCTCACTGAGGAGCTCTACTACCTGCAACCTCATCTGCTCCCGTGCAAATATACACGATCATCACAGGTTTAAGAAAAACAACCACGATACAAAATAAAGGGTAAGCTAGATATTTTTAAAAACTTTAAATATGAAACTTTATATCAATAGAAAGCATAAATCTTCACACTATTCATAATCTATATCAATTTCAACCATCAACATCCCCATATTCCACAAACTCGTCAAGTGTCTATTCAATACATTCAATACTCATGGTTCACACGTCAGACTTTCCACTGACTCATAACATATAGACACATGACTCTACTTGCGGAAGACTCGTGCGTTGACTCAGACTCAGAGATCTGCACCTGTCATACCACACCACTGTGAAATCCACACAGGGTCGCTGTGAAATCCACACAGCCATGCGCATACATAATCTCAATATCATCACTCTCCCGGTGTGACAGGGTTAATTCATATAACAGGTCAAGTCAGTTATCTTTCAAACAACTTACCCATACATATGAACCTCCTTCGACTCTCAACAACTGAATAATTTCATCTATGTGATTCCATTATATCAGCAGAGTCAGGATATCTCCTTCTAGACAAGTCCCTAGTCAATGCACATTACACACGATCTTACACGGTATTTTCTTTCCTGAAAATACTATGCCTTGATCCCACATTCACAACATCATACAACACGTAAAAGCACAATTCCATCATATAATATTTTGAATCTTTTCTTAAACAATCCCAATCACAGAAACAATCATTCCAAGGTTCAGATTTTCGAATATCACATGCATTTCTCATTTCAATCTCAAACAGTTTCAAACGACACTAAAACAGGGGAGTTCGAAATCAACATTAAAACCGGCGATCACGTCGCCCCACACATAAAAACAGAGCATCGTGAAAAAGAATATGAAACCGGCGACCACGTCGCCCTCACTTCAGAACGTACTCGCCTAAAGTTTTTATAAATGAAAATGCTAGCTTCCCTTACCTGGACTAGCGTAAACTTCACTAAGAGCTCCAACCCAACGCGATTCAAGGATGCCTTAACTCTGTTTTAGCGTCCGGCTTGGAGAACTTGCAGAGAACCTCCCAGGTGCTCTATGGTAGTCGCCGATAGCCAACTGATGCGCTAGGACGTCTGAACGTATGGAGAAGGAGAAGAAGAAACAGGGAGCTAAAACCAACTCACTCAATTTCTCTCTACTCAAGCAGCGTTCGAACCCTGCCTATCCAAACTGAAGTTTGAAATTAAGCCACCCTTCCCAGGCATGCCGCTACCACCACCCACTCTGCAGGGAAGCTTGCGTATACATTTCCTCTAACAGTATGACCACGTGGGTCTCTGCGCACCAACTCTAGGTCACTTTCCATACCAACTCTCTGATGCTAACTATTCTGAAACACCTTTTTTGTCTACGTGTCGCGCATGCTGTAAGGACCTAGAAAATTTTATTGGAATGAAAGTGATATATGTTAAGTGAATTCTAAGTATGTTTTTATTTAAAATAAAAAGGAAGGAAAGTGTTGCTTAGAGGTCTACAAGATCGCCGTTGTTGAAGAAGGAGGCGACCTCCGACTTCTCTGGTACATGATCGCCAATCGCCTATGGTGCACATGATCGCCAATCGCCTATGGTGTACATGATCGTCGAAAGTGCACTTAGTATGTTGTCAAGATGCTGGATCAACCATAGTGGGTTCCAAAAACCACGCGTATCAAGGTGTGGGTTAAGCCTTAGATACGCTGTGCATGCGAAGCTCCATGCTTGAGCATAAGAAATCGTCCTTAGTGTTGCATGCATGGGCGCACGAGGAGTAGTGTTGATCTATTCTTGGAAATGTGAAGCTACCAACGTCACCAAGTCATGTGGAGGTGATACCTTGGACGTAACATAGTGGGACGAAGAACCTTCAGCAAGGCGTGGCGATGTGTCATCAGTCATCGCCAGGGCGAGAGACATGCGGGCATCGCCAGGGCGAGAGACATGCGGTCATTGCCAGGGATAGACATCGGTCATCTTCCAGAGAGAGACATCGGTCGTCTTCCAGAGAGAGACATCGGTCGTCCGCCAGGATGAGTCATCGGTGGAAGGTTATCGCGCGATGTCATGTTTCACACAGATAAGGTGGGACCCAGGCTCCCAGCATGAGACGTCCTGCACGCGCGACACGTAGACAGAAAAGGGTGTTTCAAAATAGTTGGCATCAGAGAGTTGGTATGCACAGAGACACACATAGCCATACTGTTCAAGGAAGTGTGCACGCAAGCTTTCCTGCAGAGTGGGTAGAGGCAGCGGCAATTGTGGACAAGTTGGTTTAGATTCAAAAACTCACTTCTGAGAGGCAAAGAACGTTGCTGTGATTCAAGAGTGACAGAGTGAGTTTACCTTCATCCTTCTCTTTTCTCTCCTTCGCGCTGCGATTCAGGCATCCTCAAGCACCAGTACGACGAGCGACGACTGCCCTTGGACTCCTGGGAAGTTCTCTGCAAGTTCTCCAAACCGGACGCTAAAACAGAGTAAGTTGTTTCGCTCTGTTCTTCGAGTCGATCCTGCACTTGAGAGGGTTGCCTCTGCATAGGCGTTGCATGCAGCTCTCTTGGCTTCAGGAATCGTCTCTGTTAATGTAGAAATGAGTGGTATAGCTAGTTTTGTGACTAAGGCTCCATGGTGCAGGTTAAGGCATCTTTAAGCTTCGGTGGGTTTTGGAGCTCTTGGTGTTTTTGCGCAAGTTCAGGTATGGGAAGCTAGCATTTTCGTTTATAAAAACGTTAGGTGAGTAGGTTCTGAAGTGTGGGCGACGTGGTCGCCGGTTTTCATATTCCTTTTCACAATGCTCTGTTTTTATGTGTGGGGCGACGTGATCGCCGGTTTTAATGTTGATTTCGAACTTCCCTGTTTTAGTGTCGTTTGAAACTGTTTGAGATTGAAATGTGATATTCGAAAATCTGAACCTTGGAATGATTGTTGCTGTGATTGGAATCGTTCATTTAAGTGTTATATGATGTGTTGAATGTTGTGAATGTGGGATCAAGGCATAGTATTTTCAGGAAAGAAAATACCGTGTAAGATCGTGTAGGATGTGCATTGATCGGTGATTTCTATAATGAGATATCCTGACTCTCCTGATATAATGGAATCATATAGATGAAGTTATTCAGGCGTTGAGAGTCGATGGAGGTTCATACGTATGGGTAAGTTGTTTGAAAGATAACTACTTGACCTGTTGTATGGATTCACCCTGTCATACTAGGAGAGTGATGAGATTGAGATTGAGATTATGTTGATGCGCATAGCTGTGGGAACTTTACAGCAATGTAGTATGACAGGTGCAGATCTCTGAGTCTAGTCAATGCACGTGTCTTCCCGAAGTAGTGTCAAGTGTCTATGTGTGATGAGTCAGTGGAAGTCTGACGTGAGAAATGAGAAACTTTGAAATTGATAGACACTTGATGGAATTATGTGAATTGAACGACTCTTGAGGAAATTGTGAAATATGTGATTACTTGATGGTCATGTGAAGGGAATGAGAAAGTTGATGGTTTTTACGTGGATGTCTTAAATTTGTTTTATCTTGATTTTAAAGTTTCATATCTAAATTCTCTTTAAAATATCTAGCTTACCCTGCGTTTTTGTTTTGTATCGTGGTTGTTTTTCTTAAACCTGTGATGATCGTGTATAATTTACACGGGAGCAGATGATGTTGCAGGAAGTAGAGCTCCTCAGTGAGTGGTCGCCGGAAGGAGATCACCTGTTTTCTGTTTCTGTTAGGAGATCGCCTGTTTTCTGTTTCTGTTAGGAGATCGCCTGTTTTTTCTATTTTGCTGTATTTTGTTTAAGTTTGGAAACTGACTGGATATGTATTAAACTCCCTGTGAGGAGAAATTTCATTACATATATATATATATGTTCACTTCGATATTATTGTTTTACCTTTATTTCACTATATAAATATGAAAAGGATTTGGCGGGATGTTACACATGCAGGACGTCTCATGCTGGGAGCCTGGGTCCCACCTTATCTGTGTGAAACACGACATCGCGCGATAACCTTCCACCGATGACTTCTCGCGCGATGACTATCCACCGATGTCTCATCCTAGCGGACGACCGATGTCTCTCCCTGGAGGACGACCGATATCTCTCCCTGGAAGACGACCGATGTCTCTCCCTGGAAGACAACCGATGTCTTTCCCTGGAAGACTACCGATGTCTCTCCCTGGAAGACGATCGATGTCTTTCCCTGGAAGACGACCGATGTCTCTCCCTGGGAGACGACCGATGCGTCCCTCATCCTGGCGATGACTGTCTGTCTCTCGCCCTGGCGATCCCCGCGTGTCTCTCATCCCGACGATGACTTATGACACATCGCCACGCCTTGCTGAAGGTTCTTCATCCCACTATGTTACGTCCAAGGTATCACCTCCACATGGCTTGGTGACGTCGGTAGCTTCACATTTCCAAGAATAGATCAGCACTACTCCTCGTGCGCCCATGCATGCAACACTAAGGACGATTTCTTATGCTCAAGCATAGAGTTTCGCATGCACAGCGTATCTAAGGCTTAATCCACACCTTGATACGCGTGGTTTTTGGAACCCACCATGGTTGATCCAGTATCTTGACCACATACTAAGTGCACTTTCGGCGATCATGTGTACCAGAGAAGTCGGAGATCGCCTCCGTCTTCAACAACGGCGATCTCGTAGACTTCTAAGCTACACTTTCCTTCCTTTATATTTTAAATAAAAACATACTTAGAATTTACTTAAAATATATCACTTTCATTCCAATAAAATTTTCTAGGTCCTTACACTGGGACCTTTCCCACTCGCGATCAGACAGATGAAATATCATGTGGTGGCCATAGAATACTTCACCACATGGATCGAAGCTGAACCAGTGGCACAAATTACGGTGCATAAGGTCCAACATTTCGTTTGGAGGAATATTATGTGTCGTTTTAGAATCCCAAGGTGTCTAGTATCTAATAATTGTACCCAGTTTGCAAGTCAGCAATTGGGAAAGTTGTGCTCGGAGCTCGGCATCAAACAGGTGTTCGCGTCAGTTGAGCACCCCCAGAAAAATGTGTAGGTCGAGTCGGCCAACAGGGTCCTGCTCAGAGGCCTGAAGAGGAGGCTTGAGAAGGCTAAAGGGACTTGGGCAGAGGAGGTCCCCAGGATCGTGTGGGCATATCACACCACCCCACAATCCACCACTAAAAACACGCCCTTCAGCCTGGTATACGGGTCAGATGCCATGATTCCGGTAGAGATACAGGAAAGCTCACCTCAATTCCAGAATTTTGTGGCAGAAGAATCAAACGAAGAAAGAAGGATGAATCTAGATCTACTAGATGAAGTCAGGGAGGAGGCCCGCGTTAAGTCGGAAGCGTTAAAGAGGAGAGTAGAACGCCAATACAGGTCAAAGTTAAGACCTCGGCAGTTCCAAGTCGCCGATTTGGTAATGCGAAAGGCCCACTCCTACCAGTTGGAAAACAAACTATCCCCCAAGTGGACAGACCCGTTTCGAGTAACGGAGGCCCTGGGAAACGGGGCATACAGGTTGGAAACGTTAGAAGGCGGTGTGATTCCACGCACATGGAATGGTGCCAACCTCAAGTTTTATTTCAGTTAGTAAAGTTGTATTTAAACACAGTTCTATCATTCAGTTAAGGGGACACTCTTTTTCCCTACGGGGTTTTTTAACGAGGTCACCCAATAAAAGAAAGAAAAAGAATTAAGAAGGATATATTTGTGTTAAACAGTGAAATGAACCTCTTCTACCTTAAAGAGGGGAAGAATAGTATGGTTTGCATTAAAACTCTTCCTCCTTGACTTCGTATAGCAAGGTTGAGGTAAGTTAGAGACCTCGTCCTCGAATTTTTATAGCGAGGTCGAGGGAAGTTAAATGAACCTCTTCTACCTTAAAGAGGGGAAGAATAGTATGGTTCGCAGTAAAAATCCTCCTCCTTGACTTTGTATAGCAAGGTTGAGGTAACTTAGAGACCTCGTCCTCGACTTTTAACAGCGAGGTCGAGGGAAATTAAATGAACCTCTTCTACCTTATCAAAGAAAGGGGAAGAATAGTATGGTTCGCAGTAAAAGTCCTCTTCCTCTTATACCGAGGCTGGGGTAAGAAGAATGAGCCTCTTCTACCTTGTTAAAGAAAGGGGAAGAATAGTATGGTTCACAGTGAAAGTCCTCTTCCTCTTATAGCGAGGCTAGGGCAAGAAGAACGAGCCTCTTCTACCTTGTTAAAGAAAGGAGAAGAATAGTATGATTCACAACAATCCTTTTCCTTGTCCCTTTCCTTGATTTCTACAGGGTCAAAAACAGAAGGATTTTTTTAGTTTACACAGCAAGACAAGAAAGAGGTCTTTCTTGGCTTATCAGTCGAGGTCGATAGAGAAAGAGGTCTTCCTTGGCCTATCAGTCGAGGTCAACAGAGAAAGAGATCTTCCTTGGCTTATCAGTCGAGGTCGACAGAGAAAGAGATATTCCTTAGCTTATCAGTCGTGGTCGACAGAGAAAGAGGTCTTCCTTGGCCTATCAGTCGAGGTCAACAGAGAAAGAGATCTTCCTTGGCTTATCAGTCGAGGTCAACAGAGAAAGAGGTTTTCCTTGGCCTATCAGTCGAGGTCGACAGAGAAAGAGGTCTTCCTTGGCCTATCAATCGAGGTCGACAGAGAAAGAGATCTTCCTTGACTTATCAGTCGAGGTCGACATAGAAAGGGATCTTCCTTGGCCCGTCAATCGAGAAACATGTATAGATGAAGAAACCAAGGAGGCAAGAATAGAAGGTGAGAAGGATGCTAAGTGCACCATAAGTTGAAGCATTCAGCCATACAAAAGGACATAAAGTTAGCAAAAGAAGGCGAAGGTGCAGAAGGATAAATTCATTAAGTTAAAAAGTGAAAATAATTACAAAGAGGCTGTTTGAGAAAAACAAATGAAAAGAAAAGGGAGGGCTCAAGGGTCAATAGGAGCATCCATCAGCTGCTCATCTCGGATGACTTTGTCTAAGCTGGTTTGGGAGAGGTCTACCCCCGTATGCGCGCAGGCAACCTGGGCCATGGCATCACCAAACCCAGGGCTATAGGCTTCAGCTGCCTCATCGCTAAGCTCCTCTCTGGACTTCCGGTAGAGCTCCTCCCTTCGGGCCATCTCCGCCTTTAGCTCTGCTGCCTCCTCCTTCACCCTGACCAGCTCAACGTCCCGCTGGGCCAGGTCGTCATCACGACGCGCCAGTTCTTCCTTCAGATTTGCAATGACTTCCTCTTGGCGACTCATCTCACCCTTTAGGTCCTCCACGACCATGTGAAAGTCATTACACTTTGCGTGGGCTCGCAAGGCCTCCTGAGACTTAGAGAACAGGAGGTCCCTGACCTCTTTGTCTAACTTTCGCAACTCGGCCACCTCCAGGGTGAGGCTCGTGATGCAACATTCTGCCCCCACAGCAGCCGTTGCCCGGTGCTCGGCTTCCTGGTGTGGCTTCATCATTTTTGTAAAGAGAAGGCTAGCACTCCCAAGAGCCTTGCCAAAGCCCCGGGCCACCTGGTCCATCAGCGGGCCTACCTCTAGGTTCTCCACCTCCTTGATCTCCTGGGAGGATTTCAAGGTGCGTTGTAGAAATGGCGCCAAGGAGGTAGGGGGGCTCAGCTGCCCTTCCACCGGGACGCTTTCTCCTTGCTCCACGGCGACGTGGAGGGAGGAGGAAACGCCCAAGGGGGCCCGAGGACCCTTTCCCTCTGAACCAGACGAGGGAATTGCCACAATGTCTTGCATGCGTCTTCGTTTGAACACCAGCCTGGAGCAGGTCCCCTCGTCATCCGAGGGAGTAGCCTCAGCAGCTGTGGTCTGGGAAGGAGTGGTGGTTTCTGCGGCGGCTGCGGCAGCCAAGGGCGCGGCATCGAGGGCCATATTGTCAGTTGAAGGAGGGGCTTCCTCCTGGACAGATCGGGATGAGCCAGCGCTGCTCTTCTTTTTCAAGGCACGCGCGGCCAATTGTCTTCTTTGCTCGGCCCCGATCGTCATTTCTGCAACAAACACAAAGTCAAAGCAGTGAGTGCAAGCAGTATAATAACAGAAGAAACTACACTAGATAGAAGTAGCTAAGAGAAAGTGAAGAGTTGCAGAGAAGAAGGCCTAAAGCCCTACCTATGCACCCCCACAAGCTCTTAGGCAGGTACTGATGGAGATCAAGCTCAAGAGGACATGGAGGCCAAACATCATGAAGAAGAAGAGGTTGAGGACGTTCATGGAGATCAAAGTCAACCTCAAAGGATCACAAGAAGCATGTTCAAAATATTAGGAGCTAGGGGACGTTTATTTTCCCTTTTTGCAATTTCATTATGTGAAGGTGCTTAGAGGAAAACATGAGAAACCTCTTGTGTGAAAGCATCTTTAGGTTTTTTTTAGTTAGGAGCATTAGGAGGGGGGTGCGTGAGTAAATAGGTGTAGAAGTTAAAATAGGAGGTGCCAAAGTGAGAAAAGAAATCACACCTTCCTCATGTCTTGTTAGGCGCCATTTTTCATTTGAATTTGGGGGGAATTTTGGTTTCTTTTAGCTTGCATTTCAGCACCTAAAAAATATAAATAGAGGTGCTGCCCCTTGTATATGCAGATTGGAAATTATTAGTAAGAAAACTCTACTCATTTTTTGAGAGCATTTGTGAGCACTTGTGTGTCTCTTCTTCCTTGCTTCATCTTGAGAGCTCTTGGAACTCAAGTGGCAGCATCACACTCTTATCTTGAAGCAATCCAACCTTCAAGTGGCGAGATCATCTCCAAGTCTCATCTTCATAAGTCTTCTAATCCATTCTCCATTCCATTTCCTATTTTGTTCTTATCTTGCAATTCTATTCGGTGTTTTTTGTTCCTATTTCAAATCTGTCCAGCATTTTTCATTTTCCAGCACCTATGTTCTGTTTCTTTTCCTTTTTCTTGTATTTCAATCGGTTCAATTTGACAATAGATGGAACGTCTAATTGAGATTGTGTTTTGGCATTAGTTTTGGTGAGTTCTTGTCTTAGAACATTGATCCAATTCTAAGAGAAAGTGCCTCTCATATGACCAACTCAAGATGTCTCCTAAGAATGTCAAGAACTTTTCATATTATGTTCTTGAATTCACATCATGTGGTATCTAGAGTTTAGGTGTGTTCTTGTTTAATTTTTGAGTTGTGTTGCACTTTAATTCAAGAGCTCTATCATCTTGTGTTTTCAATTCTGTTTTTAGGCTTGCTTTGAGTTTTCTTGCTGTTTTTCTTTTGTTCCACCAAGTGTTTGTGAAAAGGTTTATGGCACTCATTGTTCATATGAGTTTGGTTGCTCTTTTGGAATGGCATTCTCCTTCCTAGAGCTGACCTTAAGCTTCCTTTCACTTGTTATATCTTGTGATATGTCTTTTAATTTTGTAATCATGTCAAGTTTTGTCTTAAGTCATGTTATTCCATAATTGTCATTACTTCTAGTAGTACTTTTATTGCTTTGATTGTTTCTTGCTTTGGTTTACCTTCTGTTTTTGAGTTTATTGCTTGATCCTTTGTGCATTTTCTGTTTTAGATTGAGTTCATACTTGTAGTTTAGACCTATACAAGTTCTATTACACAATTTCCATTATGTCTTTGCTAGTTCATAATTCTGTTTTTCATTCCTCTTAGGATTCCTCTGTTTCTGAAAACAAGTGCTTACTGTTTTTGCTTATTGCAATTGATTTACTCACTGGAAATTTCTGAAATTCTGGATTTGTGATCCTCAAAGTGTTAGAAAAGAATAGAAAAAAGAAGTACAATAAAATTCAACGTACACAAAATATGATAAATAAAATACGAAAAGTGTACATTCCTGCCGAAAAAAATACGGTAATCGGGCAGCGATTTTGAAAAATTTATTTCTCTCAATTGGCTTACTGTTTTTACATAATTCCAGTGCCATTTTTGAGTTAACATCTTGAAGTTTGTGTGGTTAAAATTTGATAGTCCAGTTCGCTGTATATCTTTCCAGATTAATCAATGAATCTCACGCACAGTTTGCATAGAAATTTTTTTTCCAGTAGCTAATTTTTGTTTTCTTCATCTACTCTAGTGCCTTTCTTTAAGTATTCTTTTGTGTGCCTACTTTCTCATTGAGTTCCTTATTTTCTTGCTTGTCTTTTGTTCTCTATTCTTTGTGTTTGTCATCAATCTTGTATTCCTTTTGCATTGCCTTTCCTTCTTTATACCTTTTCTTGATTGTCTTTCTTCTTTCTTTGGTTTTGTGGTGTTGCCTTCAAAGATTGGTGTGCTTGCTGTGACATTTTTCATTTGAGGTTTCCAAGGCTTCAAGATCAGCTTGGTGAAAGGACCTTATTTTCTTTGAGAGTGACATTTTTCTTCCTCCATTCTCTTTGGCAGATTCATTACCACAGTTGCTGTTTTTGCAATTTTAATTCTTAACTTGTTTGCTGTTTTGGTACCTTTGCTGTTTTTATTTTTTTTAATTACAATGGCAGGATTTTCTAGTGATGCATCCTACAAACAGCCCTCTCCTTCCAAGGCCTCACTCATTGGTGAATTACATGAGGCACAAAGAACTATTAGACGCTTGGAAGAAAGGTTGCAAGCAATGGCGTTGCAACAATCTCGGCCATCCCCTTCTATTCATGATGGACACCATTCCCCAAGGCATTCCACAAGAGCTTCATCCAATGACAATGGCCGTGAAGAGGATCATAGGAGAAGAAGGACTCCATCCCAAATGCATGACCAAAGACATTACAATCAACGGGAGAGACCTCACCATGGCAATGGCTACTACCAAGATGCAAAGGCTAGGCTACCTTCGGTCAAGCTTCCTTGTTTCAATGGCTCTAGTGATCCAAATGTATATTTAGATTGGGAAGCCAAGTGTGAGCAAATCTTTGAGATTCATGAGGTTCAAGAGGAGCACAAAATTAAGCTAGCTACATTAGAATTTAGTGATTATGCCATGAAATGGTGGCATGGACTTGTAAAGGACATTATATATCACAAGAGTCCTCCCGTGGACTCTTGGAACACTTTAAGATATCAAATGCGCGCTAGGTTTGTGCCTCCACATTTTAGGAAAGACCTTATGTTGAAACTCCAACGGTTTCAACAAGGCACGCTAAATGTGGATGAATATTTCAAAGAGCTTGAAACACTTGTGCTTAAAATTGAATTAGAAGAAAGTGAGGAAGCCATGATTGCTAGGTTTATTAGTGGACTTAGGAAGGATATTCAAGACATTGTGGAATTGCAAGAGTACTCATCATTGGGATCTTTAGTTCACTTAGCAATGAAGGTGGAAGCCCAACTTGCTAAGAAAAATTCTTTTAAAAACTCTTCCAATGATGGCTACTATAACAAGTCTTGGAGAAATAAAAAATCTTTTTCAAAATTTCCTTCCCAAGATTCCTCTTTCAAACCCAAGGAATCTAAGCCATCTACTTCTAGGCCTAAGTCACCAATCAAAACGTCTAGTAAGAAATGCTTTAAGTGTTTGGGTTATGGTCATATTGCTTCAAATTGTCCTTCTAAAAGGAACATGTACATGCATAATGGCATTATTATGAGTGAGCATGATTCGGATACACCTAGGCATTCTTCACATTCAAGTGCATCTAGTGGGAATGAGAGTGAGAGTCCCTTACAAGGAGACTTGTTGGTTGTGAGAAGACTTCTTGGTCAAGTTTCACAACCCTTTGATGAAAGTCAAAGGGCAAATATTTTTCATACAAGATGTCTTATTCAAAACAACATATGCTCCTTGATAGTGGATGGGGGTAGTTGTGCAAACGTAGCTAGTACAAGAGTTGTAGATAAGCTTGGCTTGCCTACCATCTCTCATAGCCAACCCTATAAGTTGCAATGGCTTAGTGAAGTAGGAGAAATAGTTGTGAATAGGCAAGTCCTCATCCATTTCTCTATTGGAAAATACAAAGATGAGGTCTTGTGTGATGTTGTGCCCATGGAAGCCACACATGTGCTTTTGGGAAGGCCTTGGCAATATGATCGAAAAATTTTACATGATGGTTTTTCCAACAAAATTTCTTTTGATTTCCATGGTCACAAGATTACTCTAAAATCTCTCTCTCCTAGAGAAGTCCATGAGGACCAAATCTTAATGAAGAAAAAGAGGGAGAGTGAAAAAGAGGGAAAAGCTAAAAAAGATAAAAAGGATAAGAGTTCCAAGCCTACACTCCTTGTGTCTAGGCATGAGCTTCATAGGGAATTAGTGGCACACCATCCTCTTTTCTTAGCCATCCCTAGAACTCTTAAGATAGAACCACTTGTTGATAGTCCTCATAGTTTGGAAAAGTTGGTAGAAGAGTTTCAAGATGTGTTTCAAGATCCTCCAAAAGGACTTCCACCTTTGCGAGGGATTGAGCACCAAATTGATTTGATACCGGGCTCTTCTTTACCAAATCGTCCAGCCTATAGGACCAATCCAAGTGAAACCATGGAAATTCGCCAACAAGTAGAAGCCTTAATAGAGAAAGGGTGGGTCCAAGATAGTATGAGCCTGTGTGCTATGCCTGTCATCCTAGTGCCTAAGAAAGATGGATCATGGAGGATGTGTTCAGATTGTAGGGCCATAAACAACATAACAATTAAGTATAGGCATCCCATACCTAGGCTTGATGACTTGTTGGATGAGTTGCATGGTTCTAAAATATTTTCAAAGATTGATCTTAAAAGCGGCTACAATCAAATCCGTATCAAACCGGGTGATGAATGGAAGACGGCTTTTAAGACCAACTTTGGTCTCTATGAATGGTTGGTTATGCCTTTTGGCTTGACCAATGCACCAAGTACTTTCATGCGCCTCATGCATCATGTGTTAAGACCTTTCATTGGTAAGTTTGTTGTTGTTTATTTTGATGATATTCTCATTTATAGCTTATCTTTGAATGAACATAGGTTGCATGTTAGGAAAGTTTTAGAAACCCTTAGGAAGGAACATTTGTATGCTAACCTTGCTAAATGTATGTTTGCTCTTGATCATATAGAATTCCTAGGGTTTGTTGTGAGTTGTAAGGGGGTCCATGTGGACCAAGCTAAGGTGGTGGCCATTCAAAATTGGCCTACACCTTCAAACATCAATGAAGTCCGAAGTTTCCATGGACTTGCGTCTTTCTATAGACGCTTTGTACCTAACTTTGGTACAATTGCCGCACCACTCAATGACATAGTGAAAAAGGATGTGGTCTTTCAATGGGGAGAAGCACAACAAAAAGCTTTTGAGATTTTAAAAGAAAGATTGACTAATGCTCCCATATTGGCCCTTCCTAATTTCACTAAGACATTTGAGATAGAGTGTGATGCTTCCAATATAGGTATTGGGGCTGTCCTCCTTCAAGAGGGCCACCCCATAGCCTATTTTAGTGAGAAATTGAAAGGTAGTCATCTCAACTATTCTACCTATGATAAAGAGTTATATGCACTTGTTAGAGCTTTGCATACTTGGCAACATTATCTTTTTCCTAAAGAGTTTGTGATCCATAGTGATCATGAATCTCTTAAATATTTGAAAAGCCAAAACAAGCTCAACAAGAGGCACGCCAAATGGGTAGAATTCCTTGAGCAATTTCCTTATGTGATCAAGCACAAGCAAGGCAAAGTAAACATTGTGGCGGATGCACTTTCTAGAAGATATACTTTGCTAAACATTTTGGGATCTCAATTTCTTGGCTTTGATCACATTAAGGATCTTTATCATGATGACCTTGATTTTTCTCAAATCTTTCAAGAGTGTCTTAAGGGAGGACACAAAGATTTTTTTATACAAAATGGATTTCTTTTTAAAGGAAAACGTCTTTGTGTTCCTCATGGTTCTATTAGATCATCTCTTGTTAGAGAAGCACATGAAGGGGGTTTGATGGGACATTTTGGGGTCGCTAAAACTTTGGATGTGTTGCATGAACATTTCTTTTGGCCTCATATGCATAAACATGTTCATAGTTTGTGTGATAAATGCATAGCTTGCCGCAAAGCTAAATCTAGGATGCATCCCCATGGTTTGTATACTCCCCTTCCTATTCCTTCAATGCCTTGGGTTGATATTTCTATGGATTTCATCTTAGGATTACCCAAGACATCAAAGGGAAAGGACTCCATTTTTGTGGTAGTGGATCGTTTTTCAAGGATGGCTCACTTTATTCCTTGCCACAAAGTGGATGATGCATGTCATATAGCAAACCTCTTCTTCCAAGAAGTGGTTCGCTTGCATGGGATACCTAGGACTATTGTGTCCGATAGAGACCCCAAGTTCTTGAGTCATTTTTGGAAGACCTTGTGGGGCAAGCTTGGTACTAAGCTTTTATTTTCTACCACTTGTCACCCACAAACTGATGGTCAAACCGAAGTGGTTAATAGAACATTGGGTCAACTATTGAGATGCTTTATTTCGGGAAACCCTAGAGTATGGGAGAATTTACTACCTCATGTTGAGTTTGCATATAACCGTGTAGTAAATTCTACCACTTCTCATTCTCCTTTTGAGGTTGTCTATGGGTTTAATCCCTTAACACCTCTTGATCTTCTTCCTATTCCCCTTCTTGAGGATGTTTTGTGCAAAGATGGTGATGAAAAGGCTTCTTTTGTGAAAACTTTGCATAAAGACATCAAGAAGAGAATTGAGAAGAAGGTTGGCAAGTATGCGGAACTTGCCAACCAAAGGAGAAAAGCATTGGTCTTTGATGAAGGTGATTGGGTTTGGCTTCATTTGAGGAAGGATCGTTTTCCTACTCAAAGGAAGTCCAAACTTATGCCTCGCGGAGATGGACCTTTCCAAATCCTCAAGAGGATTAATGACAATGCTTATGAGTTAGATATGCCTGATACATTCTTAGGTAGTCATACTTTTAATGTCAGCGATCTAACTCCTTTTTCTGTAGGTCTCCAGAATTCGTGGTCGAATTCTCTCCAACTCGGGGAGTATGATGGAGATCAAGCTCAAGAGGACATGGAGGCCAAACATCATGAAGAAGAAGAGGTTGAGGACGTTCATGGAGATCAAAGTCAACCTCAAAGGATCACAAGAAGCATGTTCAAAATATTAGGAGCTAGGGGACGTTTATTTTCCCTTTTTGCAATTTCATTATGTGAAGGTGCTTAGAGGAAAACATGAGAAACCTCTTGTGTGAAAGCATCTTTAGGTTTTTTTTAGTTAGGAGCATTAGGAGGGGGGTGCGTGAGTAAATAGGTGTAGAAGTTAAAATAGGAGGTGCCAAAGTGAGAAAAGAAATCACACCTTCCTCATGTCTTGTTAGGCGCCATTTTTCATTTGAATTTGGGGGGAATTTTGGTTTCTTTTAGCTTGCATTTCAGCACCTAAAAAATATAAATAGAGGTGCTGCCCCTTGTATATGCAGATTGGAAATTATTAGTAAGAAAACTCTACTCATTTTTTGAGAGCATTTGTGAGCACTTGTGTGTCTCTTCTTCCTTGCTTCATCTTGAGAGCTCTTGGAACTCAAGTGGCAGCATCACACTCTTATCTTGAAGCAATCCAACCTTCAAGTGGCGAGATCATCTCCAAGTCTCATCTTCATAAGTCTTCTAATCCATTCTCCATTCCATTTCCTATTTTGTTCTTATCTTGCAATTCTATTCGGTGTTTTTTGTTCCTATTTCAAATCTGTCCAGCATTTTTCATTTTCCAGCACCTATGTTCTGTTTCTTTTCCTTTTTCTTGTATTTCAATCGGTTCAATTTGACAATAGATGGAACGTCTAATTGAGATTGTGTTTTGGCATTAGTTTTGGTGAGTTCTTGTCTTAGAACATTGATCCAATTCTAAGAGAAAGTGCCTCTCATATGACCAACTCAAGATGTCTCCTAAGAATGTCAAGAACTTTTCATATTATGTTCTTGAATTCACATCAGGTACTAATGTTGGATGAGCTTGGCGATGTTGAACACTGCCTCGAGGCTAGATAGGAATTCACACACCTCCCTATCTTGCGGGTGCAAGTCCGTTAGGGCCCTGGGTTTGGCCAGATTGGGTTTCTCCACCCAGTAGAGCGGGAACCCGTCTAAGAGGGTAGGGTCAGTAGGGAGGCAGCAAATCTTCAGGAACTTGCCCTTGAATCCAAAAAAGTATAGGAAGGAGTCTACTGAGGGAAGCTGCCCAAAGTAGTTGCAGAGGATGGCATAGGCGCGCACGAAGGCCCAGCCATTTGGGAGAAGCTGGGCTGGGGCCATATTAATCTCCGTCAGCAACGCCCTTTCGAAGCCGCTGAGGGGTAAGCGAAGGCAGATCCTTTTGAAGATGGTGGAGTAAATAAAACAGAAGGGGGCCTCCTGCCCCGAGGTCTCGTCGCAGCACACAGGTTCGCCCACGGTGCAAGGGACTACCCCAACGTACTTATCGTTGTCTTTCCCAAAGACGTGATTAGCATTGCTGCTTATGCTTCACACCTCAGCCTTCCTGTAGGTGACGATGAACTCGGAGGTAGTAAAATCAGAGGACTCCTTGAGAAGCCCTTCAGGGGCCTAGGGGTACAAGGGTTGATAGTAGTATGAGTGGAGCCCTAAAACTACTTGACGGGTAGGAGATTGGGGGGAGTCCGATTCAGACCCCGAGTGGGAGGAGGAAGGCTGGTCCATTTCGAAGACTAAAACACAAGGGAAGACAACAAAAAGGAGAAACTCAGAAAGAGGGAAAGGATAGTGTGTTCTAGGAAACGCGACAGAACAGTAAGGTAGGGCAAAAGCAAAACAAAGATGAGAATCTAAAAGGCAATCCCAGACAATTACAGGCAAACAAAGAACATCGTAGTAGCAAAACGAAGGTAGAGGAGGCCAAAAGAACGTACCTTTGACTAATGAAAGGATGAAAGGTTGAAGTTTGAGAGGAGTGATATGTTAGGAAAGATGGCTTTAAACTAGAGGGGGGGTGAATTGTTTAAAGAGGTTTTCGCAAACTTTTCCAAGCTAGAATGAATATCTTTCAGAAATCAAATGATTAAGCAATTCAGTTTGCCAAAACAGCAAGCAATACAGCAATGCCAGGAAAACAATCGGTTGTTTCTTCGAAACAATCGGTTGTTTATACCAGCAAACAACAAATAAACTGAAATTAAAGAGTTAGGGATAGAGAGATTGTACACAGATGTTTATACTGGTTCACTCCAACCCAGAGCTACATCCAGTCTTCTCAGAAACCCTGAGGAAATCCACTAAGCAATCAAACCCAGATTACTTACACAACAACCAAGAAAGTGACCTTGAACACCCTCAAGAAACACACTTTCCTTGGTCAGCACACCACACTAAGAAAGCTGATCTTGATCCCCTCAAGAACACACAGCTCTTCTTAGCAACAGCACAAACGAATGTTCACAGAATTACAAGGATTACACTTGTTACAGAAGCAATCTGAAATCAGTACAAGAGAATCCTATCTCAGCACTTTGATCAACCAAAACTCTAAGCAATCTCCAACTCTTTTTAAAAACTTTTTCAACTCACTTAGATTCCTCTTTTTTTTTAAAAAAAACTCAAATCTGTTTTTCTGTATATATATAAAGAAGATGTTTGTAATCAAACCTTAACAAACTCTTAATTGCTTTAGAAAGATTGGTCAAAGCATTTTATGACTGGAGCGTATGAATTAAAAGCATTTAAAGCTCAGTCAAAGTCAAAACTGTTTTCTGTTATAAAAACATAACAAACAATCGATTGTTTCCTCGAATCAATCGGTTATTTTGTTACTTAACCAATTTTCACAGTTCAAAACAGTTTTCAAAACACCTAAGCTTAAACAATCGGTTGTTTCGATAAAACAATCGGTTGTTTTAACTCAGTTTGAAAAAACACTTTACTTTGTTTGAAAGTTGAGATGCTTGAGCTTTAGATTCAATCAAAGGTTGAGTTACACAACTCAAACTACCCAGATCCTAACTAAACCAGCACAGCAACAGCAAGCACAGCAAAAGCTTCATCATCCTTCAAAGGATTTGGATTCTTCAAAACCTTGAACACCACTTGGTTCAACAATCTCCCCCTATTTGATGAAGACAAATCCCTGATGCTTGATCCCTGATGCTTTATGTTGATCTGATTAAATCTGAAGCAGTTCCTGCAAACGAACTTTTAGCAGACATTGAACCTCTGATATTTGGTTAGAAAATATATACACAGTTAAGGCTTAAACAATTAATATCAGTAAAAACAGCTAAAAGCAGTCTTAAACAAGCATCTAAGCAAACAAGCATAAAATCTCCCCCTATTTGTCTTCACAAATAGACAAATATAAGAGATAAAGCCATAAAAAGTTCATATTACATCAGAATTATAAAAGCAACAGCAGAAGGAAAGAAAAGAAAATCAAACTTCAACAGCAGCAAAAACAATCGATTGTTTCGACAATCCAATCGGTTGTTTTTCTTCATTCTTCCTTCTCTCCAAACTGAAGATCAAAGATTTGGTTCTGAACAGCTTCAATTTGTTCATCTAGGCTTATGAACCTTGCATCCATGTTGTCAAACCTGGTATCAAACCTCTGGAAATTGCTAACACACAGATCATGGAGGTTTCTTTGGTTTTCAGCAAAGCTATCCATCTTATTCATCATGAACCTTTCAAAAGGTGACATTGATTGAATCCTTTCTTCTGGATGTTCAGCAGCTGCACTGGGTCCAGCATCTTGAAACCCTCCTGTTGGATCTTCATGTTCAACATCCATATCTGTAGGTTCTTCTTGAGCAGCACCACTAGAGGAGGCACCATGATCACCATCCTTGCTTACCCATTTTCCACCTATTTTTGTAAACCCCATCTTACTGAGTGATCCATTGTTCAACTCTTGAGTTGACTTGACCAGCTCAGAAGTCTCATCTTCCAGATTAACTTCAAAATAGTTTAGGAATTTAGATATCAAAATAGCATAGGGATAGTGATAGTCACCCAACCTCATTGCTTTTTGCATGTGCTCTTTGATGATGTGGATCCAATTTAGCTTGACCTTCTTGGTGATGCAGAAGATGTAAACCAGATCTTCTTCAGTCAAAACAGAATGGTTGCTCCCCCTTGGAGTTAGAATCCATGTCACAATGAGAGCTAGCAGCCTCTCATCCAGTTTCAACCCTCCAACTGAGCATGCACTCACTTGAGCTTGAGTGCTTTTCAAACAGCTTCTGTAAAACTGAATTTTGTTGAAATCCTCCACCACACTAAGATTGCCTTTGCTGATTCGCATACCAGAAAACTTGAGTCCAGCAACAGCAGCCCAAACCTCATGGGTTATCTCCATGTCCACACCTTTTACATGAGAAACTAGGTTGTTTCCCTCAAATTTCAAATTGGTGTAGAAGACCTTCACCAAGTCTGGATATATGTTGCCCTTCATCTCCAGAAACCTTCTGAGATACTGATCTTTGAGAAGTTTCCTCACATTGTCCAGCTTTTGACTTTTTAGCCAATCAAAACTCACAACCTTGGGGTTGTTGATTTTCTTGAGACTTGTCTCATATCTATATTTTTCTATGAGATCTTTATCTCCAGAAAACCATCCTTCCAGCCTTCCTCCAGACCTTACAGCTCTGGTTTTGATTCTTCCAGAAGTGGGAGGAGTTGATTCCATGGCAGCAGAGATGAGAAAACAGAGGGCAGCTCTTCTTTACAGTTTTTCTCAAGAGATGGTGCAAGAGATGTTGCAAGAGATGTTGCAATTGGTTGTTCATCTGCACCTAATTTTATAACCATCCGAAAACCAATTTATGATTAATTCCATTCAATGGGTACCTGATTTTCAGAGAGAGAAGACTGTTCTGCACAGAACATGTCAGAAAAAGCTGAAAAACATATGGTCTTCACATGTGGACTTTGACTAGTCATTAAGGCACTTGAATTTCCAAGATTTTGGAATATATTCCTTTATGATAGTTGTAACTTCTTTTTTGAACTTGTTCAGCATTCAATCACAGTATCATTGACCAAGATTCTCTATTTGAAATGATCTGCAACGAATAGAAATCCAAAAATAGAATTAAATCAATTTTCTCACAGTGCTGTCAGACCCAAAACAATCGGTTGTTTCGAAGAAACAATTGGTTGTTTTTCTGCAGCAGTTAAAACTTGATTTTAAGAAATTTTTAACCAAAAACAGAAGCAGATAACAACAGATAACATTGACCAAAGAGGGATTAAACACAGGAAAGAACTTTAATACTAAAAATAGAGGACAGTAAAAGAAAAACCTCATCCTTGTGTTGTTTCCTCAATGAGCCAATTGCTTGTTGATCAAGAAGGCTTCTTTTCATTGAATTGACCTTCTGCAAAGCATTGATTCAGCTTCAATGATTGCCCTTTGTCTTTAACAGTCTAACCAGTTGGTGTAACATCCCGCCAAATTCCTTTTCATAAATATTTAAGTGAACATACGTATTTATATAAAATGTAGTTGCTCCTCACAGGGAGTTTAATACATAATCGGTCAAATTTTTTTTAAAACTTAAACAAAATACAGTCAAATACATTGAAACCGGCGGTCTCTATACATAAACTGGCGATCTCCTATCAGAAGGCCCAAAACAGCCGATCTGCTATCAGGACAGAATTCAGGCGATCACCACAAAGAGACAGAAACAGGCGATCTCTTCCCCGGCGACCACTCACTAAGGAGCTCTACTTCCTGGAAGATCATCTGTTCCCGTGTAAATTATACACGATCATCACAGTTTTAAGAAAACAGCCACAGAACCAAAACACGCATGGTAAGCTAGATATTTTAAAGAGAGTTTAGATAGGAACTTTAAAGTCAAGATAAAACAAATTCAAGATACCCACGTAAAACTATAGATTTTCTCGTTCCCTTCACCTGATCGCCAAGAAATCACACATTTCACAATATTTTCAAGAATCGTTCTATTCACATAATGCACCAAGTGTCTATCAATTCAATGCTTCTCATTTCTCACGTCAGACTTCCACTGACTCATCACACAAGACACTTGACACTACTTCCGGAAGACTCATGCATTGACTAGACTCATAGATTTGCACCTGTCATACTGCCCACTGTGAAATCACACACATTCACAGGGTCGCCGTGAAATCACACACATTCACAAGCGTATAAATGAATCTCAATATCATCACTATCCTAGCATGACAGGGTTAATCCACACAACAGGTCGAGCTCGTTCTCTTTCAAACAACTCACCCATACGTATGAACCTCCTTCGACTCTCAACGCCCGAATAACTTCATCTATATGATTCCATTATATCAGGAGAGTCAGGATATCATAACGAATCACCGGTCAATGCACATCCTACACGATCTTACACGGTATTTTCTTTCCTGAAAATACTATGCCTTGATCTCATATTCACAACATTCAACACATCATATAACACTTAAATGAATGATTTCAATCACAGCAAAACTCATTCCAAGGTTCATATTTTCGAATATCACATCTAAATCTCAAACAGTTTTCAAAATAACACCAAAAACAGGGGAGTTCGCAAAACAACGCCAAAATCGGCGATCTTGTCCAAAAACAGGGGATTTCAAAATCTGTATTTAAAACCGGCGACCATGTCGCCCAAACACATAGAACAGAGCATCACGAAGATGAAAATGGAACCGGCGACCACGTCGCCCTCACTTCAGAAACAGCTAATCTACGGCTTTTATTGAAAATAAAGCTAGCTTCCCTTACCTGGACTTGCGCAAAACACCAAGAGCTCTGAAACCCAACGAAGCTCAAAGAATGCCTTGGCTCTGTTTTAGCGTCTGGTTTGTAGGACTTGCAAAGAAACTCCCAGGTGCTCCAAGGGCAGTCGTCGATAGCTAAGCAGGAACGTGATAAGGCCTGAATGGCAGAGTGAAGGAGAGAAAAGAGAAGGATGAAGGTAACTCACTCACTCACTCTTGAACCACAGCACCTTCTTTGCCTCTCAGAAGTGAGTTTTTAAATCTAAGCCTACTAGTCCACGCATGCTGCTGCCACCACCCCCCCTCTGCAAGAAAGCCAGAGTGTACGTTTCGCTGAATAGTATGGCCACGGTTGTCTCTTGTGCCTGCCAACCACTGCCCTGAACAGTACGACCACTGTTGTCTCTTGTGCATGCCAACATTCTGATGTCACTATTCTGAACCACCCTTTTTGTCCACGTGGCGCGCGTGCAGGACGTGCCATGCTGGGAGTCTGGGTCCCACCTTAACTGTGTGAAACTCGACATCGCGCGATAACATTCCACCGATGACCGCTCGCGCGATGACTATCCACTGAGGTCTCATACTGGCAAACGACCGATGTCTCTCCCTGGAAGACGACCGATGTCTCTCGCGACCCGGCGATGCCTGCATGCCTCGCGCCTCGACGACGCCCGCATGCCTCTCGCGCCCCAGCGTTGCCCGCATGCCTCTCGTGCCCTGGTGGCGTCCACATGCCTCGCGCCCTGGTGACGTCCACATGCCTCGCGCCCTGGCGATCATGTGTAGTAGACGACCGGCGATTAAGTACTAACTAGGCGATCTCATAGTCTTCTAAGCTACACTTTCCTTCCTTTTTATTTTAAATAAAAACATACTTAGAATTCATTTAAAATATATCCCTTTTTATTCCAATTGAATTTTACAAGTCCTTACAGTTGGCTCAGCTCCTCTTTTTCTATTAATTTTCCTGCACAAACATTAGTTCAAGTAACAAGATTTGGTCCTTTCACAAATGTGGGTCCAATTGGTTTCTTTTTCACACTTGGAACCTCACATCCTTTAGGGATCCATTTCATGTAGCCTCTTGGAACAGAAAACTTTCTTATTTTGCAGAATCTAACCGAATGGCCCTTTTTCATGCAATAAAAGCATGTCACAATCGATTGTTTCGTCTTAACAATCGATTGTTTTTCTGGTTTTCTTAAAAAACTTTTTGAAAACCTATCTTGCTTGTTCTGTGGATTGAAGCCTAAACCAGCCTTTCCAAAAACACAACTTTGAGATGCCAAGACATTCTCAAAGTTTGATTTCCCTTTTGAAAGCTTGTCCACAGTTTCAACAAGATATTGAACCTTTTTCTCAAGATTTTCACAATTTTCACAAATGAGAGTATCACACTTACAAGAGGTGTTTTTGAAATGATTTTCCATCTTTTCAAAATCAATTTTTTCTTTTCTCAGATCCTCTTCAAGTGATTTAACTCTCTTTTCAAGCCCATTGTTAAGATCTCTCAATCGATTGTTTGAAAGCACCAATCGATTAGCTTCATCATGAGTTTCTTGAAAAGCTTCAAGCAATTCACAATAATTTTGTTCATTTAAGGAAGCACAAGAACTTACCTCACTTGAACTGCTTGAATCATCATCATCTTCAGCAATCAAACATAGGTTTGCTTTCTCATCTTCACTTGATGAAGAACTTGATGATGATACCTCATTTTCATCCCAAGCTATGTAGGCTCTCTTTGTCTTGCCTTTCTTCTCCTTGTAGCTTGCCTTTTTCTCCTTGCTTGTGTTGGGACAATCTGCCTTTATGTGACCTTGCTCACCACAACCAAAACAAGTATAGTTATTAGAATTTAAATCATTGGATTTCTTGTTTCCATACCTATCCTTGTTGTTGTCTTTGTTGCGGTTTCTCTTTAGGAATTTGCTGAATTTTCTTGACAGCAAACTCAGATTTTCCTCATCACTATCATCACTTGAATCTTGCTTTCCCTTGTGTTTGGATGCTTTCAAGGCTATGCTCCTTGTGTGCTTATCTTGATTCTCTTGAACATTGAGTCTATTCATCTCTAGCTCATGTTCCCTAAGCTTTCCAAACAAAGAAGCAACACTTAAGGATGTTAGATCTTTAGATTCAGAAATTGCAGTTACCTTTGGTTGCCATGCTCTATCAAGACATTTCAAGATCTTGATGTTTAGCTCTTCTTTGTCAAAAGTCTTGTCTAGGCTCATAAGGTGATTGATGATATGAGTAAACCTTTTCTGTACTTCAGCAATTGTTTCACCTTTAAGCATTCTGAACATTTCATACTCTTGGATTAGAGCATGCTTTCTAGCTCTTTTAACTTCATTTGTTCCTTCATGAGTGACCTCCAAAGTATCCCACATTTCCTTTGATGATTTACATTGTGATACCCTGAAAAACTCATCAGAATTTAAAGCAGAGGTTATAATATTTTTGGCAATGCAATCAAATTTGGCCTTTTTGCTTTCTGCATCAGTCCATTGAGACCATGGCTTCTCAATGACAGAACCATCTTTTTCAAACTTTGGTATAAAAGGACCATTTTCAATTGCATCCCAAATTCCTTTGTCAAGAGATTCCATGAATATTTTCATTCTAACTTTCCAAAACTGGTAATTCAAACCACAAAACAAGGGTGGTCTGTTTATTGAAGCACCTTCCCCAAAAGGTAGTCTATCAGCCATTTTAAAAGATTTTAGGATCAACTTGAATGACTTTCAAGAACCAAGCTCTTGATGCCAATTGTTAGGAAAGATGGCTTTAAACTAGAGGGGGGGTGAATTGTTTAAAGAGGTTTTCGCAAACTTTTCCAAGCTAGAATGAATATCTTTCAGAAATCAAATGATTAAGCAATTCAGTTTGCCAAAACAGCAAGCAATACAGCAATGCCAGGAAAACAATCGGTTGTTTCTTCGAAACAATCGGTTGTTTATACCAGCAAACAACAAATAAACTGAAATTAAAGAGTTAGGGATAGAGAGATTGTACACACACTGGTGCAGAAACGTAAAACAAATGCGGTTATTTTCATTTTACAAATGCGGCTAAACAACCGCATTTGATCAACACGCATTTGTAAATAAGAGATTTACAAATGCGGTTAAACAACCGCATCTGTAAATACTATTTACAAATGCGGTTGTTTCCCGTAACCGCCTCTGTAAATGTTCCAGAGGTGGGCCAGGTTTCATGAATGGCAATGATTTACAAATGCGGTTGTTTACCTTAACCGCATTTGTAAATCAAAGGAATGATTTACAAATGCGGTTGTAGTAAGCGGTTGTAGTAAGCAACCGCATTTGTAAATCATTCCCTTGATTTACAAATGCGGTTAAGGTAAACAACCGCATTTGTAAATTAGGTTTTTTTTTTTTAGAACTATTTGGTTAGTTGTTTTCCCATACGAATTATCTTATGCAGTTTCATTATACCCATCCCAGCCAGGCAGACAAATAAACAGATTCAGAGAAACAAAGTCAATTTATAGTAATTGATTAAAATGTATACAAAAATAGTAATAATCTCTATCTATTCTTACACTATTGATCAAATCGTAGAGTTATAAAAGTTTAGGAAATATGTGGACCAAGATTGTCTCACATATGTCATGGCTTCCGAACTCATGGGTTCCTCATCCGTGAAGAACTGCATTTCAAAATGGTTGACACATAAATTAGTTTTAAGATAGATAAATTAGTTTGAAGTTATAAAAATAATTTAAGAAATCTTACCTCTTGCCAATTACTTGTAAGACCTAGTCTTACAATGGTACTCATCCATTGCATGACGTATACTAGTAAAAAAAGCTTCATTAACGACTCCCAACAAAGACGGTTGAAAAATAACCATCGTTGAAAAAAATGCGGTGGCAGTTTCGTAAATAAGACCAACTTACCACGACGGTTCCAAAAGGAACCGTCTTTGAAGGTGTGCCAGGGGACTTGTAAGGACCTGTAAAATTGAATTGGAATAAAAGTGGTATATTTAAATAATTTCAGAAGATGTTATTATTTAAAATACAAAGAACTGGTAAATGAAGTTTCGTAGTAGTCGGACCTCGGACGTCGCCCAAGATCTGGGGTCAGCTGGTAGAGGTCGGTCGGCTGACATGTAGATCAAGAAGAGTAAAGGAGGAAATGTGTAGCTAAGAAGTCTCCTACGAGATCGCCGTTATTGAAGATGGAGGCGACCTCCGACTCCTCTGGCACATAATCGCCTGTCGCCTAGAGGAGACATGAGCGCCAATCGCCTAGAGTGTACGTGATCGGCGGGAATGCACGTAGTATGTGGTCAAGATACTGAATCAACCAGAGTGGGTTCCAACAACCACGCGTATCAAGGTGTGGGTTAAGCCTTAGATACGCTGTGCATGCGAAGCTCTACGCTTGAGCAAAAGAGATCACCCTTAGTGTTGCATGCACGGGCGTGAGAGGCATGCAGGCATCGCGCGGGCGCGAGAGGCATGCAGGCATCGCGCGGGCGTGAGAGGCATGCAGGCATCGCGCGGGCGTGAGAGGCATGCAGGCATCGCGCGGGCGCGAGAGGCATGCAGGCATCGCGCGGGCGTGAGAGGCATGCAGGCATCGCGCGGGCGCGAGAGGCATGCAGGCATCGCGCGGGCGCGAGAGGCATGCAGGCATCGCGCGGGCGTGAGGGGCATGCGGGCGCGAGGCACGCGGGCATTGCCAGGGCGCGAGGCTTGTGGACGTGGCCAAGGCGCGAGAGTTATGAGGGCGTCGCCAGGGAAGACATCGGTTGTCTCCCAGAGGAAGACATCGGTCGTCTTCCAGGGCGAAGGAGACATCGGTCGTTCGCCAGGAAGATGTCATCGGTGGTTGTCTTCGCGCTAGTAGTCATCGGCGAAAGGTCATCGCGCGACGTTGAGTTACACCCAGAGAACGTGGGCCCCAGACTCCCAGCAAGAGATGTTCTGCACGCGCGCCACGTAGACAAAAGAGTGGTTCAGAATAGTGACCTCAGAGCGTAGCCTGCGCAGAGGCACGCTTAGTAGTACTGTTCAGTGAAGCGTACACGCAAACTTCCCTGCAGAGTGGGTGGTGGCAGCGGTTTGTGTGGAGAAGTCAGCTTAAGATACAAAAACCCACTCCCGAGAAGGAAAGAAGAAAACGTTGCTGTGGTTCCAGAGCTAAAGAGTGCGTTTATCTCCCTTCTCCTCCAGTTACCTCCTCCGCGTTGCGATCGCAGCATCTCCACACAAGAGTACGACGAGAAGCAACACCATTGGAGCACCTGGGAAAGTTCTCTGCAACTCCTTCAAAACCAGACTCAAGAATAGAGCCAAGGTATTCTGCAAGCTTCGTTGGATTTCGAAGCTCCTGGTGGTTGCGCAAGTCCAGGTAAGGGAAGCTAGCCTTCATCTTTACTACGAGCCATAGTTGAACCATTTCTGAAGTGTGGGCGACGTGGTCGCCGTTTTCGCTTTCGTCTTCGTGAAATGCTCTGTGTTGTGTGCTTGGGCGACGTGGTCGCCTGTTTTAATATACAGCCTTCGAAATACCCTGTTTTTGAACTAGATCGCCGGTTTTGGCGCTGTTTTGCGAACTCCTTGTGTTTGATGTTGTTTTGAGAACTGCTTGAGATTTACATGAGATATTCGAAAATATGAATCCTTTGAAATGGCTATTGCTGTGATTGAAATCATTCTTTTAAGTGTGGCATGATGTCTTTGAATGCTGTGAATGTGGGATCGAGGCATAGTATTTTCAGGAAAGAAAATACCGTGTAAGATCTTGTGGTAGGTGCATTGATCGGTGATTCCTAAGGGGATATCCTGACTCTGCTGAGGTAATGGAATCACGTAGAGGAAGTTACTCAGTTGTTGAGAGTCGAAGGAGGTCTATATGATGGGCGTCTCGTGTGAAAAAGAACGAGCTCCGTTTGTCCTATGGATTAACCCTGTCATACCAGGAGAACTATGGTAACATTGAGATGATATATGCGCATGCTGTGTGGATTCACAGCGACCCTGTGTGGATTCACAGCGACCCTGTGTGGATTTCACAGTGGTGTGGTATGACAGGTGCAGATCTCTGAGTCTAATCAACGCACGAGTCAATCCGGAAGTAGTGTCAAGTGTCTTGTGTGGTGAGTCAGTGGAAAGTCTGACATGTGAAATGAGAAACTTGAATATTGATAGACACTTGATGCTGTATTGTGAAATGGAATGACTATGGGTGAATGTTGTGAAGTTTGTGATTTTGGGCGATCAGCTGAATGCTATGAGCAGCTCTATGTTTTACATGGATATTTTGGAATTTGGTTTACTTGGATTTGCATGTTCTTGATTTAAACTTCTTTTAAATTATCTAGCTTACCCTTTTATCTGTTATTGTGGTTGTTTTTCTCAAAACTGTGATGATCGTGTAATTGTTACACGGGAGCAGATGATCTTCCAGGAAGAAGAGCTCTCTAGTGAGTGGTCGCCGGGGAAAGAGATCGCCTATTTCCACATCTCGGTGGTGATCGCCGGTTTTCTGCCTCTATCGGGTGATCGCCTGTTTTTCTGTCCTGATAGGTGATCGGCTGTTTTGGGTCCTCTGATAGGCGATCGGTCCCTTCCGTTAGGAGACCGCCTGCTTTGTTTTTGTTACTGTATTTTGTTTATGTTTCTGGAAAATTTGACCGAATTTGTATTAAACTCCCTAAGAGGAGCAACTTCATTTCATATATATAATATTTTGTTCATAGAATCTATTTGTCACCTTTACTTTCATTTTATATTTATTTCAAAGTGAATTTGGAGGGATGTTACAGGACTTACCACGACGGTTCCACACAGGAACCGTCTTTGAATGTGAGGTCAGGAGCTTACCACGACGGTTCCAAAAGGAACCGTCTTTGAATGTGTGCCTCCCATAATATTTTAGTTCCCGCGCGACCCTCTTTCTTCACTTATCTCTCAGGCCTCTTTACTTCTTCTGCACACTCCTCCTCATAGTCGTCGTTCCCTAACCCACCCGCCGCTCCCTAGCCCGCCCGCCGCACCGGTGAAGACCGCCGCACACTACGGCTTGCCTCGTGAAACCCCTGCGCCTCGCAACGCTGCACCTCACCATTACGCCCCTGCACCTCGCAACGACCGCACCGCCATCACCGTAGCTCGCCATGGCTGCACCTCGCCACCACCGCACCTCGCATCCGCGCCCCTGCACCGCTGCACTGCACCTCCCTCGCTGTGCTGTTACGCGGCGGACGTCCAGCCACTGCTCGCGCGCGTGCAGCCACTGCTTGCGCGCGCCTCTGTCGCCACCCACGTACGCCTCCGACACCATCTCTAGATTTTCATTTTTTTTTATTTGTGTATATTACTTTCAAAGACGGTTGAAAGTAACCGTCGTTATAACATACTTATAACGACAGTAAAACAACCGTCGTTAAAACCCTATACTTTTTACGACACTCACAATAACGACGGTGGAAAACCCGTCTTTAAATATCCATTTTAACCGTCGTGGATTAACCTTTTTGTACTAGTGAAATAGCCACACTCATAGCTTCCTGGTTGTTTATTACACTATAATTCAATAAATTGTAAAAGTTAGTATAATTAAACAATGAAAAAAAAAAAGAAAAATCTTACATACCTTTAATCTTATCCAGTTCAAATTTTGAAAATTTGAATTCGATCTCCCTTTTAGAATGTTATATCCACGCCATGAACTGGTTGAGACAAAAAACCTTGTTAGTGGATTACTTATAGTATCAACCATAGTTAAGTTTATAGTGTACTTACTTATCAATGATATTCTTAAAACTTGTGGATATCTTCTTGTGTAGGGAACAGAACCACAAAGCCGTCCTATCCTTCAGTGATAAGACAAGTAATTGCCAATGACCCCTATATCATCCATGAAAATAGTTGAGTAAATTTATAAAACATGAATATAATAAACTTTTAACATATATATATTTAAACTTACTCGTTAATATAAGGGCACAAATAAACCTCTTTTCCCTCTTTTTCCAGGGTGTTAGTGATGTATGATTGGGTCTCATTTGTCTTTGCTCCAGTGGGATTAGTATATGCAGGATCTAAGAATCCATACACATTTTCCTTCCCCTCAGTGACAGAGACACCATTCAAAAACCTACAAGTAATTAGTTAAATCATAATGAATGCTAATTTAACATAAATGAAAATGAAATGTAGGTAACGATACTTACATCATAAAAAATTGAATGATATTTATATTCAGCTCCTGATCCCCAGCTACAAATTCTAGCAAATCTGACATGTATATGTACAATGGTAGCTCAGGGTTTGTTTCAAAAAAGGTATCATCCCATGGAACTTCCAGAGGATCTCGTCCAAGTTGTCTAGCAACTATAGCTAAGGAAGCTATAGGATCGTCAAGCGGAACCTCTTGTTTCTTTTTCGGACTTGGTTTCCGACGAGGTTTCTACAAAAAGAAAAAAGATTTGTTATAAATTACATGTAATATATAAATATAAATTAGCACATGAAATGAAATTATTACCAGTGGTTGTGGCATATATCGAATCAGGTGTCTGGGCCAGGCTACAAAGGACTGAAATGCTTCGGCCACAGTTGTTACCTCTTCTGAAGGTAGTGGAAGACGAGCATCAGGTACTCGTACTCTTTCAACCGTGACCTTTGCTGCATCAGGGGAGAGAGAAACGTTATGTAAGGTGGTGGCGTCTTCATAGACTTTTCCAATGGCCACCACCTGAGGAATGATGCCACCTTCTACCAGTAGCTCACATTGCCTCGTCTGGCCAATGATATCATCCCCTGATGCTGTAGGAGCTGCACAACTCCCCTTTGTGCTCTTGGGAGCGGGACTAAGAAGCGTCTGAATCGGCTGCTCAGCACAAAGTTGTTGCGATATCTCTTGTCGCAACTCTAGCCTCATCTTTTCCGTCTCCCTTCTCATCTCATCCATTAGTTCCTGACGTAGCCTTTGCTCCATTTCTTTTTTGCTCTCTTTGGAGGAGGAGGATGAGTGTCGTGGTGCAGCTCCAAAATAAAGTCTAATCCCAACTCCTTGTCCAGCTGCACGAACACGACCAGAGTGCTCAGGTTGTCCAATTGCTTCAACAAGGATATCGCGACGACCATCAGCAAGAAAATTACCTTGGGAGTCCAAGGCATCCTGCAAGAGACAAAAATCATGAGGTTTTATTATAAGTAATGCATCATAATAGATGAAAAAAGGCTTAAATAACTTACAATGTTTTCAATGATAAGCCCTGATTGCTCTGAACTTGGTGCACCCGACTTCTTAATTCGGGCCCTCTTCCATTTGTCATGGCGCATAGGTGGTGATGGAGGATAAGTGACCCCTGTTTCCACATCCTGAGATGCACTCCCCTGTCTGGATTGCTCCTTTTCAACCATCAGTGCTTGCTCAAGCTTTCGATACCCCGCACGAGACATTACGTGCGGGGTAAGATTCTTTAAAGCTATTTCTTGAGCTTTCTTCCGCCGATGCTGTCATAATTGAAATAAACAAAGTGAATTCAATAATATTAACTCATTAATGTTATATAAGTCAAAATAGTTAAGTAGCTTCACTTACAGTCCATTCTTCAGTTAGACGGCTTTCTTTAAAAGCAAGCCATGTCTCTTCATCAATAAAATTGTATCTTTCACAAGGACTTTCATCCTTAAGCTCACCAAAAATGTATCTCGTCGTGAGTCTTGACTTAAAGGCGCGAAACTTTAGTCCGATATTGGATAGAATCCTTGATCGAAGCGGTTCCACATTAGGAATTTCAAAATTTGCCTGGAAAATAACATAACCAAAGTAAAGTTAGTCAATGAATATTAAATAGCTTTATATGATAACAATAATTATGTAAAGCTTACCAGAACATCCTCCCACAGCATGTTTCGGTCGACCTCTGACACCTCGTCCCATGAATTAATCAAAACGGAGACTCTCTCACGAGAAAGAACTCCAAGATAGCTATTAAACTCATCTGCATTAGGACCTGATGCCATTCCAGTGTTGACGTCAATGTCAACAGCTATCTTCTCACCAGCGGCACATTTCTTTGCCAGACGCTTCATCCTAGTAGGTCCTCTGTTGCCTCGTCCGGATCGGGGTCTAATTGGAGTTTGATCGTCACCCATATCTCTGTTAAAAAAATTATTTAACAAACATTAGTTCATCTGCATGGAAAGAAAATCATATCAAACAAAAACATAATATAGTAAATGCATATTATAAAAAAATAATTCTAAATTTATTACCATAATGGGTTACAAGTTCATATGTAAATTCCTTCACTGTGGTCTTTACGGGTTGCATGTACATGATCAAGTACATCGTCATCTTTATTAGTTATCATTGGTGTGAATGAATGGGGTTCACCATTTTCAATATCATCTATGGCCTCCCCTTGTTTTTTCCCGTGTAAAACAACATACCAATGTTCTGATGTAGGATCTTTCACGTAGAAAACTTGAGATGCTTGTTGAACCATTATAAATGGCTCATCTCGATACCCTATCTTTCGAAAGTCCACTAGTGTGTATCCTGATTCATCAATTTTAACCCCACTTTTATTGTCAACCCATATACACTTGAAAACTGGAACTGAAAACTTAGTATAGTCAAGCTCCCATATCTCTTCTATAAATCCATAATATGCCATTGATCCAATTAAAGGATTTGTATCTTTCGAGGTGGAAAACTGCATTGACTCGGCTTCAAGAGTAACACCAGAATTTTAAACTGTACTCTTTTCATCCATAGACTTAGTGTAAAATATACAATTATTCACTTCGTACGCTTTACAAGAAATGACATCAAACTTCAATCCAGCAGCCAACCAGGTCAAGGTCTCCGATGCCGTTGAATCCTTTAACACCTCCTCTTTAAACCAAGGCATGAATGTTCTATTATGTTCCATCAAGACCCATTTGTCTGCTTGTCTTGGATTATTTGCCTTCACAATGGCTTTATGAGCTTCTATGTAAGGTATAATTTCATCTGTATTATTCAATATATACAAATGTGCTTGCAAGACTTCTGACCGAGATTTGCTTACAATATTCACACCGCGTAAACATTTACTTGTAGAACGCCTATGGTGCCATGAATTAGCTGGAAGACCTATTGGATTTGCTTTTGACATGTAATCTGAACAAAATTCAATACTTTCTTCAGCTATGTACCTTTCAATCATTGAAGCTTCTAGACGATAATGATTTTTCACATAACCTTTCAAAATTTTCATATACCGCTCAACAGGATACATCCATCTTAAGTACACTGGTCCACACAATCTAACCTCTCTAACCAGATGCACAAGTAGATGAACCATGATGTCAAAAAAAGATGGAGGAAAAAACATCTCCAATTCACATAAGATAACAATAATTTCATCTTGAAGTTCATCTAGTTTTAATGGATCAATGACTTTACAACAGATGGAAGAGAAGAATGAGCACAAACGGGTTATGGTATGTCTAACATTTTTTGGTAAGATCCCACGAATAGCTACAGGCAGAAGCTGTTGCATCAAGATGTGGCAATCATGAGACTTCAACCCAATTAGCTTCAAATCTTGCATTGACACTAGGCTCTTCACATTTGAGGAATGTCCTTGTGGCACTTTTACACCCTTTAGACATTGACAGAAACTTACTTTTTCATTTTTTGACATGGTATAACAGGCTGGGGGCAAATATGTACGCTTACCCATTTCTATCGGTGCCAACTCCCCTCGTATGTTCATCTCAACCAAATCTAAACGAGCATTTAGACCATCCTTCGTCTTCCCGTTAATGTTAAGAAGTGTACCAATTAAGCTATCACACACATTCTTCTCAACATGCATTACATCTATACAATGTCTGATTTCTAACCTCGACCAGTACGGAAGATCAAAGAAGATTGATTTTTTCTTCCAAATGTTAGTCACAACTGACTTTTTTTTTGACTTACCGAAGGTGTGGTCTATGTTATTTACCTTTTCGTAAACCTCAGCAGCAGTTAGTGGAGTTGGTGGACCACTAGTCTCTTGGTGTCCATTAAAGGCTTTTTTCAACCTCCGGTAAGGATGATGACTTCTAAGAAACCTCCGATGGCGAAGATATACTGTCTTCCTTCCATGTTTCAATTGTTGAGAAGCAGTGTCTTCTTCACATATTGGACATGCTTTATGACCCTTAACACTATAACCTGATAAGTTACCATATGCCGGAAAGTCATTGATGGTGCAAAATAACATGGCATGAAGCTTGAAAGTTTCATTAGCAAATCCGTCAAATACTTGAACACCCTCATCCCACATTAACTTCAAATCTTCGATTAAGGGACTTAGATAAACATCTATGTCATTCCCTGGCTGTTTCGGACCAGATATCATCATAGACAACATCATGTACTTTCGCTTCATGCACAATCCAGGAGGTAAGTTGTAAATAACTAGTAAAACAGGCCATGAACTGTGATTTGTACTCATATTACCAAACGGATTCATTCCATCTGTAGCTAGACCAAGTCGGATATTTCTTGATTCTTTACCAAACTCTGGAAACTCATCATCAAATTTCTTCCACTGAACAGAATCAGCTGGATGTCGGTACATGCCATCACATTTCCTCTCATCTGCATGCCATCTAAGATTCTTAGCATCGTCTGGGTTTGCAAACAAACGCTTCATCCTTGGAATGATGGGAAGATACCACATAACCTTCATTGGGGGTCCATGCTTTTCCATCTCTTCAATAGTATCATCATCTGTTTGTTTCAATTTATAACGTGATAACCCACACCTTGGACAACTTTTCAACAATTCAAAATCTTTCCGGTATAATATACAATCATTAGGACATGCATGTATCTTTTTATACTCCATACCCATTGGACAAAGAATCTTTTTGGCCTCGTAATTACGATTAGGTAGAGTATTTCCCTCTGGAAGCATATCCTTCAACAGCTGGAGCAATTCCGTGAAACTTTTATCGGTCCATCCATTTAGTGCCTTCAAATTCATCAATCTTAACACTGCCGACAACCGTGTGAAGTTATTAGTTGATCCAGGATACAATGGAGTCTCTGCATCGCTTGACATACTTCCATATCCATGCGCTTTTGCAAAAGACTCAGCTCCCACATCACGAATCATGTCCTCCAATCGATCATCAACTACATCATCGTGTTCTGCTTCATCCGTGGTGGATCCCACATATTCTTCAGTTACGGAAACACGTGGTAAATTTAATAATTCACCATGCCATGTCCAAGTTGTATAAGATCGAAGAAACCCATCACATAGCAGGTGTTCCCTCATGATATTCACATCCAGTATCCTTCCATTCAAACAGTTAACGCACGGACACCTAATCTTTCCTCCATCACGACCACTATTAATCGCGTTACGCTGCGCAAATTGTATAAATTCTTCTACTCCTCTTTCGTACTCATCACTTATTCGAGCACAATGAATCCAACTTCGATCCATTATATATTCTGCAATATAGATACCTAGGATTTTCTAATAAGTGTTCTATCTCATGCATTTGCTGAGGGTCGAACACCCCCGGACTCAATACCAGCACATATTATTGTCGGAGGTCCAAATACAAACACGATATTCTATTCTAATGTAACAACTAACATAACATAAATTCTACTATAAACTAACAAATAATTACTAAATAATTTAAATTTTAGAAAATAGAAATTATATAATACAAATTATATAAATTAATACAAATTTATATTAAATAATATACAAATTATAATACATAAAAAAAAATATTCAAAGTACAGCAAAAAAAAATTAACAAAACTAACATAAAAACTACTAACTAAATAATATAAATTTTAAAAATTAAAAATTATATAATATAAATTTATATTAAATAATATACAAATTATAATAAATAAAGTCAAAAATTCAAAAAATCTAAAAATCAACTAACCTTGTGTGCGAAGATGATGATTCAACTGATAGAAAACCAGAGGTGGAAGCGGGGCGCGACAGCGGCGAGCAATGCAACAGTAACTTCAAGCACTGCGCAAGGAAAAAACCATATATAAGAACAGCATTCCTAAAGCGAACTGAAGAGAATGAAATGGGATACGAAACTCACAATGGAAGCAATAACAATGAAGATGCACAGAAGCAAGGAACACAGCGCAGCGCAGCAACAGCGACAAGGAAGAGCAGAGCAGAAAGAGTGAAAGTGCAGTGGCGCGCTTCAAATTTTAGGTTAAAAACATTTTACAAATGCGGTTATTAGTTAAAACTGCATTTGTAAATGAAAGTTTTTCATTTACAAATGCGGTCACGCGTATGACCGCATTTGTAAATGAAAGGCATTTCATTTACAAATGCAGTCACGCGTATGACCACATTTGTAAATGAAAGGCATTTCATTTACAAATGCGGTCATGTGTATGACCGCATTTGTAAATAAAAAACTTTCATTTACAAATGCGGTTTTAACTAACAACCGCATTTGTAAAACAAACTAATTTCAAAAATGCCACCGCGTTTTTAACAAAGGCGTTTTAGCGCGAAACCGCACTTAGAAAGGAGTATTCCTTTCATCATTTTGCACTAGTGACAGATGTTTATACTGGTTCACTCCAACCCAGAGCTACATCCAGTCTTCTCAGAAACCCTGAGGAAATCCACTAAGCAATCAAACCCAGATTACTTACACAACAACCAAGAAAGTGACCTTGAACACCCTCAAGAAACACACTTTCCTTGGTCAGCACACCACACTAAGAAAGCTGATCTTGATCCCCTCAAGAACACACAGCTCTTCTTAGCAACAGCACAAACAAATGTTCACAGAATTACAAGGATTACACTTGTTACAGAAGCAATCTGAAATCAGTACAAGAGAATCCTATCTCAGCACTTTGATCAACCAAAACTCTAAGCAATCTCCAACTCTTTTTAAAAACTTTTTCAACTCACTTAGATTCCTCTTTTTTTTTTTAAAAAACTCAAATCTGTTTTTCTGTATATATATAAAGAAGATGTTTGTAATCAAACCTTAACAAACTCTTAATTGCTTTAGAAAGATTGGTCAAAGCATTTTATGACTGGAGCGTATGAATTAAAAGCATTTAAAGATCAGTCAAAGTCAAAACTGTTTTCTGTTATAAAAACATAACAAACAATCGATTGTTTCCTCGAATCAATCGGTTGTTTTGTTACTTAACCAATTTTCACAGTTCAAAACAGTTTTCAAAACACCTAAGCTTAAACAATCGGTTGTTTCGATAAAACAATCGGTTGTTTTAACTCAGTTTGAAAAAACACTTTACTTTGTTTGAAAGTTGAGATGCTTGAGCTTTAGATTCAATCAAAGGTTGAGTTACACAACTCAAACTACCCAGATCCTAACTAAACCAGCACAGCAACAGCAAGCACAGCAAAAGCTTCATCATCCTTCAAAGGATTTGGATTTTTCAAAACCTTGAACACCACTTGGTTCAACATGATAGGCACTCGGAGAACAGTTCGCAGAGGAGAGAATTTGAAATGAAGGAATGGGAGGGAATGAAACAGTAGGGAGCGTAGAAAGCAAGGAAGTAACGTATAAAAGAGAACATGTAGCGTCAATCCATCCTAGCCGCTAAATATTGCCACGTGTACGCTCTAGGAAAAATGTGTGAAAGTGTCACTTCTTGGTACAGCACGTGTCAAATCACTCAGGACTGTAACAAGGACGCGTGGGCCAGTGTGCAGAGGTCGACCGGGCGAGCTGTAAGGCTCTTCGCTGGAACAAGTCCCAGCTCGAGCCTGGGGGGCTTGTGTAGTTGCCAGACCTCGGACGTCGGCCATTGAGTGAGAGGTCAGCATAGGAGAGGACGGTATGATGGGACCCATAGAGGGGCCCACAGAATCATGCATGTAAAAATATGAATCAGGTTCGTGGATACGTCACGCACGTAGGGTTTCCATGTGACGTAAGGTTTGGGCATAGAGGATCTGTCCTTAAAAGGAAGAAACACATACAGGGCACGTGAGTATTAATTTAAGACAGAAGATTCGGCCGCGCGGCGCTAGGGTTACAGTGTATGTCCCAGCGTCCGCACTTAAGTTAATCACTCCAGGAAAGGAAGGTTGCCACGAGAGTTGCACTCCAAGAATGGAAGGCTGCCACGAGACACGCAGGGAAATTGCATGATGAAGTCCTAGAAAGGTAACCCTAAATTTGCTAAGAGGCAACGCAGGGACACGAGGATAGGCGTGGCAGGAACCCTAGAAGGGCTATAAAACAGGTAGCAAAGCATTCCCAAAGGTACGCAGCATTTGAGACTAGAACTCTTTGCTATACATTGGTGTTTCTTGCTCTAATATTGACTTGAGCGTCGGAGTGCAAATGGCCGCTAGGGCGCCCATCTTTCTTTCTTTATAGGTGCAACTGTTTTAACTAAAGGGGAAGAGAGAAGGTGCAAGCGATCGTAGGAGTCAACTGACGAGAGAGTCAACCGGTAGGAACACTACCCTAAAAGGTCTAGGTACAAGCTAAATTGTTAACTACACCCCCTATTGTGCTAAATGAACCCTACTCTACTAAATTGTTAAATACACCCCCTATTGTGCTAAATGAACCATACTCTACTGAAATTACAAACAAATTGAAATTAATTGATGCTCAACTCCCATGGCATGGGCTCTACTCCTTGTGGTCCTCTGAGGGGTCTTTGAATATCTAGAGAAAAGTTTCTCTACCATCAGTAGCAGAGTCCCACTCTTCTTGAATCCTCTTTGCCATGGACCTAGTTGTTGGGCCTGAGCTTGGGCCTCTTCCATCATCCCCTCCCTCTTGAAGAGGATTTGTCCTCAAATCACATGCTTCTGCCTCTTCATTTTCACTACCTGCAAAGGGTGTTAGATCCATAACATTGAAGGTAGTATGTACTCCATATTCCTCAGGCAAGTCAATTTGATATGCATTATTATTGATTCTTTTGAGAACTTGGAAAGGACTATCACCCCGGGGACTAAGTTTAGACTTCCTCTGATTAGGGAATCTATCTTTTCTAAGGTGAAGCCAAACCTAGTCTCCCTCCTCAAAAATCATCTCTCTCTTCCCCTTATTGCTATGTTTCATGTATTTCTCTGTTTGTTGTTGTATTTGGTTCTTAATCCTCTCATGCATTTTCTTTACAAATTCAGCCTTCGTTACTCCTTCCTTATGCACAAAATTTAGTGGATTAGGTAGAGGTAACAAATCCAAAGGAGTAAGAGGATTGAACCCATACACAACCTCAAATGGAGAAATATTAGTAGTTTTATAAACTACCCTATTATATGCAAATTGAATATGAGGAAGGTACTCATCCCAAGATTTGTGGTTTCCTTTCATGATTGACCTAAGCATAGTGGAAAGAATCTATTCACAACTTCATTTTGTCCATCCGTTTGAGGATGACAAGAAGTTGAGAAGTTCAACTTAGTTCCTAACCTTTCCCAGAGAGTTCTCCAGAAATGGCCAACAAATTTAGGATCTCTATCCGACACTATGGTCTTAGGTAAACCATGTAGTCTTACCACTTCTCTAAAGAAGAGCTTAGAGATGTTGCTAGCATCATCCACTTTATGGTAGGATATAGAATGAGCCATCTTGCTAAACCTATCCACTACCACAAAGATGGAATCAAATCCTCTTTGTGTCCTAGGAAGTCCTAATATGAAATCCATGCTTATATCTTCCCAAGGAGCACTTGTAAAAGGTAAAGGAGTGTAGATTCCATGAGGCATTGTCTTAGACTTAGCTTTTAAACATGAAATGCATCTATGCCAATGTCTTTGGACATCTTTCCTCATGTGTGGCCAAAAGCATTTTCCTTTCAAAAGCTCAAGAGTTTTATCAACTCCAAAATGGCCCATGAGTCCTCCTTCATGTGATTCTTTTACAAAGAGTTTTTTATGTGTTCCTTGGGGTATGCAAAGTTTTCCTTCATTAAATAAGTACCCCTCAGAAACATAAAAACCTCCTTGTGCTCTATGTTGGCACTCAGCAAAAGTGGGGACAAAATCCTAATCTTCTTTATAACGTTCAGGTATGTTTTCAAATCCAAGAATTTGGGCTCCAAGTTTAGGAAAGAGGGTATGTCTCCTTGAGAGAGCATCAGCCACAATGTTTGTACTGCCCTTCTTGTATTTGATAACATATGGAAATTGCTCAAGAAATTCCATCCACTTTGCATGTCTTTTGTTCAACTTGTGTTGACCCCTCAGATATTTCAAAGACTCATGATCACTATGTATGACAAATTCTTTTGAAACTAGATAGTGTTCCCAAGTCTATAGGGCCCTCATAAGTGCATAGAGCTCTTTGTCATAGGTGGGGTAGTTGAGGGTGGCACTGTGAATTTTTTCACCAAAATATGCAATTAGGTGCCCACCTTGCAACAACACAACACCTATTGTAAAGACCTATAAATTTATTTGGAATAAAAGTGATATATTTTAAATGATTTCTGAGTATGTTATTATTTAAAATAAAAAAAACATAAAAATAGAAAATCTCATAGTGGTCAGACCTCGGACATTGCCCAAGGTCTGGGATCAGCTGGTAGAGGGCAATCGGTTGACCATTGTACTAACCAAGTAGTCAGGTGCGATGACTTTATCGTGAGGTAATCACGTGGGCGTGCTTGAGGTGGGGGGGGCACGTGAATCAAGAAGGATAAGAGAAAGGAAGGTGTAGCTTAGAAGTCGATGAGATCGCCATTTGTTGAAGAAGGCGGCGGCCTCCAACTTCCCCCGTATGAAATCAGTAATCGCCTAGGGTGTACATAATCGCCAATCGCCAATGGTGTACATAATCGCCAATCGCCTATGGTGTACATGATCGCCGAAAAGAGCACATCGCCGAGTATTCGAGAAGACTTGGTAAGCACTTAGTATGTGGTCTAAATACAGAAGATGAGTGATATAGAAGACAGGTGGCATATCTGCCACCATGAGTAGTGTGAGCCGTGATACCCCAGACTTAGAGGAATGGGAGGATGAACCTTCAGCAAGGTGTGACGATGTGACATCGGTGACCAGAGTAAGGCAATGTGTCCTCGTCACATACAAGGGCGATAAGAGATCGCCAACAGGATGAGAGGAACATCGATCATCAACCAGGATGGGAGACACATCGGTTGTCTGCCAGGGTGAGGAATCAGTCATCGCGGGGATGAGAGGCACATAGTCATCGCCGGGATGAGAGGCACACCAGTCATCATCGGGATGAGAGGCACACCAGTAATCGCCGGGATAAGAGGCACACCAGTCATCGCCGGGATAAGAGGCACATCAGTCATCGCCGGGATGAGAGGCACATAGTCGTCGCCGGGATGAGAGACACATCAGTCATCGCCGGAATGAGAGACACATCGTTCATCGGCGGATAATCATCGCGCGGTTAGTCATTGGTGGATGGCCATCGCGCAAGGTAGTGTTTCACACAGATAAGGTGGGACCTAGGCTCCCAGCATGAACGTTCTGCATGCGCGACACGTAGACATTAGGAGTGCTTCAGAACAGTTGACGCCAGGGTGTTGGTAAGGCAGGTAACCCAAAGTTGGTACGCGCAGAGACATCACATGAAAGTTCTGTCAGAGGAAACGTGCACGCAAGCTTCCCACAGAGTGGGTAATGGCAGCTGCATGGCGGATCTACGTTTCTTAGTCTCAGAACACACCTCCTCTTAGTTGGAGTTCGAACGCTGTTGGAGTAGTGAGAGATAGAGTGAGTTTAGTCTTCATCCCTTTTTCCTTCCTCTCCTTCACTCTGCGATTCAGGCCTTCTCACGTCCCAGCTTGGCTACCGGCGATTGCCATAGAGCACCTGGGAAGGTTCTCTGTAAGTTTCCAATCAAGCCTTAAAACAGAGTTCGGGTATCCTTAAGTTCGGTGGGTTAGAGCTTGTAGTGAGACTTTACGCAAGTCCAGGTAAGGGAAGCTAGCTTTATTTCCAATAAAAACCTTAAGCTAGAAGATTCTGATGTTTGGGTGACGTGATCGTCGATTTTAATGCAAATTTCGAAATCCCCTGTTTTAGTGTCGTTTTGAAATTGTTTGATATTGGAATGTGAACTGTATATGATTTTCGAAATTCTGAACTTGGTTTTGATGTTTACTGTGATTTGGAACTGTCCATTACGTGTTGTATGATGCATTGAATGTTGTGAATGTGGGATCAAGGCATAGTATTTTCAGGAAAGAAAATACCGTGTAAGATCGTGTAATGTGCATTGACTAGGGACTTGTCTAGAAGGAGATATCCTGACTCTCCTGAGATAATGGAATCAAATAGATGAAGTTATTCAGGCGTTGAGAGTAGAAGGAGGTTCATATGAATGGGTAAGTTGCTTGAAAGATAACTAACTTGACCTGTTCTATGAATTAACCCTGTCATACTGGGAGAGTGATGATATTGAGATTTATTTATGCGCATGGCTGTGTGGATTCACAGCGACCCTGTGTGGATTCACAGTGGTGTAGTATGACAGGTGCAGATCTCTGAGTCTGAGTCAACGCACGAGTCTTCCGGAAGTAGAGTCAAGTGTCTATGTGTTGTGAGTCAGTGGAAATTCTGACGTGAGAAAGATGAATATTGAAAATTGTTGATAGACACTTGATGGTTGTGTGATATGAATGGGAAAGTGATGGATTTTATGTGGGTGTTTAAAAGATGATTTATGTTGATTTTGAAGTTTCGTATTTCAAGTTTTTTTTTTGAATAGCTAGCTTACCCTGTGTTTTGTGTTGTGTTTCGTGTTCTTAAACCTGTGATGATCATGTGTAATTTACACGGGAGCAGATGATGTTGCAGGTAGTAGAGCTCCTCAGTGAGTGGCTGGACAAGGAGATCGCCTGTTCTTATGCTGTAGTTTGTTTTATTTTGAAACACTGGATGGTTATGTATTAAAATTCCCTAGAGAAGGGATATTATTTTTGAAATACAATGTATGGGATGAATGTATTTTATTATATATACATATGTTAATTTGATATTATTGTTTTACCTTTATTTTATTATATGAAAATGAATAAGTTATTGAGGGGCGTTACACCTATTCCTACTCCTGATGCATCACACTCTAGCTCAAAAGTTTTTGAAAAGTTTGGCAAAGCTAGAATGGGTGCATTAGTGAGTTGAGCTTTCAACCTTTGAAAGGCTTGCTCATGCTTCTCTATCCAACAAAATGGAGTGTCTTTCTTCACTAACTCATTGAGTGGTGAAGCTAGACTTGAGAAGTTAGGAACAAATCTTCTATAAAAACATGCTAGACCATGAAAGCTCCTAACATCTCCTACATTTAGCTAGGTTGGCCACTCTTGGATGGCTTTGATTTTCTCGGGTTCAACATGTACCCCATTTTTGTTTACTATAAAACCTAAAAACACTACACTATCTACACAAAAAGTGCACTTATCTATATTGGCAAACAAACTATTTTTCCTAAGCACTAAAAGAACCTCCCTAAGGTGACTTAGGTGGGACTCTAGGATTTGACTATATACTAAGATATCATCAAAATAGACTACTACATACTTACCTATGCAATCCCTAAGGACATGATTCATAAGCCTCATGAAAGTACTAGGTGTATTAGTGAGTCCAAAAGGCATCACTTACCACTCATATAGTCCAAATTTGGTCTTAAAAGCAGTTTTCCACTCATCACCTTCTTTAATTCTAATTTGGTGATATCCACTTTTAAGGTCAATCTTGGAAAATATGGTAGACCCATGCAATTCATCAAGCATATCATCAAGTCTAGGAATTGAATGCCTGTATTTGATGGTGATATTGTTAATGGTCCTACAATCACAACACATTCTCCACTTGCCATCTTTCTTTGGCACCAACAAAACAGGTACAGCACAAGGACTTAGGCTTTTTTGAACCCAGCCCTTCTCCAACAGTTCTTGAACTTGCTACCCTATCTCCTCAGTCTCTTCCGGATTAGTTCTATAAGCTAGTCTATTTGGTAGACTAGCCCTCAGAACTAAATCTATTTGGTGTTCTATACCCCTAGCAGGTGGAAGTCCAATAGGTCCTTCCTTAGGGAATAGATCACCAAATTCTTTTAAAAGTTTTTGGACTTGAAGAGGTAGTTCACAAAATTCAGAAAGTGTGGCAATGCATGCAAGTGTTCCTTTACACAGAAGGAGGCCTGAAGGTTGTTCAGATAGAAGTATCTTTTCACTTTTATTTTCAAATTTTTCTTCTTTCTGAATGACCTTGTGGGAAGAAACACTCTTCTCCCATGCCTCAACATCGTTCCTAAGGATTTTCTCTTGATTTCCTAATTTTTTTTCTTTTTCTCATTTTCTCTTTTTATTTTCATTTGTACTTGGTCCTTTACCACTTGTGAAGGTGTTAAAGGATAGAGTAGAAACTTTTTTCCCTATGGGTAAAAGTTATCTCATTCGTAAGACCATTATGGATGGTTTTCTTGTCAAATTGCCATGGTCTTCCCAATAAGATGTGGCAGGCTTCCATGGGTACTACATCACATAAAATCTCATCTTTATAGTTCCCAACAGAAAGACTGATTTTTACCTGCTTATCTACAGTTAATTCCCCATCTTCATTTATGCACTGAAGTTTGTAAGGTTTTGGATGAGGTATTAATTGTAGATTAAGCTTTTCAACCATCCTAGTGCTACAACAATTGCAGCAAGAGCCACTATCCACAATGAGAGAACAAATGTTTTCTGAAACTTTACATCTTGTATGAAAGATGTTCTCTCTTTGTGTTTCATGGTTCACACTAGGTTAATTGTTGAGGGATCTTCTGATCATCTTAATTCTCCCTCACAAGGATATGCCCCCTCACTAATTTCCTTCTCTTCTTCCCCACTAGACTCTTCATTTTGGCTGCTATACTCATCCCTCCCTCTTAAGATCATGGTTCTCCTATTTGGGCACTGGGATGCTATATGGCCTCTACCAAGACACTTGAAGCACTGGATGTCTCTACTACGGGGTTGTGAGGTAGACACATCTTTTCCTACACTCTTGGGAGTTTCTTTGGATTTATCCTTTGAAAGATGATCCGGTCGGTCATCGGTAGTCGATGACATCAGCAGCAGTTGACCACGTGGACCATTCACAGGGTGACACGTGGTAGAGGATAGCAGGTGAATCAGGGAGGCGATCACTCAGAATGGTGATCGGTTGTCGGTTGCTAAGGGACCATCACCCGCAGATCAGCGTCAGATGAGCGCCTGGAGGCAGAGCGCGATGAGCGCCTGGAGTGAGAGCGCGACGAGCGCTTGGAAGCAGAGCGCGAGAAGTAAAGAAGCACTGATCAGTCATCGGGTGTTTCCTGTTAACACACAGTTAAGTTGGGACCCAGGCTCCCAGCGAGAGCGTTACGCAAGAAGTACAGGTCAAGTAATCGCCTTGAGGATGAGTAATCGCCTATCGCCTATCGCCTTGAGGATGAGTAATCGCCTATCGCCTTGAGGATCAGTAATCGCCTACCGCCATGTGTGAGGATGAATAATCGCCTATCGCCGTGGGTGAAGATCAGTAATCGCCTAGATTGCACATGATCACCATGTGTGAAGGTTAGGAGATCAGGTGGTCAGCAAGTCGCCGAAGGAGCACATTGCTGGGAATTTAAGAAGGCTTGGCAAGCACTTGTTGTATGGTCTAAATACAGAGGATAAGTGGATTGTCTGCCACCATGTGTAGTGTGAGCTATGATACCCAGTGTTAACCAGCTCGCCATGTTAAGGTTGCACCCAGGGTAGCCTGTGCACTAAGCTACTCCCTGTGTGGATAACTTAGTCGCAGGAGCAAAGTGAAGGTAACATTTCAGCTGCAGGTACTCCAGATGGTGACACGTGTATGACCAGATGTTATCCACATGTCAAGAGGAATAATCGTCAGGAGAGAGAAAGACTCAGGTATATATACGAAATTCTTAACAGAATAGGGGGAGATTCACTTTCAGTTGGAATTCACTTGTACACGGTTCTAAGTTTTCTTTGAAGTTCTTTGTTGATTCACTCACTGACTTGAGCGTCGAAGCGCAACCGGCCACAGAGGCGCCACATTGTTCTTTCAGGTGTCTTGGAGGAGCTGAAGGTGGAGGTCATTGGTGTATTTGGCATGAAGCTGGTAAGGACGAGGTTCAAGAAGGAGAAGCTCTAGCGCTTTGGTCAAGATGCAGGATCAAAAGACTATCCTCCCTTTCTCATCTATACTCTATCTTGGGATACGAGTTAGAGTAAGAACTCTACTTGCGACTTGATCCCTTTCTCAAATTTTGTTGTTCAACTTTTATACAAAGTTGGATAAAGTCATTCAAGTCCCTATAGGGAAAAAGTTCTACTTTATCCCTTATCTCAAGATTGAGACCACTCAGGAACCTAGCTATGGTGGTGGTGGCTTCTTCCCTAATAGAGGCTTTCATCATGTAGAGCTTCATCTTTTGCCTATACTCCTCTACACTCATGTTTTTCTATTGGAGTCTTTGGAGCTTGTCCATTAACTCCCTATCGTAGTATGAAGGAATATGGCGGTGTCTCACGGTTCCCCTAAGGTCATTCCAATATTCTAAGGGAGGGTCCCTGTGGAGGCTCCTATCTCTCTCTAGGGCTGTCCACCAATACATAGCGTTTCCTTGAAAGCTTAAAGTGGCTAAGGGTACTTTCCTTTCCTCACTAACATGATGGCAAGCAAAAATTTGTTCTACTTTCATTTCCAAATCTAGGTATGTTTCAACATTTTCCTTTCAATAAAAATGAGGTAAGTCTACCCTAGTCTCTTTTGGGTGGCATTCTCTCCTAGTTCTTTTAGGTGGAGGTTGATAATAATCATTTACTCTCAAACTCCCCTCAGTATGTGAGTCACTTGACCTAGAACTAGATGCATGTGATTTTTTTAATTTTCGAATGTATTCATCTTTTTCTCTAACAATCCTCAACTCCTCTTCCAAAACTACAAGATGGACATCACTTTCTTTTTTATCTTCCAAAAGTTGAGCCTCATGTTGCGATTGTCTTAGTGATAGTGATCGAAAATCTCTAGCCAATTGTTTCAAAAGAGATTTTGTGGATTTTCTATCACTTTCACTATGACTTGAAGAATTAGTAGACATGTTTAGGGTTTGTGATAAAAGTAATTTTCAAAAAGAAAGATAGGTTGGGTGAAGTAGGTAATTTCCCAGGAAAGGGAGGTGGATCACTAGGATCTCTTAAGTACCAAGCCTTTCCTTAGCCAGATACTATCCCACAACACTTTCACAAACCTTTCTCTAAGCAATTTACTTAGAGCACAATCAAAGATAAAAAAAAAAAAAAATTATGCAAGAAAAACTATATAAAGCAATAAAACACAAATGAAAATTGCTATCTAGAAAGCTTTTAAAACTAGTTGAATCCTAAGGTGAGGCTTCTTGGCACTTTGGAACCATGAAGACACACTCATCGTCTAAGACGTATTAATCAACTAATTAATCAATGTCCTTGCAAATTACAACTCAAAGAAATACAAAGAAATTAGGTCAACAAATTTTGATGCATAAAAATTTAAAGTCCTATTCTATGTACTCCTTCACTTGTAGCTCCTTTGTGTATATTTGTGTATTTTTCAATGAGGTTGCTGTTGTCCCTTGCTTTGTCTCCTTATGTTATTCAACCTTAAATCTTTAATCCAACTCTTCTTTAATGATATGACTTTCACCAAAACAAAATTTTAGCTCCACACTCACTAAAACAATTTTTAGGTCAAATCCACCAAAGAGAGGTCAAGCAAGTTTTAAAGCAACAAACCTTAAATTTAAAATCAAGGACTACTGCAAATGAAGTTGATATTTGACAAGACTTGAAAGAGTATTCAATAAAATTTGACAAGCAAAAAATTAAGGCACATGAGAAAAGGTAGCACACAAAGTGGAATCCTAATGAATGGAACTAGAATAGATGAATAAAACCAAAATAACACTACAGAATTTTTTTGTGTAAATTTTTCACAACTTTCCAAATTTATGCTGGATAGAATAATTCAAATTTGAGCTTGAAATTTTAACCACAAAAACTTCAATGTTTTAGCTCAAAATAGGCATTGGAATTTCACCAAAACAGTGAGCCAAATAATTGTAATAGTTTTTCCAAAATCACTACCGCGTCAGTGTTTTTTCAGAGTCAAAACTTTTGCACTCTCTTCGTATTTCATTTATCATTTTTTTTTTGAGTTTTGAATTTTGATGTGATTATTTTTTTCACTTTTTCTTAACACATCAAACTACTCAAATCCAGAATTTAATAATTTTTAACCAACAAATGTAATTTCTGGGAACGATTCCAGCCAGCACAGTAGCAATGAAAACAGAGAAATCCTAATTTGGAATTAGAAAACGGTAAAGAAACTTCAAAAACACAATGGAAATTATTGGAAATGAACTTGTATGGAACTAACACACAAGTATGAACTCAAATATGAAAATATAAAAGGCACCAAAGCTTCAAAAAAATAAATATAAACTGCACTCAAAACAAAATCAAGCAACGAAATCAACATTAAAAGGCACCACTTGGAATTTATGACATTGTAGGATGAACATGACTTTGACAAAACTTGTATGGATTAAAAAATCAAAATGACTCAACCACAAACACTTTGCACCGATTAAAAACATCAATAAGACTCAAATAAAATAAAAAGAGAATAGCCAACACAAAAGGAACCTAAAACAGTTTGAAAATGGAAGTTCAAGATCAAGTTGAACCAAAATACCAAATAGAAATTTAAAAACAGCAACACCAACTTAAAAAGAAATTAAAAATAGCAAGACATTTAAGGATATGATGAACAACATGGAATAAAGAAGAAAACTCAAAAAATAAAATGAAGAGAACATTTATCTCTTGAAGAACCAAAACTCTAGATACCAAATGATGGATTGTTCTTCATGACCATTTGTTCTTCTTGAAATATGAGGTAAAAAGGTGGTAGAAGCTATGGATGATATGGGTCAAGAATGGCTCATATAGAGCTATGGGTTCTTTGTAGGTGCATGAAAGATATGGAGAGTGATAGGTTAGGCCAAATCACTTGGAGGAAGGTGAAAATGAAGATCAAAGTGTCTAACCTAGAGAGACTAGACAAAGAGTAGAAGCTAGCAAAAATTTGACAGCATTTACTCATTAAAATTGATCTTAAAAACACATGAGCGAAAGCACCCTATTTATAGGAGATGGTGCCTTGGAGAGTAAGGAGCAAGGGTAGGATGGGGAATACATAAAAGAGGGGGTTGCTAGGGTGTTGACGAAAGGTCAATGCAACCCCTTGGCATGCTTCTAGAAGGTAGGACTGCATTCCTACCCTAAAAGGCCTAGGTACAAGCTAAATTGTTAACTATGTAACATCCCTCCAAAACCTTTTCCAATTTATATAATAGAATAAAGCGTAGATATTAAATTTATAAAATCAACATATGTATTAGATATTGAAAATACATCATCCCGTACATCGTATTCAAAAAGAGACGTCCCTCTTATAGGGTTTTAATACATTCCATCAATTGTTTCGAAATAAAAACCAAATACAGCATGAAAAGGACAAAACAGGCGATCTCCTATCAGAAGACCCAAAACAGCCGATCTGCCATCAGAACAGAAAACAGGCGATCACCACGTAGAGACAGAAACAGGCGATCTCCTCCCAGCGACCACTCACTGAGGAGATCTACTCCCTGGAAGATCATCTGCTCCCGTGTAAAATACACGATCATCACAGTTTTAAGAGAAAACAGCCACATAACAATACAAAGGGTAAGCTAGATATTTTTAAACTTTAAATTATGAACTGCCCAACCCATATAGATCAGCCTTTTTAAACATTCACAAAAGTCCATCACTTTCTCATTCATATCACACAGCCATCAAGTAATCACATATTTCACAATTTCCTCAAGGGTCGTTCAATTCACATAATTCCATCAAGTGTCTATCAATTTTCAATGTTTCTCATTTCTCACGTCAGACTTCCACTGACTCATCACACATGACACTTGACACTACTTCCGTAAGACTCGTGCGTTGAACTTAGCATCCAGAGACCTGCACCTGTCATACTACATCACCCACACAGGGTCGCTGTGAAACTCACACAGCCATGCGCATAAATGAATCTCAATATCTTCACTCTCCTAGTATGACAGGGTTAATTCATATAACAGGCCGAGCTCGTTCTTTTTCACACGACTCACCCATTCATATGAACCTCCTTCGACTCTCACCAACTGAATAACTTCCTCTATGTGATTCCATTATCTCAGCAGAGTCAGGATCGCCTCATTCACAGGATACTCACAGATCAATACACCCTCATAAATCTCCACACGGTATTTTCTTTCCTGAAAATACTATGCTTTGATCACTCTTTCACATTCATCCAATGCATCATTCAACACGTAAAAGCACAATACCATCATATAACATTTTGAATCTTTTCTCAAACAATCCCAATCACAGTAACAAGCATACCACCGATCAGGTTTTCGAATAGCATATACATTTTGCATTTCAATCTCTACAAGTTCAAAGCGACATTAAACAGGGGAGTTCGAAAAACAACGCCAAAACCGGCGATCACGTCCAAAACAGGGGATTTCGAAATCTGTATTTAAAATCGGCGATCACGTCGCCCAAACACATAAGAACAGAACATCATGAAAAAGGGGTTTAAAACCGGCGACCACGTCGCCCAAACACATAGAACAGAGCATCACGAAAAAGAATATGAAACCGGCGACCACGTCGCCCTCACTTCAGAAACAGCAAATCTACGGCTTTTATTGAAAATAAAGCTAGCTTCCCTTACCTGGACTAGCGCAAAACTCCAGGAGCTCCGAAACCCAACGAAGCTTAAAGATGCTTTCACTCTGTTTTAGTGTTCCGGTCTGGAGAACTTACAGAGAACCTCCCAAGAGCTCCAAGGGTAGTCGTCGCTCGTCGCACTGGTGCTTGAGGATGCCTGAATCGCAGCGCGAAGGAGAGAAAAGAGAAGGATGAAGATGCACTCACTCTTTCACTCTTGAGCCACTGCAACGTTCTTTGCCTCCCTGCAGTGGGTTTTTGAATCCAAGCCTACTTGTCCACGCATGCTGCTGCCACCACCCCCTCTGCAGGAAAGCCAGAGTGTACGTTTCACTGAACAGTATGGGCACGGTTGTCTCTTGCGCATGCCAACCACTTCCCTGAACAGTACGACCGCGAGTGTCTCTTGCGCATGCCAACTTTCTGATGTCACTATTCTGAACCACCCTTTTTGTCTACGTGTCGAGCGTGCAGTACGTCTGATGTTGAGAGCCTGGGTCCCACCTTATCTGTGTGAAACTCGACATCGCGCGATAACCTTCCACCGATGACCGCTCGCGCGATGACTATCCACCGAGGCCTCATCCTGGAGGACGACCGATGTCTCTCCCTGGAAAACGACCGATGTGTCCCTCATCCTGGCGATGACCGTCTGTCTCTCATACCGGCGATGACTGACGTGCCTCATCCCGGTGATGACTGATTCCTCATCCTGGCAGACAACCGATGTGTCCCCCTGGAGGACCACCGATGTCTCACCCTGGCAGACAACCGATGTCTCAACCTGGCAGACCACCGATGTGTCTCCCATCCTGGTTGATGACCGATGTTCCTCTCATCCTGTTGGCGATCTCTTATCGCCCTTGTGTGTGACGAGAACACATCGCCTTACTCTGCTCACCGATGTCATATCGTCACACCTTGCTGAAGGTTCTTCATCCCACTATATTACGTCCAAGGTATCACCTCCACATGGCTTGGTGACGTCGGTAGCTTCACATTTCCAAGAGTAAATCAGCACCACTCCTCTTGCGCCCATGCATGCAACACTAAGGGCGATCTCTTATGCTCAAGCATAGAGCTTCGCATGCACAGCGTATCTAAGGCTTAACCCACACCTTGATACGCGTGGTTTTTGGAACCCACTATGGTTAATCCAGCATCTTGACCACATACTACTTGCACTCCCGTCGATCACGTACACCATAGGCGATTGGTGGTCATGTCTCCTCTAGGCGACAGGCGATTATGTCCCAGAGAAGTCGGAGATCTCCTCTGTCTTCAACAACAGCGATCTCGTAGACTTCTAAGCTACACTTTTCTTCCTTTACTCTTCTTGATTCACATGTCAGCCGACCGACCTCTACCAGCTGACCCCAGACCTTGGGCGACGTCCGAGGTCCGACTACTACGAAACTTCAATTACCAACTCTTTGTATTTTAAATAATAACATCCTCTGAAATTATTTAAGTCTAACACTTTTATTCCAATTAAAGTTTCTAGGTCCTTACAAACTGCACCCCCTATTGTGCTAAATGAACCCTACTCCACTAAATTTTTAAATACACCCCCTATTGTGCTAAATGAACCATACTCTACTGAAATTACAAATAAACTGAAATTAATTGATGTTCAGCTCCCATGGCATGGGCTCTACTCCTTGTGGTCCTATGAAGGGTCTTTGAATATGTAGAGAAAAGTTTCTCTGCCATCAGTAGCAGACTCCTACTCTTCTTGAATCCTCTTTGCCATGGACCTAGTTGTTGGGCCTAAGCTTGGGCCTCTTCCATCATGGTAGGTCACTCCGGCATTCTTCAGTCCAAAGGGCATCACCTTGTAACAATAACTGGAGAGCTCTGTTATGAATGTTGTCTTGCATTCGTCTCTAGGGTGCATCCAGATCAGGTTATATCTAGAAAATGTATCCAAGAAGCTGACAAGTTTGCATCTTGACGCGCTGTCCATCAAGGTATCAATGCTGAGCAATGGGTAAGAGTCCTTGGGACAGACTTTATTCAGGTCTGTGAAGTCGACGCACATCCTCCACTTGCCATTGGCTTTCTTGACTAACACCACATTGGCCAACCACTCAGGGTATTGGATCTCTTTGATGTGACCGGCCTCTAGCAACTTCTGGCTTTCCTGCCAGATGACTTGCCACCTATCCTCATTGAACTTTCTTTGTCTCTGGTGTATAGGTCGGACCTGTGGGTCCATGGTAAGATGATGGCACAAGAAGTAAGGGTCAATACCCGGCATGTCTGAGGCAATCCACGTGAAGGCGTCCAGATGTCGGGCCAAGACCCTGGCGACCTGGTCCTGCACTTCCTGACCTAGGGACTTACCAAGTTTGAACTATTTGCCCCCAATCCCTCGTTCCACGACCTCTTCTCTAGGCTCGCTTCATCTTTTAGGGGCAACCTCTACACCGACGATTCCTTCATCCCTGGGTGGTCGGCTGGTGACAGAGCACACCCCTCTCTTTGTCTTGAGGCTATTCTCTTAACACTTTCTAGTCGTCCTCTAGTCAGACTTGATGGTGATAACCATTCCATCAAGGGAGGGAAGCTTCATCTTCATGTGTCTTGACAAAGGTACTACTCCTAATCTGTTCAAAGCTGGGTTGCCCAAAAGAATGTTATAAGTAGAAGGAACGTTTACCACAAGATACCTTATGTTGACAGTGCGAGATGCATTGTCGTCTGTGAACATCGTCCTTAGCTCAATGTGGCCTCTGACCTCCACTTGGTCCCCCGCAAAACCGTATAGGTAACAATGGTAAGGCCTCAGCTGGTCAGGTGATAACTGCAACTTATTGAAGGCCAACCAGAACATCACATCTACCAAACTTCCCTAGTCGATGAGGACCCGGTGTACCTTCCTTCCCACTGTCACCATTAAAACCACCGCCGGGTCGTTGTCGTGTGGGACCACGTCCAGCCGATCAGCCTTCATGAAAACGAGGAATGGTGATCAGCTCCTTGAGGCCTACTCTGAAGCTATGCCTGATGGGTTTAGGCTTCTTTGACTTATACGGTGTCGACTTAGCCTTCTTTCCCGTTGTGGCCTTATGCACCCTTATAGGTTGAGTGCAACTTGCTGCACGAGATTTGGACAGATTGACCCTCGCGCGCTTTTCTGTTACTAGTTCTTCTACACTAATGTGGGCCACAGCTCGGCGACGAATCTCATTGAAAGTCTTAGGGTGACATTTGATCAGGGAATCACTGAAAGGTCTTGGTAAGATCCCCTTCCCAAATGCGTGTACCATCATGGCCTCGTCTTTGGTGTGCAACTCCACCACGAGCGCTCCAAATCGGTTCAGGAAGTCCTTCAATTGCTCTCCCTGGTATTGCTTCACGTCAAAAAGATCGAAGGGAACAGGAGGAATGTAACATCCCGTCAAAAACTATTCATATTTATATAATGAAAATAAAGGTAACAAATAGATTGAAGTGAATAAAATTATATATATGTAATGAAGTTTCTCCTCACAGGGAGTTTAATACTAATTCAGTCAATTTTCCAAAAACGTAAACAAAATTACATTAAAATAGAAAGACAGGCGATCTCCTAACAGCAAAGGCGATCTCCTATCAGAGAACGGCGATCTCCTATCAGAGAACGGCGATCTCCTATCAGACAACAGAAAAGGGGTGATCGCCTAACAGAAATAGAAATAGGCGATCTCCTTCCGGCGACCACTCACTGATGAGCTCTACTTCCTGCAACCTCGTCTGCTCCCGTGCAAAAATACACGATCATCACAGGTTTTAGAAAACAGCCACATAACAATACAAAGGGTAAGCTAGATGTTTTAAAGACCTTAAATATGAAACTTAAATCAATAGAAAACATGAATCTTCACGTCATTCATAATCCAGATCAGTTTCAACCATCAACATTTCCATATTCCACAATACTCGTCAAGTGTCTATTTGCTACTTTCAATATTCATGGTTCACACATCAGACTTTCCACTGACTCATAAGATATAGACACATGACTCCACTTCCGGAAGACTCGTGCGTTGACTCAGGCCCAGAGATCTGCACCTGTCATACCACACCACTGTGAAATCCACACAGGGTCGCTGTGAAATCCACACAGCCATGCGCATACATAGTCTCAATATCATCACTCTCCCGGTATGACAGGGTTAATTCACACGACTCACCCATTCATATGAACCTCCTTCGACTCTCCACAACTGAATAACTTCGTCTATGTGATTCCATTATATCAGCAGAGTCAGGATATCTCCTTTTAGACAGGCCCCTAGTCAATACACATTTCACACGATCTTACACGGTATTTTCTTTCCTGAAAATACTATGCCTTGATCCCACATTCACCACAATCAATACATCATACAACACTGAATGAACGAATCAGTCACAGCAACATTCATTCCACGGTTCAGATTTTCAAATATCACATGTATTTCACATTTAAATCTCAAACAGTTTTCAAACAGCACTAAAACAGGGGAGTTCGAAAAACAACGCCAAAACCGGCGATCACGTCCAAAACAGGGGATTTCGAAATCTGTATTTAAAACCGGCGATCACGTTGCCCAAACACATAAGAACAGAACATCATGAAAAAGGGGTTTAAAACCGGCGACCATGTCGCCGAAACACATAGAACAGAGAATCACGAAAAAGAATATGAAACCGGCGACCACGTCGCCCTCACTTCAGAAACAGCAAATCTACGGCTTTTATTGAAAATAAAGCTAGCTTCCCTTACCGGGACTTGCACAAAACACCAAGAGCTCCAAAACCCACCGAGCTTAAAGGATGCCTTGGCTCTGTTTTAGCGTCTGGTTTGTAGAACTTGCAGAGAACCTCCCAGGTGCTCTATGGCAGTCGTCGATAGCCAAGCAGGAACGTGATAGGGCCTGAATCGCAGAGTGAAGGAGAGAAAAGGGAAGGATAAAGGTGAGCTCACTCTTTCACTCTTGAACCACTGAAAACGTTCTTTTTCCTCTCAGAAGTGGGTTTTTGTATCTTAAACCAACTTCCCACAAAAGCCGCTGCCACCACCCACTCTACAGGAAGCTTGCGTGCACGCTGCCCTGAACAGTACGTCTACGCGTGCCTCTGCGCAGGCTAACACTCTGAGGTCACTATTCTGAACCACCCTTTTTGTCTACGTGGCGCGCGTGCAGGACGTGTCATGCTGGGTGTAAGGACCTGTAAAATTGAATTGGAATAAAAAGAGATATATTTTAAAAGAATTCTATGTATGTTTTATTTAGAATAGAAAGGGAGGAAAAAGTTAAGTATAGAAGGCTATGAGGTCGCCGGTCGCCTGCTACACATGAGCGCCAGGTGGACGTCGCGCGGGCGCGCGAGAGGCATGCAGGCATCGCGCGGGCGCGAGAGGCATGCAGGCATCGCGCGGGCGCGAGAGGCATGCAGGCATCGCGCGGGCGCGAGAGGCATGCAGGCAACGCGCGGGCCCGAGAGGCATGCAGGCATCGCGCGGGCGCGAGGCATGTGGGCATTGCCAGGGCGCGAGGCATGTGGACGTGGCCAAGGCGCGAGAGTTATGAGGGCGTCGCCAGGGAAGACATCGGTCGTCTCCCAGAGGAAGACATCGGTCGTCTTCTAGGGCGAAGGAGACATCGGTCGTTCGCCAGGATGAGTCAGCGTTGGAAAGTTGTCGCGAGGGCGAGCCTCACACAGATAAAGTGGGACCCAGACTCTCAGCATGAAACGTCCTGCACGCGCGCCACGTAGACAAAAAGGATGATTCAGAGTGGTGACATCAGAATGTTGGCATGCGCAAGAGACACTCGCGGTCGTACTGTTCAGGGCAGTGGTTCTCAGACTTTCCTGCAGGAGGGGTGGCAGCAGCAGCAAACGTGGACAGGTAAGCTGGGATTCAAAAGCCACTGCGGGAAGGCAAAGAGTGTTACAGACTCAAGAGTGTTAGAGTGAGTGCAAACTTCCTCCCTCCCTTCTTCCCTTCCTTGCGTTGAGACTCAGGCAACCTCCAGCATCAGTGCGACACGCGACGTTGCCCTTAGAGCACCTAAGAGGTTCTCTGCAAGTTCTACAGACTAGGCGCTGAAAACAGAGACAAGGCGGGGTTCAAGCTTCGTTGGGTTTCGGAGCTCCTGGTGTTTGCGCAAGTCCAGGTAAGGGAAGCTAGACTTCATTTTCAATACAAGCCATAGTTTAGCTATTTTCTGAAGTGAGGGCGACGTGGTCGCCGGTTTTTGTTTTCATCCTTGTAAAATGCTCTGTGCTATGTGTTGGGCGACGTGGTTGCCGGTTTTAAATGCAGACTTCGAAATACCCTGTTTTTGAACCAGGTCGCCGGTTTTGGCGTTGTTTGCGAAACTCTCTGTTTTTGGTGTTGCTTTGAAACTGTTGAGATTTAAATGAGATATTCGAAAATAAGCACCTTGGAGTGAGTTTTGCTGTGATTGAAATCATTCCTTTAAGTGTTATGTGATGTGTTGGATGTGGTGAATGTGGATCGAGGCATAGTATTTTCAGGAAAGAAAATACCGTGTAAGATCGTGTAGGATGTGCATTGATCGGTGATGTCTATAATGGGATTATCCTGACTCTCCTGAGATAATGGATTCATATAGATGAGGTTATTCAGGCGTTGAGAGTCGAAGGAGGTTCATATGTATGGGTGAGTCGTGTGAAACAGAACGAGCTCGGCCTGTCATATGGATTAACCCTGTCATACTGTGAGAATGGTGAACTTGAGATTGTGTTGATGCGCATAGCTGTGGAAACATTACAACAGCTTGTATGACAGGTGCAGAATCTCTGAGTCTAGTCAATGCACGAGTCTTCCGGAAGTAGTGTCAAGTGTCTTGTGTGCTGAGTCAGTGGTGGTCTGACATGTGAAATGAGGAACTTGAAATTATAGACACTTGATGCAGTATTGTGAAATAGAATGACTTTTGTGAATATTGTGAAATGTGTGATTTCTGGGTGATCAGGTGAAGGGCATTGAGAAAATCTATAGCTTTACGTGAATATCTTGAAAATTTCTTACTCTGATTTTAATGTTCTTATTTAAACTCTCTTTAAAATATCTAGCTTACCCTGCGTGTTTTGGTTCTGTGGCTGTTCTCTTAAAACTGTGATGATCGTGTATAACTAACACGGGAGCAGATGATCTTCCAGGAAGTAGAGCTCCTTAGTGAAGTGGTCGCCGGAAGGAGATCGGCTGTTTTTGGGTCCCCCGATGGGCGATCGGCCTCGTCCGATAGGAGATCGGTCTCTTCCGATAGGAGATCGCCTGCTTCGTTTTTTTTTACTGTATTTTGTTTATGTTTCTGGAAAAATTTGACCGAATTTGTATTAAACTCCCTGTGAGGAGAAACTACATTTCATATATATAATATTTTGTTCATAGAATCTATTTGTTACCTTTATTTTCATTATATACATTTGTATAGTATTTTGGCGGGATGTTACACTGGGAGCCTGGGTCCCACCTCATCTGTGTGAAACTCGACATCGCGCGATAACCTCCCACCGATGACCTCTCGCGCGATGACTATCCACCGAGACCTCATCCTCGAGGACGACTGATGTCTCTCCCTGGGAGACGACCGATGTGTCTCTCATATCGGCGATGACTGATGTGCCTCATCCCGGTGATGACTGATTCCTCACACTGGCAGACAACAGATGTCTCACCCTGGCAGACCACCGATGTCTCACCCTGGCAGACCACCGATGTCTCACCCTGGAAGACAACCGATGTCTCAACCTGGCAGACCACCGATGTCTCAGCCTGGCAGACCACCGATGTCTCAGCCTGGCAGACCACCGATGTGTCTCCCATCCTGGTTGATGACCGATGTTCCTCTCATCCTGCTGGCGATCTCTTATCGCCCTTGTGTGTGACGAGAACACATCGCCTTACTCTGCTCACCGATGTCATATCGTCATACCTTGCTGAAGGTTCTCCATCCCACTATGTTACGTCCAAGGTATTACCTCCACATGGCTTGGTGACATCGGTAGCTTCACATTTCCAAGAGTAGATCAGCACTACTCCTCGTGCTCCCATGCATGCAACACTAAGGATGACTTCTTATGCTCAAGCATAGAGCTTTGCATGCACAGCGTATCTAAGGCTTAAGCACACCTTGATACGTGTGGTTTTGTGGAACCCACTCTGGTTGATCCAGTATCTTGACTACGTACTACGTGCACTCCCGTCGATCACGTACACCATAGGCGATTGGCGGTCATGTCTCCTCTAGGCGACAGGCGATTATGTCCCAGAGAAGTCGGAGATCGCCTCCGTCTTCAATAACGGCGATCTCGTAGGAGACTTCTTAGCTACTCTTTTCTTCCTTTACTCTTCCTGATCCACGTGCCAGCCGATCGACCTCTACCAGCTGACCCCAGACGTTGGGCAACGTCCGATGACCGACTACTATGAAACTTCATTTACCAGCTCTTTGTATTTTAAATAATAACATCTTCTGAAATTATTTAAATATAACACTTTCATTGCAATAAAATTTTCTGGGTCCTTACAATCTCCCCAACAAGAAAAATTTTCGTCCTCGAAAATTGGATTACAAGGAATAGAGGTAGGGATATGCTTCTCTCATGGTTTCTTCAAATTCCCATGGTGAATCACCCGATCTGCACGTCGTCCACTTCCCACACGTGACTAGGGTCTGCAAGATACTCCTTAGCTGTGATACGTGAAATACATTATGCAGGTTTGCTAAATGGGGAGGTGGGGCGATCTCATAAGCCACTGGATTGATCTCCCTTAGGATCTGATATGGCCCAACAAACTTAGGGGACAGCTTCTTTGATCTGATCGCCCGTCCTACACCCTTGGCTGGTGTCCCCCCTCATAAAGACATGATCCCCAGCAGCAAAACTCCAAAGGTCTTCTCCTCTGCTTTGCCTAGGGCATCTGCCGACTTTGAGAAACTTTCATTCTGCCCTGTATCAGTTTCACCCTCTCGGTTGTCTGTTGAACCAACTCTTACTACTCCAATACTTCATCAAATTCCATTTTACATCTCTGCATATGGAATATGCTGCCCCATTGAGCGCCAACTCTAGTATTCACACTCTACTTCCAACCTTGAAGACTTGGTCGAGCAAGTCCAGAACTAGGCCCTTAACGGAACCAGGACTAGCCCCTTTTGAGAAAAGCGAGCAAGATCCCTTCATCGGAAGGAAAGGGGACAGCTGCCCACTACTCATGCCCCCTAGCTAATTCAAACTAGGATCCGAAATATCCTTCTAGGGATCAACTTCCGCATCTTGATCAAAACCATCCATCGACTTCCCAACTGCTGATCTAATTCTCACGCTCCCTAAAGGAACACCTTTGGTTCACCACTATGCTACATAATTCTGCACCTTATAAAGACAAAGTTCCTGTTGCTGTTACTTTCTAAATCATCATTATGACTTCTTTTGCCAACTCGGCTTCCTGTTTCCATCATTTCCTCCTTGTTCAATGTATACATTGGATGCATTGATTTGGGTTCAGGTGCCTATCAGAAAAAGCATACGAGAACGAACGCACCATATATCTCAACCACAACCATGTAAGTAGTGGAGCCGATTGGAAAATTTCCTCTGCATCCAGAATTTCTTGCTTAGGGACAACTCTATTCCTCTTCTCCAAGATACAACAGACTATTGCCACCCACATTCCTTTCCACACCTGATTCTACTTGGATGACATACGTATAAGATAAAAGTTCTCAAGGTGGGGGCTCAAATCCTTATGTCGAACAAATAGAACACTTATCCACTTGAAGCACATAGACCAGCCACGTTGCTTTAAAGTTAAAGTTAGTGGCCCACGCATCCTCCTGAAATCTCACATCCCTTCCGCATCCAACTTTCCAAACAATGACTTTTTGGAACTAACCATCATCTTCACCCTCCTCGCACACCTTACGTACATCTCTCCACCACCACGATTGATATTTCAAATGAGCTCGGCTTCTCCCAAGTTCCGAGTCATATTTGGATACAAGAATATATTTCCATTTCCCTTTCTCATCACTCCTCATCCACCATTTCCATTTCGCCAGAAGAGCAAAGTTAAAATTTCTGGTATCTCTTAAATTCTCCATCTGCTGGTATGCAAATTCTGCCATTAATCTCAATATTCCATCTTTACCCGTTACAAAGCCTTTAGCCTGATCGGTGCCTAGCAATTCCACAATACGTTTCAGACTAGGATCCTCTAATTGTTCAATCAAAACTGGTTCACCCTCCTGGTTCCAACAATAAGGGAATTCTGCATTTCCTCCCATACAAAGCTTCATACAATTACTGTCTTCAAATCTCCATAACAATACTACCACTGCCGATTCTGAATCATAAGTAGAATAATTTCTCTCATGAAATTTGAGTTGCATTGAACATATGCAACTCCTGTCTTCTCTTGTATTCAGACACAATTCGAACTTTGATGTGAGACATCATACTAAACCTCAAAAGGCTTGTCTTCTGCACATTTTCTGTCTTAGCAAAATCTGGTTTTATCCAGATTTCAGATAAAACTTTGAGAACACTGAAGTTCCATCTAATTGATCCCTCAAATCATCAATTACGGGTAGAGGATAGTTGTCCTGGATGGTCAACTTATTCAACTTCCTGTAGTCCCTACACAGTTGAGGTTCTTCCTCTTCCTTTTTAACCAACAACGCTGGAAACTCCAAGGAGATATATTGGGCTTGACTAACTGCGTCTCTAACAACTCTTCCACTTATTTTCTTCAATTTAATCAACTCGGCTGAACTTTGGAAACACTATCTTTCGTTGAGCTTAACCTTTGGAAACGTGATTGACAGATCACTAATCCCTTTTTTGGAATAACATCCAATTCATCTCCTACATACTCATCATAAACTAGTGTCCAAATTTCGAATCACATACTGCTTTCAAATCCAAATCAATTAAACAACATCCATCCCACGTGAGACTTTCTCTCTCATCCAAGCAATTTCTCCGCCTGTTGCTTTTCAACAATTTTCTTTGCCTAACTGTAACTTTAAACACAATTAAGATATTTCATCTTTCCCCTTTCCCGAAATCATTGATACATCTCAAGATGATATAATCATCTTGTAAACTTATTCTCTACCAAATCTCAAATTTCCATTTTAAGCCTTGTGTCCAGCTAGAGCCATCTTATGTTGTGTTACTGACACTAACACCTTCCAAGTTCCAGATCAAAGAAAATTCCTACGTTCATCTTGGAACTTAACTCCAGTACTCCCTATAGAAGCACATGCTTAAATCTTAAAACCTTCAATATACTGTTGATTTACTCTACATGTCTTATATCTATCTGAAATTAAATCATGGTGCAACTAAATCTATCTTGCACTTGCTTTACACTTATTGGGTAACTATCCATTCACCAATTTCTTCTCTTCAGAGCAGGAGGTCGCCTTAAAGATTTTCTCGAACTCTCCGACCCACTGATCTGCTTGATCAGGGTTAACATTCCCACTGAACTTGGGTGGATTGTGCCTCATGAACTCGGTCAGTCCCATCTGTTCCTGAGGCTGACCGACGTGGGAAGCTGTTTTCAGTCGACCGAGCAGTTTCCCAGTGGTGCATTGCAGCTTGATGATTCTGAGCCATTGCTGCATTCTGTTGTTGGATGGCAGTTGCCATCATCTCAATGGCCTTGGCGATGTGGCCCATTTCCGAAGAAGATTGGGGAGAGGTAGGAGGTCTATGGGTCATCTTCCTTCGTTCTCAGATTTTGAAACCACTAGTTTCTATATTCCCTACTACTATAAGAATGAAATCGATAAGAAATCAATTCATTCAAGGGGGTAACATCTAGACCTTACAAAGGTCAGCATCTCAAAGTCATCAAGAATTTGAGCTCATCAACAGAATCATAATGCTTATAACATCAAGCATAACACCAGAACAACTACTGGTATGCAGTCATCAATCCTATCAACCATTTTCAATCAATTACAAAGACACTCAAGAGAATGAAATAGCTCACACCAGAATTCAATATGTGCTAAACATCAAACCTTTAGAATTAAGATTGAGAATCATCTCGATCCAGTTATGAGTGTGCACCCTCACTACTTTATCAAGATCCTTTCATTCTTAATACTAAAATTTTCAGTTAGAGCATATATTCACTAAAGCACACACAAAATTTCAATACAAAAACGTTTGAAACCTTTCACTATAGTTTTCATTTAAAACTCAAATAAATTTTATGAGCAGAAGAAACACAATGGATCCACAGCCCTAAGGTCATCCTAAGGACGAACTGCTCTGATACCATTAATGTAACATCCCGTCAAAAACTATTCATATTTATATAATGAAAATAAAGGTAACAAATAGATTGAAGTGAATAAAATTATATATATGTAATGAAGTTTCTCCTCACAGGGAGTTTAATACTAATTCGGTCAATTTTCCAAAAACGTAAACAAAATTACATTAAAATAGAAAGACAGGCGATCTCCTAACAGCAAAGGTGATCTCCTATCAGAGAACGACGATCTCCTATCAGACAACAGAAGAGGGGTGATCGCCTAACAGAAATAGAAATAGGCGATCTCCTTCCGGCGACCACTCACTGATGAGCTCTACTTCCTGCAACCTCGTCTGCTCCCGTGCAAAAATACACGATCATCACAGGTTTTAGAAAACAGCCACATAACAATACAAAGGATAAGCTAGATGTTTTAAAGACCTTAAATATGAAACTTAAATCAATAGAAAACATGAATCTTCACGTCATTCATAATCCAGATCAGTTTCAACCATCAACATTTCCATATTCCACAATACTCGTCAAGTGTCTATTTGCTACTTTCAATATTCATGGTTCACACGTCAGACTTTCCACTGACTCATAAGATATAGACACATGACTCCACTTCTGGAAGACTCGTGCGTTGACTCAGGCCCAGAGATCTGCACCTGTCATACCACACCACTGTGAAATCCACACAGGGTCACTGTGAAATCCACACAGCCATGCGCATACATAGTCTCAATATCATCACTCTCCCGGTATGACAGGGTTAATTCACACGACTCACCCATTCATATGAACCTCCTTCGACTCTCCACAACTGAATAACTTCGTCTATGTGATTCCATTATATCAGCAGAGTCAGGATATCTCCTTCTAGACAGGCCCCTAGTCAATACACATTTCACACGATCTTACACGGTATTTTCTTTCCTGAAAATACTATGCCTTGATCCCACATTCACCACAATCAATACATCATACAACACTGAATGAACGAATCAGTCACAGCAACATTCATTCCACGGTTCAGATTTTCAAATATCACATGTATTTCACATTTAAATCTCAAACAGTTTTCAAACAGCACTAAAACAGGGGAGTTCGAAAAACAACGCCAGAACCGGCGATCACGTCTAAAACAGGGGATTTCGAAATCTGTATTTAAAATCGGCGATCACGTCGCCCAAACACATAAGAACAGAACATCATGAAAAAGGGTTTTAAAACCGGCGACCACGTCGCCCAAACACATAGAACAGAGAATCACGAAAAAGAATATGAAACCGGTGACCACGTCGCCCTCACTTTAGAAATAGCAAATCTACGGCTTTTATTGAAAATAAAGCTAGCTTCCCTTACCTGGACTTGCGCAAAACACCAAGAGCTCCAAAACCCACCGAGCTTAAAGGATGCCTTGGCTCTGTTTTAGCGTCTGGTTTGTAGAACTTGCAGAGAACCTCCCAGGTGCTCTATGGCAGTCGTCGATAGCCAAACAGGAACGTGATAGGGCCTGAATCGCAGAGTGAAGGAGAGAAAAGGGAAGGATAAAGGTGAGCTCACTCTTTCACTCTTGAACCACTGAAAACGTTCTTTTTCCTCTCAGAAGTGGGTTTTTGTATCTTAAACCAACTTCCCACAAAAGCCGCTGCCACCACCCACTCTGCAGGAAGCTTGCGTGCACGCTGCCCTGAACAGTACGTCTACGCGTGCCTCTGCGCAGGCTAACACTCTGAGGTCACTATTCTGAACCACCCTTTTTGTCTACGTGGCGCGCGTGCAGGACGTGTCATGCTGGGAGCCTGGGTCCCACCTCATCTGTGTGAAACTCGACATCGCGCGATAACCTCCTATAAGGACCTAGAAACTTTAATTGGAATAAAAGTGTTATATTTAAATAATTTCAGAAAAAAATGTTATTATTTAAAATACAAAGAGTTGGTAAATGAAGTTTCGTAGTAGCAGACATCGGACGTCGCCCATGATCTGGGGTAAGCTAGTAGAGGTCGGTCGGCTGACATGTAGATCAAGAAGAGTAAAGGAGGAAATGTGTAGCTAAGAAGTCTCCTACGAGATCGCCGTTAGTGAAGACGGAGGTGATCTCCGACTCCTCTGGCACATAATCGCCTGTCGCCTAGAGGAGACATGAGCGTCAATCGCCTAGAGTGTACGTGATCGGCGGGAATGCACGTAGTATGTGGTCAAGATACTGGATCAACCAGAGTGGGTTCCAACAACCACGCGTATCAAGGTGTGGGTTAAGCCTTAGATACGCTGTGCATACGAAGCTCTACGCTTGAGCAAAAGAGATCACCCTTAGTGTTGCATGCATGGGCGCACGAGGAGTGATGCTGATCTACTCTTGGAAATGTGAAGCTACCGACGTCACCGAGTCATGTGGAGATGATACCTTGGACGTAACATCGTGGAATGAAGAACCTTCAGGAAGGCGTGGCGATGTGTCGTCGGGCATCGCCAGGGCGCGAGGCATGTGGGCATCGCCAGGGTGAGAGGCATGCGGGCATCGCCAGGGCGCGAGGCATGCGGGCATCGCCAGGGTGAGAGGCATGCGGGCATCGCCAGGGCGCGAGGCATGCGGGCATCGCCAGGGTGAGAGGCATGCGGGGATCGCCAAGGCGCGAGCCATGCGGGCATCGCCAGGGCGCGAGACATCGGTCGTCCGCTAGGATGAGTCATCGGTGGAGAGTCATCGCGCGAGAGGTCATCGGTGAAGAGTCATCACGCGAGAGGTCATCTGTAGATAGTCATCGCGCGAGCAGTCATCAGCGAAAGGTTATCGCGCGATGTCGAGTTGCACACAGAGAAGGTGGGACCCAGACTCCCAGCATGGAACGTCCTGCACGTACGCCACGTAGACAAAAAGGATGATTCAGAATAGTGACATCAGAATGTTGGCATGCGCAGGAGACACTCGCGGTCGTACTGTTCAGGAAGTGGTTTGCATGCACAAGAGACAAACATGGTCGTACTGTTCAGAGAAACGTACACTCAGACTTCTCTGCAGAGTGGGTGGTGGCAGCTGCTTTTGTGGACAAGCTGGTTTAAGATGCAAAAACCCACTTCTGAGAGAGGGGAACGTTGCAGTTGTTCAAGAGCGAAAGAGTGAGTTTACCTCCCTTCTCCTCCATTCTCTCCTTCGCGCTGCGATTCTGGCACCTTCACACAAGAGTACGACGAGCGACGGCCACCATTAGAGCACCTGGGAGGTTCTCTGCAAGTCCTTCAAACCAGACGCAAAAACAGAGCCAAGGCATTCTTTAAGCTTCGTTGGGTTTCGGAGCTCCTGGTGTTTTGCGCAAGTCCAGGTAAGGGAAGCTAGCCTTCATTTTCAATACAAGCCATAGATTAGTTGTTTCTGAAGTGAGGGCGACGTGGTCGCCGGTTTCGTTTTCATCTTCGTGAATGCTCTATTCTATGTGTTTGGGCGACGTGGTCGCCGGTTTTAAATACAGACTTCGAAATACCTTGTTTTTGAACCAGATCGCCGGTTTTGGCGTTGTTTGCGAACTCCCTGTTTTTGGTGTTGCTTTGAAACTGTTTGAGATTTAAATGAGATATTCGAAAATAAGAACCTTGGAGTGAGTTTTGCTGTGATTGAAATCATTCCTTTAAGTGTTATGTGATGTGTTGAATATGGTGAATGTGGGATCAAGGCATAGTATTTTCAGGAAAGAAAATACCGTGTAAGATCGTGTAGGATGTGCATTGATCGGTGATTCCTAATGAGATATCCTGACTCTGCTGAGATAATGGAATCACATAGAGGAAGTTACTCAGTTGGTGAGAGTCGAAGGAGGTTCATATGAATGGGTGAGTCGTGTGAAAAAGAACGAGCTCGGCCTGTTCCATGGATTAACCCTGTCATACTGTGAGAATGATGAACTTGAGATCGAGAATGTGTTGATGCGCATAGCTGTGGAAACATTACAGCAGTTTAGTATGACAGGTGCAGATCTCTGAGTCTAGTCAATGCACGAGTCTTCCGGAAGTAGTGTCAAGTGTCTTGTGTGCTGAGTCAGTGGTAGTCTGACGTGAGAAATGAGGGACCTTGAAATTGATAGACACTTGATGCAGTTCGTGAAATAGAATGACTCTGTGCAAATATTGTAAAGTGTGTGATTTCTTGGCGATCAGGTGAAGGGAATGAGAAACTTTATAGTTTTATGTGGGTATCTTGAATTTGTTTTATCCTGATTTTTATGTTCATATTTAAACTCTCTTTAAAATATATAGCTTACCCTGCGTGTTCTGCTCTATGGCTGTTTTTCTCTTAAAACTGTGATGATCGTGTAATTTTTACACGGGAGCAGATGATCTTCCAGGAAGTAGAGCTCCTTAGTGAGTGGTCGCCGGGGAAGAGATCGCCTGTTTCTATCTCTTGGTGGTGATCGCCGGATTTATGTCCTGATAGCAGATCGCCTGTTTTGGGGTCTTCTGTTAGGAGATCACCGATTTATGTATGGAGACCGCCGTTTTCATTGTATTTGATTGATTTCGTTAAGTTTGAAAAACATTTGACTGGTTATGTATTAAACTCCCTGTGAGGAGCAACTTCATTACTTATATATATAATTATGTTCTCTTCAACATTATTTGTTTACCTTTATTTTCATTATATAAATATGAATAGTTTTTGGCGGGATGTTACACCTCCCACCGATGACCTCTCGCGCGATGACTATCCACCGAGACCTCATCCTGGAGGACGACCGATGTCTTTCCCTGGGAGACGATCGATGTGTCTCTCATATCGGCGATGACTGATGTGCCTCATCCCGGTGATGACTGATTCCTCACACTGGCAGACAACCGATGTCTCACCCTGGCAGACCACCGATGTCTCACCCTGGCAGACCACCGATGTCTCACCCTGGAAGACAACCGATGTCTCAACCTGGCAGACCACCGATGTCTCAGCCTGGCAGACCACCGATGTCTCAGCCTGGCAGACCACCGATGTGTCTCCCATCCTGGTTGATGACCGATGTTCCTCTCATCCTGCTGGCGATCTCTTATCGCCCTTGTGTGTGACGAGAACACATCGCCTTACTCTGCTCACCGATGTCATATCGTCATACCTTGCTGAAGGTTCTCCATCCCACTATGTTACGTCCAAGGTATTACCTCCACATGGCTTGGTGACATCGGTAGCTTCACATTTCCAAGAGTAGATCAGCACTACTCCTCGTGCTCCCATGCATGCAACACTAAGGATGACTTCTTATGCTCAAGCATAGAGCTTTGCATGCACAGCGTATCTAAGGCTTAACCACACCTTGATACGTGTGGTTTTGTGGAACCCACTCTGGTTGATCCAGTATCTTGACTACGTACTACGTGCACTCCCGTCGATCACGTACACCATAGGCGATTGGCGGTCATGTCTCCTCTAGGCGACAGGCGATTATGCCCCAGAGAAGTCGGAGATCGCCTCCGTCTTCAATAATGGCGATCTCGTAGGAGACTTCTTAGCTACTCTTTTCTTCCTTTACTCTTCCTGATCCACGTGCCAGCCGATCGACCTCTACTAGCTGACCCCAGACGTTGGGCGACGTTCGATGACCGACTACTACGAAACTTCATTTACCAGCTCTTTGTATTTTAAATAATAACATCTTCTGAAATTATTTAAATATAACACTTTCATTCCAATAAAATTTTCTGGGTCCTTACAAGGAAAGGCCTGGTTGACGATGAACTGTTCCTTGAATAGTGTTGAAAACTGATCGAATGATGTGATGTGTCCGTCAGGGAGACCGATGAACTAGTCCAACGCTATTCCTGCAAATGTTCCCATAAACAACTTATAGTGCATTGCGTCGGTTCCTCCTGAGATCATCATCTATGTGTGGAAGGTTGTGATGTGGGCCTCTGGATCTTAAACGCCTGTGAAGGTGATCTTCGGGATCATGAATGTTGCTGGTACCACCGTCTCCATGATCACCTGGGAGAAAGGCACGGGGCGAACCCTGGCTAGGGGGGGCACACCCAACTCCCCTGCTGCACGTTCTACTATCCTTCTTTGTAATTCCTTATTGGCTCTACGCAATTCTTCATTGGTTGCCAACAACGCATCCAATTATGCTCTAAACTAATCCTGTCTAAGGGCCTGATCAGCATTGGACACCGCAAATGCTTGTTGAAGGTTGCAGATGGTTTCCATGAAGTCCTGTATGGTGACGTGGTTGCCTTCCTCCCTTCTAGCAGTGCCTTGCCTAGTGTTCCTCATATCGTCTGGTATCTCTAATTACAACTGTGGATGGAACCTAGTTTTATCGGGCCCCACAGTGGGCGCCAAAGGTTCTCGCCGGTTGACTCAGCCGTCGTTGACTCTGAGGCAGATGATGGCTCCTCCTATCTTCACGGTGGTTCTGTGCTTCCCAAAGGATGGCTCTGTTGAGATAGAGGAGGCCCCACCTGTAACTGCACTCCGACGCTCAAGTTAATACAAGGCAAGAAAACATCAAATAAGCAAAAGTGCTTAAGCTTATAATGCGTGTGTAAGAACTATGTCTTGTGTAGACGATAACGTACCTTTACCTTGGGTCTTACCCCCTTATATAATTGTTTCTAGGTTAACTTGCTGCTGACATTCTCTTGCCAAAGCCTTGCCTCTAGTGAATTTAGGGTTACCTTTTCGAGATACTATCGCACAGTCTTAGCGCAACTCCTGTGGCAACATTCCTTTCTTAGAGTGCAACACTCGTGGCAACATTCCTTTTCTTGAGTGCATATCCAACGGTATGGCTGCTAGGGTTACAACGTGCGTACCAGCACCGCGAGACCAATCCGTTCTGTAAGTGCCCTAATTTCTCACGTGCCTTGCATGCAGCTTTCTCTGAAAACCCTAGCTGATGTGAGTTTATTTTATATTCATTTAATTTGTAACACATTGTTAAGAATCGGATCAAGATTCTTAGAGCAATTAGGGTGAGTCACCTAGAGAAAATCCCCACTGGACATTAACTTAGCAAGTGCTAAGTAGATGTGAAGGTTCATTTCTAAAGGTCCAAGAGAAAAACACATGAATAGGTGACTTTTCATGATGACCAATGATGGAATCCAAATGGGTAATCATAAGAACATCAACATAAACTCAATAAGAACACAAGAACAACACAAAAATGTAAGATTTGAAACAAGAACATAACAAGAATTGAAACTATCAATAGAAACACAACAAGGAACAAAACTCACTAACGAAAATTCAAGAACTCAACATAGAAATGGGTAACAATGGAAACTGAACCAAACACAGCCACATATAACATGTTTGAACCAATTAAAATGAGGAACAAATATAGCAAATGAAAGAGAACATCATAAGGAAGAGATTGAACCGAATAGAATTGAAAGCAAACAAGTATAACACAAATGGGTAATTTTGGAAGATGAAAGGAAATGGACTTATGTGGTTGTAGCCATGGAAGGGGATGCTTCATGCCACTTGGATGGTGCTTCTTCTAAGATGAGTGAGGAGTTCTGCCACTTGAGAGTTCCCAAAGCTCACAAGATAAGACATGGAAGAGAAGAAGAGACAAGTCTCACACAACTCTCTCACAATTTCAAGATAGTTTCTTTGCTTCAATTTTCAACTTGCATTACAAGGAACTAAGCACTCCTATTTATAACAACGAGAACTGGTCATGTTAAAAGGGAGAAGGAGTGGGAAGAGTAACTCTTCTAGCTTCGTCTAGCGCCTAAGAGAGAAAGGAGTAGGAAGAGTCACTTCTTCCACTTTCTTCTAAAATTTGCGCCTAAATGCCTTACAATGAGAGGTGTGTTTTAGTTTTCCTCTTTTAGCATTGTCCTAAGACTATTTCTATATTATTTACAAAATTTATACAAGGGTAATTACAAAAATAGATAGCATTTGATGCTCTTTACCCAAAACTTTAGCCTTGCTCCTTGTAATCCTTTGAGGCATGAAGGATTTTGAGCTAGTTTGTCCTTGAGCTTCTTGGGCTTGAAACTCACTTTCCTCTTCTATTTGATCTCCATCATGCTCCCTGGGTTGGAGAGAATTTGTCCACGAATTTTGAAGACCTACAGAAAAGGGAGGTAGATCACTGATATTAAAAGTATAACTGCCAAGAAAAGTATCAGGCATATCTAACTCAGGCATTATCATTAATCCTCTTGATGACCTGAAAAGGACCATCTCCACGAGGCATAAGCTTTGACTTTCTTTGAGTTGGGAATCTATCCTTTCTCAAATGGAGCCAAACCCAATCACCAGGTTCAAAGATTAATGCCTTTCTCCTTTTGTTGGGATTTTCAGCATACTTGCCAACTTTCTTCTCAATTTGTAGCTTGACGTGATTATGCAAGTCTTTTATAAAAGAAGCTTTTTCAAATCCATCCTTGCATAAAACATCATCAAGTACAAGAATTGGAAGAAGATCTAAAGTTGTCAAAGGATTGAATCCATAAACAACCTCAAAAGGAGAGTGGGATGTGGTAGAATTTACTACTCTATTATAAGCAAACTCAATGTGAGGTAGTAAATTCTCCCATACCCTAGGATTCCCAGAAATAAAGCATCTCAACATTTGACCCAAAGTTCTATTAACCACCTCAGTCTGACCATCAGTTTGGGGTGGTAAGTAGTAGAAAACAAGAGTTTTGTGCCAAGTTTGCCCCATAAGGTCCTCCAAAAGTGGCTTAAGAACTTAGAGTCTCTATCAGAAACAATGCTTCTAAGAATGCCATGTAATCTAACAACTTCCTTAAAGAAGAGATTTGCAATATAACAAGCATCATCAACTTTGTGGCATGGTATAAAATGAGCCATTTTAGAAAATCTATCCACAACCACAAAGATAGAATCCATTCCTTTTGATGTCTTGGGAAGACCTAAGATAAAATCCATGGAAATATCTACCCAAGGCATTGTAGGAATTGGAAGAGGGGTATACAAGCCATGGGGTTGCACTTTAGACTTAGCCTTTTTACATGCTATACACTTATCACAAAAGCTATGTACGGATTTTCGCATGTGTGGCCAAAACAAATGCTTATCCAATGTATTTAATGTTTTGGCTACCCCAAAATGCCCCATTAATTCACCTTCATGTGTTTCTCTAACAAGAGATTGTCTAATAGAACCATGTGGAACACAAAGTTGTTTACCTTTAAAAAGAAATCCATCTAGGATAAAAAAATCTTTGTGTCCACCTTTAGAATACTCTTGATAGATGATAGAAAAATCAAGGTTGTAGTGGCCAGACCTCGGATGTCGGCACGTGGATGAGAGGTCGGCATGGTAGGGCCCACAGAGGGGTCCACAGAATTACACGTGTCAAGGCACGAAACCAGATTCACGGATATGCCATGCATGTAGGATGTGTTCAAGATGTAAGGCTCTGACACGATAGAATTATCCTTAGAAAGGCATGGGAGGCATGTGAAGGTTTTGAGGCATGTGAGATATTAAGTTATTAGATAAGTTTGGGTTGGCGGCGCTAGGTTAGACACTAAAACCCTAGCGGCCACTCCTTAAGTTACGCACTCCAGAAAAGAGATAGGCCCACGAGAGTTGCACTCTAGGAAAGGAAGGTTGTCACGATATTATAGGGAGATTGTGCCCTAGAATCCCGTGAAGATAACCCTAAATTTGCTAGAGGCAGCACTTGGGCAGGGGCATACAGGCGGCAGGTAACCTAAAAATACCTATATAATGGGGTAACACCCAAGGTAAACACGGGTTCACACACCAACACAATTCTTTCCAAGCTTAGAGTTTTCATACACTTTCAGCTTGAGATACTTCAGTTATTTGATGTTTCTTGCCCTGCACTGACTTAAGCGTCGAAGTTCAATTACAGGTAGGCCCCCTTCGCTCCAACGGAGCCATCAACCACTACAAGGTAGAAAGGAGTCCCCATCTATCTCAGAGTTAATGATAACCGAGTCAACCGGCGAGAACAAAGGTCATCATGATAAAGTTCCTTTATGTGATCAAAACCAAGAAATTGAACATCTAAAAGATTTAACAAGGTATATCTTCTTGAAAGAGCATCCGCTACAACATTTATTTTACCTTGTTTGTGTTTGATCACATAAGGAAATTGCTCAATGTATTCCACCCATTTAGCATGTCTCTTATTAAGCTTGCTTTGGCCTTTCAAATATTTAAGAGATTCATGATCAGTATGTATAAAAAATTTTTAGGAAAAAGATAATGTTGCCAATTATGCAAAGCTCTAACAAGTGCATATAACTCTTTATCATAAGTGGAATAGTTGAGATGACTTCTATTCAATTTCTCACTAAAATAAGCTATGGGGTGGCCCTTTTGAAGGAGAACAACTCCAATGCCTATATTTGAAGCATCACATTCAATCTCAAATGTTTTAGCAAAGTTAGGAAGGGCTAAGATGAGAGATTTAGTAAATTTTTCCTTCAAAGTTTCAAAAGCTTTTTGTTGCTCTTCTCCCCACTTAAAAACCACATCCTTCTTTACTATTGCCTTGAGTGATGTGGCAATTGTACTAAAATCTTTCCCAAACCTTTTATAGAAAGAAGCAAGGCCATGAAAGCTTCGTACTTCATTCACATTGGTGGGTGTAGGCCAATGTTGAATTGCTACAACCTTTGATTGGTCTACATGCACCCCTCCATAACTTACAACAAACCCTAGGAATTCTATATGATCAAGCCCAAACATACATTTAGCAAGGTTAGCATACAAATGTTCCTTCCTAAGGGTTTCAAGAACTTCCCTAACATGCAACTTGTGTTGTTCCAGAGACAAGCTATATATGAGGATATCTTCAAATAAACTACAACAAACTTGCGAATGAATGCTCTTAAAACATGATGCATGAGTTGCATGAAGGTACTAGGAGCATTAGTCAAGCCAAATGGCATAACTAACCACTCATATAAACCAAATTTGGTCTTAAAAGCGGTTTTCCATTCATCTCCTTGTTTTATTCGAATTTGATTATACCCACTTTTGAGATCAATTTTGGTAAATATTTTAGACCCATACAATTCATCCAACAAGCCATCTAGCCTAGGAATGGGATGCCTATATTTGATTGTAATGTTGTTTATGGCCCTACAATCCGTACACATCCTCCATGACCCATCCTTTTTAGGGACAAGTATCACAGGCATAGCACATGGGCTCATACTATCTTGCACCCACCCCTTAGCAAGTAACTCCTCAACTTGTTGTTGGATTTCTTTTGTTTCGGTTGGGTTGGTCCTATAAGCTGGACGATTTGGTAAGGAAGCCCCGGGTATAAAATCAATTTGATGTTCAGTACCTCTTAGAGTTGGTAAGCCTTAGGAGGGTCTTGAAACACATCTTGGAATTCCTTAACCAAATTATCCAAACATTTTGGACTATCCTTAGCCGTATCACTTTCAAGAGACCTAGGCATAGCTAAAAAAATAGGCTTTTGAGAAACTATTACCTTGTTGACCTCTTGGCTAGAAATAAGAAGGCTTTGCTTTGAAACTTTTTTTTCTTTTTCATGCTCTCTATTTTTCTTCATTGTAACTTGGTCCTCATGGACTTCTTTAGGAGAGAGAGACTTTAATATGACCTTGTGCCCATGGAAGTTAAAAGAAAGTTTGTTGGTAAAGCCATCATGAAAAAATTTTCTATCAAATTGCCATGGCCTACCTAAAAGAACATGTGTAGCTTCCATAGGTACAACATCACACAAGACCTCATCTTTATATTTATCAATAGAAAATGCAATGAGGACTTGTTTGTTAACAATGATTTCACCTACCTCACTTAACCATTGTAATTTATAGGGCTTGGCATGAAAAATAGTAGACAATCCAAGCTTATCTACCACTCTTGTGCTAGCCACATTAGCGCAACTACCACCATCCACAATCAAAGAACATAACTTTTTATTAATGAGACATCTTGTATGGAAAATATTTTCTCTTTGGCTTTCATCAAAAGGTTTTAAAACTTGACCAAGCATTCGTCTCACTACTAACAAGTCACCTTCAAGTGGACTCTCACTCTCATACTCACTTGATGATCTAGGCAGTGTTGAATGTCTAGAAGAAGCCGAATCAAGCTCACTAACTACTACCCCATCATGCATCATCATATTTTTTTTAGAAGGGCAATTAGAAGCTATGTGACCATATCCTAAACATTTAAAACATTTCTTACTGGATGATTTGGTTGGTGATTTATTATTAGAAGTGGAAGGATTTGAATCCTTAGGTTTGAAAGATGAATCTTTAAAAGGAAAATTTGAAAAAGATTTGTTTTTTATTTTTCCAAGAGTTGTTGTAGTATCCATCATTATGAGTATTTTTGAAAGCAAGTTTCTTTATAAGTTGAGATTCAACCTTGATGGCAAGGTGAACTAAATTTTCTAAAGAAGAGTACTCATAAAGTTCTACAACATCTTGAATATCCCTTCTAAGACCACTTACAAATCTAGCCATCTTAGCTTCCTCACTTTCATGCATATCTACTTTAAGCAAAAGTGTTTCTAACTCCTTAAAATAAGCATCCACACTTAGCGTGCCTTGGTGAAGCCTTTGGAGCTTCAACAACAGGTCTTTCCTAAAGTGTGGTGGAACAAATCTAACGCGCATACATTCTTTCAAATTGTTCTAAGAAACCATGGGAGGTCTCTTGTTTAGCCCAATGTCCATAAGAGTTTTATGCCACCATTGCATGGCATAGTCTAAAAATTCTAAAGAAGCTAGTTTAGCCCTTTGGTCTTCTTGGACCTCATGTACATGAAACATTTGTTCAACCTTTGCTTCCCACCCCAAATATACATTAGGATCACCCTCACCATTAAAGTTAGGTAATTTTACAAAAGGAAAATATGGTTTTGCTTCATGGTGCCTCCTATCTCCAAAATGATGATGATGATGCCTCCTCCATTGGGTTTCCTCTTCATGGCCGTGAGAGTTTGAAGAACTCCTTGAAGAATATCTATGATAATGGCGCCTTCCATGGGTAGAATGGTTGGACCTATCATGATTCACTTCAAGCCTTTGCAATCTTTCCTCCAATTGTCTTATAGCTTCATCTTTTAGTGCAAGTGACCTTTTTGCTTCCTTTAGTTCACCAAGAATGAAAGCTTTTTGTGGAGAATGTAGTTTGGAAGATTCACCACTTGAAAAATTAGCCATTTTAAAAACAAGACAGCAAACACAATGAACAAACAATTAAAGAAAAACAAAGTTAAAAAAATACTGAAATATTGTTGCGGTAGTGTGAAATTAAAGGCACTCAAACCACTCCTATAAATGATACTTTCCTCAACGAAGCTTCTCTTGTGGATTGGAATAACCTCAAGTGAAAGATGCCAAAGCACTCAAACACTCACCCAAAAATAACCACCACAAAACTTGAAGAACAATAAAAGACAAGCAAGAAAAGGGACAAAAACAAAAAAGGTATAGCAAAAGGAATACAAGATTTATGAAAAAACTTAAAGAATTGTAGAAAAGCAAGAAAAGGAACAAAATAAGACTCAAAGAATACTCACTAAACTTTATAATCAAGAAAGAAAGTAAAACTCACAAACTTGTCAAAGTAAATGGATCAAAAGTTCCACAATGTAGACAACAATTTTCCAATCACTATGAATCCAACTTCTGCATAGAAATTAATGTGCAAAAGAATGAATAGATGCAAGTACCAAACTATTTTTGATGTTTAAAAACAGAATAGGTTCTGTTTTATGTATTTTTATTTTATACTATATGGAACTTATGTAGTGAAAGAACCATGATATGCATCATATAGAAGTTGAAACATCAATCAATTTGCACAAATTTATGATGGATTCAATACAATTGAACACTTGAAATCAAATGTTTGGAACCTCTAATCAACAATTACTTAAACAAATTCAAGAGAAGAACAAACTTTCAAAATCAAAAGCAAGCAAGTATAGGCAAGATTAAGACACCTAGAACACTATGAACATAAAACTCAAAGCGAAAGGGAAGATCAATGAAAAGAAACAACTAAAACATATTAAAAAAAAACAAAAGTATGAATATAAGGTGTTGGAAAAACAGAGTACACGAAATTATAGGTGCTGGAAAAAAATTGCTCATAATTAAAGTGCTACTTCAACTCAAAACACAAAAACACACCATAGCTCATGATACCACATGATGTGAGTTTATTTTATATTCATTTAATTTGTAACACTTTGTAAAGAATTGGATCAAGATTCTTAGAGCAATTAGGGTGAGTCACCTAGAGAAAATTCCCACTGGACATTAACTTAGCAAGTGCTAAGTAGATGTGAAGGTTCATTTCTAAAGGTCCAAGAGAAAAATACATGAATAGGTGACTTTTCATGATGAACAATGATGGAATCCGAATGGGTAATCATAAGAACAGCAACATAAACTGAATAAGAAAACAAGTGCATCTTTGTAGAGTTCTTTATGTGATCAAAACCTAAGAATTGAACATCCAAAACATTTAACAAGGTATGTCTTCTTGAAAGTGCATCCGCAATGATGGAGATCAAATAGAAGAGGAAAGTGAGGCCCAAGCCCAAGAATTTCAAGAACAAACTAGCTCGAAATCCTTCATGCCTCAAAGGATTATAAGGAGCATGGCTAAAGTTTTGGGTAAAGAGCATCAAATGCTATCTCTTTTTGTAATTACCCTTGTATAAAATTTGTAAATAATATAGAAATAGCTTTAGGAGAATTCCAAAATAGGAAAACCAAAAAGACACCTCTCATGTAAGGCATCATAGGCGCAAGTTTAGGAAAAAGCTAGAAAAAGTGACTCTTCCTACCCCTTTCTCACTTAGGCGCTACTATAGGAGAAGGAACCAGAAGAGTCATTCTTCCAACTCCTTCTTCCCTTTTAAATGACCGACCCTCTTCATTATAAATAGAGGTGCATGGTACCCTGTGTCATAAGTTGAAAATTGAAGTAAAGAAACTATCTTGAATTGTTGTGAGAGAGTTCGTGAGACTAGTTCTCTTTCTCTTCTTCCATGTCTTATCTTGTGAGCTTTGGGGACTCTCAAATTGTGGCACTCCTCACTCATCTTGGAAGAACCACCCTCCAAGTGGCGTGAAGCATCTCCCTCCATGGCTACAACCACATAAGTTCATTTCCTTTCATCTTCCAAAATTACCCATTTGTGTTCTACTTGTTTGTTTTCAATTCTATTCGGTTCAATATCTTCCTTTTGATGTCCTCTTTCATTTGTTCTATTTGTTTCTCATTTTAATCGATTCAAACATGATATATGTTGTTGTTTTCTATTCAGTTTCTGTACCAACCAGTTCTCGGACATCAATGACCATTAGCAATGGTGGGCCACATAAACTGGGTCCCACAAGTGGCGTGAGACAGTGTCCCACAAGCGGCATGAGCCAGTGTGCCGATTAGTGGTCGGTTGTCGATTTCTAGGATATGCCGATGTGTACTCGATAATAGAGTGAGGCCGATGTGACGTCAGGCATCGGTGGTTCAAACAGCTAAATTGGGCCACGAAAGGTGGCCCCAGGAAACACACCAGTTATCAGTGAAACACCCAGAGTTAAGGGGGAGCCTGAGTCACAAGGTGCTCATGCGTGTGGTGTGAATAGTGCATTTGGGCGTGGCACAAGCAAAGGGCCATGGGGGCACTAAGGCCCATTAGCGTTAGGGTTTCCCAGGGGCACACTGCATGCATGGCATGTGAACAGTTAAGGCACCCCCCAGGATGGATGAACCCAGAGATTAGGTGCACAAGTTGGTACCCAGGTGGTCATTCTGTTGGAGGTTGCACTCCAGCAAGGGAAGCTTTATGCGCTAGATTACACTAAGATTAGGTAATAGCTGCGCAAGCGTATTCCTCTAGAAACCCTAGACTATATAAAGGATAGGAAGAAACCCTAAAGAGGTACACAGTTTCTGAAACTAGAACTATTACACTCACATATTGTTTCTTGCCCTAAGATTGACTTGAGCGTCGGAGTGCAAACGGCCTCTAGAGCACTCCCTTTGTCTTTGCACGTACAGGTGTTTTGATCCAAGAAAGGCACAAACCTAGGTAGAGATAAGAAGGCGTGTGAACGTTGTTAGAGTCAGCCGACAAGTGAGTTAACCGGCGAGAACAGTTTCCATTGTTACCCATTTCTATGTTGAGTTCTTGAATTTCCATTAGTGGGTTTTGTTCCTTATTGTGTTTCTATTGATAGTTTCAATTTTTGTTGTGTTCTTGTTTCAAATCTTATGTTCTTGTGTTGTTCATGTGTTCTTATTGAGTTTATGTTGTTGTTCTTATGATTACCCATTCGGTTTCTATCATTGTTCATCATGAAAAGTCACCTATTCATGTGTTTTTCTCTTGGACCTTTAGAAATGAACCTTGACATCTACTTAGCACTTGCTAAGTTAATGTCTAGTGGGGATTTTCTCTAGGTGATTCACTCTAATTGCTCTAAGAATATTGATCTAATTCTTAACAAAGTGTTACAAATTAAATGAATATAAAATCAACTCACACCATGTGGTATCAGAGCTATGGTGTTTTTTGTGTTTTGAGTTGAAGTAGCACTTTAATTTTGAGCAATTTTTTTTCCAACACCTATATTTTTGTGTATTCCTGTTTTTCCAGCACCTTATATTCATACTTTTGTTTGGTTTGAATATGTTTTAGTTGTGCCTTTTCATTGATCTTCCCTTTTGCTTTGAGTTTTATGTTCTTAGTGTTCTAGGTGTCCTAATCTTGCCCATACTTGCTTGCTTTTGATTTTGAAAGTTTGTTCTTCTCTTGAATTTGTTTTAGTACTTGCTGATTAGAGGTTCCAAACATTTGATTTCAAGTATTCAATTGTCTTGAATCCATCATAAAATTTTTTTGTGCAAATTGATTGATTTTTCAACTTCTATATGATGCATATTATGCTTTTTTCACTACATAAGTTCCATATTATATAAAAAGAAAAAAGAAAAGAAAACAGTACCAAAATAGAGGTAAAACAGAACCTACTCTATTTTAAAACATCAAAAACAGTTTGGTACTTGCATCTATTCATTCTTTTGCACATTAATTTCCATACAAAAGTTGGATTCATAATGATTGGCAAATTGTTGTCTACATTGTGGAACTTTTGATCCATTTACTTTGACAAGTTTGTGAGTTTTACTTTCTTTCTTGATTACAAGTTTAGTGAGTATTCTTTGAGTCTTATTTTGTGTCTTTTCTTGCTTGTCTTCAATTCTTTAAGTTTTGCCATAAATCTTGTATTCCTTTTGCTATACCTTTCTTGTTTTTGATGGCATTTTCATGTGTTTTTCTTGAATCAAAGTAGAAATATATGGAGCGGAAGCAATGGGTGAGTGAAACAAGACCCTCCTAGGAGTGATGGTGATCTTGAAGGTGCATGATGTGTATGGGAGTAGGGAGGTTCAGCCAACCCTTGGTGAGGTGAAGGAGATGAAGATCAATTCCTAGAAACTAGGAGAGAGCAAAGCTTGGCACAAATTTGGCAGCATAACTTTACTCATATTAATCTTGAAAATACATGAGGTAGGCCTCCTTATTTATAGATTTAGGAGCCTTGGTGAGCAAGCTTAAAGGGTAGGGATGGAAATACAAAAAGTGGGGCTGCCTAGGGTATTGACTTTAGTCAAACCACACCATCATCCTAATTTTCTAGAAGATAGGTCAAAAATGCAACATTTGATAGTACACCCCTTCTTCTTTTGCTAAAGGCACCTATTTGCTAGCACACCCCTCCTTCTATTGCTAAGGGCACCTTTTTTATAGCACACCCCTAAGTGAGCAAGTTTTGCTTTCTACACTACACTAATCTACTAAGCACCCCCTCCCCCTTTGGGCCTTTATGAAACATGTACAAGGATCTCTCTCTTCCATCCGTGGCTTCTTCTATGTGTGCTTGGATATGTTTAGCCATGGATCTTGTGAGAGGTCCTAGACGGTCTAGCTCCATGGATAGCCTCCCTCCTTCACGTTCTAAACGCTCACTTCCTGGAGCTAGACGCTCCTCTTGGTCTAGACGGTCTTCTTGGTTTGGGCCTTGGCTTCCTTGGCTAGATGTGCTTGGCCCTCCTCCATCATCCCCTCCCTCTTGAAAAAGGATTTGTCCTCAAATCCCTTGCTTTGTCTTCAACTAGGGGGATGGATGGGGCTGGATGGTGTCCATCATCTCCTCCTCCTTTGAGAAGATCTATCCTCAGATCTACAGATTTGATCTCGGATAGCAGCCTATTGTTTCGGCAAGGCTTGTCCTCCCGGATCAAACGTCCACCTATGGAAATCATCAAACAAAGTAAAGGTGTTAGTGTGAGCAATTGGAGAGAACTTAATTGTATGAAGTTGCCATTTTTGTTTTTCTTTTGTTTTTGGCAACTTTGTACAATATTTCTCTTTTGATGGTTGTATGTGTTCTCTAATCCTCTTATGTATTTGAAAATTTTCAATATTGGTTACCTTTTCCTTAGGCACAATACCTTTAGGAAATGGTAACAACTTAAAAAGCGAAAGAGGATTAAGTCCACATGCAATTTCAAATGTAGAAATATTAGTAGTCTTGTGGACTACTCCATTGTATGCATGCTCAAAAGGATACTCATCCCAAGAATTGTGATTGTCTTTCATGATTTCTCTAGGCATAGTAAAAAGAGCTATGTTTTCAATTTTATTTTGACCATTCTTTTGAGGATAAAAATTTGAAGAGTACAACTTAATTTCAAGTTTTTCTAAAAGATTCCTCAAATGATGGTTTTCAAATTTTGGAGCTCTATCCAATACTATGCTTGAAGATAAACCATGAAGACTTGTCACTTCTATATAGAAGAGATTATCCATATCCATAAAAATGGAATCAAAACCTTTTGTTGTCCTAGGAAGCTCTAAGATAAAATTGAGGTTTATGTCTTCCCAAGGATCATTTGCAAAAGGTAAAGGAGTATAGAGTTCATGAGACATCACCTTAGGTGTATTTTTAAAACAAGAAATGTATCTAGGGTAATGTCTTTGAACATCTTTTCTCATGGGTGACAAAAGTTTTCCTTTTAAAAGCTCTAGAGTTTTATCAACTCTAATTTGGTCCATGAGTTCTCCTTCATGAAGAATTTTTCTCTTATGTGTAAAGATAGTCTCGCTGTTACAACCATTGTTTATGAGAAGTTGCACACTTGGCAATGGTTGTCTCGATAGGACATGACAAGTTTCTTTAGGCACTACTTCACATAAAAATTTGTTTTTGTAGATGCTTGTAAATAACTTGACATTCACTTGGTGATATCCTAGCACATATGAGAAATAATCCACTTTATCTTTATCTATGCAAGCTTCTTTTGAAGACTCTTTTTTTGTTACTATGCTTGCAAGTGTTCCTTTACAAAAGGAAAGGCTAGGTTGTTCAACAAGACGTATATTTTCAAAGGTATTTTTAAATCTTTTGTCTTGTTGAATGACCTTGTGAGAAGGAACACTATTCTCCCACGCCTTTTGTTTCTCAAGGGTCTTCTCATGCTTTTCTTTTTCTTTTTCTTTAGCTTCCCTTTCGGCTTCCTCTCTTTTCTTTTGTATCTTTCTTTCCTTTCTTTCTTTATGGGAAGCAAACAATTTTTCTACCCTCATTTCCCAATCTAGGCAAGTTTCTATATTTTCTTTTCCATGGGAATGGGGTAGGTCTACCCTAACCTCTCTTGGGCTTTCTTGTTCTTTTCTATCTCTTCTATGTCTTCCCTCCCCAAAAGAATCATGCTTTTTAGAGATAGATGCATGAGAAGGTAATTTTTTTGAAATGTGAGACTTCTCATCCTTTGATTTAGTCAATTCATTAGTTTTGGCCTCATTCTCCAATTGTTTAGATGAAATTGATTGAATATTCTTGGAAAGTTGTTCCAAAAGAGATTTCAAGGATTTCACCTCACTTTTAAGAGATTTAAAGGAATGAGAAGACATGACTAGACCTTTGTGTATAGAAATATTTTACCTTGAGAAAATTTAGGGAAGTTAAAGAAGGTAGTCTTCCAGGTAAGGGAGGTGAGTCACAATGGACTACTTAAATACCAAGCCTTGCCTTAGCCAAAGACTATCCCTCAATGTCTTCACACAAAGCTTTCTCTTAGTAAACCACTTAAAACACAATTAGGTTGAAGAAATCAAATTTTGATGCAAGAAAACAATGCAAACTAGCTAATTAACCAAGCAAAAGAATTAACGAACTTAAACAAAACAAAACAATTACCAAACGTAACTAATTAAGCAAGGAAAGCAATTAAAACAATTAACACATGCTAAAACAAGTAAGGTCTACACTAGTCGGCCCTAGGTGAGGCTTCTTGGACACTTGGAGCCCTTGAAGACACACTCACCGTCTAATCACGTAGTTAAAGAGTAATTAACAAGGTTAAGTTACAAAGAAGATTAAGAAAACCCCCTTTGTTGATCCTTGTTTTGCTATTGGCACTCCCTTGGTTGTCTTTTCTTTGTTGGGCCCTCCAAGTGTTTGTCGTGTTTTTGAGTAATCTTTGTTTGCTGCCCTTGCTTTGGCTCCTCTTAGAATTAGAAAATTAATTCTCCAATCCAGCACCTATCACACAAGCTAGACCTCACTCAAGTTAAATTTCTACTCAAATAGGCACCAATTGAGAAATAATTCCAGCACCAAATTTAGAGGCCAAAGGATTAAAGCAAGAAACAAATTAATTAGAAAAACAGAACCACCAAATGGAGTTAAATTGTGACAACTAGAAAGAGTTCCAAAGAAATATAAAACAAGCAAATAAAGGTATTCAAAGAAAGGTAGGCACACAAAGTGAATCCTAAGAATAGCACTAGAATTGATTTCAAAATCAAAAACAGCACCACTGAAAAACTGTTGTGGCCAGAAAACGTGATTTTCCCCAATTTATGCTGAGCTGTCCTTTACAGATTTGCCTCTGAAAATTGATATGCAAATATTTCAAGATCTCAACTAAATTCTGGGACAGATTTCACCCAAAACGCATGAGCCATTTGTTTTTAATAAATTTTGCAAAATCAGTGTTCAGTTACGCCAGCTGGAGCACCCAGATTTGCACACTGTTTTTAAAATATTTATCATTTTTTTTCTATTTCTTTTTTTGACCTGATTCTTTTTTTGTCTTTTCTATAACACCTCAATCTTGCATATTCCAGAGCATCAAAATTTTCCTATCTGGAAAAATAATTTTCCCAAGCAAAAACAGCCAGCACAGATTGATGTAAAACAGGGGATTCTGTGTAAATTGGAAAAACAGCAAGATATACCAAAAGACACAAAGGAAAATGATGTAAATGAATTTGTGTAGAACTAAAACACAAATATGAACTCAAGCTAAAATTAAAAAGGCAGCAAAGGATAAAAAATAACAGCAGATTAAGGCAACTTAAAGAGACCCAAAACAAGAAACAATCAAGCCAAAAAAAATAGGACTACTAAGAATTGATGACAATTATGGATTCACATGACTTGACACAACATTTATAGATTCAGAAAATAAAGACTCAAAGCATAATATGAAGCAATTATAAGAATAAAGACTCAAATTCCTAAAAGAAAACAGCCACTCAATGTGTAAGGAATCCTATCACAATTGCACAAGAAAATGTTCAAGATCAATTGAACACATGTGCTTCGGTTGGATCTTCCATAAGCACACCAAGAACAATTTAAAATGTAAAAAACAGCAAGACAATTATGGAATTGAAATGACAAGATGAAAAAAAAAGAAGAACTGAAAATTTAAAAAGACAAGCTACTCATCTTGAAGAACCAAAAGCTCATGATACCAAATGATGGCATTTTCATGTGTTCTTCTTGAATCAAAGTAGAAATATATGGAGCGGAAGCAATGGGTGAGTGAAACAAGACCCTCCTAGGAGTGATGGTGATCTTGAAGGTGCATGATGTGTATGGGAGTAGGGAGGTTCAGCCAACCCTTGGTGAGGTGAAGGAGATGAAGATCAATTCCTAGAAACTAGGAGAGAGCAAAGCTTGGCACAAATTTGGCAGCATAACTTTACTCATATTAATCTTGAAAATACATGAGGTAGGCCTCCTTATTTATAGATTTAGGAGCCTTGGTGAGCAAGCTTAAAGGGTAGGGATGGAAATACAAAAAGTGGGGCTGCCTAGGGTATTGACTTTAGTCAAACCACACCATCATCCTAATTTTCTAGAAGATAGGTCAAAAATGCAACATTTGATAGTACACCCCTTCTTCTTTTGCTAAAGGCACCTATTTGCTAGCACACCCCTCCTTCTATTGCTAAGGGCACCTTTTTTATAGCACACCCCTAAGTGAGCAAGTTTTGCTTTCTACACTACACTAATCTACTAAGCACCCCCTCCCCCTTTGGGCCTTTATGAAACATGTACAAGGATCTCTCTCTTCCATCCGTGGCTTCTTCTATGTGTGCTTGGATATGTTTAGCCATGGATCTTGTGAGAGGTCCTAGACGGTCTAGCTCCATGGATAGCCTCCCTCCTTCACGTTCTAAACGCTCACTTCCTGGAGCTAGACGCTCCTCTTGGTCTAGACGGTCTTCTTGGTTTGGGCCTTGGCTTCCTTGGCTAGATGTGCTTGGCCCTCCTCCATCAGTTTTTGTCCCTTTTATTGCTTGTCTTTTATTATTCTTCAAGTTTTGTGGTGGTTATTTTTGGGGTGAGTGTTTGAGTGCTTTGGCATCTTTCACTTGAGGCTATTCCAATCCACAAGAGAAGCTTGGTTGAGGAAAGTATCATTTCTTGGAGTGGTTTGAGTGCCTTAAATTCCCTTTACCGCAACACTATTGCACTTGTTTTCGCCGGTTGACTCAGCTGTCGTTGACTCTAAGGCAGAAGGTGGCTCCTCCTATCTTAGTGGTGGTTCTCCAAACTATGGCTCCGTTAAAATAGAAGGGGCCCTACCTGCAATTGCTTAAGCTTATGATATGTGTGTGTAAGAACTATGTCTTGCATAGAAGACAACATGCCTTTACCCCCTTATATAATTGTTTCTAGGTTAACCTGCCATTGACATTCTCTTGCCAAAGCCTTGCCTCTAGCGAATTTAGGGTTACCTTTTCGGGATACTCTCGCACAATCTTAGTGCAACTCCCGTGGCAACATTCCTTTCTCAGAGTTCAACTCTTGTGGCAACATTCCTTTTCTGGAGTGCGTATCTAATGGTATGGCTGCTAGGGTTATAACGTGTCCACCAGCGCCGCGGGACCAACCCGTTCTTGTAAGTGCCCTAATTTCTCACTTGCCTTGCATGCAACTTTCTCTGAAAACCCTAGCACTCTTGGGCATTGGTGCCCCTAGGAGTAATCTGCTTGTGCCAGACCCAAATGTCTTATACATGTTCCGCATGCAAGGTATATCTGTGAATCGGGCCTTCACTAATGTAATACTTATTCTGTGCCGACCTCTACCACGTCGATCTCTAATGTACACTGCCGACGTTCGAGGTCTGGCTACTACAATATGTAATCTCTGGGGGTCCCTCTGTGGGTCCTACTGTGTTGACCTCTGCCACGTTGACCTCTACTGTATATCACCGACGTCCGAGGTATGACCACTACAACACTATTTCTTTCTAACCTTCTTTTCTTTAATTGTTTGTTCATTTTGTTTGCTGTCTTGTTTTTAAAATGGCTAAATTTTCAAGTAGTGAATCTTCCAAACCACATTCTCCACAAAAAGCTTTCATTCTTGGTGAACTAAAGGAAGCCAAAAGGTCACTTGCACAAAAAGATGAAGCTATAAGACAATTGGAAGAAAGATTGCAAAGACTTGAAGTGAATCATGATAGGTCCAACCATTCTTGTAAGGACCTATAAATTTACTTGGAATAAAAGTGATATATTTTAAATGATTTCTGAGTATGTTATTATTTAAAATAAAAAGGACATAAAAATAGAAAATTATCATAGCGGTCAGACCTCGGACGTCGCCTAAGGTCTGGGGTCAGCTGGTAGAGGGCGGTCGGTTGACCATTGTACCAACCAAGTAGTCAGGTGCGATGACTTTATCGTGAGGTAATCAAGTGGGCGTGCTTGAAGGGGGGGAGGCACGTGAATCAAGAAGGGTAAGAGAAAGGAAGGTGTAGCTTATAAGTCAATGAGATCGCCGTTTTTGAAGAAGGCGGCGGCCTCCGACTTCCCCCGTATGAAACCACCAATCGCCTATGGTGTACATGATCGCAATCACCTATGGCGTACATGACCCCCAATCGCCTATGGTTCACATGATCGCCGAAAAGAGCACATCGTCGAGTATTCGAGAAGACTTGGTAAGCACTTAGTATGTGGTCTAAATACAGAAGATGAGTGATATAGAAGACAGGTGGCATATCTGCCACCATGAGTAGTGTGAGCTGTGATACCCCTGACTTAGAGGAATGGGAGGATGAACCTTCAGCAAGGTGTGACGATGTGACATCGGTGACCAGAGTGAGGCGATGTGTTCTCGTCACACGCAAGGGCGATAAGAGATCGCTAACAGGATGAGAGGAACATCGGTCATCAACCAGGATGGGAGACACATCGGTTGTCGGCCAGGGTGAGACATCGGTTGTCTGCCAGGGTGAGACATAGGTTGTCTGCCAGGGTGAGACATCGGTTGTCTGTCAGGGAGAGGCATCAGTCATCGCTAGTATGAGAGGCATCGGTCATCGCCGGTATGAGAGGCATGGTCACCGCGCGAGCAGTCATCGGTGGATGGTTATCGCGCGAGGTAGTGTTTCACGCAGATAATGTTGGACCCAGGCTCCCAGCATGAATGTTCTGCATGCGCGACACGTATACAGAAAGGGTGTTTCAGAATAGTTAGCATCAGAGAGTTGGTATGCGCAGAAACCCACGTGGTCATACTGTTCAAGGAAGTGTGCACGCAAGCTTTCCTGCGGAGTGGGTGGTGGCAGTGGCATTTCTGGGCAAATTGGTTTAGATTCAAAACTCACTCCTGAGAGGCAGTGGACGTTGCTGTGGTTCGAGAGTGATTGAGTGAGTTAGCTTTGGTTCCCTATTTCTTTCCTCTCCTTCTCCCTACGTTCAGACGTCCTAGTGAACCAGGTGAAGATCGACGACTGCCCCTGGATTCCTGACGTTGTGCTCTGCAAGTTTTCTGATCAAAGCCCTAAAACAGAGTAAGTCGTTTTGCTCTATTCTTTGAGTTGAGTCTGAATTTGAGAGGGGCGTCTCTGCATAGGTTGTGCATACAACTCTTTTAGCTTCAGAAAATCGTCTCTATTAACGCAGAAAATGAGTAATCTCGTTAGATTTGTGATCGGGACTCTATGGTGCAGGTTAAGGCATCCTTGAGTTCGGTGGGTTAGAGCTCGTAGTGAGATTTTACGCAAGTCCAGGTAAGGGAAGCTAGTTTTATTTTCAATAAAACCTTAAGCTAGAAGATTCCGATGTTTGGGCGACGTGATCGCCGGTTTTAACGCAACTTTCGAAATCCCCTATTTTAGTGTCGTTTTGAAATTGTTTGAGATTGAGAGGTGAAATGCATATAAGATTCGAAAATCTGAACTTTGGTATGATTGTTTCTGTGATTGGGATTGTTTAAGAAAAAGATTCAAAATATTACATGATGGAATTGTGTTTTTACGTGTGGTATGATGCATTGAATGTTGTGAATGTGGGATCAAGGCATAGTATTTTCAGGAAAGAAAATACCGTGTAAGATCGTGTAGAATGTGCATTGACTAGGGACTTGTCTAGAAGGAGATATCCTGACTCTGCTGATATAATGGAATCACATAGATGAAGTTATTCAGTTGTTGAGAGTCGAAGGAGGTTCATATATATGGCTAAGTTGTTTGAAAGATAACTGACTTGACCTGTTATATGAATTAACCCTGTCATACTGGGAGAGTGATGATATTGAGATTATGTATGCGCATGACTGTGTGGATTTCACAGCGACCCTGTGTGGATTTCACAGTGGTGTGATATTAAGTTGTTTTCTTAAAACTGTGATGATCGTGTGTAATTTACACGGGAGCAGATGATGTTGCAGGCAGTGGAGCTCCTTAGTGAGTGGATGGACAAAGAGATCGCCTATCCTTATGTTGTGTTTTGTTTTATTTTGAAACACTTGACAGTTATGTATTAAAATTCCCTAGAGAAGGGATATTATTTTGAAATACAATGTATTGATGGATGTATTTTATTATATATACATATGCTAATCTTTGATATTATTGTTTTACCTTTATTTTATTATATAAATATGAATAAGATATTGAGGGGTGTTACAATTCTACCCATGGAAAGCACCATTATCATAGACATTCTTCAAGGAGTTCTTCAAACTCTCACGGCCATGAAGAGGAAACCGAATGGAGGAGGCATCATCATCATCATTTTGGAGATAGGAGGCACCATGCAGCAAAACCATATTTGCCTTTTGCAAAATTATCTAGCTTTAGTGGTGAGGGTGATCCTAATGTATATTTGGGGTGGGAAGAAAAGGTTGAACAAATCTTTCATGTACATGAGGTCCAAGAAGACCAAAGGGTTAAGCTAGATTCCTTAGAATTTCTAGACTATGCCATGCAATGGTGGCATAAAACTCTTATGGACATTGGCTAAACAAGAGACCTCCTGTGGTTTCTTGGAACAATTTGAAAGAATGTATGCGCGCTAGATTTGTTCCACCACACTTTAGGAAAGACCTATTGTTGAAGCTCCAAAGGCTTCACCAAGGCACGCTAAGTGTGGATGCTTATTTCAAGGAGTTAGAAACACTTTTGCTTAAAGTATATATGCATGAAAGTGAGGAAACTAAGATGGCTAGATTCGTTAAGTGGTCTTAGAAGGGATATTCAAGATGTTGTAGAACTTTATGAGTACTCTTCTTTAGAAAATTTGGTTCACCTTGCCATCAAGGTTGAATCTCAACTTGCAAAGAAACTTGCTTTCAAAAATACTCATAATGATGGCTACTACAACAACTCTTGGAAAAATTAAAACAAATCTTTTTCAAAATTTCCTTTCAAAGATTCATCTTTCAAACCTAAGGATTCAAAGCCTTCCACTTCTAATAATAAATCACCAACCAAATCGTCTAGTAAGAAATGTTTTAAATGTTTAGGATATGGTCACATAGCTTCTAATTGCCCTTCTAAAAAAAAATATGATGATGCATGATGGGGTAGTAGTTAGTGAGCATGATTCGGGTTCTTCTAGACATTCAACACCGCTTAGATCATCAAGTGAGTATGAGAGTGAGAGTCCACTTGAAGGTGACTTGTTAGTAGTGAGACGAATGCTTTGTCAAGTTTTAAAACCTTTTGATGAAAGCCAAAGAGAAAATATTTTCCATACAAGATGTCTCATTAATAACAAGTTATGTTCTTTGATTGTGGATGGTGGTAGTTGCGCTAATGTGGCTAACACAAGAGTGGTAGATAAGCTTGGATTGCCTACTATCTCTCATGCAAAGCACTGTAAATTACAATGGTTAAGTAAGGTAGGTGAAATCATTGTTGACAAACAAGTCCTCATTGCATTTTCTATTGATAAATATAAAGATGAGGTCTTGTGTGATGTTGTACCTATGGAAGCTACACATGTTCTTTTAGGTAGGCCATGGCAATTTGATAGAAAAGTTTTTCATGATGGCTTTACCAACAAACTTTCTTTTGACTTTCATGGGCACAAGGTCATATTAAAGTCTCTCTCTCCAAAAGAAGTCCATGAGGACCAAGTTACAATGAAGAAAAATAGAGAGCATGAAAAAGAAAAAAAAAGTTTCAAAGCAAAGCCTTCTTATTTCTAGCCAAGAGGTCAACAAGGTAATTGTTTCTTAAAAGCGTATTTTTTTAGCTATGCCTAGGTCTCTTGAATGTGATACGACTAAGCTTAGTCTAACATGTTTGGATAATTTGGTTAAGGAATTCCAAGATGTGTTTCAAGACCCTCCTAAAGGCTTACCACCTCTAAGAGGCATTGAACACCAAATTGATTTTATACCCGGGGCTTCCTTACCAAATCGTCCAGCTTATAGGACCAACCCAACCGAAACAAAAGAAACCTAACAACAAGTTGAGGAGTTACTTGCTAAGGGGTGGGTGCAAGATAGTATGAGCCCATGTTCTATGCCTGTGATACTTGTCCCTAAAAAGGATGGGTCATGGAGGATGTGTACGGATTGTAGGGCCATAAACAACATTACCATCAAATATAGGCATCCCATTCCTAAGCTAGATGACTTGTTGGATGAATTGTACGGGTCTAAAATATTTACCAAAATTGATCTCAAAAGCGGGTATAATCAAATTCGGATAAAACAAGGAGATGAATGGAAAATCGCTTTTAAGACCAAATTTGGTTTATATGAGTGGTTAGTTATGCCATTTGGCTTGACTAATGCTCCTAGTACCTTCATGCGACTCATGCATCATGTTTTAAGAGCATTCATTGGCAAGTTTGTTGTAGTTTATTTTGATGATATCCTCATATATAGCTTATCTTTGGAACAACACGAGTTGCATGTTAAGGAAGTTCTTGAAACCCTTAGGAAGGAACATTTGTATGCTAACCTTGCTAAATGTATGTTTGGGCTTGATCATATAGAATTCCTAGGGTTTGTTGTAAGTTATAAAGGGGTGCATGTAGATCAATCAAAGGTTGCAGCAATTCAATATTGACCTACACCCATCAATGTGAATGAAGTACGAAGCTTTCATGGCCTTGCTTATTTTTATAGAAGGTTTGTGAAAGACTTTAGTACAGTTGCCGCACCATTCAACGCAATAGTAAAGAAGGATGTGGTTTTTAAGTGGGGAGAAGAGCAACAAAAAGCTTTTGAAACTTTGAAAGAAAAATTGACTAAAGCTCCCATCTTAGCCCTTCCTAACTTTGCTAAAACATTTGATATTAAATCTGATGCTTCTAATATAGGCATTGGGGCTGTTCTCCTTCAAGAGGGCCACGCCATAACTTATTTTAGTAAAAAATTGAAAGGAAGTCATCTCAACTATTCCACTTATGATAAAGAGTTATATGCACTTGTTAGAGCTTTGCACAATTGACAACACTATCTTTTTCCTAAAGAATTTGTGATACATAGTGATCATGAATCTCTTAAATATTTGAAAGGCCAAAGCAAGCTGAATAAGAGGCATGCTAAATGGGTGGAATTCATTGAGCAATTTCCTTATGTGATCAAACACAAACAAGGTAAAATAAATGTTGTGGCAGATGCTCTTTCAAGAAGATATACCTTGTTAAATATTTTAGATGTTCAATTTCTTGGTTTTGATCACATAAAGGAACTTTATCATGATGACCTTGATTTTTCTCTCATCTATCAATAGTGTTCGAAAGGTGGACACAAAGATTTTTTTATCCAAGATGGTTTTCTTTTTAAAGGCAAACGACTTTGTGTTCCACATGGTTCTATTAGACAATCTCTTGTTAGAGAAGCACATGAAGGTGGATTAATGGGGCATTTTGGGGTAGCCAAAACTTTAGATACATTACATGAGGATTTCTTTTGGCCACACATGCGAAAATCCGTACATAGCTTTTGTGATAAATGTATAGCATGTAGAAAGGCTAAGTCTAAAGTGCAACCCCATGGCTTGTATACCCCTCTTCCAATTCCTACAATGCCTTGGGTAGATATTTCAATGGATTTTATCTTAGGTCTTCCCAAGACATCAAAAGGAATGGATTCTATCTCTGTGGTTGTGGATAGATTTTCCAAAATGGCTCATTTTATACCATGCCACAAAGTTGATGATGTTTGTTATATTGCCAATCTCTTCTTTAAGGAAGTTGTTAGATTACATGGCATTCCTAGAAGCATTGTTTCTGATAGAGACTCTAAGTTCTTAAGCCACTTAATGGAAGAGGGCCAAGCACAACCGCACAAGAGCCAAGACAAGAGCATCCAAAGCCATACCAAGAGCGTCTAGGGCAAGAAGAGGAGCGTCTAGGACCATGGAAGGAGAGTCTAGGGCCATGGGAAGAGCGTTTAGGACCATTTACTAGGTCCATGGCCAAAAGACTACATGAAAACATTGACCTAGCTAAGGATGGGAGAGAAAGATATTTGTACATGTTACATGAAGGCCCATCAAGAGTAGCTTAGTCTTAGTTGTGGTGTAAATAGCACAAACTTGTTTCCATGAGGGTTTAACCTAGCTTTTGTTACATTTCTAGAAGCATTCCTAAAACTAGGGCCGGCCATGAGTCCTATGTGTGACATTTGCATTTCATTTTGAGTACATTCGCTTAGCATTAGGTTAACCTTTATGGTCCTCCTTAGCCTATAAAAGGAGGAGCCAACCTATTGTATTTTCAAGATTAAATAGAGTATTGTTATGCTGCCCAAATTGTGCCATACACTACTCATTGCCTAATACTTAGGTTTTAGTCTTCATTTCATCACTTCCAAAGGGGCTGGCCGAACCTCCCCATTCCCTCACTCTTCATGCACCTTCAAGGCACCCAAGCTTCCTAGGAAGGCCTTGCTCACCTCCTCCATAAGCTTCCGCATCCATCATCACCAAGGAACTCCAAAACCTAAAGAAGAGCTCATAGGAATGCTATCACCACTTTTGGAGGACCTTATGGGGCAAACTTGGCACAAAACTCTTGTTTTCTACTACTTGCCACCCCCAAACTGATGGTCAAATTGAGGTGGTTAATAGAACTTTGGGTCAAATGTTGAGATGCTTTATTTCTGGGAATCCTAGGGTATGGGAGAATTTTCTACCTCAACTGAGTTTGCTTATAATAGAGTAGTAAACTCTACCACATTCCATTCTCCTTTTGAGGTTGCTTATGGTTTCAATCCCTTAACACCTCTAGATCTTCTCCCAATTCCTGTACTTGATGATGTTTTATGCAAGGATGGATTTGAAAAATATTCTTTTATAAAATACTTGCATAATCACATCAAGCTACAAATTGAGAAGAAAGTTGGCAAGTATGCTGAAAATGCTAACAAAAGGAGAAAGACATTAATCTTTGAACCTGGTGATTGGGTTTGGCTCCATTTGAGAAAGGATAGATTCCAAACTCAAAGAAAGTCAAAGCTTATGCCTCATGGAAATGGTCCTTTTCAGGTCATCAAGAGGATTAATGATAATGCCTATGAGTTAGATATGCCTGATACTTTTCTTGTTAGTCATACTTTTAATATCAGTGATCTAACTCTCTTTTCTGCAGGTCTTCAAAATTCGTGGACAAATTCTCTCCAACCTGGGGAGCATGATGGAGATCAAATAGAAGAGGAAAGTGAGGTCCAAGCCCAAGAAGTTCAAGGACAAACTAGCTCAAAATCCTTCATGCCTCAAAGGATTACAAGGAGCAAGGCTAAAGTTTTGGGTAAAGAGCATCAAATGCTATCTCTTTTTGTAATTACCCTTGTGTAAAATTTGTAAATAATATAGAAATAGCCTTAGGAGAATTCCAAAAGAGGAAAACCAAAATACACCTCTCATGTAAGGCATCATAGGCGCAAGTTTTAGGAAAGAGCTAGAAGAAGTGACTCTTCCTACTCCTTTCTCACTTAGGCGCTACTTTAGGAGAAGGAACTAGAAGAGTGACTCTTCCAACTCCTTCTTCCCTTGTAAATGAATGAACCTCTTCATTGTAAATAGAGTTGCATGGTACCTTGTATCATAAGTTGAAAATTGAAGTACAGAAACTATCTTGAATTGTTGTGAGAGAGTTCGTGAGACTAGTTCTTTTTCTCTTCATCCTTGTCTTATCTTGTGAGCTTGGGGGACTCTCAAGTGGCGGCACCCTCCAAGTGGCGTGAAGCATCTCCCTCCATGGCTACAACCACATAACTCCATTTCCTTTCATCTTCCAAAATTACCCATTTGTGTTCTACTTGTTTGTTTTCAATTCTATTCGGTTCAATCTCTTCCTTTTGTTGTCCTCTTTCATTTCCTTCCTAAGGGTTGCTAAAACGTCCCTAACATGCTTCTCATGATCTTCCAAAGACAAGCTATATATGAGTATGTCATCAAAGTAAACTACAATAAACTTGCCAATGAATGGTCTTAAGACATCGTGCATGAGTCACATGAAGGTACTAGGAGCATTAGTCAAGCCAAAGGGTATGACTAACCACTCATATAAACCAAACTTGGTCTTAAAAGCGGTTTTCCATTCATCCCCCAGTTTAATCCAGATTTGGTTATAACCACTATTAAGATCAATCTTGGAAAATATTTTAGACCCATGTAATTCATCCAACAAGTCATCTAACCTAGGAATGGGATGCCTATACTTGATTTTAATGTTATTTACAGTGCAACAATCCATACACATTCTCCATGACCATCCCTTTTAGGGTTAAGTATGACAGGCATAGCACATGGACTCATGCTATCTTGCACTCACCCCTTAGCTATTAAGTCCTCAACTTGTTGTTGAATTTCCTTGACCTCAGTGGGATTGGTCCTATATGTTGGGTGATTTGGTAAAGAAGCCCCGGGAATGAAGTCTATTTGGTGTTCAATTCCTCTTAGAGGTGGTAAGGCTTTAGGAGGATCTTGAAACACATCTTCAAATTCCTTTACCAAATTATCCAAACATGTGGGACTATCCTTAGACGACTCACTCTTAAGGGCCCTAGGAATAGCTAGAAAGATAGGCTTATGAGCAACTATTACCTTTTTGACGTCTTGGGTTGTCATGAGAAGGCTTCTCTTGGAACTTTTTTTATCATTTTCGATGTCTCTCTTTACCTTCATTTTAATTTGGTCCTCATGGACTTCCTTTGGAGAGAGAGATTTAAGTATGACCTTATGCCCATGGAAGTTAAAAGAGAGTTTGTTGGTAAAGCCATCATGAAAAACTTTTCTATCATATTGCCATGGCCTACCTAAAAGAACATGAGTTGCTTCCATTAGGACAACATCACACAAGACCTCATCTTTATATTTACCAATAGAAAAAGCAATGAGGACTTGTTTATTAACTATGATTTCCCCAACCTCACTTAACCATTATTGATTGTAGGGCTTTGCATGAGAGATAGTAGACAAGCCAAGTTTATCTACTACTCTTGTGCTAGCCACATTTGCACAACTACCCCCATCCACTATAAGAGAACACAACTTATCATTAATGAGACATCTTGTATGGAAAATATTTTCTCTTTGACTTTCATCAAAGGGTTTCAAAACTTGGCCAAGCATGCATCTCACTATTAATAAGTCACATTTAAGTGGACTTTTACTCTCATGCTCACTTGGGGACCTATGTGGAAGATCTAAAGGCATCCGAACTATGCTCACCCACTACTTCCCCACTATCATGCATCATCATATTTCTTTTTGAAGGATAATTAGCCGTTATATGACCATAGCCTAAGCATTTAAAGCACTTTTTACTTGAAGATTTAGTGGGTGATTTAGGAGTAGAAGTGGAAGGCTTAGAATCCCTATGTTTGAAAGTAGAGTCTTTAGAAAGATATTTTGAAAAAGATTTGTTTTTGTTTTTCCAAGAAGTGTGGTAGCAACCATCATAATGAGAATTTTTTAAAGAATTTTTCTTTGCAATTTGAGATTCAACCTTAATGGCAAGGTGAACCAAAGTTTCTAAAGAAGAATACTCATAAAGTTCCACCAAATCTTGGATATCCCTTCTAATACCACTCACAAATCTAGCCATTTTAGCTTCATCACTCTCATGCACATCAACTTTAATTAAAAGTGTTTCAAATTCTTTAAAATAAGCATCCACACTTAGGGTGCCTTGGTGAAGTCATTGGAGCTTCAACAAAAGGTCTTTCCTAAAGTGTGGAGGCACAAATCTAGCGTGCATACATGCTTTTAAATCATCCCAAGAGACCATGGGAGGTCTCTTGTTTAGCTCAATGTCCATGAGAGCTTTGTGCCACCATTGCATGGCATAGTCCATAAACTCTAAAGAAGCTAGCCTAACCCTTTGGTCTTCTAAGACCTCATGTACATGAAATATTTGCTCAACTTTGGCCTCCCCCACCCACTAAAACTAGGTAATTTTACATAAGGAAAATAAGGCTTAGCCACATTTTGGCGCCTATCTTCAAAGTTGTGATGCATCCTCCATGTGGCTTCTTCATGATGTTCATAAGAACTTTGTGAATTTCGTAAGGCATGCCTATGATGATGATGTCTTCTCTCTCGATAGTGGTGATTGGATGTGTTGTCCATCTCCAATTTTTGAAGTCTTGCCTCCATTTGTCTTACCTCCTCATATCTTTGTGCAATGGTTCTTTTAGCATCCTTCAATTCACCATTAGGAATGCTTTTTGAGAAGAATGAGGCCTAGAGGACTCTCCACTTGAATAAGGGTCCATGATACAAAGAAATACAAAAACACAAAGAACAAACAATTATAGAAAACAAGGTTAGAAAAAACAAGGTGAAAAGGCAAGTATAGCTTGCGACAAAGATGTAGAAATCACTCAAACCACTCCAAGAAAATTTTCTTTCCTTTACCAAGCCTCTCTTATGGATTGGATGAGCCTCAAGTGAAAGATGCCAAAGCAAACCACACTTACTCAAAGAACAATTCACCACAAAACTAGAGGAAGCAAGAAAGACAAGCAAGAAAATGTATAAGCAAGAAAAGCTAAACCGAAGTGTGTACAAAAGATTATGACAAAACTTAAAGAAGAATAAGATAAGCAAGAAAAGGAACACAATAAGACTCAAGGAAACCTACTAAAATTTTAAAGAAGAAAGATAATACACTCTTTAGAACTTTGAAAAGCAAAAGGATAAAAAATTCCACAATGTAGATAACAATTTGCCAATCAAGTTGAAACCAAAGTTGAAAATTAAATTGATGTGCAAATGTAAAGCCTAGATGCAAGTATCAAACTGTTTTGAATGATATAGGTACTGTTTTAGGTACTTTATTATTATTATTTTATTAAACTACATAAACATATGGAAAGAAAGATCCATAGTTTGCATCATAACAATTTTTAACAACATTCAATTTGCACAAAATTTTTTGATGAAGGATTCAATATAATTGAACACTTGAAATCATGTGTTTGGAACTCTAAATCAACTTTTACTAAAACAAAGAGCTAAAGAAAATGCAAACTTTCAAAATCAAAAGCAAGCAAGTAGAGTAAAAAAATAAGGACTCCTAGAACACTATCGCACATAAAACTCAAAGTAAAAGGCAAGATCAAAGAAAAGGCATATACTAAGACATTTTCAAATGAATCAAAGCATGAATATAGGTGCTGGAAAAAAAATTTGGCAAGAAATAGGTGCTGGAAAATTAAAAGCAAGAAATTAAATGACAAGAAAGTAAAGGTACTTGAAAGTAAAAGTGCTAGAATTTAAATTGCTTGAAAGTAAAGTATCAATTCAACTCAAAATGCTCAAATCAACACCATACCTCTTGATACCACATGATGTGAGTTGATTTAAGATTCATTATATTTGTGACACTTTTTAAGAATTAGGATAAAGATTCTTAGCAATTTAAAGGTGAGTCACCTAAGGAAAATCCCCACTGGACATTAACTTAACAAGTGTTAAGTAGATGTGAAGGTTCATTTCCAAAGGTCCGAGGTAAAACACAATTAGAGTGATGAATGGATGATAATTAAGGTGCAGAATCCAGAATATAAATGGCGCAAAACAAATGGAATTAAAGGTACAAAACAGAATTAAAACAAAAAACATATTCAAGGAGGCATAGGAATAATCAATGGAGTTCAATGCCTTCCAAATGATAATCCAAACTCATATATCATGAGTGCCATATCCTTACAACACAATTGAATAAGAAGAACAAGAAATTAACCGAACAAAATTGAATCTAAGCAAATAAACCAAATAGAAACACAAGAAGAACAAGATTAACTGATTAAAATTGAAAAACAAGGAAGAACAACCGATTGAAATGACTATGGAAGATGAAAGAAGATGACACTTATGTGGTTGTAGCCATGGATTGGGAAGAACATGCCACTTGGAGATGAATGATCCAAGATAAGTGTTGGAATGCCGCCACTTGAGAGCTCCCAAAGTACTCACAAGATGAGACAAGGAAGAGGAGAACATGTCTCACAAAATTCACTCACAATTTGAGTATAGTAACTTTACTTCTAATTTCAATATCCATTTACAATGACCAAGCACCTCTATTTATAGTTTTACAGGGCTGAAATGAAAGTGAAATAAATTTAAATTCTCTCCTAATTCAAATGTTAAAACCGGGGCCAATTTAGAGTCACAAGGGAGGTGCGACTTATTTTCTACTTTGGCACCTCCTAAAAACTACACCTACACCCTCTTTTGATGTCACATGGAAAGTGTGACTTATCTTTGTACATTAACAACCCTATTCCTATATTCACACCTACCTCTATTATTCTTCTACAAACTACTCAAAAAGAAATTACAAAAATAGTCATCCATTGATGCTTATCACCCAAAGCTTTAGCCTTGCTCCTAGTAATCCTTTGAGGCATGAAGGATGTTGAGCTCATGGTTTGGGCTTGGGCTTCTAGGGCTTGGGCCTTAAGCGCTTCCTCTACTTGATCTTCATCACGAAACCAACTCACCAAATGTGGTGACACGAAACCATCTCACCTGATGTGGTGACACGAAACCAGCTCGCCAAAGATTGGGTATAGCCCAAACGAAATCAGATCACCAAAGATTGGGTATAGTCCAAATGAAACCAGATCGCCAAGGATTGGGTGTAGCCCAAACAAAACCAGCTCAAAGATGCCCACTTGTTCAGCATTTGGGGCCTCATTCTGATCAAAGGCACCAACCAAACTGCAGCTCGCCAGAATTTGGTTTGAGCCCCAAAAGGAAACCTTGCTCTGAAAAACTTCCAAAGGAAGGAAACTACAGGTTCATGACATGATACAAACCCACAAAGACTCCAAAACCAAGTCCACAAGAAGATGACCAAGAATGCCAACTATAAAGGGTCATCTCAACAAGCAAAGGAAGACCTCTTCAATAGGAGGAATGGATAAGGTCCAGAGCACTTGAAGTTCTTCCTATTAGTCTTCTTAAATATTTAGAAAAATGTTATAAATAAATTGGGCTCAAATGAGGGGTTCAAATAGTAGAAATAAGGTAGAATAAAGTGCCTTTAGCATAGTAAGGGGTGTGGGTAGCAATCTTGCTTGTTCCTAGCCCATTTGAAGGCATTTTGACCTAATTTCTAGAAGGATAAGCCAAGAATACGGGATTGACTTAGTCAAACCCTATGGCTGCCCACTTTTTTCCTTTTCCCATTCTACCCTTTAAGATTGCTTTCCAAGGCTCCTGAATCTATAAATAGGGAGGCCTACCTCATGTATTCACAAGTTGAAAATTAGAGTAAAGTTACTATACACAATTTGTGTTAGAGTTTTTGAGCATTGTCTCCTTACACCATTGTCTTATCTTGTGAGATTTAGAGAGCTCTCAAGTGGCGGCATCCTTCACTCATCTTGGAGTAAACCACCATCCAAGTGGCGTGATCACTTCTTTACCTTCATTCTCCTAAGTTTCCTTTCACTCATCTTTTTCCATTCCATTTCCATTCTAAATTTCAATTCTGAAATCTATGTCTTGTTCTTGTTTTAATGCTTTGTTTCCTATTCGGTTTCCTTAATTATGTTTAGTTTCCTCTTTTTAATTTCAGCACCTTTACTTGTCATCATCTTCACCATAATTGTGTTTTCCTTTTGCCTTTGTGAAATGAACCTTCACATCTACTTAACCACTTGGTTAAGTTAATGTCCAGTGGGGATTTTCCTTAGGTTCTCACCTTAATCATCCTAAAGTCTCAATGCTAATTAAAGTGCCACCATAAAATGCTAAATCATAAAATCAACTCACATCATGTGGTATTCAGAGCTATGGTTTTGTTTATCTTTTTAAGTTGATTTGGCACTTTATTTTGTGCAAATTTTTTTTTTTTAGGTTCCTTGTTGAGTTAGCTATTCTGTTTTTGTTTTAATTTGAGCCTTTCTTGCTGTTTTAATTGGTGCAAATTTAATTGTGTTTGAGTCATTTTGATTTTTGAATCCATACAAGTTTTGTCAAGTCATGTTTCTCCTACAATGTCATCAATTCTATGTAGTCCTTTTATTGCTAATTTTGGTTGATTGATTTTATTTGAGTGCAGTTTTATAATTCTGTTTTGAGCCTTTGGTGCATTTTAATTTTTAGATTTGAGCTCATGCTTGTGTGATAGATCCATACAAGTTCAAATACATCAATTCCATTGTGTCTTTGTAGTTCTTAATGCTGTTTTTCATTCCAGAATAGGTTTTCCCTGTTTCACTGAATCTGTGCTGACTGTTTTCATTTATGCAAATTAAATTTGTTGGAGAAAAATTATGAAACTATGGATTTGATTAGTTTGAAGTGTTAAGAAAAAGTGAAAAAAAGAAGTGTAGCAAAATACAAAATAAAAAAAAATGATAAATGAAATACAGAGAGAGTACAAAATTCTGACGCTGGAAAAACGGTGAAGTGGCAGTGATTTTCAGAAATTTATCACAATTATTTGGCGCACTGTTTTGATACAATTCCAGTGCCTACTTTGAGCTAAGACATTGAGCTTTCTGTGGTTTAAATTTCACATTCAAATTTGCATTATTCAGCTCAGAATAAATTTTTAAAGTCACACAAAATTTTACACATATTCCAATAGTACTGTTTTTGGTTTTCTTCATCCAATTCTAGTACCATTCTCTAGGTTCTCTTTGTGTACTACCTTTTATTGAGTGCCTTATTTTCTTCGCTTGTCATTTTCATTCAATATTCTTTTCTAAAGTTTTGTCATATCTCTCTTTCCATCTTTGATTTAGCTTTTCTTGTTTAAGATTTTCTTGCTTGTCTTCTTTGTTTCCTTAAGTTTTGTTTCGGTTTCATTAAAGCTTGAGTGATTGAGGCTTTGACCTCTTTTCATTTGAGGGTTTTCATCAATCAAGAAAGACCTTTGAGATGTGGGAAAAATTTCTTGAGTGCTTTGAGTGTTCTCCTCCAAATCGCAAGCTTGAGCTTGTTTTTCCACTAACTTTGCTTTCCTAATTGTTTGTTCTTTGTGTTTTTGTGTTTGATTGTTGTGATGGCTCCTATTTCAAGTGTTGCATCTTCCAAACCGCATGCCTATCACAAAACTCACTTTTTGGGAGAACTTGTGGAGGTCAAGAAACAACTTGTCCACAAAGAGGAAAAACTTAGCCAATTTGCCAAAAGATTGCAAAGACTAGAAGAAGCTCAAGCTCGGCAAAATCAACAAGATGAGGACAAATGGAGTGTGCACAATTTTGCCAAAAGGCACCATCAACACCAACCACAACAAGAACATTCTTTTAATTTTGTAAAGTTACCTAGTTTTAGTGGGTCCAATGACCCTTCTTTGTATTTAGATTGGGAAGCTAAGGTTGAACATCTCTTTCATGTGTATAATGTAACATCCCGCCAAATCCTTTTCATAATTATAAAACGAAATAAAGGTAAAACAATAATATTGAAGTGAACATATGTATATATATATATATAATGAAAATTTCCCCTCATAGGGAGTTTAATACATATCCCGTCAGTTTTCCAAAACTTAAACAAAATACAGCAAAATAGAAAAAAACAGGCGATCTTGTAACATCCCGCAAAATAAAACCATACATACATGTATAATGAAAATAAAGGTAAACAAATAATATTGAAGAGTACATGAATATATATATATATAAGTAATGAAGTTGCTCCTCTTAGGGAGTTTAATACATAACCAGTCAAATGTTTTCAAAATTTAAACGAAATTCAACCAAATACAACAAGACCGGCGGTCTCCATACATGAACCGGCGATCTGGTAACAGAAGGCCCAAAATAGGCGATCTGCAGTAGGACATAAATCCGGCGATCACCACCAAGAGATAGAAAACCGGCGATCTCTTCCTCGGCGACCACTCACTAAGGAGCTCTACTTCCTGGAAGATCATCTGCTCCCGTGTAAGTTATACACGATCATCACAGTTTTAAGAGAAAAACAGCCAACGAGCAGAACACGCAGGGTAAGCTAGATATTTTAAAGAGAGTTTAAATAAGGATACTTAAAATAAAATCAAGGTAAACAATTTCAAGATATTCACGTAAAGTTATCAAGTTTCTCATACTCTTCACCTGATCGCCCAGAAATCACACATTTCGCAATATTTTCCAGAGTCATTCTATTTCACAACTGTATCAAGTGTCTATCAATTTCAAGTTCCTCATTTCACATGTCAGACCACCACTGACTCAGCACACAAGACACTTGACACTACTTCCGGAAGACTCATGCATTGATTAGACTCAGAGATCTGCACCTGTCATACCATACCACTGTGAAATCCACACAGGGTCGCTGTGAATCCACACAGCATGCGCATATATAATCTCAATGTCAATAGTTCTCCCTGTATGACAGGGTTAATCCATAGAACAGGCGGAGCTCGTTCTTTTTCACACGAGACGCCCATTCATATGAACCTCCTTCGACTCTCACCAACTGAGTAACTTCCTCTATGTGATTCCATTTTCTCAGCAGAGTCAGGATATCCCCTTAGGAATCACCAATCAATGCACATCCTACACGATCTTACACGGTATTTCCTTTCCTGAAAATACTATGCCTCGATCCACATTCACAACATTCAACACATCATACCGCCCTTAAATAAATGATTCAAGTCACAGCAACGATCGTTTCAAAGATTCAGATTTTCGAAGATCACATTTAAGCTTCAACAGTTCAAAGTAACACCAAAAACAGGGAGTTCGCAAACATCGCCCAAACCGGCGACCTGGTTCAAAAACAGGGTATTTCGAAGTCTGTATTTAAAAACCGGCGACCACGTCGCCCAAACACATGGAACAGAGCATTCACGCAGATGAAAACGAAACCGGCGACCACGTCGCCCTCATTTCAGAAATAACTAAACTATAGCTTGTAATGAAAATGAAGTCTAGCTTCCCTTACCTGGACTTGCGCAAACACCTAGAGTTCCGAAACTCAACAAAGCTTGAAGAACGCCTTGGCTCTGTTTTTGCGTCTGGTTGAAGGACTTGCAGAGAACTGCCCAGGTGCTCTAATGGTGGCTGTCGCTCGTCGTACTCTCTTTGAAGGCTGCAACGTTTCTTTCTCTCAGCAGTGGGTTTTCTGCATCTTAAACCAACTTATCCACCAAAAGCAGCTGCCACCACCCACTCTGCAGAGAAGTCTGAGTGTACGTTTCCCTGAACAGTACGACTACAGTTGTCTCTTGCGCAGGCCAACCACTCCCTGAACAGTACTACTGAGCGTGCCTCTGCGCAGGCTAACACTCTGAGGTCACAATTCTGAACCACTCTTCTTGTCTACGTGGCGCGCGTGCAGGACGTTCCATGCTGGAAGTCTGGGTCCCACCTTCTCTGTGTGTAACTCGACGTCGCGCGATGACCTTTCACCGATGACCACAGGCGCGAAGTCTATCCACCGATGACCTCTCCCGCGAAGGCTATCCACCGATGACCTCTCGTGCGAAGGCCATCCACCGATGACCTATCGCGCGAAGGCTATCCACCGATGACCTCTCGCGTGAAGACAATCCACCGATGACCTCTCGCTGGCGAATGACCGATGTCTCCCCCTGGCAAAGCCCGCATGCCTCTCGCGCCCTGGCGATGCCCGCATGCCTCTCGCGCCCTGGCAATGCCCGCATGCCTCTCGCCCGCGCGATGCCTGCATGCCTCGCGCCCTGGCGACGTCCACATGCCTCGCGCCCACGCGATGCCTGCATGCCTCGCGCCCTGGCGCCCATGTGTAGCAGGCGACCGGCGATCATGTACTACTAGGCGATCTCATAGTCTTCCAAACTACACTTTCCTTCCTTTTCATTTTAAATAAAGACATACTTAGAATTCATTTAAAATATATCTCTTTTATTCCAATTTAATTTTACAGGTCCTTACAGATCTCCTATCAGAAAAGGGCGATCTCCTATCAGAAAAAGGCGATCTCCTATCAGACAGCAGAAAAAAAGGTGATCGCCTAACAGAAACAGAAATAGGCGATCTCCTTCCGGTGACCACTCACTGAGGAGCTCAACTTCCTGCAACCTCGTTTGCTCCCGTGCAAAAATACACGATCATCACAGGTTTAAGAAAGCAACCACAATACCAGATAAAAGGGTAAGCTAGATATTTTAAAAACTTTAAATATGAAACTTTATATCAATAGAAAACATAAATCTTCACACCATTCATAATCTATATCAATTTCAACCATCAACATTCCCATATTCCACAAACTCGTCAAGTGTCTATTCACTACTTTCAATATTCATGGTTCACACGTCAGACTTTCCACTGACTCATAACATATAGACACATGACTCTACTTCCGGAAGACTCGTGCGTTGACTCAGACTCAGAGATCTGCACCCGTCATACCACACCACTGTGAAATCCACACAGGGTCGCTGTGAAATCCACACAGCCATGCGCATACACAATCTCAATATCATCACTCTCCCGGTATGACAGGGTTAATTCATATAACAGGTCAAGTCAGTTATCTTTCAAACAACTTACCCATACATATGAACCTCCTTCGACTCTCCACAACTGAATAACTTCATCTATGTGATTCCATTATACCAGCAGAGTCAGGATATCTCCTTCTAGACAAGTCCCTAGTCAATGCACATTACACACGATCTTACACGGTATTTTCTTTCCTGAAAATACTATGCCTTGATCCCACATTCAGAACATTCAACACATCATACAACACTTAATGAACGATTCCAGTCACAGCAACATTCATTCCGCGGTTCAGATTTTCGAATATCACATGCATTTCACATTTAAATCTCAAACAGTTTCAAACAACACAAAAACAGGGGAGTTCGAAAAACAACGTCAAAACCGGCGATCTTGTCCAAAAGCAGGGGATTATGCAATAACAGTTGAAAACCGGCGACCACGTCGCCCCATCATCTCAATCATCTAATATAAGGTTTTCGTTGGAAATAAGGCTAGCTTCCCTTACCTGAGCTTGCGCAAAAAACCAAGAGTTCCAAAACCCACCGAGCTTAAAGGTGCCTTAGCTCTGTTTTAGCGTCTGGTCTGGAGAACTTGCAGAGAACTTCCCAGGTGTCCAAGGGTAGTCGTCGCTCATCGTACTGGTGCTTGAGGGTGCCTGAATTGCTGCGCGAAGGAGAGAAAGAGAGAGATGAAGGTGAACTCACTCTGTCACTCTTGAACCACAGCAACGTTCTCTACCCTCAAAAGTGAGTTTTTGAATCTAAACCAACTTGTCCACAAAAGCCGCTGCCACCACCCACTCTGCAGGGAAGTTTGCGTGTACGCTTCCCTGAACAGTACGACTACGCGTGCCTCTGCGCAGGCCAACACTCTGATGTCACTATTCTGAACCACCCTTTTTGTCTACGTGTCGCGCGTGCAGGACGTTTCATGCTGGGAGCCTGGGTCCCACCTTACCTGTGTGAAACTCGACATCGCGCGATAACCTTCCACCGATGACCGCTCGCGCGATGACTATCCACCGATGCCTCATCCTGGCGGACGACCGATGTCTCTCCCTGGGAGACGACCAATGTCTCTCCTGGCGATGACCGCATGCCTCGCGCCCTGGCGATGCCCGCAAGTCTCGCGCCCTGGCGACGTCCGCATGTCTCTCGCGCCCTGGCGACGTCTGCATGTCTCTCGCGCCCTGGCGATGCCCGCATGCTTCGCGCCCTGGCGACCATGTACCAGAGAAGTCGGAGGTCGCCTCCGTCTTCAACAACGGCGATCTCGTAGACTTCTAAGCTACACTTTCCTTCCTTTTTATTTTAAATAAAGACATACTTAGAATTCATTTAAAATATATTCCTTTTATTCCAATTTAATTTTTTCAGGTCCTTACATATAAGGTCACTGAGGACCAAAAGGTTAGGTTAGCTTCCTTAGTTTTCTTAGACTATGCCAACCAATGGTGGCACAAACTTGTAATGGACATTGGGCGAAACAAGAGGCCAATCGTGGTCTCTTGGTATGATTTAAAGGCATGTATGCGCCTGAGGTTTGTTCCTCCTCCTTATAGGAAGGAACACTTGTTGAAGTTCCAAAGGCTTCATCAAGGACATAGGATGGTAGATGAATATTTTAAAGATTTCAAAACATCTTTGACTAAAATGAATATGCATGATAATGAAGAGTCAAAGATAAAAAGGTTTGTAAGTGGTTTGCGAAAATAAATTAAAGATCTTGTAGAATTAAGTGAGTACTCCTCTTTAACGAAAGTGGTTCACCTAGCCATCAAGGTAGAATCACACCTTTTGAAGAAAACAACTTTCAAACATACTCACAGTGATGGTTTCTACAAATCTTCTTGGAAGGATACAAACAAAATTTCTATAAATATTTCTCCTTCCAATTTTTCAAGCAAACCCACTTCTACCCACAAAGTTTCTAAACATACTCCTTCTACATCTCCACCTAAGTCACCAACCAAAACTTCAAAAATAAAATGTTTTAAATGTTTAAGTTTTGGGCACATAGCTGCCAATTGTCCAGATAAACGAACCATAATGTTACACAAGGTAAAACCAGACCAACTAAAAACAAAATCCAAAAGTGAAAATGAAAGCGAAAAAGAAGGCCAAGATACCATGGGTATCATCCCTTCACCTCCAAGGTGTTTTCCTTCCTTCTCTTTTTCATTACCTTAAAATTCTAAATACTTGATATTTTTGCTTAGGAATTTTAGGGATGATATTCCAAACCCTCCTAAAGGTTCTCACCTTATAAGAGGATTTTTCACAAAACATTTCATCCCCAAATATTCTTTTCAAATATGTCTTGTAGTTAGAATTCCCACATATCATCTCCCTAACATTAATCACCATAAGTTTCCTTCACCCCTACCATATCCATCTAATGTGAACAAACTTATTGTGTTCTGTGCAGGACTACTAAATTCGTGGACGAATTCTTTCGAACCTGGGGAGCATGATACAAACCCACAAAGACTCCAAAACCAAGTCCCAAGAAGATGACCAAGAATGCCAACTATAAAGGGTCATCTCAACAAGCAAAGGAAGACCTCTTCAATAGGAGGAATGGACAAGGTCCAGAGCACTTGAAGTTCTTCCTATTAGTCTTCTTAAATATTTAGAAAAATGTTGTAAATAAATTGGGCTCAAATGAGGGGTCCAAATAGTAGAAATAAGGTAGAATAAAGTGCCTTTAGCATAGTTGATGTGAATTCAAGAACATAAGATGAAAGGTTCTTGACATTCTTAGGAAACATCTTGAGCTGGTCATTAGAGAGGCACTTTTTCTTAGAATTGGATCAATGTTCTAAGTCAAGAACTCACCAAAAACTAATGCCAAAACACAAACTCATATGGAAGTTCCAATTATTGTCAAATTGAACTGATTAAAAAAGAAATTAAAGGCAAGGAAACTGAAAATAAGTGCTGGAAAATAAAGGCACCGAACCAAAACACAAGAACACAAGCTAAGACATGAAAATTAGAAGAGAAGGAAGGAAGGAGAAGAGAATGCTCATGAAGATGGAGGTATGGTTGGATGATCACGCCACTAAGAGGATGAAGGCTCCTAGATGAGTGTGCAAGCCGCCACTTGAGGTAACCATTTAACCTTCAAGATAAGACTAGTGAAGAAGATGCAAAGCTCTCCAATGGTCACTCAAAAATTGAGTAAAGTTTCTCTAATTCAAAATTTAAATCTGAAAAATACAAGGGCAGCACCTTAATTTATAGTGTGAAGGTGCTGAAATGCAAGCTAAAATGAATTCAAAATTCCCCCCAAATTCAAATGAAAATGGCGCCAAAACAAGTCATGAGGAAGGTGTGACTTCTTCTCTCACTTTGGCACCTCCTATTTTAACTCCTACACCTATCTACTAACGCACCCCCCTCCTAATGCTCCTAACTAAAGACCTAAAGATGCTTTAACATAAGAGGTTTCTCATGTTTTCCTCTAAGCACCCTCGCACAAAGAAATTACAAGAAGGGAAAATAAACGTCCCCTTGCTCCTAAAGCTTTGAACATGCTTCTTGTGAGCCTTTGAGGTTGACTTTGATCTCTATGAACGTCCTCAACCTCTTCTTCTTTGTGATGATTGGCCTCCATGTCCTCTTGAGCTTGATCTCCATCAATAGTAGGGGGTGTGGGTAGCATTCTTGCTTGTTCCTAGCCCATTTGAAGGCATTTTGACATAATTTCTAGAAGGATAAGCCAAGAATACGGGATTGACTTAGTCAAACCCTATGGCTGCCCACTTTTTTCCTTTTCGCATTCTACCCTTTAAGCTTGCTTTCCAAGGCTCCTGAATCTATAAATAGGGAGGCCTACCTCATGTATTCACAAGTTGAAAATTAGAGTAAAGTTACTATACACAATTTGTGTTAGAGTTTTTTAGCATTGTCTCCTTACACCATTGTATTATCTTGTGAGATTTAGAGAGCTCTCAAGTGGCGGCATCCTTCTCTCATCTTGGAGTAAACTGTAAGGACCTGTAAAATTGAATTGGAATAAAAAGGGTTATATTTTAAAAGAATTCTATGTATGTTTTATTTAAAACAAAAAGGGAGGAAAAGTTAAGTTTAGAAGGCTATGAGATCGCCGGTCGCCTGCTACACTTGAGCGCCAGGTGGACGTCGCCAGGGCGCGAGGCATGCAGACATCGCGCGGGCGCGCGAGGCATGCAGACATCGCGCGGGCGCGCGAGGCATGCAGACATCGCGCGGGCGCGCGAGGCATGCAGACATCGCGCGGGCGTGCGAGGCATGCAGGCATCGCGCGGGCGCGAGGCATGCGGGCATTGCCAGGGCGCGAGGCATGTGGACGTGGCCAAGGCGCGAGAGGCATGCGGGCATTGCCAGGGCGCGAGGCATGTGGACGTGGCCAAGGCGCGAGAGGCATGCGGGCATCGCCAGGGCGCGAGGCATGTGGACGTAGCCAGGGCGCGAGAGTTATGAGGGCGTCGCCAGGGAAGACATCGGTCGTCTTCTAGGGCGAAGGAGACATCGGTCGTCTTCCAGGGCGAAGGAGACATCGGTCGTCTTCCAGGGCGAAGGAGACATCGGTCGTTCGCCAGGATGAGTCAGCAGTGGAATGTTATCGCACGACGTCGAGTTTCACACAGAGTAAAGTGGGACCCAGACTCTCAGCATGAAACGTCCTGCACGCGCGCCACGTAGACAAAAAGGATGATTCTGAGTGGTGACATCAGAATGTTGGCATGCGCAGGAGACACTCGCGGTCGTACTGTTCAGAGCAGTGGCTGGCATGCACAAGCGACAACAGTGGCAGTACTGTTCAGAGCAGTGGTTGGCATGCACCAGAGACAACAGTGGTCGTACTGTTCAGGGCAGTGGTTCTCAGACTTCTCTGCAGAGTGGGTGGTGGCAGCTGCTTTTGGTGGATAAGTTGGTTTAAGATGCAGAAAACCCACTGCTGAGAGAAAGAAACGTTGCAGCCTTCAAAGAGAGAAAGAGTGAGTTACCTCCCTTCTCCTCCAGTTGCCTCCTTCGCGTTGCGATTCTGGCACCTTCACACGAGAGTACGACGAGCGACAGCCACCATTAGAGCACCTGGGCAGTTCTCTGCAAGTCCTTCAACCAGACGCAAAAACATAGACAAGGCGTTGTTCAAGCTTCGTTGGGTTTCGGAGCTCCTGGTGGTTTGCGCAAGTCCAGGTAAGGGAAGCTAGACTTCATTTTCAATACAAGCCATAGTTTAGCTATTTTCTGAAGTGAGGGCGACGTGGTCGCCGGTTTTCGTTTTCATCCTTGTAAAATGCTCTGTGCTATGTGTTGGGTGACGTGGTCGCCGGTTTTAAATGCAGACTTCGAAATACTCTGTTTTTGAACCAGGTCGCCGGTTTTGGCGTTGTTTGCGAAACTCTCTGTTTTTGGTGTTGCTTTGAAACTGTTGAGATTTAAATGAGATATCCGAAAATAAGAACCTTGGATTGAGTTTTGCTGTGATTGAAATCATTCCTTTAAGTGTTATGTGATGTGTTGGATGTGGTGAATGTGGATCGAGGCATAGTATTTTCAGGAAAGAAAATACCGTGTAAGATCGTGTAGGATGTGCATTGATCGGTGATGTCTATAATGGGATTATCCTGACTCTCCTGAGATAATGGATTCATATAGATGAGGTTATTCAGGCGTTGAGAGTCGAAGGAGGTTCATATGTATGGGTGAGTCGTGTGAAACAGAACGAGCTCGGCCTGTCATATGGATTAACCCTGTCATACTGTGAGAATGGTGAACTTGAGATCGAGAATGTGTTGATGCGCATAGCTGTGGAAACATTACAACAGCTTGTATGACAGGTGCAGAATCCCTGAGTCTAGTCAATGCACGAGTCTTCCGGAAGTAGGTCAAGTGTCTTGTGTGCTGGGTCAGTGGTGGTCTGACATGTGAAATGAGGAACTTGAAATTTATAGACACTTGATGCAGTTTTGTGAAAATGAATGACTCTTGTGAATATTGTGAAATGTGTGATTTCTGGGTGACCAGGTGCAGAGTATGAGAAACTTGATAACTTTAAGTGAATATCTTGAAATTGTTTACCTTGATTTTATTTTAATGTTCTTATTTAAACTCTCTTTAAAATATCTAGCTTACCCTGCGTATTTTGGTTCTGTGGTTGTTTTTCTTAAAACTGTGATGATCGTGTATAATTTACACGGGAGCAGATGATCTTCCAGGAAGTAGAGCTCCTTAGTGAGGGGTCGCCGGAAAGGAGATCGCCTGATTTCTGTTCTGGTAGCCGATCGGCTGTTTTGGGTCCTCTGATAGGAGATCGGCCTCGTCCGATAGGAGATCGGTCTCTTCCGATAGGAGATCGCCTGCTTTGTTTTTTTTACTGTATTCTGTTTATGTTTCTGGAAAATTTGACCGAAGTTGTATTAAAACTCCCTGTGAGGAGAAACTACATTTCATATATATAATATTTTGTTCACTTCAATCTATTTGTTACCTTTATTTTCATTATATACATTTGTATAGTATTTTGGCGGGATGTTACATTAATGGTATCAGAGCAGTTCGTCCTTAGGATGACCTGAGGGCTGTGGATCCATTGTGTTTCTTCTGCTCATGAAATTTATTTGAGTTTAAAATAACAACTATAGTGAAAGGTTTTCAAACGTTTTTGTATTGAAATTTTGTGTGTGCTTTGGTGAATATATGTTCTAATTAAAAATCTTAGTATTAAGAATGAGAAGGTCTTGATAAAGTAGTGAGGGTGCACACTCATAACTGGATCGAGATGGGTCTCAATCTTAATTCCAAAGGTTTGATGTTTGGCATATATTGAATTCTGGTGTGAGCTATTTCATTTTCTTGAGTGTCTTTGTAATGATTGAAAATGGTTGATTGGATTGATGACTGCATACCAGTAGTTGTGCTGGTGTTATGCTTGATGTTATAAGCATTATGATTCTGTTGATGAGCTCAAATTCTTAATGATTTTGAGATGCTGACCTTTGTAAGGTCTAGCTGTTACCCCCTTGAATGAATTGATTTCTTATCGATCTCATTCTTTTAGTTGTAGGGAAATATAGGAATCTTATAGTTTCAAAATCTGAAAACGAAGGAGATGGCACGTAGACCTTCTACCCCTCCCCAACCTTCTTCAGAGATGGGTCAGATCGCCAGGGCCATGGAGATGATGGCAACTGCCATCCAGCAGCAGAATACGGTAATGGCCCAGATTCATCAGGCTGTAATGAATCATTTGGAAACTGCTGGATCGGCTGCAACAGCTTCCCATGTCAATCAGCCTCGGGAGCAGATGGGGATGACCGAGTTCATGAGGCACAACCCAACCCAGTTCCGTGGGAACGTTTCTCCGAACCAACCAGATCAGTGGATCAGGGAGTTCCATGCCTTAGTGGAGAAGGCAAAGAGGGTGGAGACCCTGGAGAGGGGTGGTTCCAGAGTAATCAGATCACACCCAAGGGGTCCCTCCAGTGGGAAGGCCAAGGTGCAGCACCCACAAAGCAAGCCTTATTCGAGACCCCCACAGCATAGGGCAGAAGCAGCACCGCCCCAGTTTCAGCAGCAACAACCCTGGAAACTTAAATGTTTCCACTGTGGTGGACCACACACAGTCAAAGTGTGCCCCAAGAAAGATTCAGAGAGAAGATGTTTTGCCTGTCAAAGGACGGGACACGTTGCTAGAGATTGTCCTACCCAGAATAGGATGACTCAACCCAGTGGATCCCAACAGTTGTGGAATGGAGGCAGTCGACCTCAGGCAGCAGGGAGAGTGTTTGCCATGTCTGGAGTGGAGGCATCTCAGTCAGGTAACTTAGTACAGAGTGTTGCTCTATAGCTGGTAGATGCGTTAGAATTTTGGTTGATTCTGGAGCGACACACTCCTTTGTGTCAAGCTTGTGTGTAGCCGAGTTGGGCCTTCTAGTGAAGGAAGTACCGTTTGAACTGTTGGTCTCTACACCTGTATCAGGACAGGTGTTGACCTCTACAGTTTGCCCTGAATGTCCAGTGATGGTAGAGGGACGCAGATTCAAAGTAAACTTGATCTGCCTACCTCTTCAGGATCTGGATGTTATCCTGGGAATGGATTGGCTAGCTGCCAATCACGTTCTCGTAGTCCGCGGTAATCAGAAGTTAGCGTTTCCAGATCTCCAAGAGCCAGATGGCGAGGTGCTTCGTGATGCTAGCTCGGTTGGAAGTGAAGAATGAAGAGGACGTAAGCAAGATACCTGGGTTACCCCCTAAGAGGGAAGTGGAATTCTCCATTGTTTTGGTGCCTGGAGCTGGACCGGTGGCAATGGCTCCAGCTGAGTTGATGGAATTAAAGAAGGAAGTGTAATTTAGATTTAGTGTACCAAGGTTTAAGTTCAGCTACATATAAGTTATGGAGAGTATATAAGCAGAATGTTGAGGGTTTAAAGACTTAAGCATGTGTATCCATGGGAAGTACCGGGGTTAAGTTCCAAGAATGAAAGATGAATTTTCTTTTATTTGAAGCTTGGAAGATGTTTATGTCGATGAAACAGCATGAGATGACTCTAGCTTAACCACAAGCTTAAAAGGAAAGAGGAGATATTGTATTTATGTCTAAAGTTCAATTAGACAGAGAAATTTGCTGAAAAATACCAAGTAGAGAAGTTACTGGGAGAAGAGATGAAGCATCACGCAGAATGGATGCTGTTTTGTGGATCGTGATGTGGAAGATGAGTATGGAAACGGTGGATGAGGAGTGATGAGAAAGGGAAATGGAAAGATATCCTTGTATCCAAATATGACTCGGAACTTGGGAGAAGCCGAACTCATTCGAAATATCAATTGTGGTGGTGGAGAGATGTACGTAAGATGTGCGAGGAGGGTGAAGATGATGGTTAGTTCCAAAAAGTCATTGTTTGGAAAGTTGGAGGCGGAGGGGGTATGAGATTTCAGGAGGATGCGTGGGCCACTAACTCTAACTTTAAAGCAACGTGGCTGGTTTATGTGCTTCAAGTGGATAAGTGTTCTATTTGTTCGACATAAGAATTTGAGGTCCCACCTTGAGAACTTTTATCTTATACGTATGTCATCCAAGTAGAATCAGGTGTGGAAGGGAATGTGGATGGCAATAGTCTGTTGTATCTTGGAGAAGAGGAATAGAGTTGTCCTTAAGAAAGAAAATTCTGGATGCAGAGGGAATTTTCCAATCGGCTCCACTACTTACATGGTGGTGGTTGAGATATATGGTGCGTTCGTTCTTGTATACCTTTTCAGATAGGCACCTGAACCCAAATCAATGCATCCAATGTATACATTGAGCAAAGAGGAAATGATGGGAACAGGAAGCCGAGTTGGCAAAAGAAGTCATAGTGATGATTTGGAAAGTAACAGCAACAAGAACTTTGTCTTTATAAGGTGCAGAGTTATGTAGCATAGTGGTGAACCAAAGGTATTCCTTTAGGGAGCGTGAGAATTAGATCAGCAGTGGGAAGTCGATGGATGGTTTTGATCAAGAGGCGGAAGTTGATTCCTAGAAGGATATTTCGGATCCTAGTTTGAATTGGCTAGGGGGCATGAGCAGTAGTCAGCTGCCCTTTTCCTTCCGATGAAGGGATCTTGCTCACTTTTTCTCTACAAGGGACTAGTCTTGGTTCTGTTAAGGGATTAGTTCTGGACTTGCTCGACCAAGTCTTCAGGGTTGGAAGTAGAGTGTGAGTACTGGAGTTGGCGCTCAATGGAACAGCATACTCCATATGCAGGGAAGGAGAATGGAATTTGATGAAGTATTGGAGTAGTAAGCGTTGGTTCAACAGACAACCGAGAAGGTAAAACTGATGCAAGGCAGAATGAAAGTTTCTCAAGGTCGACAGATGTCCTATGCAGATCAGAGGAGAAGACCTTTGAAGTCTGCTGCTGGGGATCATGTCTTTATGGGGGAGGACACCAGCCAAGGGTGTAGGATGGGGGATCAGATCAAAGAAGCTGTCCCCTAAGTTTGTTGGGCCATATCAGATCCTAAGGGGGATCAGTCCAGTGGCTTATGAGATCGCCCCACCTCCCCATTTAGCGAATCTGCACAATGTCTTTCACGTTTCGCAGCTGAAGAAGTATCTTACAGACCCTAGTCACGTATTAAAAGTGGACGACGTGCAGATCGGGTGATCCAGCATGGAAAATAAAAGGAACCACGAGAGAAGCCCATCCATACCTTCGTTCCTTATAATTCAATTTTCGAGGACGAAAATTTTTCTTGTTGGGGAGAATGTAAGGACCTGTAAAATTGAATTGGAATAAAAAGGGTTATATTTTAAAAGAATTCTATGTATGTTTTATTTAAAACAAAAAGGGAGGAAAAGTTAAGTTTAGAAGGCTATGAGATCGCCGGTCGCCTGCTACACTTGAGCGCCAGGTGGACGTCGCCAGGGCGCGAGGCATGCAGACATCGCGCGGGCGCGCGAGGCATGCAGACATCGCGCGGGCGCGCGAGGCATGCAGACATCGCGCGGGCGCGCGAGGCATGCAGACATCGCGCGGGCGCGCGAGGCATGCAGACATCGCGCGGGCGCGCGAGGCATGCAGGCATCGCGCGGGCGCGAGGCATGCGGGCATTGCCAGGGCGCGAGGCATGTGGACGTGGCCAAGGCGCGAGAGGCATGCGGGCATCGCCAGGGCGCGAGGCATGTGGACGTAGCCAGGGCGCGAGGCATGTGGACGTGGCCAAGGCGCGAGAGGCATGCGGGCATTGCCAGGGCGCGAGGCATGTGGACGTGGCCAAGGCGCGAGAGGCATGCGGGCATCGCCAGGGCGCGAGGCATGTGGACGTAGCCAGGGCGCGAGAGTTATGAGGGCGTCGCCAGGGAAGACATCGGTCGTCTTCTAGGGCGAAGGAGACATCGGTCGTCTTCCAGGGCGAAGGAGACATCGGTCGTCTTCCAGGGCGAAGGAGACATCGGTCGTTCGCCAGGATGAGTCAGCAGTGGAATGTTATCGTACGACGTCGAGTTTCACACAGAGTAAAGTGGGACCCAGACTCTCAGCATGAAACGTCCTGCACGCGCGCCACGTAGACAAAAAGGATGATTCTGAGTGGTGACATCAGAATGTTGGCATGCGCAGGAGACACTCGCGGTCGTACTGTTCAGAGCAGTGGCTGGCATGCACAAGCGACAACAGTGGCAGTACTGTTCAGAGCAGTGGTTGGCATGCACCAGAGACAACAGTGGTCGTACTGTTCAGGGCAGTGGTTCTCAGACTTCTCTGCAGAGTGGGTGGTGGCAGCTGCTTTTGGTGGATAAGTTGGTTTAAGATGCAGAAAACCCACTGCTGAGAGAAAGAAACGTTGCAGCCTTCAAAGAGAGAAAGAGTGAGTTACCTCCCTTCTCCTCCAGTTGCCTCCTTCGCGTTGCGATTCTGGCACCTTCACACGAGAGTACGACGAGCGACAGCCACCATTAGAGCACCTGGGCAGTTCTCTGCAAGTCCTTCAACCAGACGCAAAAACATAGACAAGGCGTTGTTCAAGCTTCGTTGGGTTTCGGAGCTCCTGGTGGTTTGCGCAAGTCCAGGTAAGGGAAGCTAGACTTCATTTTCAATACAAGCCATAGTTTAGCTATTTTCTGAAGTGAGGGCGACGTGGTCGCCGGTTTTCGTTTTCATCCTTGTAAAATGCTCTGTGCTATGTGTTGGGTGACGTGGTCGCCGGTTTTAAATGCAGACTTCGAAATACTCTGTTTTTGAACCAGGTCGCCGGTTTTGGCGTTGTTTGCGAAACTCTCTGTTTTTGGTGTTGCTTTGAAACTGTTGAGATTTAAATGAGATATCCGAAAATAAGAACCTTGGATTGAGTTTTGCTGTGATTGAAATCATTCCTTTAAGTGTTATGTGATGTGTTGGATGTGGTGAATGTGGATCGAGGCATAGTATTTTCAGGAAAGAAAATACCGTGTAAGATCGTGTAGGATGTGCATTGATCGGTGATGTCTATAATGGGATTATCCTGACTCTCCTGAGATAATGGATTCATATAGATGAGGTTATTCAGGCGTTGAGAGTCGAAGGAGGTTCATATGTATGGGTGAGTCGTGTGAAACAGAACGAGCTCGGCCTGTCATATGGATTAACCCTGTCATACTGTGAGAATGGTGAACTTGAGATCGAGAATGTGTTGATGCGCATAGCTGTGGAAACATTACAACAGCTTGTATGACAGGTGCAGAATCCCTGAGTCTAGTCAATGCACGAGTCTTCCGGAAGTAGGTCAAGTGTCTTGTGTGCTGGGTCAGTGGTGGTCTGACATGTGAAATGAGGAACTTGAAATTTATAGACACTTGATGCAGTTTTGTGAAAATGAATGACTCTTGTGAATATTGTGAAATGTGTGATTTCTGGGTGACCAGGTGCAGAGTATGAGAAACTTGATAACTTTAAGTGAATATCTTGAAATTGTTTACCTTGATTTTATTTTAATGTTCTTATTTAAACTCTCTTTAAAATATCTAGCTTACCCTGCGTATTTTGGTTCTGTGGTTGTTTTTCTTAAAACTGTGATGATCGTGTATAATTTACACGGGAGCAGATGATCTTCCAGGAAGTAGAGCTCCTTAGTGAGGGGTCGCCGGAAAGGAGATCGCCTGATTTCTGTTCTGGTAGCCGATCGGCTGTTTTGGGTCCTCTGATAGGAGATCGGCCTCGTCCGATAGGAGATCGGTCTCTTCCGATAGGAGATCGCCTGCTTTGTTTTTTTTACTGTATTCTGTTTATGTTTCTGGAAAATTTGACCGAAGTTGTATTAAAACTCCCTGTGAGGAGAAACTACATTTCATATATATAATATTTTGTTCACTTCAATCTATTTGTTACCTTTATTTTCATTATATACATTTGTATAGTATTTTGGCGGGATGTTACATAAACCACCATCCAAGTGGCGTGATCACTTCTCTACCTTCGTTCTCCTAAGTTTCCTTTCACTCATCTTTTTCCATTCCATTTCCATTCTAAATTTCAATTCCGAAATCTATGTCTTGTTCTTGTTTTAATGCTTTGTTTCCTATTCGATTTCCTTCATTATGTTTAGTTTCCTCTTTTTAATTTCAGCACCTTTACTTGTCATCATCTTCACCATAATTGTGTTTTCCTTTTGCCTTTGTGAAATGAACCTTCAGATCTACTTAACCACTTGGTTAAGTTAATGTCTAGTAGGGATTTTCCTTAGGTTCTCACCTTAATCATCCTAAAATCTCAATCCTATTTAAAGTGCCACCATAAAATGCTAAATCATAAAATCAACTCACATCATGACAACTCAAGCTTGAGAGCCCTACGTGAAGAAGGACTCTAAGTATGGACAACACAAGGTGAGCTCAGGATCTCGACGAGAACCAATTGAGACAACAACACGAGTCACCAGGTTAGACATTAAATTATCCTATGATTGGCTTTGGTAAAAGCGTTATCCATGTTATGTTTGATTGGCATAGTTAGACACGTCAATTACTCGACATGCATCGTAAATTGCCTTGTTCGTTGGGAGTTGGTTGTGAAATTAGTGATGTTTCTAAGTTAAGAACACTCATTAATTCATTAAGTTATATGCATTAACTCTAAACTAGAAAAGGCACAATAAACAACTATACATATATGCACAAAATAATACATTATTTAGCCAGCTACAAAAGGTGAATAAATACAAGGAATTCATGATTCTTACTCATCCTCAAACACCAAGTGCCCATCAATCATGACTTTCCCTGGGCCAAGTTGGGAGAAGTCAGTATCAGGGTAAACACTTGTGGCTTGGGCAACAGCATTTTCGAAGCCAGCAGTGTATGAGTTGGCAGCATCATCTATGAGCTCCTCCTTGAGTTTGGACATCATCTCGTCCTTCTGTGCCAGCTCTGCTTTTTGAGTGGCCACCAGCTTGGCCATCTCTTCCTTCAACAACTCTCGCTCTTCTTTCAATGACTCCATTTCAGTACGGCGGTCGTTGTTCCTTGCATACAGACCCAAGGTCTCTTGTGATTTGTTGAAGAGGATAGTCTTGGTCTCTTGATAGCTCCTTCTCAGCTCCTCTACCTCTAGATTAAGGCCCTTCACCTGCTGGCCTTAGAAGCTTCACTCTGGGCAGCGCTTTTTAGCTTGGTAAGAAATAAGTAGCTTTTAGCCAGCACCTGTCCCAATTGTCTTGTGGTTTCCAACATTTGGTCCTCCTCTAGGGGGTCCAGCTTCTCTTTGATCTTTGGAAGGAGCAAGGCATTTTGTATGGTGAGGAGGGGATTTGCAGAAGGATCCCATAGTCTCTCCTCCTCAGTATGTTATTCCATGCTCTCCTGGACTATAATCTCCCTAGAGGTTGAGGGGCGTGAGAAAGGAGAACGTGAAGGGAAGGAGATGCCCTCCTGAGATTGAGTGGGAAGAAGATGCAGCATCATTTCGCCTTCTCTTGAAGACGAGCCCAGAGAATGTCTCCTCATCCTTTGAAACCACCACATCAACCACGGCCTTTCTGCTGCGGTCCTCGGTAGGGGGTTCCCCCGCAACAGCAGTAGAAGGCGCCTCCACCACAACTTTCTTCCTTCTAGCTAGGGCAACTAGATTCTTCCTCTTCTCTGCATCTAACATGTTTTCTACATAATAAACCAAGATGAGTTCAACAGCTACACCAACATTACAGAAACATCAATGGCTGTGTACAGTAAGGAATAAGAAGATACCAATATAAGCCTTGAGTATTTTTGGGGAAAACTCCTCTCGAATCAGGATGGCAGTATCAAAACCCACCTTGAGGTTGGAGACATGGATGCATACCTCATGTTTAGGTGGGGGCAGGTCGCCTAGTTGTCTAGGGCTCTGAAAGCTGGGGTTTTGGGTCCAATACAAGGGGAACCCATCCAGGAGGGTTGGATCCCTTTTGCTGCTTCGAATTTTAAAGAATTTCTTTTTAAAACCTTTGTAAGATTGCTAGAAGAGGGACAACAAAGATCTCCCAACAACCCCGTTAAAGGACACCCAAAGTTGGCGGCCCAAGTGTTTGGCTTCAAAAAAGTACAGAAAAACATCCAGTGATGGCAGAAAGCCAAAGAGGGAACAAAGAATGGAGAAAGCTCGCATGAACGCCCAACTATTTGGGTGTAGCTGGGCAGGGGCGACGTTAATTTCGATGAATAGGGCTCTCTCAAAAGGGAATAAGGGTAAACGAAGGAAGACTTTCTGAAAAAGGGTAGAGTAAAAGAAGCAGAAGGGGCTTGCAGGGTCTATGGATTCATCGCTACATACTGGCTCACCCTCCCCATAGGGCACTACGTGGACGTATTTATCATGCTCTCTACCAAAAATGGTTCTCTTAGGATGTTTCCTATACTCGGCTTTCCTATAATCCACTATTTTCTTATCAGAAGTAAACTCTAAGGTCTCAGTGAAAAGGTTCTCAAGGGCCCAAGGGTAGTTTGATCAATAATCCATCTAAAACTTGAGCAAGCAAACAAGAACACAGATACATTCAAAATCCAAACAGTACTTGCATTCATAAAAGAACAATAAATAGGCGTGAACAGTAATATCATGAACACAGGGTATGAATGATCCCAGCAAAGTAAGCAAGAGCAGCGAAAGCAATAAAGGCATATTATGTGAATAAGGTAAGGTAAAGTTAGTACCTTTAAGGTGATTGGAAAGGTATTGGGAACAAGATTGTATAGACGATGACAAGGGTGTAGCAAGTTTGAGAAGAAGCGCGAAAATTTCTAAAGAGCGTAATGGAAAAGTGGGGATGTTTGAGTTTCTGAAATCCTATTGCAGTAGGGGAGCGTAAGTGGCAATGTCTTGTGGCCGTTGATGAAAGCCACGTTTAAGCACATGATGGAGTGTGGTGAAACGTCAACTCAAGGTACTATGTATTGGAACCAAGGCTTTGTTGAACCAAATCTATGAAGTATCTATGCTGTGCTTGGTTGATCTGATGAAGTTGGGCTTAGATATTTGTTTTATGTTTTAGAATTTGTATATTTTTTTTTTGATTCATAACCTTAGCTTGAGCAACTTGATTCTTAAAGAGAAAATGATTTTTGAAAAGCTAAGTGATAAACAACTGGTTATTTCCACGAGTTAACCGATTGTTCCTCACATGGGCTGGCTGATGGGTTTTTCAACTAGTTTATAACTGGCTTAACAGAATCAACCGGTTATTTCGAAGTTTCAATCCGTTGAAATTTGAATTTCTGTTACAGCTTTTGGAAAACTGTTTTCATCCAATTACAGCTGGTAGATCAAATGGTTTTTTGTGAGGTTTATAAAATGGGTCTCTCTTATCTCTTTCGAATATAGAAAATACACTTTGTGATACAAAAAGTTTTGGAAAAGAGAGCTTTATAGTGATCTAAGAAAGTTTTGTGAAATCAGTTTTGAGAAGATTTTTTGTTGAAAGTTACAAGATTGCTCAATAGCTGATGTTCTGATCATTACACGAATCTAGGAACGTTTAAACTAGGTGTTTTCTATTCCTTTTTTGTTCATGAGATTATAATCTTGTAAATCTGGTAAGTGTGTAAAAATCCTGTAAAATCATAGGTTGTTCTGATTTGAGGTGTGTGTGTTTGCCAAAGGGTGTGTGTGTGATCTTAGGTGTAAAATATCCTCTCTTTGCATTACTTTGTGTATGTAATCTGTTGTGTATTACATAGTGGAACTCGGAAGGTTTTTCTGAAGAATAGAATGTAGCTCAGGGGTTGAGTGAACCAGTATAATTGCTCTATGTAAATCTCTCTTTCTCTGTCTGGGTTTATCTTGTTAATGTTTCTGTATCTGATATAAAGAACCGGTTATATTGTTCCAACAATCGGTTATAATTATGATATATAGCATTGTTGTTAACTCTGTAATAATATCAATTGGTTATTTTGATATTATAATTGGTTAAAATTTCTGTCTTGTACATTGCTTACAGCATGACTTTGCTTGTGTGCTAAGAAAAATCGCTTATGTACCGACCAGTCCTCTGACACCGAGAACAGCTAGTAAAGGTGAGCCACGTCAGCTGGGCCCCACAACATGGGCCAAAGCCACGTGGTATGGACCCCGCAGGTAGTATGAACTAGCGGGATGATTAGTCGTCAGCGTGTCGATCACCAGAGTTGACTGATGTGTCCTTGTCACTCAGCAGGATGATGAGTCCTCGGCAACAGAGTGGGACGAGGTGACATCGGTCATGGGTGTTTTGAACAGCAAAACTAGATCATCTGATGTAGGTCCTGAGAGAAGACCAGTTATCAGTAAAATGCCTAGAGGTAGGGAGAAGCCTAAGTCACGAAGCACCCATGCGTGTGGCAGGGAAAGCACAGCTAGGTGCAGAGTCCTGAAAGGTCGAGTACTCGTCAGGATTAGGGTTTCCCAGTAAGGCTACATGCATGGCATGTGAACAGTGAAGGAACTCCCAGGATAGGTGGCCCCAGAGACTAGGTGCATGAGGGGGCACCCAGGTAGCCATCCTGTTAGAGTTTGCACTCCAGTTAAGGAAACCTTACGTGCTAGATTACCCTAAGTCTGGGTGATAGCGGCGCAAGGGTATTCCTGTAAACCCTAAATATGGGTAGCGGCACAGAAGAAACCCTAGACTATATAAAGGGTAGTGAAATACTTTGCAAAGGTACGCAGTTTCTAGACCTAACAGAGATACTGAATACACTTGGTGTGCTTGCCCTAGTTTTTGACTTGAGCATCGGAGTGCAAACGGCCTCTGGGGCGCCCCTTTCTATCTTGCAGGTGCAGGTTGTTTCGAGACAGCAAAGCATAATTCAAAGTGTGAAGAAAGGAGGCATGTGATCGTTCTTACAGTTAACCGACAGGAGAGTCAACTGGCAATAACATTTGGCGCCCACCGTGGGGCCGAAGTAAAACAAGGTCCCATACACGAGTAAAAAGAGAAGAAACCAGAGACATGAGGAATACCAGGCAAGGATCTGTCCCACCAAATGGGGGTGAGAGCGTTACCATGCAACAACTCATGGAAACGATGCGTGCCCTCCAGGAGACGGTGGCGGAATCAAGGGCAGATCAAGTGCGTATGCAGATGGACCTGGCTGCATCACAGGCTAGGAATGAGGAGTTGCACAGGGCGAACGAAGAATTGCCCGTAAATTTGCGCAATCTGCAGCAAGCAGGGGATCATGTGGTGGATGATCGGGCTCCACCCACACCACCCAGGGCGTTCCCAATGCCTTTCTCGCGAGCAATCATGGACACAGTGGTCCCAGCCACCTTCGTGGGCCCTAAGACTGTGTTCACAGGGTTGGAGGATCCAGAAGCGCACCTCACTGCGTTTCACACGCAGATTATGCTATCAGGGGGGTCAGATGCGGTGCATTGCAAGCTTTTCATGACCATGTTGACGAGGACAGCATTAGAGTGGTTTGTTAGCCTACCTGAGGGACATATCATGTCCTTCGCACAGTTCTCCACGCTGTTCAGGGAGCAATATATCGTCAACCAGGCTCCCCCACCAATATCTTATGACCTCTTTGACGTGAGGCAATATCAGGGGGAATCCCTTAGGGACTACCTCAATCGATTCGGGGCGATGGTGGTGAGCTGCACACCAAAGACGAAGACATGGGGGTGCATTGATGTGAGTTGATTTTATGATTTAGCATTTTATGGTGCACTTTAATTAGGATTGCGATTTTAGGATGATTAAGGTTCATTTCACAAAGGCAAAGGAAAACACAATTATAAGGTGATGATGATGACAAGTTATGGTGTGGAATTACATAAGGAAAATAAGAGCAACATATAAAAACCGGATAGACATAATGAAGCAAAATAAGAACATGTTTATGAATAGATGGAATGATAATGGAAGGAAAAGATGAAGGAAAAGGAAGCTTAGGAGGATGAAGCTAGAGAAGGATCACGCCACTTGGATGGTGGTTTGCTCCAAGATGAGTGAGGAATGCCGCCACTTGAGAGCTTTCTAATTCTCACAAGATAAGACAATGGTGTAAGGAGACAAAGCTCACAAACTCTAACACAAATTGTGTATAGTAACTTTACTCTAAAGTCAACATGAAAATACATGAGGTAGGCCTCCTTATTTATAGGTGAAGGAGCCTTGGAGAGCAAGCATAATGGGTAGGATGGGAAGAGTGAAAAAATGGGCAGCCTTAGGGTTTGACTTAGTCAAACCCGCATTCTAGGCTTGTCCTTCTAGAAACTAGGTCAAAAAGCCTTCCAAAAGGGCCAAGAACATCCTAAAATGCTAACTACACCCCCTATTATACTAAAGGCACCTTATTTTAGCCTATATTTGATATTTGAACCCCCAAAGTGAGCCCAAATTATTTACAATGTTTTCTAATCATTAAGAAGACCAGCATGAAGAACTTTAGGTGTTTTGGTCTTTGTCCCATTCTCCATCTGGTGAGGTCTCTACTTTGAGGTGACTTCTCTTTATAATCTTTAGCGTCCTTGATCATTACCTTGTGGGCTTGGTTTGCATCATGCCCCCCAAGTTGGAGAGAATTCGACCACGAATTCAGAACCCCTGCATATAACATAGTCAGTGTGTTCACATAGAAAATAGGACAAGAAGGGAGATGTGAACTTGACTTATAGTCGTGAAGCTTGGGGAGTTCAAAAGGACAAGCTCTTCTGTCAAGCCATTTTGGAAAATAATGTTTGGGAATGAAAGAGTTTGGTGAGAAAGAGCCTCTCAAAAGGGAAGAACCCTTAGGAGGTGTTTTATGTTTATCCCAAAAGTTCTTTGCCCAAGATGTCAAGTAAGAAGAGTTATTGGGTAATGAAAAAGAGAAAGAAGGGGGACACCTTGGAGGTGGAGGTGGAAGCATGGCACGCGTCAAAATGATTGATTTAGTGGCGTAAGAAGATGTGTTGTGACTCAGTTTATCTTTTCTTTCTCTTTCTTTTTCATTTTCTCTTATTTTTCATTTTGATTTGGTCTTCATGGACCGCTCTTGGAGAAAGAGATTTCAAGGTGATCTTATGCCCATGGAAGGTAAAATAAATGTTGTTGGTAAGGCCATCATGTAAATTTTTTCTATCATATTGCCATGGCCTACCTAAAAGAACATGAGTAGCTTCCATAGGTACAACATCACACAAGACCTCATCTTTGTATTTTCCAATTGAGAAGGCTATGAGGACTTATTTATTTACCACAATTTCCCCTTTGTTACTTAACCATTGGAGTTTGTAAGGCTTTGTATGAGAGATGGATGATAACCCAAGCTTTTCCACTACTCTTGTACTAGCCACATTGGTGCAACTTCCTCCATCCACGATTAAGGAACACAAATTGTTATTGATAAGGCACCTTGTGTGAAAGATGTTTTCCCTTTGACTTTCATCAAAAGGTGTTTGAATTTGACCAAGTAAGCGCCTTACCATTAACAAGTCTCCCTCACATGGTATCTCACATTCTTCTTCACTATGATTTGTTGAAGAGGGAGGGGATTTGGACCGTTGAGAACTATGGTCACTCATGACTACCCCTTCTTTAACCATCATTGTTCGCTTAGAAGGGCAATGAGGTGCAATGTGACCGAAACCTAAGCATTTAAAACATTTTGTATTAGAGGTTTTGGTAGGGGATTGAGGTTTTGAAGTGGAAGGTTTAGAATCTCTAGGTTTATAAATGGACTCTTTAACAAAGTTTGAAGAAGTTTTGTTTTTGTTTTTCCAAGAAGAGTGGTAAACGCCATCATTATGAGCATTTTTAAAAGAAGTTTTCTTTGAAATTTGTGATTCTACCTTGATGGCAAGGTGAACCAACTTTTCTAAATTGGAGTACTCATAGAGTTCTACCACATCTTGGATATCCCGTCTTAAGCCACTTACAAATCTAGCCATTTTGGACTCCTCACTTTCATGCATGTCAACCTTTGTTAAAGTTGTTTCAAGTTCCTTAAAATAAGCATCCACACTTTGTGTTCCTTGTTGAAGCCTTTGGAGCTTCAACAAGAACTCTTTCCTATAGTGTGGAGGCACAAATCTAGCGCGCATGCATAACTTCAAATCCTCCCAAGAGACCACGGTTGGCCTCTTGTTTAGCCCAATGTCCATTACAGTCTTGTGCCACCATTGCATGGCATAATCCAAAAATTCTAAGGAGGCTAACCTAACTCTTTGGTCATCTTGGACCTCATGTACATTAAAAATTTGTTCTACTTTAGCCTCCCAACCTAAATACACATTGGGATCACCTTCCCCACTAAAACTAGGCAATTTTACAAAGGGTAAATAAGGCTTTGCCACATTTCGGCGCCTTTCTTCAAAATTGTGCATCCTCCATTCGTCTTTGTAACGCCCCTCAAAATATCGTTCATTTTTATATAATAAAATAAAGGTGACACAATAATATCAAAAATTTAACATAGATATATACATAATATAATTCATCCATTAATACAAATGTGCCTCAAAATAATATCCCTTTTCGAGGAAGTTTTAATACATCTCCATACAGGAGTTTTCAAAATAAAACAAAACAACAGCATTCAAAAACCGGCGATCTCCTCCTCCAGAAATGCTCACTGAGGAGCTCTACTACCTGCAACCTCATCTACTCCCATGCAAATATACACGATCATCACAGGTTTAAGAAAAACAACCACGATACAAAACAAAAGGGTAAGCTAGATATTTTTAAAAACTTTAAATATGAAACTTTATATCAATAGAAAGCATAAATCTTCACACCATTCATAATCTATATCAATTTCAACCATCAATATCCCCATATTCCACAAACTCGTCAAGTGTCTATTCAATACATTCAATACTCATGGTTCACATGTCAGACTTTCCACTGACTCATAACACATAGACACATGACTCTACTTCCGGAAGACTCGTGCGTTGAACTTAGCATCCAGAGACCTGCACCTGTCATACTACACCACTGTGAATCCACACAGGGTTGCTGTGAATCCACACAGCCATGCGCATAAACCATCTCAATATCATCACTCTCTCAGTATGACAGGGTTAATCCATATAACAGGTCAAGTCAGTTATCTTTCAAACGACTTACCCATACATATGGACCTCCTTCGACTCTCACCAACTGAATGACTTCATCTATATGATTCCATCATATCAGCAGAGTCAGGATCGCCTCATTCACAGGAAACTCACAGATCAATACACCCTCATAAAATTTCCACACGGTATTTTCTTTCCTGAAAATACTATGCTTTGATCACTCTTTCACATTCATCGAATACATCATACCACACGTAAAAGCACAATTCCATCATATAATATTTTGAATCCTTTTTTTTTTTAAACAATCCCAATCACAGAAACAATCATACCAAAGTTCAGATTTTCGAATATCATATGCATTTCACCTTTCAATCTCAAACAATTTCAAAACGACACTAAAACAGGGGATTTCGAAATTTGCATTAAAACCGACGATCACGTCGCCCCACACATTAAAACAGAGCATCGTGAAAAAGAATATGAAACCGGCGACCACGTCGCCCTCACTTCAGAACTTACTCGCCTAAAGTTTTTATAAACGAAAATGCTAGCTTCCCTCACCTGAACTTGCGCAAAAACACTAAGAGCTCCAAAACCCACCGAAGCTTAAAGATGTCCTAACTCTGTTCTAGCGTCCTGACGGGAGAACTTGCAAAGACTTCCCAGAAGGACAATGGTAGTCGCCAATCGTAGCACTGGTACGTGAGGATAGCTGCGTCTTCGAGTGGAGGAGAAAGGAGAAAGGGGAACTAAATGAGCTGATTCCCTCAGCTCTTAAGGTCGAACGGCTCTTTAGCCTTTATTGCCATTACCCACTCTCTGAGCAACCTTGCGTGTGGGTTTCCTCTAACAGTATGGCCACGTGGGTCTCTGCGCACACCAACTCTGGGTCACTTTCCATACCAACTCTCTGGAGCCACTGTTCTGAAGCACTCTCACTAACTACATGTCGCGCATGCAAGACGCTCATGCTGGGAGCCTGGGCCCCACCTCATCTGTGTGGAACACGACCTCGCGCGATGACCATCCACTGATGTCTCATCCTGGCGGACGAACGATGTCTCTCCCTGGAAGACGGCCGATGTCTCTCCCTGGAAGATGACTGATGTCTCTCCCTGGAAGACGACCGATGTCTCTCCCTGGAAGACGACCGATGTCCCTCCCTGGAAGACAACCGATGTCTCCCCCTGGAAGTCGACCGATGCGTCCCTCATCCTGGCGATGACCGTCTGTCTCTCGCCCTGGCGACGCCCGCGTGTCTCTCGCCCTGGCGATCTCTCATCGTCCTTGATGTGACGAGGACACATCGCCTTGCTTCTGTTGACTGATGCCACATCGTCACACCCTGTTGAGGGCTCGTCCTACCACTACTCCACGCCTGTGTTATCACCCCCACATGGCTCGGTGACGTCGGTAGCTTCTCCTGCCCGAGGGCAGCTCAGTACTCAATCCTTACGTGCCTAAGCATGCAACACTAAGGTAAATCCCTTATGTCCAAGCGTAAAGTCCCGTAGTTATTCTGCATGCATGGCGCTCCTAAGGTTCAAATCACACCTCCCTACATGTGATTTCTGGAACCCACTATGGTCCACCAGCCGACCTCTACCATGCCGCCCTCAGACCTTGGGCGACATCCGAGGTCTGACCACCATGAAATTTCCATTACAAGCTCTTTTCGTTTTAAGTAATAAAATATTCAGAATTAATTAAAATTATACTTCTTCTATTCCAAATAATTATCTAGATCCTTACAGTCTTCTTCTTCATGGCTACCATAGGTTTGGTAACTTCTTGATTCATGCCTTTGATGATGTCTTCTTCCTCGGTGGGGTCTTTCATAGGCCAATTCTAGCCTTTGGAGTCTTTCCTCCATTTGCCTCATCTCTTCCTCTTTTTGTGCAATGGTGCGCTTAGCCTCCTTCAATTCTCCAATAAGGAAAGCCTTTTGAGGAGAATGGTGTAAGGACCCGTAAAATTAAATTGGAATAAAAAGGGATATATTTTAAATAAATTCTAAGTATGTTTTTATTTAAAATAAAAAGGAAGGAAAGTGTAGTTTAGAAGACTATAAGATTTCCTGGTTAGTACATAATCGCCGGTCGCCTACTACGCATGATCGCTAGGGCGCGAGGCATGCAGGCATCGCCAGGGCGCGAGGCATGTGGACGTTGCCAGGGCGCGAGAGGCATGCGGGCATCGCCAGGGCGCGAGGCATGTGGACGTTGCCAGGGCGCGAGAGGCATGCGGGCAACGCCGGGGCGCGAGGCATGCGGGCAACGCTGGGGCACGAGAGGCATGCGGGCGTCGTCGGGGCGCGAGGCATGCAGGCATCGCCAGGGCGCGAGAGGCATGCGGGCGTCGCCAGGGATAGACATCGGTCGTCTCCCAGAGAGAGACATCGGTCGTCTTCTAGGGGGAGACATCGGTCGTTTGCCAGTATAAGACCTCAGTGGATAGTCATCGCGCGAGCGGTTATCGGTGGAAGGTTATCGCGCGATGTCGAGTTTCACACAGTTAAGGTGGGACCCAGACTCCCAGCATGGCACGTCCTGCACGCGCGCCACGTGGACAAAAAGGGTGGTTCAAAATAGTGACATCAGAAGGTTGGCATGCGCAAGAGACACTCGCGGTCGTACTGTTCAGGGAAGTGGTTGGCATGCACAAGAAGACAACCATGGCCGTACTGTTCAGTGAAACGTACACTCTGGCTTTCTTGCAGAGGGGGTGGTGGCAGCAGCATGCGTGGACTAGTAGGCTTGGATTCAAAAACCCACTGCGAGGAGGCAAAGAACGTTACAGAGACTCGAGAGTGAAAGAGTGAGTGCATCTTCATCCCTCTCTTTTCTCTCCTTCGCGCTGCGTTTCAGGCAACCTCAAGCATCAGTGCAACCAGCGACGACTGCCCTTAGAGCACTTGGGAGGTTCTCTGCAAGTTCTATAAACCAGACGCTAAAACAGAGCTAAGGCATCCTTTAAGCTCGGTGGGTTTTGGAGCTCTTGGTGTTTTGCGCAAGTCCAGGTAAGGGAAGCTAGCCTTATTTCCAACGAAAATCCTTATATTCGATGATTAAGATGATGGGGGCGACGTGGTCGCCGGTTTTGGCGTTGTTTTTCGAACTCCCCTGTTTTGTGTTGTTTGAAGCTGTTTGAGATTTAAATGTGATATTCGAAAATATGAACCATGAAATGATTGTTGTTGTGATTGGAATTATTCATTTAAGTGTTATATGATGTGTGGAATGTCGTGAATGTGGGATCAAGACATAGTATTTTCAGGAAAGGAAATACCGTGTTGAGATTTGGTTATGAAGTGTATTGATCTGTGAGTATCCTGTGAATGAGGCGATCCTGACTCTGCTGAGATAATGGAATCATATAGAGGAAGTTATTCAGTTGGTGAGAGTCGAAGGAGGTTCATATGAATGGGTGAGTCGTGTGAAAAAGAACGAGCTCGGCCTGTTATATGGATTAACCCTGTCATACTGTGAGAGTGATGAATTGAGATCGAGTTTGTGTTGATGCGCATGGCTGTGGAAACATTACAGCAAATGAAGTATGACAGGTGCATGTCTCTGGATGCTAAGTTCAACGCACGAGTCTTCCGGAAGTAGTGTCAAGTGTCTTGTGTGATGAGTCTGTAGAAGTCTGACGTGAGAATTGAGGAACAGTGAATTTGATAGACACTTGATGCATTATGTGATTTGAATGACTCTTGAGGAATTGTGAAATACGTGTTTACTTGATGGTCATGTGAAGAGAATGAGAAAATTGATAGTTTTACGTGGGTATCTTGAATTTGCTTTACCTTGATTTTTAAAGTTCATATCTAAACTCTCTTTTAAATATCTAGCTTACCCTGTGATTTCTGGTGTTGTGTTTGGCTTTTCTTAAACCTATGATGATCGTGTAAAATTTACACGGGAGCAGATGATGTTGCAGGAAGTAGAGCTCCTCAGTGAGTGGTCGCCGGAAGGAGATCGCCTGTTCCTCTTTCTGTTAGGCGATCACCCTTTTTCTGTTTTCTGATAGGAGATCGCCGTTCTCTGATAGGAGATCGCCTTTTTGCTGTTAGGAGATCGCCTGTATTCAAATTTTAATGTATTTTGTTTACGTTTTTGGAAAATTGACCGAATATGTAGTAAACTCCCTGTGAGGAGAAACTTCTTTATATATATATATAATTTTGTTCTTTTCAATATATTTGTTTACCTTTATTTCATTTTATAATTATTCCAAAGTATTTGGCGGGATGTTACATTAATGGTATCAGAGCAGTTCGTCCTTAGGATGACCTGAGGGCTGTGGATCCATTGTGTTTCTTCTGCTCATAAAATTTATTTGAGTTTTAAATAACAACTATAGTGAAAGGTTTTCAAACGTTTTTGTATTGAAATTTTGTGTGTGCTTTAGTGAATATATGCCCTAACTGAAAATCTTAGTATTAAGAATGAGAGGGTCTTGATAAAGTGGTGAGGGTGCACACTCATAACTGGATCGAGATGATTCTCAATCTTAATTCCAAAGGTTTGATGTTTATCATACATTGAATTCTGGTGTGATTTATGTCATTTTATTGAGTGTTTTTGTAATTGATTGAAAGTGGTTGTTTGGATTGATGGTTGTATACCAGTAGCTGTTCTGGTGTTTTGCTTAAGGTTATAAGTATTATGATTCTGTTGATAAACTCAAATTCTTAATGACTTTGAGATGCTGACCTTTGTAAGGTCTAGATGTTACCTCCTGAATGAATTGATTTCTTATCGATCTCATTCTTGTAGTTGTAGGGAATATAGAAACCCATAGTTTCAAAATCTGAAACGAAGATGGCACGTAGACCTTCTACCCCTCCCCAACCTTCTTCGGAGATGAGCCAGATTGCCAAGGCTATCGAGATGATGGCAACTGCCATCCAACAACAGAATGCGGCGATGGCTCAGAACCATCAAGCTACAATGCACCACTGGGAAACTGCTCGGTCTGCTGAAACAAATTCCCACGTCGGTCAGCCTCAAGAACAGATGGGACTGACTGAGTTCATGAGGCACAACCCACCCAAGTTTAGTGGGAATGCTACCCCTGATCAGGCAGATCAGTGGGTCAGAGAGTTGGAGAAAATCTTTAGGGCGACCTCCTGCCCTGAAGAGAAGAAGTTGGTGTTCGCCACCTATCTGCTGTCTGGAGAAGCTGAGTTCTGGTGGATGGGAGCTCAGCAGATGATGGAGGCCAGAGCTGAAGTGTTAGACTGGGAGAGCTTCAGGGTGAGGTTTTTGGAAAAATATTTCCCAGATAGCGCAAGGTTTGCGAGGGAAGCTGAATTCCTCAGATTGGAGCAGGGGGAGATGTCAGTGAATGCTTATGCTGCTCGGTTTGAGTATCTCGCCCGATTCTACACCCAGGCGACCTCTGAGGCCTGGAGGTGTAGGAAGTTCGAAGAGGGGCTGAAGCATGGGCTGAAGAGGACCATAGCCCCGATGTGCATCAGGGAATTTCACGCCTTGGTAGAGAAGGCGAAGATGGTGGAGACCCTGGAAAAGGGTGATTCTCGGGTGATCAGGTCACACCCAGGGAGTTCTTCCAGTGGGAAGGCTAAGGTGCAGCACCCACAAAGCAAGCCTTATGCGAGACCTCCACCACGTCGGGCGGGAGCAGCGTCATCCCAGTTTCAGCAGCAACAACCTTGGAAACCCAGATGTTTCACGTGCCAAAAGATGGGGCACATTTCTAGAGATTGCCCAAGCAGGAATGGTGCGACTCAACCCAGCGGTTCTCAGCAGTTGAGGAACGAAGGCAGCAAACCTCAGGCAACAGGGAGAGTGTTTGCCATGTCAGGGGCAGAAGCGTCTCAGTCAGGTAACCTCGTGCAAAGGTGTTTGTTTTATAGCTGGTAGAGGTGTAAAAGCCTTGTTTGATTCTGGAGTGACACACTCCTTTGTGTCAAGCCTGTGTGTAGCCGAGTTGGGCCTTCTAGTGAAGGAGTTACCTTTCGAACTGTTGGTTTCTACACCTGCGTCAGGACAGGTGTTGACCTCTACAGTTTGCCCCGAATGTCCAGTGATAGTAGAGGGACGCAGATTCAAAGTGAACTTGATCTGCCTACCTCTTCAGGACCTGGATGTTATCCTAGGAATGGATTGGCTAGCTGCCAATCACGTTCTCATAGACTGCGGTAGTCAGAAGATAGCGTTTCCAGACCTCCAAGAGTCACACGTGATATCTGCTCAGCGAGGGCGGTCGGTGTTGGAAGAAGGGGCGAGGTGCTTCATGATCTTAGCTCGGTTGGAGGTGAAGAATGAAGGGGACGTAAGCAGGATACATGTGGTGAAAGATTTCACGGATGTATTTCCAGAAGAAGTACCTGGGTTACCCCCTAAGAGAGAAGTGGAATTCTCCATTGATTTGGTACCTGGAGCTGGACCAGTGTCAATGGCACCTTACAGGATGGCACCAGCCGAGTTGGCAGAATTAAAGAAGCAAGTGGAAGAGTTGTTGGAGAAACAATTCATCAGACCCAGTGTATCTCCATGGGGGGCTCCAGTGCTCCTAGTTAAGAAGAAGGATGGAGGGTCTCGGCTGTGTATAGATTACAGGCAGTTGAACAAGTTGACCATCAAGAACAAGTACCCCCTACCTAGGATTGATGATTTGATGGATCAAATACATGGGGCCTCGGTGTTCTCCAAGATTGACCTGAGATCGGGGTACCACCAAATTTTGGTAAAAGCTGAAGATGTTCAAAAGACAGCTTTTAGGTCTCGGTATGGGCATTATGAGTATGTGGTGATGCCGTTTGGAGTCACAAATGCTCTAGCTCTGTTCATGGACTACATGAATAGGATTTTTCGCCCTTTCTTGGATAAGTTTGTGGTAGTCTTCATAGACGACATACTCATTTATTCAAGGACCGAGGAAGAACATGAAGAACATCTGATAACAGTGTTGGAGATTCTGAGGGAGAAGCAACTCTATGCCAAGTTCTCTAAGTGTGAGTTCTGGCTGAAGGAAGTCAACTTCTTAGGACACGTGATATCTGCCCAGGGGATCTCGGTGGATCCAGCCAAAGTGGAGGTAGTGCTTCAATGGGAACGTCCTAAGACAGTCACTGAGATAAGGAGCTTTGTGGGTTTAGCTGGCTACTATCGGAGGTTTATTGAGGACTTTTCCAAGGTAGTGGCTCCTTTAACACAGCTGACCCGCAAGGACCAACCTTTTGCTTGGACCGACCGATGTGAGCAGAGCTTCATGGAACTAAAGGAGAGGTTGACTAGTGCTCCAGTGCTGGTGATCCCAGAGGTAGGAAGACCTTTTGATGTCTACTGTGATGCTTCACATCAGGGTTTGGGATGTGTCTTGATGCAAGAGAAAAGAGTGGTTGCATATGCTTCAAGGCAACTCAAGGTTCATGAGAGAAACTATCCTACTCATGATTTGGAGTTGGCGGCGGTGGTGTTTGCCTTGAAGATTTGGAGGCACTATTTATATGGAGCTCGGTTCCAGGTGTTCAGTGACCATAAGAGCCTGAAATACCTGTTCGATCAGAAGGAACTAAACATGAGGCAAAGAAGGTGGATGGAGTTTTTAAAGGACTACGATTTTCAACTCATGTATCATCCAGGGAAGGCCAATGTAGTGGCAGATGCCTTGAGTAGAAAATCAATACAAGTAGCCACCATGATGATGGAAGAGCAGAAACTGATCGAGCAGTTCAGAGACTTAAACCTTGGGGTAGAGTTTCATGTGAATCACATTAGTTGTAGTAAGCTGGCTATAACTAATGACTTCCTTGGAATGATAAAGGATAAGCAGTTGGAAGATCCTAGTCTGAAGCGTACTGTGGAGTCACTAGGGACTGACCAGGCTAGAGACTTTGTGATGGGCGATGATGGGATCTTGAGATTTAATGGCAGAATTTGCATACCCGCAAATGAAGAGTTGAAGAAGATGATCCTAGAGGAAGGTCACAAGAGTCGCCTTAGCCTACATCCAGGCATGAACAAGATGTACCATGACTTGAAGGAGTCATTTTGGTGGTTGGGCATGAAGAAAGACATCGCCCAGTATGTTACTACCTGCTGGACGTGTCAGAAGGCAAAGGTAGAGCATCAAAGACCTGGCGGGTTGCTACAGCAACTGGATATCCCTGAGTGGAAATGGGACAGCATCGCCATGGATTTTGTTACCCATTTACCCAGATCGGTAAAGGGTCATGATGCAATCTGGGTCATAGTAGATCGGCTGACGAAGAATGCCCACTTCCTTCCAGTGAATTTGAAAATGCCCTTGGCCAAGTTGGCACAGCTGTACATCAAAGAAATAGTGAGGTTGCATGGAGTGCCTTCCAGCATTGTTTCAGATAGGGATCCCAGGTTCACTTCACGGTTTTGGCAGACTTTACAAGATTGCCTGGGAACTAAGTTGAGGATGAGCTCTGCATATCATCCCCAAACAGATGGACAGTCAGAGAGAACGATCCAGTCCTTGGAAGATCTGCTGAGGACGTGTGTCTTGGATCAATTGGGAAGTTGGGATGAGGTGTTGCCACTGGTGGAGTTTACCTATAATAACAGTTATCACGCTAGCATTGGGATAGCGCCATACGAAGCCTTGTATGGAAGGAAATGCAGAACTCCATTGTGCTGATACCAGGAGGGCGAAACAGTATTGGTTGGACCAGAGTTGATTCAGCAGACGACCGAGAAGGTGAAACAAATACAAGGCAGAATGAGAGCTTCTCAAAGTAGGCAGAAATCCTATGCAGATCAGAGGAGAAAGCCTTTGGAGTTTGCTGCTGGAGACCATGTATTCATGAGAGTGACACCAACCAAGGGTGTAGGACGGGCGATCAGATCAAAGAAGTTGTCCCCTAAGTTCGTGGGACCATATCAGATCTTAAGGAGGATTGGTCCAGTGGCTTATGAGATCCCCCTACCTCCCCATTTAGCGAATCTGCACAACGTCTTTCACGTATCACAGCTGAGAAAGTACATGGCAGACCCTAGTCATGTGCTGGAAGTGGACGATGTGCAGATCAGGGATGACTTGTCCTTTGAAGCGAAACCAGTCAGGATTGACGATCGGCAAAGTAAACAGCTCAGAGGCAGGACCATCAACATGGTGAAAGTGGTGTGGGATGAGAGATCGGGTGATTCAACTTGGGAGTTAGAAGGACCCATGAGAGAAGCCTATCCATACCTCTTTTCCTTGTAATTCAATTTTTCGAGGACGAAAATTTTTCTTGTTGGGGAGAATGTAAGGACCCGTAAAATTAAATTGGAATAAAATGGGATATATTTTAAATAAATTCTAAGTATGTTTTTATTTAAAATAAAAAGGAAGGAAAGTGTAGTTTAGAAGACTATAAGATTTCCTGGTTAGTACATAATCGCCGGTCGCCTACTACGCATGATCGCCAGGGCGCGAGGCATGCAGGCATCGCCAGGGCGCGAGGCATGTGGACGTTGCTAGGGCGCGAGAGGCATGCGGGCATCGCCAGGGCGCGAGGCATGTGGACGTTGCCAGGGCGCGAGAGGCATGCGGGCAACGCCGGGGCGCGAGGCATGCGGGCAACGCTGGGGCGCGAGAGGCATGCAGGCGTCGTCGGGGCGCGAGGCATGCAGGCATCGCCAGGGCGCGAGAGGCATGCGGGCGTCGCCAGGGATAGACATCGGTCGTCTCCCAGAGAGAGACATCGGTCGTCTTCCAGGGAGAGACATCGGTCGTTTGCCAGTATGAGACCTCAGTGGATAGTCATCGCGCGAGCGGTCATCGGTGGAAGGTTATCGTGTGATGTCGAGTTTCACACAGTTAAGGTGGGACCCAGACTCCCAGCATGGCACGTCCTGCACGCGCGCCACGTGGACAAAAAGGGTGGTTCAGAATAGTGACATCAGAAGGTTGGCATGCGCAAGAGACACTCGCGGTCGTACTGTTCAAGGAAGTGGTTGGCATGCACAAGAAGACAACCATGGCCGTACTGTTCAGTGAAACGTATACTCTGGCTTTCTTGCAGAGGGGGTGGTGGCAGCAGCATGCGTGGACTAGTAGGCTTGGATTCAAAAACCCACTGCGAGGAGGCAAAGAACGTTACAGAGACTCGAGAGTGAAAGAGTGAGTGCATCTTCATCCCTCTCTTTTCTCTCCTTCGCGCTGCGTTTCAGGCAACCTCAAGCACCAGTGCAACCAGCGACGACTGCCCTTAGAGCACCTGGGAGGTTCTCTGCAAGTTCTACAAACCAGACGCTAAAACAGAGCTAAGGCATCCTTTAAGCTCGGTGGGTTTCGGAGCTCTTGGTGTTTTGCGCAAGTCCAGGTAAGGGAAGCTAGCCTTATTTCCAACGAAAATCCTTATATTCGATGATTAAGATGATGGGGGCGACGTGGTCGCCGGTTTTTCAACTGTTATTGTACAATCCTCTGTTTTTGAACGAGATCGCCGGTTTTGGCGTTGTTTTTCAAACTCGCCTGTTTTGTGTTGTTTGAAGCTGTTTGAGATTTAAATGTGATATTCGAAAATATGAACCATGAAATGCTTGTTGTTGTGATTGGAATTATTCATTTAAGTGTTATATGATGTGTGGAATGTCGTGAATGTGGGATCAAGACATAGTATTTTCAGGAAAGGAAATACCGTGTTGAGATTTGGTTATGAAGTGTATTGATCTGTGAGTATCCTGTGAATGAGGTGATCCTGACTCTGCTGAGATAATGGAATCATATAGAGGAAGTTATTCAGTTGGTGAGAGTCGAAGGAGGTTCATATGAATGGGTGAGTCGTGTGAAAAAGAACGAGCTCGGCCTGTTATATGGATTAACCCTGTCATACTGTGAGAGTGATGAATTGAGATCGAGTTTGTGTTGATGCGCATGGCTGTGGAAACATTACAGCAAATGAAGTATGACAGGTGCATGTCTCTGGATGCTAAGTTCAACGCACGAGTCTTCCGGAAGTAGTGTCAAGTGTCTTGTGTGATGAGTCTGTAGAAGTCTGACGTGAGAATTGAGGAACAGTGAATTTGATAGACACTTGATGCATTATGTGATTTGAATGACTCTTGAGGAATTGTGAAATACGTGTTTACTTGATGGTCATGTGAAGAGAATGAGAAAATTGATAGTTTTACGTGGGTATCTTGAATTTGCTTTACCTTGATTTTTAAAGTTCATATCTAAACTCTCTTTTAAATATCTAGCTTACCCTGTGATTTCTGGTGTTGTGTTTGGCTTTTCTTAAACCTGTGATGATCGTGTAAAATTTACACGGGAGCAGATGATGTTGCAGGAAGTAGAGCTCCTCAGTGAGTGGTCGCCGGAAGGAGATCGCCTGTTCCTCTTTCTGTTAGGCGATCACCCTTTTTCTGTTTTCTGATAGGAGATCGCCGTTCTCTGATAGGAGATCGCCTTTTTGCTGTTAGGAGATCGCCCATATTCATATTTTAATGTATTTTGTTTACGTTTTTGGAAAATTGACCGAATATGTATTAAACTCCCTGTGAGGAGAAACTTCTTTATATATATATAATTTTGTTCTTTTCAATATATTTGTTTACCTTTATTTCATTTTATAATTATTCCAAAGTATTTGGCGGGATGTTACAAATGGGGCTTAGATGATTCAACACTTGAAAGATGATCCATAACAAAACAAAAACCACAAAACACAAAGAACAAACAATTAAAGAAAACAAGTTAGTAAGACAAGAAGTCTTGCGGCAATATGAAGAAAAACACTAAACCACTCAAAGAATTTTTTTTTTCTTCCCTTAACCAAGTTCTTTCTTGTGGATGAGAAATTCTCAAGTGAAAAAGGTCAAAGCCTTCAACACTCAATCCAAAGCAAAAAAAACACCACAAAACTTTGAAGGAAAAGAAGAAAAGACAAGCAAGAAAAGGTGTAAACAAGAAAGAGCTAAACCAAAGGTGGAAAAGAGATTATGACAAAACTTAAGAAAGGAAGACAAGCAAGAAAAGCACAAAAGAAGACTCTAACAAACTTACTAAACTTTTAACCAAGAAGATTTATGTTTTCTTTAGAACTTGTAAAAGCAAAAGGATAAAAAATTCCACAAAGTTGATAACAATTTGCCAATCAAGTTGAATCCAAGTTTGGAAAAGGAATTTTATGTGCAATTGAAAGATATAGGTGCAGTTTTAAAATTTCTTGCTGTTTTTGTTTTTTTTTTTTATACTAAATGGAAATATGGAAAGAAAGATCCATAGGATGCATCATGAACAATTTTGAAGAACATTCAATTTGCACAAAACTTTTGGTGGTGGATTCAATATAATTGAACACTTGAAATCATATGTTTGGAACTCTAAATCAACCTCTACTAAAACAAATATCTAAAGACTTTGCAAACTTTCAAAATTAAAAGCAAGTAGAAGCAAAAAAACGGACACCTAGAACACTAATGAACATAAGACTCAAAGTCAAAAGCAAGATCAAAGAAAGGTATAAGAAGGAACATATTCAAAACGAAAAATGCTATGAATATAAGGTGCTGGAAAAAAAGAATCTGCACTAAATAAAGGGCTGGAAAATAAAAGCAAGAAAATAAATGACAAGAAATTAAAGGTACTTGAATTTAAAGGTGCTAGAATTTAAATTGTTTGAATGTAAAGTGCCAAATCAACTCAAAAAAATTAATTATAAGAACCTAAGCTCTGATAACCACATGATGTGAGTTGATTTTATGATTTAGCATTTTATGGTGCTCTTTAATTAGGATTGAGATTTTAGGATGATTAAGGTGAGAACCTAAGGAAAATCCCCACTGGACATTAACTTAACCAAGTGGTTAAGTAGATGTGAAGGTTCATTTCACAAAGGCAAAGGAAAACACAATTATAAGGTGATGATGATGACAAGTTATGGTGTGGAATTACATAAGGAAAACAAGAGCAACATATAAAAACCGAATAGACATAATGAAGCAAAATAAGAACAAGTTTATGAATAGATGGAATGATAATGGAAGGAAAAGATGAAGGAAAAGGAAGCTTAGGAGGATGAAGCTAGAGAAGGATCATGCCACTTGGATGGTGGTTTGCTCCTAGATGAGTGAGGAATGCCGCCACTTGAGAGCTCTCTAATTCTCACAAGATAAGACAATGGTGTAAGGGGACAAAGCTCACAAACTCTAACACAAATTGTGTATAGTAACTTTACTCTAAATTTAACATGAAAATACATGAGGTAGGCCTCCTTATTTATAGGTGAAGGAGCCTTGGGGAGCAAGAATAAGGGGTAGGATGGGAAGAGTGAAAAAAATGGGCAGCCTTAGGGTTTGACTAAGTCAAACCCGCATCCTAGGCTTGTTCTTCTAGAAACTAGGTCAAAAAGCCTTCCGAAAGGGCCAAGAACATCCTAAAATGCTTACTACACCCCCTATTATACTAAAGGCACCTTATTCTAGCCTATATTTGCTATTTGAACCCCCAAAGTGAGCCCAAATTATTTACAATGTTTTCTAATCATTAAGAAGACCAGCAGGAAGAACTTTAGGTGCTCTGGTCTTTGTCCCATTCTCCATCTGGTGAGGTCTCTACTTTGAGGTGACTTCTCTTTATAATCATTAGCGTCCTTGATCATCACCTTGTGGGCTTGGTTTGCATCATGCATGCCTTTAGGAAGGGAATACTACCAGGGCCCTTCAGCGAGTCACTCATCAGAAGTCGCCTCAAAACCTTTGGGGATATCAGGCGACACGTCGTGGCTCACATCACGGCTGAGGGGGAGCTTAATCAGAAGCGTGAAAGTGCAGCCCCTTTGCGGTCATGGGTGCCTAACCGCCCCCAGCCCCTGCGGGTGCATGAAGCAACAACGCAGAAGAGAACCCAGGGCAAGCAGAAGCCCTATGAAGCCAGGAAACCACAAACCAGGGGGCGCGCGAAGGAGGACGTGCCCCCCAGAGATGATTTCCTGGTAGAACTGAAAGAGTTGATCGCCATTCCCACTATGGCAGAGAGGCTGAAGATGCCCCCAAAGACGAACAAGAGACTAGGGCCCAATAAGAACGCATGGTGCGAGTTCCATCAGGCGTTTGGCCATCCCATTCGAAACTTCTTGGCTTTAGGTCATCAGCTAGATGAGTTGGTCAAGAGCGGCTTCTTAAACGATTACCTGCGGGAGTCACAAGGGGGAGAGGTGGTGGTGGCACCCAGGGCTGATCAGGGGCACGAGGTGGTGAGATCCATACCATCTCAAGTGGGTTCTCAGGAGGAGGGTGCACCTCGTCGCAGCGCAAGAAGTATGCGCGATCGGTGATGGCAGTGGAACCATGTGAGGAAGACCACTTCCCAGACATCGACCTCACATTCACGAAGGCAGATCGCCTGGACGTTGTTCCCCATGACAATGATCCAGTGGTGATATCGGTGGTTACCGTGGGAAGGAGGGTGCATCGGGTCCTCGTCGATCAAGGAAGTTCGGCTGATGTGATGTTCTGGTCGACCTTTAACAAGTTGCAATTGTCCCCAAATCAGCTAAGGCCTTATACTAGCTATCTGTATAGGTTCGCCGGAGACCAGGTCGAGGTGCGGGGATATATAAAACTGAGGATCACTTCCACTGGTGGAGTGGCCTTCCGCACCGAGAACATCAAGTATCTGATTGTGAATGCCCCATCAGCTTACAACATGCTGTTGGGCAGGCTGGCTTTGAACAGGCTGGGGGCGGTGGTGTTGACAAGGCATATGAAGATGAATTTGCCCTCGATGGAAGGCGTGGTGATCACCATTAGGTCAGATCAGAAGGAGGCTAAGAAGTGCTACGAGAACAACCTCAAAACGAGAAGGGGAGTGTGCACAGTTACCACCCAACCACCAGGTGGAGAGTGCGCCGATACTGACCTGCCCCGAGGAGAAGTCGGGGCTGCAGGAGAAGAGGTCGCCCGAGAGAGATGACCCGAACCAGCGGAGGAGGTAGTAGAGAGGGAGATTGGAGGCAAAATGTTCAAGATTAGCAAATCCCTATGCCGAGATATGCAGGATCAAGTCGCAGGAGTCATAGAGCGGCACTTGCATGCTTTTGCTTGGCCTGCCTCAGATATGCCAGGCATTGACCTAGATTTTTTGTGTCATCGCCTTGCGTTAAATCCCCAAGTCAAACCTGTCTGTTAGAGGAGGAGAAAATTCAATGAAGAGAGGAGACAGGTGATTAAGGAAGAGACACAAAAGCTGCTTAAGGTTGGCCATATACGAGAAATCCAATGGAAAGTGGAGGATGTGTGTGGACTTCACTGACCTCAACAAGGCATGTCCGAAGGATTCTTACCCTTTGCCGAGTATTGATGCGTTAGTAGATAATGCCTCGGGCTGCAAGTTGCTCAGCTTCTTGGATGCTTTTTCTGGTTATAACCAGATCAAGATGCACCCAATGGACGAGAGCAAGACAGCGTTTATGACTGAGCTGCCCTGCTACTGCTACACAGTCATGCCATTTGGGCTGAAGAATGCAGGCGCTACATACAAAAGGCTGATGGACAAGGTCCTTGCACCCATGATAGGACGCAACGTGCAAGCCTATGTAGATGATATGGTGGTGACATCCCAGGTGAGAGATCAACACGTCCCAGATTTGGAGGAGCTATTCACTACCATAGCTAAATATGGGTTGAAGCTGAATCCAGAGAAGTGTGTCTTTGGGGTTGAAGCAGGCAAGTTCCTTGGTTTCTTGCTCACCGAACGAGGGATTGAGGCCAACCCAGACAAGAGCATGGCGATCTTAGCTATGAGGAGCCAGACGTCAGTCAAGGAAGTACAACAGTTGACAGGACGGATGGCTGCTCTTTCCAGGTTCGTGTTAGCTGGGGGTGATAAGGGCCACCCTTATTTTCAATGCTTGAGGAGGAACAACAGGTTCTTGTGGACCAAGGAGTGTGAAGAAGCATTCTTCATGTTGAAACAATATCTGGCCAGCCTACTAGTGCTGTGCAAACCATAGATCGGCACCCCGTTGCGTTTGTACTTCGCGGTCACTGAGAAGGCAGTGAGTTCAGTTTTGGTGCAAGAGCAAGATCAAAGCCAAAAACCTATCTACTTTGTTAGCAAGGTGCTGCAAGGACCTGAGGTAAGATACCAGGCCATAGAAAAGGCGGCATTGGTCGTGGTGTTCTCTGCGCGTAGGCTTCGCCATTACTTCTAGAGCTTTACAGTGGTGGTGATGAGAGACCTACTCATCCGAAAAGTCTTGCAGAAGCCAGATGTAGCAGGGAGGATGGTACGATGGGCAGTGGAATTATCTGAGTTCGACATACAATATGAGCCCAGAGGCCCGATCAAAGGCCAAGTTTACGCTGACCTTGTAGCCGAGATGTCCTCGGTAGAAACCCAACTAGATGGATCTGACTTCAGATGGGTGCTCTCGGTAGATGGTGTTGAAGATGGTTGCTGCCCCTTCAAGATTGTATTTGATCAAGACTTCTATGTACATTTCATTTGTATTTTGCTTTGCTTTAAGTGTGTCTTAGGTAGTGCTTAGAGGTTGTCTAAGAGTGGGCTTTTGCTGAGTATCTCACCTCATAACCACTGGCCATGTGATAAGAACAAGCATAAGTTTTCTTAAACTGTTTTTCACATGTTTTACAAAAAACACGTTTACTGCATAAAAATAAATCTGTTCTTTTCTAAATAAATAGATTCATTTTTTTTTCTCTCTGATGCCTTGGCTAAGTCTTGTAAAAATTAGATGTTGTGCATCAGGTATTTTGACTAAGTCTTCTTCTTTTCAAAACGACTGAGTTTCAAACAGTTAAGCTTTTCTGTTTTCGTTTTGAAAAATAAATCTGTTCATCTGTAAATGAATAGATTCTTTTTGTCTCTGGTGCCATGTCAAGCTTAAACGGTTTTCAGCTTTATCTCTGCACCAGAATGGTTGACTAAGTCTCCTCACTTAACAAATTCTCTAACTGCTTTTGAAAATAAATCTGTTCATTTTATTTTCAATCTGTTCATTTTATAACAGCTTTAACTGTTTTTCAAAAATCTGTTATAAGTTGGTTTTCTATAAAATGCAAACTTGTTTATGAGTTTATTACTGATTCATGCATTTGCAAAAACAAGTTTTGACAGCAAAAAGTTAAGTGTTTACAAAGGATTAGCATTTGTTCTTCAAAGATTTCAAAAATCACAAAGTGCTTGTTCTTGGTTTGGTTCCAAAAGCTTGGTGTGAGGTGCTGCTACTGTTTTAGCAATCTTGCCTACTGGTTTAAGGCAGATCTTTGTATCCTCAATCAGGTGTAGTCGTTTCACTTCTCATTTCTTGTAATAGTTTGGTTAAACACTCTTCTTGATAGGGTTTCTTGGAGAGTGTGTGTGTGTGAGCTGAAATAAGTTTTTTTTGGCAAGAGTACCTAAGTTCTTGTAGGTTTCAAGGACAGTGGGAATTGTACTTGGTTGTACTGTGTTTTAGTGATTTCCACCTAGTTTTGGTGAAGACTGGATGTAGCTCAGTTGAGTGAACCAGTATAACTGCTTGTGCTCATTCTCTCTCACTCTCTGCAATTTCGTTTCTGCATAATTGATAAAACAGCGAAGAAATAAATCTGTTCAATTGAAAATAAATCTGTTCTTTCTGGGCACTGTGCATACTGTTCTTAATTTCTGAAAAAGTTGTTTGAATCTGATAAGAACATATAAAATCTGCTAAAAGCCACTGGAACAGATTGGCTGTGATAGGTTGCTCAAGAAATTGTTAAAACTATTAATTGAACCTTAAACAATTGCTTAAAGTTGAAGCTTGCTGTTCTGTGATTCATTGTTCTTAATTTCTGGAAAACTGTCTGGTTTCAATAAGAACACTGATAATCTGTTAAAGGCTAATAAAACAGGTTGTGTGTAATAGATTGTCTCACTAATTGTCAAGCCCTTAACTGAACCTAAATCACACGAATTGGAATTAAGGTTTGTTGTTTTTGAGTTACACTGTTTTTCAATCTGATATCTGTGTGTGTGCATCTTGAAATTCTATCTGCATAATCTTGTGATTAACCTTGCTGAATTAAAAGCTTTTCAAACAAAAATAGTGCTGAAATAAATCTGTTCATTTTCACATAAATCGATTTATTTTTCTGTAAAACTGTCTTAAACACTGTTTCTGCGAGAAAGTTTTAAAAGGTCAATTCACCCCCCCTCTTGAACTTTGGCACTATTAAACCCAACAGATGGGTCTTCCAATCAGCAAGGTAGTGGGGCTGGGGTGATGATGTGAGTTGATTTTATGATTTATCTTTTTATGGTGGCACTTTAATTAGGATTGAGATTTTAGGATGATTAAGGTGAGAACCTAAGGAAAATTCCCATTGGACATTAACTTAACCAAGTGGTTAAGTAGATGTGAAGGTTCATTTCACAAAGGCAAAAGGAAAACACAATTATAAGGTGATGATGATGACAAGTTATGGTGTGGAATTACATAAGGAAAACAAGAGCAACATATAAAGACCGAAAAGACATAATGAAGCAAAATAAGAACATGTTTATGAATAGATGGAATGATAATGGAAGGAGAAGATGAAGGAAAAGGAAGCTTATGAGAAATGGAATTGAGAATGGTGGCACGCCACTTGGATGGTGAAATGACTCCGAGATAAGTGAAGGATGTCGCCACTTGAGAGCTCTCAAAACTCACAAGATAAGACGAATTTTGGAGGAGCTCACTCACTCACAATTCACACAAGAATTTGTGTATAGTAACTTTACTCTAATTTTCAACTTGGAAATACATGAGGTAGGCCTCCTTATTTATAGGTTTAGAAGCCTTGGTGAGCAAGCTTAAAGGGTAAGGATGGAAATACAAAAAGTGGGGCTGCCTAGGGTATTGACTTTAGTCAAACCACACCATCATCCTAATCTTCTAGAAGATAGGTCAAAAATGCAACATTTGATAGTACACCCCTCCTTCTTTTGCTAAAGGAACCTATTTGCTAGCACACCCCTCCTTTTATTGCTAAGGGCACCTTTTTGATAGCACACCCCCCCTTTTATTGCTAAAGGCACCTATTTGCTAGTACACCCCCCTCTAATACTTAAGGACACCTATTTTACTAGTATTACAAATAAAGAAAACAATTGATGCTCAACACCCAAAGCTTGTGCTCTGCTTCTTGTAATCCTTTGAGGTATGGTGGGAGTTAAGGCAATGGTTGGAGAATCCTGACTTGGCCCTTGGTCTTGTGTCATGCTCCTAGTCTGCCTCCTCTGAGGTTGGGCTTGGTCAGTAGGCATATTCCCTTCTAGGTCCTCATCATCCTCCCCGGGTGGGAGGGAATTCGTCCACGAATTTGGAAGACCTGTGGAAAAAGGGGTTAGATTATTGATATTGAAAGAATTACTAGTTAAATAAGTATTAGGAAGATCTAACTCATAGGCATTATCATTGATCCTTTTGATGACCTGAAAAGGACCATCACCTCGTGGCAGAAGTTTGGACTTCCTTTGAGTAGGAAATCTATCATTTCTCAAGTGAAGCCAAACCCAGTCCCCAGGTTCAAAGATCAAAGCCTTACGCCCCTTATTAGCATACTCAGCATACTTACCTACCTTCCTTTCTATTTGAAGCTTAATATGGTTGTGCAAGTCTTTTATGTAAGAAGCTTTTTCAAAACCATCCTTACACAACACATCATCTAACACAGGAATAGGAAGGAGGTCAAGGGGTGTGAGGGGATTAAACCCATACACTACCTCAAAAGGGGTGTGAGAAATAGTAGAATTAACTACTCGGTTGTAGGCAAACTCAATATGAGGTATTAAGTTTTCCTACACCCTTGGGTTCCCTGAGACAAGGCATCTTAACATTTGACCTAAAGTCCTATTGACCACTTCTGTTTGACCATCAGTTTGGGGGTGACAAGTAGTAGAAAATAGGAGTTTAGTTCCAAGTTTTCCCCACAAGGTCCTCCAGAAGTGACTTAAGAACTTAAAATCCCTGTCAGACACTATACTCTTAGGGAGCCCATGCAAACGAACTACTTCCTTAAAGAAGAGATTTGCAATATGAGTTGCATCATCTACTTTGTGGCATGGAATAAAATGAGCCATTTTTGAAAATCTATCCACAACCACAAAAATAGAATCCATACCCCGATATGTCTTGGGAAGACCTAGAATAAAATCCATTGAAATGTCTACCCAAGGCATATTAGGGATGGGGAGAGGGGTATATAAACCATGGGGTTGCACTTTAGACTTAGCCTTCCTACATACTATGCATTTGTCACAGAAACTATGTATGGATTTGCGCATGTGAGGCCAAAAGAAATGTTCATGCAATGTATCTAAAGTTTTAGCTACCCCAAAATGACCCATTAATCCACCCTCATGTGCCTCTCTAACAAGGGATTGTCTCAAAGACCCTTGGGGAACACTGTAAGGATCTAGATAATTATTTGGAATAGAAGAAGTATAATTTTAATGAATTCTGAATATGTTATTACTTAAAACGAAAAGAGCTTGTAATGGAAATTTCATGGTGGTCAGACCTCGGATGTCGCCCAAGGTCTGAGGGCGGCGTGGTAGAGGTCGGTCGGTGGACCATAGTGGGTTCCAGAAATCACATGTCGGGAGGTGTGATTTGAACCTTAGGAGCGCCATGCATGCAGAATAACTACGGGACTTTACGCTTGGACATAAGGGATTTACCTTAGTGTTGCATGCTTAGGCACGTAAGGATTGAGTACTGAGCTGCCCTTGGGCAGGAGAAGCTACCGACGTCACCGAGCCATGTGGGGGTGATAACACAGGCGTGGAGTAGTGGTAGGACGAGCCCTCAACAGGGTGTGACGATGTGGCATCAGTCGACAGAAGCAAAGCAATGTGTCCTCGCCACATCAAGGACGATGAGAGATCGCCAGTGCGAGAGACACGCGGGCATCGCCAGGGCGAGAGACACGCGGGCATCGCCAGGGCGAGAGACAGACGGTCATCGCCACGATTAGGGACACATCGGTCGTCTTCCAGGGAGAGACATCGGTCGTCTTCCAGGGAGAGACATCGTTTGTCCGCCAGGATGAGACATCGGTGGATGGTCATCGCGCGAGGTCGTGTTCCACACAGATGAGGTGGGGCCCAAGCTCCCAGCATGAGCGTCTTGCATGCACGACACGTAGACAGAAAGGGTGTTTCAGAATAGTTAGCGTCAGAGAGTTGGTATGCGCAGAAACCCACGTGGTCATACTGTTCAAGGAAGTGTGCACGCAAGCTTTCCTGCAGAGTGGGCGGGGGGCAGCGGCATTTCTGGGCAAGTTGGCTTAGATTCAAAACTCACTCCTGAGAGGCAGTGGACGTTGCTGTGGTTCGAGAGTGATTGAGTGAGTTAACTTTGGTTCCCTGTTTCTTTCCTCTCCTTCTCCCTGCGTTCAGACGTCCTAGCGAACCAGTTGAAGATCGGCGACTACCCTGGATTCCTGACGTTGTGCTCTGCAAGTTTTCTGCTCAAAGCCCTAAAACAGAGTTAAGGCATCTTTAAGCTTCGGTGGGTTTTGGAGCTCTTAGTGATTTTGCGAAAGTTCAGGTAAGGGAAGCTAGCATTTTCGTTTATAAAAACTTTAGGCGAGTAGGTTCTGAAGTGAGGGCGACGTGGTCGCCGGTTTCATATTCTTTTTCACGATGCTCTATTTTTATGTGTGGGGCGACGTGATCGCCGGTTTTAATGTTGATTTCGAACTCCCCTGTTTTAGTGTCGTTTGAAACTGTTTGAGATTGAAATGTGAAATGCGTGTGATATTCGAAAATCTGAACTTTGGTGTGATTGTTTCTGTGATTGTGATTGTTTAAGAAAAGATTCAAAATATTATATGATGCAGTTGTGCTTTTACGTGTGATATGATGTACTGGATGAATGTGAAATTGTGATCAAGACATAGTATTTTCAGGAAAGGAAATACCGTGTTGAGATTGGTTATGAGGTGCATTGATCAGTGAGTATCCTGTGAATGAGACGATCCTGACTCTGCTGATATGATGGAATCACATAGATGAAGTCATTCAGTTGGTGAGAGTCAAAGGAGGTCCATATGTATGGGTAAGTCGTTTGAAAGATAACTGACTTGACCCGTTATATGGATTAACCCTGTCATACTGAGAGAGTGAGGATATTGAGATTGAGATTGAGATTATGTTTATGCGCATAGCTGTGGGAACTTTACAGCAATGTAGTATGACAGGTGCAGGTCTCTGGATGCTAAGTTCAACGCACGAGTCTTCCGGAAGTAGAGTCATGTGTCTATGTGTTATGAGTCAGTGGAAAGTCTGACATGTGAACCATGAGTATTGAATGTATTGAATAGACACTTGACGAGTTTGTGGAATATGGGGATGTTGATGGTTGAAATTGATATAGATTATGAATGGTGTGAAGATTTATGCTTTCTATTGATATAAAGTTTCATATTTAAAGTTTTTAAAAATATCTAGCTTACCCTTTTGTTTTGTATCGTGGTTGTTTTTCTTAAACCTGTGATGATTGTGTATATTTGCACGGGAGCAGATGAGGTTGCAGGTAGTAGAGCTCCTCAGTGAGCATTTTCTGGAGGAGGAGATCGTCGGTTTTGAATGCTGTTGTTTTGTTTTATTTTGAAAACTCCTGTATGGAGATGTATTAAAACTTCCTCAAAAAGGGATATTATTTTGAGGCACATTTGTATTAATGGATGAATTATATTATGTATATATCTATGTTAAATTTTTGATATTATTGTGTCACCTTTATTTTATTATATAAAAATGAACGATATTTTGAGGGGCGTTACAATCATGGATGAAATAGTCTTTGTGTCTACCCTTTGAGCACTCTTGAAAGATTTGAGAAAACTCAAGGTCATCTTTATAGTTTTCCTTTATGTGATCAAAGCCTAAGTAGTTAACTTCTAAAACATTTAGCAAGGTATGCCTTCTTGAAAGAGCATCTGCTACCACATTAATTTTACCTTGCTTATGTTTGATAACATAAGGAAATTGCTCAATGAAATCCACCCACTTAGCATGTCTCTTATTGAGCTTGCTTTGGCCTTTCAAATACTTAAGGTGTAACATCCCGCAAAATAAAACCATACATACATGTATAATGAAAATAAAGGTAAACAAATAATATTGAAGAGTACATGATATTATATATATAAGAAATGAAGTTGCTCCTCTTAGGGAGTTAAATACATAACCAGGTCAAATGTTTTCAAAATTTAAAACGAAATTCAACCAAATACAACAAGACCGGCGATCTCCATTCATGAACCGGCGATCTGGTAACAGAAGGCCCAAAACAGGCGATCTGCAGCAGGACATAAATCCGGCGATCACCACCAAGAGGTAGAAAACCGGCGATCTCTTCCTCGGCGACCACTCATTAAGGAGCTCTACATCCTGGAAGATCATCTGCTCCCGTGTAACAATTACACGATCATCACAGTTTTAAGAGAACAGCCACAGGACCAAAACACGCAGGGTAAGCTAGATATTTTAAAGAGAGTTTAAATAAGAACATTAAAATCAAGGTAAAAACATTTTTCAAGATATCCATGTAAAACTTAGAGTTGCTCATACCCTCCACCTGATCGCCCAGAAACCACACATTTCACAATATTTCCCAGAGTCGTTCTATTTCACAAACAGCATCAAGTGTCTATAAATTCCAAGTTCCTCATTCCACACGTCAGACCACCACTGACCCAGCACACAAGACACTTGACACTACTTCCGGAAGACTCGTGCATTGACTAGACTCATAGATCTGCACCTGTCATACTGCCCACTGTGAAATCACACACATTCACAGGGTCGCCGTGAAATCACACACATTCACAAGCGTATAATGAATCTCAATATCATCACCATCCACGCATGACAGGGTTAATCCACACCACAGGTCGAGCTCGTTCTCTTTCAAACAACTCACCCATACGTATGAACCTCCTTCGACTCTCAACGCCTGAATAACTTCATCTATATGAATTCATTATCTCAGGAGAGTCAGGATATCATGACGAATCACCGGTCAATGCACATCCTACACGATCTTACACGGTATTTTCTTTCCTGAAAATACTATGCCTCGATCCCACATTCACCACATTCAACACATCACATAACACTTAAAGGAATGATTTCAATCACAGCAAAACTCAATCCAAGGTTCTTATTTTCGAATATCCCATTTAAATCTCAAACAGTCTCAAAACAACACCAAAAATAGGGGAGTTCGCAAAACAACGCCAAAACCGGCGATCTGGTTCAAAAACAGGGTATTTCGAAGTCTGCATTTAAAACCGGCGACCACGTCGCCCAAACACATAGCACAGAGCATTTTACAAAGATGAAAATGAAAACCGGCGACCACGTCGCCCTCACTTCAGAAATAGCTAAACTATGGCTTGTATTGAAAATGAAGTCTAGCTTCCCTTACTTGGACTTGCGCAAACACCTAGAGTTCCGAAACCCAACGAAGCTTGAAGAACGCCTTGGCTCTGTTTTTGCGTCTGGTTGAAGAACTTGCAGAGAACTGCCCAGGTGCTCTAATGGTGACTGTCGCTCGTCGTACTCTCGTGTGAAGGTGCTAGAATCGCAGCGCGAAGGAGATATCTGGAGGAGAAGGGAGGTAACTCACTCTTTCTCTCTTTGAATGCTGCAACGTCTTTTTTTTTCTCTCAGCAGTGGGTCTCTGCATCTTAAACCAACTTATCCACCAAAAGCAGCTGCCACACCCACTCTGCAGAGAAGTCTGAGTGTACGTTTCCCTGAACAGTACGACTACAGTTGTCTCTTGTGCAGGCCAACCACTCCCTGAACAGTACTACTGAGCGTGCCTCTGTGCAGGCTAACACTCTGAGGTCACTATTCTGAACCACCCTTTTTGTCTACGTGGCGCGCGTGCAGGACGTTCCATGCTGGAAGTCTGGGTCCTACCTTCTCTGTGTGTAACTCGACGTCGCGCGATGACCTTTCACCGATGACCACTTGCGCGAAGTCTATCCACCGATGATCTCTCGCGCGAAGACAATCCACCGATGACCTCTCGCGCGAAGTCCATCCACCGATGACCTCTCGCGCGAAGGCTATCCACCGATGACCTCTCGCGCGAAGACAATCCACCGATGACCTCTCGCGCGAAGTCCATCCACCGATGACCTCTCCCTGGCGAACGACCGATGTCTCCCCATGATGATGCCCGCATGCATCGTGCCCTGGCGACGCCTGCATGCCTCGCGCCCTGGCGACGACGTGTAGTCTAGGCGACCGGCGATCATGTATTAACAAAGAATTCTTATAGTTTTCTAGACTCTCTCCTTCCTTTTTAACTTAAATAAAAACATACTTAGAATTTATTTAAAATAATCCTTTTTATTCCAACTTAATTTTTTTCAAGGTCCTTACATAAGGGATTCATGATCACTATGTATCAAAAATTCCTTGGGAAAAAGATAGTGTTGCCAATTTCACAAGGCTCTCACAAGAGCATAAAGTTCCTTATCATAGGTGGAGTAGTTGAGGTGACTCCCTTTGAGTTTCTCACTAAAATAAGCTATGGGGTGACCCTCTTGGAGGAGGATTGCCCCAATGCCTATGTTAGAGGCATCACATTCTTTCTCAAATGTCTTAGTAAAGTTAGGGAGTGCTAAAATGGGTGCCTTAGATAACTTATCTTTGAAAGTGTCAAAAGCTTTTTCTTGTTCAAGGCCCCATTTAAACACAACATCCTTCTTTACTATGGCATTGAGAGGTGCGGCAATGGTACTAAAGTCTTTCACAAATCTCCTATAAAAGCTAGCAAGGCCATGAAAGCTTCGTACCTCACTAACATTGGTGGGTGTGGGCCAATGTTTAATTGCTGCAACCTTTGTTTCATCTACATGCACCCCTTTAGAACTTACCACAAACCCTAGGAATTCGATGTGGTCTATTGCAAACATACATTTTTCAGGATTAGCATACAAACATTCTTTCCTAAGGGTTTCTAGAACTTGCCTAACATGCTGTTGATGTTCCTCGAAAGACAAGCTGTAGATGAGAATATCATCAAAGTAAACCACTACAAACTTGCCAATGAAGGGTCTTAAAACATGATGCATAAGTCGCATGAAGGTGCTTGGAGCATTGGTTAAGCCAAAGGGCATGACTAACCACTCGTATAAACCAAATTTGGTCTTAAAGCCAGTTTTCCATTCATCCCCCGGTTTAATCCGGATTTGGTTATAACCACTCTTAAGATCAATTTTGGTAAATACCTGAGACCCATGTAACTCATCCAACAAGTTATCTAACCTAGGAATGGGATGCCTATATTTGATTGTTATGTTATTTATTGCGCGACAATTCGTACACATCCTCCAACTCCCATCCTTTTTAGGGACAAGAATCACAGGCATAGCACAAGGACTCATGCTATCTTGCACCCACCCCTTGGCTATTAACTCCTCTACTTGTTGTTGAATCTCTTTGGCCTCAGA